>JARHVA010001042.1:1200000-1905000 GCA_037957365.1 Torreya grandis
AACCTACTGACTGGTTCTATGTGCATGGTGGAGTGATAGAAGAATCAAACAAATTTTGACCTTTTTGAGAACTTTCAGAGCATGTCAAGCATGGAATTGAGTTTGATAGAGTTTAAGAGTCATCCCACAAGTTTTTCACATGTGTCACACTCCCATATAGGTTGTACAAAAGCCAAACTTTTCCTTTTTTAGTTGTTTTCTTGATTATCAATTAGATAACCTAAAATTTTTAGATATACTAACATTCCTAATGTGGAATCTAGAAAATTGGACATTGGGAAGAAAAATATGACACTTAAACACCTTGAAAACCATGCCACTTTCATATATGACCCCTAAGTGACTCAAGTTGACATAAGACCTAATGAATCCATGATTAAGGCACAAGTGACATTTAATTACATCAAATGGACAACAAAACACCCTATGACACTTTATTAGACCCCTATATAAGTTTTTGACTATAGGGGGTTGACCTATTTTGACTTATGGTCAAAATGGTCATGTTTGGTGATTTCTCAAAGGTGGTATGCTTGCTATGCTAAGACCAATTACCTGACCCTATCTATTGTGACATGGAGTCACTTGTACACTAGGTTGACATACACATTACCTTTGACAACATATAAAACACAAGGAAATACATGCACAACAAGACAAACTCAAAATAAACACACATGTGTTCACTAGAACACTTATGGAACACAACACAACTAAAAGAGAAAACACACACCTATTCTACTATTTACAAACCTTGCTCTTCAGGTGAAACATAAGATCATACATTGACTAGGATCAAAAATAGTCCCCCTTACATCTTCATCACTCCATCAAGTCATCTTAGTATGAAGAGCATGTTCATCACGAATCACTTGCATATGTGTGTGGTCAAGAAGCCTACCACCTTTGAATCTTCTTAGGTCTAAAATTGAACTATTTGAGGACCTCATGAATGATATTTATTTTTCTATAAAAACCTTGGTTGGTGTTGAAACTATTATGATCTCTATCATATCCATTGGATGTTCTCCAAAAAAGTGTAGATTAGAGTGTATGATAGGTCTTTTCAACCTTTTCCTCTCCTAGGACATAAAGTGCTTCATGTTGGAAAGAATCAAGCTCCTCTTCTTCATGATTCAATTCCTTTGGATATAGTTGAACATCAAGTGGATCTCCTAACTATTCTTGAGGTACAATAACTTTTGGTTTGGCCTCATTATCCATGTTTGCAAATTCTTGAACACTAGCATCATCAAATTGTTGCATGACAATATGTTCTTGATTAGCATCATGACCTTCATCTTTATGCTTAATGAAATAATTTTTAACATGATCATTAGTCTCATTATAAACCTTGACATTAGATATATAGTCTCTTGGAGATAAGGGAGACTTACCCAACTTGTCAAACTCTTTACATTTGGCATTGAGCCTTTGCCATAGTTCTTTTTTCATGACATGAGACTTTTCTCCATACTTATTAAGACACTCAACATCATGTTTGTAGGAGGAATTAACCAAATAAGATGCAGACTTATTGAGATGAGGAATAACATTACCAATCTGATCAAACTCATGACATATGACATCAAACCTTTACCACAAGTCATTCTCATCCACCTTATGAGTGTCATCATCCAAAGCATCCTCATAAATGGCAGGGATAAATACATCATTTTTTCCGTTATGGTGTTCAATCAGATTAATCAACCTATTATGATCATACTCATGAATCATATAGTTACCTTTAGTATCATGAGAATGTTTGACACTTACCTTAGCCATTTCAAATGGTTCTTCATGCATAATATAAGTTTCAAGGTCAGTTTGTTCAAATTATGCATAAGGGTCATGTCCATATGTATCTACACCATACTCATCCAAGAAAAAATAAAAAATTCATTCAAGTTTAGAATCTCCATCATCCACATTAGGCTTGTCCTTCTCATGGACAACACAATTCAAGTTAGAACTTGTTTCAATCTAGGGTTCAATATGAAACCTTGCAAGAGGTTGAGTTCTAATTGTCACCTTGGTCCCATACCTAGTCCCAAAGATAAAGAAGGATTAGTTAGTTGATATATAGCCACCAATCTTGGCTATATAATCTTTTGAAAGGTAGATTGTAAAGTGAGTTAAGAGGTTAACAACAACTATGCCTTTAAGGATAGGAAATCTAGGACAATCATGCAAGAATACCTTCAAATTTTTGATCAATATTATGGTCGTAGCAAGTGTAACATATATTTAGAGAACTCCTTTGATATCAAGCTCATAGTTTAGGCCCAACTTATCAGCTAAAAACTTGGGCATGACTGAAGTAGAAGCTCCAGTATCAATTATGCAATTATGGACCAATTTGTCATCCACTATGAGAGTGAGATAGAATGGTGGAGGTTTCTCAGCCCTAGTAAATGGTTCAACAATGGTATTAATGACATTTTCAAGGAATAAATAACTATGACTTTGGATTGAAGGTTAAGGACTAGTAGGAATAATGGATAATTTCTTTTATAACAACTTTTTTTGGCTAAGCATATGAAGGACATCCCATAAAGAGATTGTTGTTTTGTCACTTTTCCAGGAATCCACTATGTTTAGGGAATTATTAATCATATTTTATTGAGTCCTTGGAGGTAAATATCTAATTTTAACTTGAGGAGTATGGGCACCTTGATCATACCTTACACCGTTTTGACTTGAAAGAGGTGTGGGAGTTTTAGGAGTTACCATGATTACAGCCATGCTTTGCTTCCTTGGAGGAGGATTGGATGACCTTGTAGGTATTCTATTGTCACCTCCTTGAGTCTTCGTCTTGGACTTTGTATTGTATACAATATAGGCTCCTTAATTGAGTACAAAAGTGTCATCCACCAAGAATTTGGTGAAGTTTTCTCCATGGGGTTGTCAATCTTCATTTGCATGTATCATGACCTCATCTTCAACTGATAGGAGAAGAGTAAATCCTCCTTGATAAATAAGAGATTGATCTACACCTTCATTAGAATCCATGAATTATCATTGTTTCCAATCTCCTCCTTGAACCAAGTTGCTATGAATTGGTACCATCACTCTTGCATTGGTGGTAGAGTTAGGATTGTACACATTAGCAGCCCTGTTTGGGGTAAGCTGCCATTGACTCTTCTTCTTACATATTTCTAACCATTTTTATATTGATAAGGGTAAGTATTTTGATAGGAACCTTTTTTTAATATCTCTTACTTAAGCTCATATTCTAATGCTTAAATTTTTTCATATGGATCTATGGCATTTTATGCGTTCTTAGGAGTAGCTTTAGGCTTAGTATTGGCATTGAAAATTTGGGCCACATCTTGACTATTAGAAAAATTATGAGAAAATGGAAGAATATACACCTTAGGAGGTAACCTTCTAGCTTGGATGAAACCATTTTCAAGTTTGATACCAAGTTCATATGCTTCAAGGAAAGTACAACCACCCATAGATTGAAGCATGATAGCAATTTTAGTACCATTGGCTCTTAAGTAAGTAAGGAATACAAAATTGGGAGGTGGCCTTATGGGAGGGGAAATCTACACTAATTATTTTGAAACCTCTCATTGAATTCATGCATTATTTCTTTGGATCCTCTTTTCATCACATTAAGTTGATGTATGAGAGAAGCATGGTAACTTTCATTTCCAAATTTTGACATCAACAAAACTCCAAAATCATCCCAGGATATAATGCATCCACCTTCTAGAGTTCTATACCAATCAAGAGCTCTCCCTCTAAGGTACATGGCAAGGAGTCTAATGGAAATTTTATCTTGAGTGACATTGTGGAAGCTACAAAAATTTGATATATCCCTAATGTTTTCACTAGGTGTAATATGACTCTCACCATTGAATTTTTAGTATTGAAGGTAGGGAATGAATGAGGTCTAGCCATGTCTTCTTCAATATTTTCACTTTATTCAACCTCTTCACTCTCTTGGCTTCCTTGGCTAGCAAAATCCTCTTGGTCTTCAAAGGGAATATTAGGATGAGGATATTGAACTTTAAGAGGAATTTTAGGTTGAATAGGTGGATTAATGGGTTTGAACACTCTATTAGATGATGAACTAGTGACAACCATGAATTATGATAACAATATTATGAAAAAATAATGGCCTTCAACTATATTTACCTTGATAGAGTTGTCAAATGCAGAGTAGCACACCAATTTGTAGTTGATGTTGTTAAGCCCAACATTTACCTTGAAAATTTATCTTGAAGAAAATGGTCCCACCGAGCATGCTAAGAAAATTATCACCAAATATTGCACCCTAGAAGAGGGTGTTCAAGCCTTTTTTAGATTTGGGCAACATGGGAACACTTATGGGTATGTGGGTGTACCTATAGTGGAAGTGAGCTTCTAGATTTAAAGGGATATCTCCTTGAATGTATCTTTAAGTACTTATCACCAATCTAATTATTGTTTTTTAGGAAAATAGTTATAAATTACATTTTCTACATGTCCATCATTTTCCATCCATTAAAAATCAAGGCATACAAACTAGCTTCTAATTCTTAGAATGTTTCTAACATGAGTATTTGAATATAGAGGTGATATGTATGAAGAAACATAAGGTAAATGAACCAAAGGGAAAATTTCATACTCTAAGGATAATAATACACTTTAAAGAAGTCTAACACACTTGACTACACTCTACATGACCTATTATAACAAGAACTCTTGCATAAACATGAAAGGACAGGGGAAGAAAAGATAAAGAATTGTCACTTTACATCACCATACATCACTTGCATACTTATAAAATTGTTCAAGAGCTCAAAACCATACTTGTATTAATGTTCAAATTCAAAATATGACATCATTCTAGCAAGGATTTGCCATATATGGTGTGATATTATGTTATAAAGGCCAAAATGGCTGCTACTTATGGAACCTAAGAGAGAAGAGGAGAGAAATAAGTTCAAGGGTCACTAGTACATGTGTCATGATATGAGGAGTTATATATGTAGTAAAATAAATTAAGATATAGACCATGAAAGGTCTGATAGGATAAATGGCCCTCCCAGTCATGAGACTCATGAATTTTGGCTTAGGAGTTCTCATTCTACATAAAACAAATTGCCTTCATCGATTATCCCCTTTGGAACATCCCAGAACTAACTAGGGATAAATCTCATGATTGAAATAAGAGGGAGGGGTTATATACATGCTATCCCATTAATTATTTTCATCCCTAATCAGATGGATTTTTTTAGAAGTGATCCATCATTGTTTGCAGTTAAAGAAGCTCCATCTTCACTCGCCCCTCAAACTTATCCTCAAAATTCACTTCAATTTTACATAAAAATACATAAAAAGGTGTGAATGACACTTGGTAAGGCCTTCAATGGCCTTGGATTGCTCAGATACACCTTAAAAAGTCATACACTTGAAGTTCTCACCCTTATCACTATCTTGCTCACTTTGCTAGTTTGATTGGCTGAGATGAAGCTATTTGCATAATAGTTTAGGAGTTTTGATGAATCATTAAATTATCATAGTGAGTTATAATAAGTCCTTAGCTTCCTCCTAAAGTTATTTACATCTCTTGAAAGTCCTTAGAACCTGCAAAATGCATAAAACAATCAAATAAAGTGATTGTGTACCCTATCCATATAGGCAGGGAACACCTCAAGTGGATGGGAAGGGTATATAGAGATTCTCTTGATAGGTTCAATAATTTTCTTACCCATTTCATTTCATCTGGATATCCCTCCATTCTTGTTTTCGTAATCGGGTTCTTATCCAGGGTTTTATAGGGCTTTAGGTCCTTTTTGCTCTTAATCTTTGTTCATAGAGACATGACATTAAAATTTCAAAAAAATTACACAAAATCAGTGATTAGAACCCCTATCAACTTCCCCAAAATCCTTGAACCTCCATGAATACTCTCCAATAAGATGTGAGTCTTCAAAGTTACCTTATTGAGCTTGGTTCCTCATTTTGCATAGGTCTGAGTTATCTTTGAGCCAAAAATGGATTTATTGGAGAATTATCTATGTACAAAGAGCTCAAATACATCTATAATACTCCCATAAACATTTTATAATCTATTGGAGTATTCACCTAGGGTTGTAATTGGAACTAACCCCCATTTGGGTTTTAGGCCTAAACCATGCCTAATAGGCCTATCTGTAACCTTGAAGGTTTAGACCACCCTATTAAGATTATCTCTTATCTACAAGGTTTATCATGGTTTTTTATTTGTAATTAAACTTTCCAAACCTATTTAAAAGGTCCAATCAGCCCCTATATCATCCCCTTATCCTCATTCTTCAAAATTGTAGGGTTTGTGCTTATAGGGAAGTACCTTATGTCTGAGACAAAACATAGGGCACTTCCCCTATTTCCTCAAAAAATTGATTATTGGAGGATATTATCCATGTTTAACATATTATCTATCCAAAATTATATCCCCTAATCATATCAATAGGCCCTCTAACTCCTTCAATACCCAAGGTAGATTGTGAGGAAATAGACTGTGTGCAAGATTTAAGATATGGACTGTGTATTACTTGATTAGAGTCCTCTATCTACTTTGTATGCACCATGAGAGTTTCATGATGTGTTATTCCTTGTCTTAGATTCTCTTTCCATCATGTCAATCATCATACTTCTTTCAAACTCTATTTTTTTCATACCTTACCTTGATTGGCCTAGACTGAGGTCATATGACTATGACTACATTTCTCTTTCTTTTAGGTGATCCTTCATGATTTAATCTTAAAGGAAATATTCATAGGAATATTTATAATATCCTAGGGTCATTACACATTTTTAAGACCCATATGTATCATAATTATGCATTTCCAACACTTACAATCCCCAAACTTGCTCATTGTTCATCATAGTCAAACACAATCAACTGTATTAGATCGAGCAAGATCTTGTAAGTAAAGATTCCTCTTGGAATATGTTTCACATCACCTTGGGATCCTTTGATTAATTTTTAATAATATTCCATCAACTAAAGTTTGTGATTCCATACTTAATTCCTTATCATGGATAATGTAAGAGTTTGCCCTTAGCTACTGTAGGTGAATTATCTTAGAGTTAGGCACACATGTAGGTTTGAATACGGTCAAAACTTAGTATATCATCCTATTTAAATGAAATTTAGATCATAAATGATTATCAAATTAATCATAACCATTTGATAATGGAGGCACAATCTAATACTATAACCTTCAGTGAAAAAGTCTAGTTGGAGCTCAAATCCTATAGATGACACTATCTGAACTCAGTGAACAAATAGGCAATTTTGAGGCCCCCAACATCTAATTTTCACTAGTCAAATACCTCACTCCTTTTTCAAGGAGTATCTCCTATGTGAAATATTAAAGGTATGATCATTTATATGCTTCAAATCTCTTGAAAACCTTGTCATATGATCTCCATAAAATGGTTAGGTGCTCTATTTTCATGGTTTAGGGATTTTGTCCCTGAACAAAGTCATTTCACATTTAAAGGTAATATCCCACCTTACCTACCAACTTATCATTCCAAACATGTATTATATGATATATTCAACATACTGGGACCTCATAAATGGTTTAACCACTTATTTCAACACTTCTATAAAACACCTCAACTCCCTATGGTACCACTTGTAGGTGAACATTTGCATTTGTGCAAGTAGTGAGTAAAACTATAGGTAGTGGCTAGGTATATTTCCTTGTGATAAACTTAAGCCATCATAAAGCCTTTAAATTTAATATTAACACTCCAAAGTATTTGAAACAACTACCAAGGTTCCCATTCCAACACCTTTAATCTTCTGTAGGTGTTGATGAAAATTACAGGGTAGGCAGTGAGTGTAAAGAAGCATGAAATAAGAGTATAATGCATGGAAAATAAATAATATATTATTATCCAAATGTACCCAAATGGAATACATATAATTATACTTGAAATGAGTTCAATTGACTTGGTTTCCAAAGTGACATTCTCTCCATGGCACCTGTAAACAAACATTTATGGTTGACTAGCTATACATGTCACATATGATTATCACCATAGACCTTTTATGCTATTTGGAGGGTTAAATATGAATATTCATATAAAAATAACATGTAAAAAACATTTTTAACTCTCCATTTATTATCTATAAATGTGATCAGATCTTAAAACATCATTATTGTAGCTAAGAGCAAGCAAGAAGTTGACTATGAGCTTAGTGTGACTAAGTGTTTGATCAAAGTCTAATGTTGTAATGGAAAACATGGATTTAAGGTGAATATTATGACATGGAAACATGTATAAAATCATATTACAATAATTTTGAGTCTTTATAGTAAATAAAGATTTTGTAAGTGATGAAACCTGACTGAGATCCCACATGGTGACACCCTTTTATAATCTAAGCTATTTGACCTATCAATTCCTTTTCAAATGTGTAACTAATAATGAAAAATATAGGGTGAAAATTTATATATCCTTTAGATTCAATTTCATTATTTTGAATGTACAAACTTATCCAAACAAGAGTAAAACCTATAGGGTGTAGGAAAGAGTGAGTAGAAAAACATAGTCAACTTGTTAGAGATGATTCATAAAGCACAGTGAACTAATCCTTGAATTATTTTTATTAAAATTAATCTCTTTAATTTTAATATCACCCCCCAAAGGTGTTTGGTTTGAAACTTCTCCAATTGGTTTTACCAAGCATAAACCTATTGACTAGTTTTGTGTGCATGGTGGAGCGATAGGAGAGTAGAATGGTTTTTGAACTTTTTGGTACTTTTAGAGAATTTCAAGCAAGTAATTGAGTTTCAAGGAGTTTAAGAGTCATCCCATAACTTTTTCACACATGTCACACTCCCCTTAGGTTGTACAAGTGCCAAATTCCTCCTTTTTCAATTATTTTCTTGATTATTAGTTAGAGAACCTGAAAGTTTCATATGAAATGACATTCCTAATAGGAATATAAAAAATTAGATGTTGGAAAGAAAACTAAGACACTTAGACACCTTGAAAACTATGTCACTTTCATATATGACCCTAAAATGACCCCTAAGTGACTCAATTTGATATAAGACTGAATCAAACCATGACCAAGGAAAACATGACATTAAATTACATAAAATGGACAAAAAAACACCATATGACACTTTATTAGAGCCCTATATAAGTTTTTGACTATACTTAGGTTGACCCATTTTGACTTGTGGTCAAATGGTCAACAATTCCCTCTTGAATTCTATTGAACTCTCTTAAGGGTATGGATACTAGATTTAAATAATTGAATATGAATATTAATCCTTGATATGTAAATATTTTCATATGTTGGGACATGGTATGAGACAATACTTGATAGGGATCAACAAGTTCAAGAAAGAAAAAAATGAGTATATAGAACTGAGAAGAAAGGAAATCTAAAAAGATAGAGAACCTAATTCCATTGAAGATGTAAACTAGGATTAAAATTGATCAAAAAAAGATATTAACCTAGATGTCATAGAACTTGATGCAAAGCTTGCTCAAATTTATTTTTATAGTCCTTGAATAAAGGATCACTTCTATAGGCTCATGAGCTCATTCACCATGCATGTATAAGTTACAAGACTGATATATGATGACAAAGTCTTTAATTTTCTTAGAGGAGTCTCTTTCAATGATCTATACCCCTTTTTTAAAATCTCTCAAACACATACCTTGAACTCATGCAAGTCTACTTTACAAACTACACTCTTATATCCTTATATGACTACAAATGGGTTAGTATTAAAACAATTACACACTATTATGACTTTCCAATATGAAAATCACCTTTCTCTTGATAAAATACACTTGTGGGTCAATTTTTAGTCTTAACTCACTCCCTAGGTCCACTTTCTTTCTTCTATCCTTCCACATTAGGCCTTCTTTAGCACTTTTCCAATGCCACTATATATAAATCCATACTACTAGTATTGTAAAATTAAGAAACCATGTGATTCATTTAGGGCATGATAAAATATACTAGACTACAAGTTTTTATAATTTTCCCATGGTTAGATTTCTCCCAATAGGCAAAACCCTAGTTTATAGGGTTTAGGTTGACTAAGCAGACCAAGGGTACATTAAACTCCATATCTTATTTTAGAAATAGTTTAAAGACAAACTAATCATTGGAAAAGTATTGTCTAGGCTACATGTAACTTTTTTATTCTTTAAACAAGTCTTCAAAACCCTTTCTTTGCTCATAACATGGATTTCTCAGTCATTCTTGATTGTGTCCTTTAGTAGAAAATAGGGTATACATAGGGTTAGGTAGGGTTTTAGTTATTTCACTATCTTTTCAACACCTCAAACTTGTTAGGATTTACCAAATCACTCATCACACTCCAAGACTACCTTAAAATCCTTCTAAATTCCTTTTGTAATCAAACAAGATACAATACAAATGGAAATAACTTAGTATAGACTTGGACATGAGTAAACTGTAGATTTTAATAAACAAACCCTGGTTATAAAAAAAATCAATATTGATCACTATATCAGTGTATAGGTTGAACAAGTCCAATAATTCTATTTAAACATGTATTATCTCACTAAGGTCTCCATAAACTCATTAAAGGAAATGAATCAAACATTCAGGTTGTTTCTTGAATAAAGTTACACAACTAATTACCCTACCAACATACTTGACTGTCTCCAAAGACCATTATCTTGTTTCCAATTATCATTCTTCCCTATCTCATGCTAGGAAATATAATTTTAACACTAACCAATCAATAAACATTCAATAAGACTTCTTACCATGTTATAGATTCAATAAACAATGCTTAGTCACAACCATGCCAAGAAAACTTAGAATTTTCACAACACTGTTCTTCTCATTCATAAACTTTCATTATCTTAAAAAAATCCATTCCCTCTCTCCTTCAAATGGAATAAATTATTACAACCTTGAAACTGACTCCACCACCTTCTACCAAGATACATAACTGAATCTTGGAAGTTACTACATGGAAGTACTTGAAAATTACATTACATTTTAATGTTTTCCCACTATATGCACTAAATGACCATGCATAAAGACTAAAAAATATACTTAGGATCTTTTTCATACTCTTAAGACCTCTAAAACACCTTATGAACACGCTTTACTCCTTGACCAACCTAATACAATGCATGGAATCCTTTCATAAGGCTTAAAATTTTGAATTTTTAAATGTGGTAGTTTTGGAGGGAAACTCCATAATTCAAATTTTATGCCACTTGTAATATTATAGGTCACTCTTATGTCTTCATTAGGACATAATACACCTAAAAAACACCTACAAGACAAATTCAAATAAAAAATAAGTCCATTTTGGGATCCACAAGGATGCCCTTGCATCAAAACTTATGGAGGAAAAGGTGATACATAATGAACAATAAGAGAAGCAAAAAGAATGACTCTCTAAAGATATTCAAAGTTCCCATCTAATTTAATTTATAAATGAGATAAAATGAAGGAAATTGTGTGTAAATGATTTAGAATATGTTGAGGAAGGTGAATTAGATAAAAGATGTATGTTTGTTCTTGACCCAAAATCTCCTTATTTTAACCTAAAATCTTTTGAGGAAGGTAATCTTCCTGAAAGTGAAGAAATAGTAAAATATAAAATGGATACTTCTAGTCAGGAATTGGATGAAATTATTCCTTTCTCCCTGTATTCTGAGAATATCAAAACCCCTCTGAAAAATAAACATTAATAAATTGTACAACCACACAACATCAGAAGGACTAGACTTATGAATAAAACTACAGATAAATGATTAGAAAATAAAACTAGTAAACCAAGTCATAATACTATCAGAGACAGAGTTACATACAAATAAAATGTTGATGGAACTTAGAGAACCTTAGAATATATTGAACCCAAGGGTTTATAAAATATAGAAAATGAAAATTATATCCTAGAATATTAAGGGTTTAAATAACCCCAATAAGTAATGAATTCTTAGAGATATTAGAAAAAACTCACCAACCTAGTATTCTTTCCATTCAAGAACCTAAAATGTTAGACAAGTTGATTAGTGAAATCAAAAAACAATTTTGGAAAGAAAATTTCCATCTTAGGTGAGGGCTTTCCCAGTGCCTCTAAAGACCTCACCACTTTTGGGGACCACCAATTTTCTAAAGGGGAAAGATTGATCAATAATAATTAATACCTGACTTTGGTTTTTACTGACTTTTTTGGTAACTCCACATGTATCTTATCCAATATTTACTCTCCTAATTTTCATATCAAGAGAAGGAATTTATGGGAAGCCTTACTCTACTTCTAAATATTTTTCTCAAATTTCAAATGGATAATAGTTGGAGGCTTTAACACTCCCATCTCCCCCTTTGAAAAGAAAGGTGTGATTTAGGACTTCACTAACATCATGTATAACTTGGATAGATTTATTGTTATTAATGGATTTTTTGATGTTGAATTAAGGGTGGCTAGCTTTGCTTGGTGTAATAAAGGAATGGGGACAAGTTGATTCAAGTTAAATTAGATAAAATTCTAGTTTCTAATGAATGTATTTCCAATCAAGTAATCTATCTTTCCACTTTACATAGAATAGGTTTTGATCATAATCATATTGTGTTTCATTTTAATCCTATGATAAAATGGACTTCCACTCCATTTATATTTGAGAAAATGTGGTTACTACACCCTAATTTAAAAGAAAGGATAAAATATTATTGGAATATAGACATTAAATGTTTTGCTATGTTTAGAATATCTATGAAACTAAAAAAAAATTGAAGTTAAATATAAAAAATTAGAACAGAGATGTCTTTAGATTTTTTTTGAAAAAAAAAAAGAAAGCTCATGGAAGGAATGGAAAATGTGGAAAACCAAATTGAAGAGAAATGAATGAACCATGAATTATCTATCAAATAAATATGTTTCCTTTGTGAATTTCATTCTATCACAACTAAAGAAGAAATTTTGTGCAGAGCATACACCAAAATCTCACTCTATGCTTTTGTGTCACTATTCTCTCTCTTGATAATAGCTTCTTAGTTCAATTATTCATGCAATGGTTCTAGGTTCACATGATATTTTTTTCATTTCCATATTCTTGATCTTGTTTATTTATGTCTCATTAACCCTCTCTTCTTAATCAACAACTCTTCCAACACTTCAAGTATCAACTCATCCTTCTTCACAACTCTGCATATTCTTCTCACAATCCTTGTAGCCCTATTTTTTGACATATTAGATTTGTATGGCTCTGTACCTTCTCAAATTTAAACACTGACACTTGATATAGATACCCTTTATCACAAACCTTCTAGTCATAAAATTTCTAAACCAAACTCTATTTCTAAGTCACTTTATTGGGCCTAAATTGCTCTCTAGTTAGGCCTATTATCCCTTTCACAACCCTATTATCATATAAAACCCTATAGACATACAAAAATGTACAATAAAATATTTAAACCCTTAAAATCTCTTTACATAGATCATAACCTAGATATATACCAAATTTCACTGAATTTTGATGGTTAGAAAAGGGAATATGGATGAAACCTTAATTTAGGGTTTTAATGGCTCTATCTCTATCGAGAGCACTCAAATTTATCTTTCACCCTCCAAATAAGCTATCAAAGGATCTCATAAGTTTCTTAATTTCTATCTCAACCTTGAGAAAGTCCCCAAACCATCAGATAAATACTTTCAATTTACTATCTTCAAATTCCAACTCAAGACACACTTGACTGTGCTAAACTAATAATTATCTACAGGTCTATATTCTATATAGATAAAATGAAAACACATACCAAGGAAGAAAAAATGTACGGTAACCTTAAACACATTTATTAAAATTACGTAGTTTCCCCAAAATCACTTTATCATAAAATTAATGATCATTTCCTTTAATGGAATGCACATAATCCAATCTTACAACAACTACTACAAGAGAGAAAGACCATGTTTTTTAGGGTTAAAGATGTAGACCCTATTATTGAGTTGTCTATTTTGTTTTAGACTGAGTTGTCACCATATCTACACCTCCCATAGAGGAACCACCCATCCAAACCTTACATCCTTTGATTGATGAAAATGATGAGGTCACCATTCCCTTTTCTCAGCCTATGGGATTATCTTTGGAGCCCATTGCCTAGGGAAAAAAACCTATCTAGAAACTTTTCTCTAGATTAGTTCAGAGATTGGAATTTGTCTCCAAACCTGACATGGATCGATCCACCTTTTGGTAACAATTGGGACTACCTTACATCACCAAACAAGAACCTATAACCACATCTTTCATATACCAACCCATCATTTCTAATATCCAACCCACTATCAAACCAATCAAAGCCTCTACTAGCCCAACCATCTCACAAACATCCAAAGTGATCAAACCCAAAATAACCAAATTATCACCTATTACTTTAACTAGAATAACTAAAAGTCTTGGCATCTTCCTTGTGTAAAGCCTTAATCATCCATATTTAAAAGTGGATCTAACCTCACCAAACCCACCAACCAAATCAACCAAACCAAATCAACCAAAGAGGTAAAACCAAAAAAGGGCCAAAGGCCTAAAATTATACCTCCCTAAACCTTACCCTCTATTTTGGGGCCTCATACCTCTACTCTAACTAGGAATACAACTATCTCAACCAAAACAAAACCACCATTGTTGGTTACATTGTCACTCTTACTTTTTCACATGTTTATCTTCATCGAGCCACCAATAACTAAGATAACTATCTTACAATCTTATGCCTTCAACTTATCAACTTCCTTACCTAAACCAAAGCCATCAATTAAAAGTACCACCTTACCCAAACCATCTATCACTAAACCTATTTCTAAAATAACTTGCAACTTAACCACTAAGATCAAAACCTCTAGACCCCCTCCACCTTTGGCTGAGTCTTACTCAACTATAATTTAAATCTTATTACAAGCTTCTTGCTTGACTTTACCTCTTATCAGACCATTTGACACTCATTATCCAAAACTTTTTTGATACAATGACCACCAAGTGTGCTCTCACCATAAGACACTTGGGCATGTCAAGGAGAACTGCAAATTTCTCCAAACCATAATCCATCAACTCTATGATGAGGATGATCTATTATCAGATGAACTTCTCATGAGCCCTATACCAATTCCATAAATAATCATTTCCTAATGCCTACCTACCCCCCCACTCTCACATTAGAGTGATGGGGAACCAACCCAAACTCCTACCCAAATTATTCTATCCATACTATCAATGTGGTCACACGATCACAACAAAAGGATAAATGGAAAGCCAAAGTTTCTATCTCATAGATCTATCCATCTTTTACCTCCCAAGCAAGTCAAATCAAAGCATCTTCACCTTCATCTAAATTCAAGGTTTCCATCTTGGGTACCTCTCAATCTAACCCATTTGAATCAATCCAAAGAGTAATCCTTAAACAACTTCACTAAACCCTAATAAAAATGAGTCCATACAAACTCATTTCTACCTTACCTCGTCACTGAAAAGCAATGATAGAGGCCTTAAAATCAATAGAGGTCCATCTTGAATACCCTCAACCTCTAGAAAAATTTATTGGCACTCTCCAAATCTCCAATTTTATCACCTTCATGGATTTATTTATACATTCTATCCACCCTGATGACCTGGATCCCCCTCTCTTCATCACATCCCACATTGACCAAACCTAAATCAAATGGGTTATGATTGATGGGGGAGCCAGTATTAATATCATCTCCTCTCATGCCTATTATCAACATAAAATACCAAATAATGTCATGTCTAAAACATCAGTCATCCTTTGATCCTTTAATGATACCATGGCCACACTCTAGGAACTTTTGTCTTTCATATCCATTTAGGACCACATACACTCTTAGAACACTTCTATGTAGTGGAAGGTGAATTCTAGTCTAATGTTTTATTGGGATGACCTTGGATCCATTCCATGGCTTGTGTACCCTCTACCCTTCATCATTTCATCAAATTTGAGCACAAAGGTCAAGTTGTCACTGTACAAGATGACCCAGGTCCCTTTTCATCATGACATGACTTATCAACCCAGCAACATCCTCTTACCTCTATCTAGTACACCTTCATTAGTAACATACAAGTCTTCAACCATAAAAGATGAAGTTGTGTCTTCTTATACCAATGAAGCATCTACAAGATCATCAATCCCCTCAGATCAAAAGATCAAATCCCCACTATAGACCCTTTGGAATTAATAGTATAACATAATTTACTTGGGGAATATCCCCTCTTGACCCTAGATGCTTTTCCTACTCTCTAAGAGTACATGCAACTTAACAACCAACCTAAATATGACCCCAACATTAGAGCCACTATTCCCCTTAGACCTTCCAACTATCAAACCCATTTCATCTATGGGGGACTTGATAAACCTCTTGGCACTTTTGTCACCTTCTCTTCACCTTGACCATTCACCTTTGGTCTCTCCTACTTAGATAAACTTGAGTTTTCCAAGACATACCTCCACTGGTGTGCTTAGAAGGGATTTAGCCTAGAATGATATGAGTACAGTCTAAACAATTTGATTTTAATTGAGACTGGAAAGCCTAATGGGAAACATGTCCTCAATTTTATTCTAACCTAGAATAAAACCAAGACACCTACCATCACCATTACTAAGGAAGACATCCCTTCCTCACCAACATCTTCTTGACTAGAGTTTGAGGATGATGAAAACATCCCACCCAACCTTTTTTTCATCAACATGATTATCCTTGGATGACTAACTTATCAAAAGGATGGGGTAACCATGACCATTCCTCTAACTCATCCTAAACTAGTAGAATATGAATCTCCTACCATTAACACAGTTCAGTGTTATGGTGATGATTCCATTCTCACCTACCTCAGTTTAGATAATTCTATCCACAAATCTCTCCCTCCTAAGACTTCCACTATGTTAAATGAATCTACTATGGATATCATCTTGGGCACTCTGGATAGTTTGTGCATTGTTAAAATCTAACAATCTCTATATTCCATAGAGAATTAGGACGTCTCTACCTTCCTATAAAATCATAGCATAACATTCACTTGGTCATATGCTGACATTGTTGAAATAAACCCATCTCTTTCCACCTATAACATTGTAACCAATCATAATGTTAAACCTGACCGACAAAAGCTTCATCAAATGCACCCTCACATAGCCCTTCTTGTCAAAGAAAAGCTTTAACATCTCCTTTCCATTAATTTTATCAAACCTATTGACTATCCCCAATGGGTTTCCAATGTCAATCCTATCACCAAATTTATAGGGGGACTTCATATTTATATAGACTTTTAAGACCTTAACTTGGATTTTCCAAAGGATGAATTTTTTTTGCCAAGCATCGACCAGCTAGTTGATCTTATAGCCATCCATGATATTCTCTCTCTTATGGATGGGTTCTCAAGCTATAACCAAATCCTAATGCCCCTAAAGATCAACACAAGACTAATTTTATCACCCCATGTGGGAATTTATACTACAAGGTCATGCCATTTGGTCTAAATAACACTGGTGTAACCTACTAATGCATAATGACCTACAACTTTTATGAACTCATTCATAAGGTAGTAGAGGACTATGTAGATGACCTCAAAAAGTCAAAACTTTGAAAGGATCATTTAGCCATTATTAAAATTATTTTTGAGAGACTTATCCATTACCATGTCTATCTAAACCCTAATAAATGTATCTTTGGGGTCCTATCAGGAAATATTCTTGGCTTTATTATCTCTCTTCATGGAATTGAAGTAAATCCCACTAAGGTCAAAACTATTCTATAGATACCTCCTCCTATCAACCTTAAGAAACTCTATAGCCTCCAGGGGAAGCTTCAGTCCATCCATCACTTTATTTATTAGCTATCTGACTAATGCCAACCTTTTCATCACCTTCTTCATAAGGACATATCTTTTAAGTGGAGCATGGAATGCCAAAAGGCCTTTGGTTCCCTCAAAACCTACCTTCTATCTCCACCTATTCTTATCCTTCTAAAATAATATAAACCTTTTCACTTATACATCTCTACCATTGACCACTCTCTAGGGAAAATGTTTACACATCATGATGATAAGAATAAAGAACATGGAATCTACTATATAAGTTGAATGCTTAAAGAGTACAAAACTTGGTACACCCATACTGAGAAACTTTGCCTTACCCTGGTCTTCATAACCACTAAACTAAATCATTACCTTCTTAACCATTATACCTTTTTCATAACCAATACTGACCTTCTCAAGTACATGCACTCAAATCCATACCAAAACTAGTGAATGGATAAGTGGTTCATGCTTTTAGTTGAGTTTGACCTTGAATTCCTTTAACAAAATTTAATTAAAGGGTAAGTGATTGTTAAACAATTAGATGAAAAACCTTTTTCAGATAACCAACCTCCTCCTCTTGAGTTTCTTGATGAGTCCATCATGATGCTCTCTCAATTAGATTTCACCCACTAGGTAACCATGTTCTTAATGGATCAAAATGTCAGCATGGTGGGGGATTTGGCATTGTCCTTATTCCCCTTCACAATGAACCTCTTCCTTTGTCTTTCAAGCTAGATTTTGAATGTACCAAACCCTGTAGATGTATAAAAATGTATAATAAAATATTTAAACCCTAAAAATCTATTTACATAGATCATAACCTAGTTATATATCAAATTTCACTAAATTTTTATGGTTAGAAAAAGGAATATGGATGAAACCCTAATTTAGGGTTTAATGGCTCTATCTCAGTTGAGAGCACTCAAATTTGTCTTTCACCCTCCAAATAAGGTGTCAAAGGATCTCATAAGTTTCTTAAGGTCTATCTCAACCTTGAGAAAGTCCCCAAACCATTAGATACATGATTTAAATCCACTATCTTTAATTTCCAACTCAAGATACACTTGACTGTGCTAAACTAATAATTTCCTATAGGTCTATATTATGTATAGATGAAATGAAAACACATATCAAGCAAGACAAAATGTCAAGGAACCTTAAACAAATTCAACAAACTTACCTAGTTTCCCACAAAATAAATTTATCATCAAATTAATGATCATTTCCTTCAATTTAATGCACATAATCCAATCTTACAACAACTACTACAAAAAAGAAAGACCATGTTCTTGAGGGTTAAAGATGTAGACCCTATTATTGAGTTATCTATTTTGTTGTAGACTATGTTTTTAAAATTGATAGTCACATGGAATTTTTTAAAGGTTTATTAAAGGATTTATTAAATATGTTTTAGATTACAAGTTTTGTGGAATAGTAATCAACTCACCTGGTGTTCAAATATACTTGCAAATAAACCCCTATTTTGGGAATCATTTCTTATGTGTATAGACTGTATATTGGTTATTAAGGGACTAAAGACATTATAATTGTATTTAAATTCATGTTTAAATATTATTTACAATTATTTTAACCTATACACTTCAAATATCATCAAATAAACACACTAGTCATAGGTGTAGGGTCAGAACATGTTTTGTTTCCTATAGCAATTATTGCAAGATTGAACTGTGTGCATTCCATTGAAGTAAATGATCATGAATTTGATGTTAAAGTGAATTTATGGGAAACTAGGTAATTTTATTGAATGTTTTTAAGGTTCCTTGAAAAATTTTATTACTTTTTATGTGTTTTCATTTCATTTATATAGAATACAAAGTTGTAGATAGTCACTAGTTTAACATAGTCAAGTGTGTCTTGAGTTAGAATTCAAAGACAGTGGATTGAAAGTGTGTATCTGATGGTTTAGAGACTTTCTCAAGGTTAAGATATATCTTAGGAAACTTGTGATATCTTTTGACACCTTATTTGGATGGTAAAAGATCAAATTGAGTGCTCTCAGCTAAGATAGAGCCATTAAATTCTAAATTAGGGTTTCATCCATATTCCTTTTTCTAACTATCAAAATTCATTAAAATTTGGTATATATCTAGGTTATGATCTATGTAAATATATTTTTAGGTTTTAAATATTTTATTATACATTTTTATATGTATAGAGGGTTTTGTATGTTAACAGGATTGTGAAAGGGCTAATATGCCTAACCAGAGAGCAATTTAGGACTAGTAAAGTGACTTAGAAATAGAGTTTGGTTTGGAAATTTTGTGACTAGAGGGTTTATGATAAAGGGAATATGTCTCAAGTTTTATTTTTCAAATTTGATAAGGTACAGAGTTATACAAAGCTAATAAGCCCAAAAATAGGGATACAAGGATTGTGAGAAGAATAGGCAAAGTTGTGAAGAAGGATGAGTTGAGAATTAAAGTGTTTGAAGAGTTATTGATTAAGAAGAGAGGGTTAATGAGACATAGATAAACAAGATCAATAATATGTAAACCACACAATTATCAGGTGAACCTAGAACCATTGCATGAAGAATTGAACTAAGAAACTTTTGTCAAGAGAACATTGACACAAAGGCATAACGTGAGAGATTGGTGTATGCTCTGCATCAAAATATTTTGGAAATAAAAGTTAAGTGATAAATGGCCTAAATAAATAGATATAAATATGAATTTAATCCACATTTACACCCTTAAAAACATAATAATTAAAAATATTACTAATTTGGTAAGAGAAAAGGGAAGCGTTAGTGAAGATATAGAAGTTATTAATAATAAAGATATCATGTACTTCAAATACCTTCTTTCTAGAACTACAAATTGAAACCTTGATGTGGAAAACAAAATCATTTATTACATTATAATCATTATCAATAAAGAGGATAATAAAAATGTTTTGAGTCTAGTTTTTATTGAAGAATTAAAATATGTTGTATTTTCTCTTGAAGGGGATAAATCTCCATGGCTTGATAGATTTTTTGTAGCCTTTTTCAACACTTGGACATTATCCTATTTGATATCATTACAACTATGGATGAATTTATTTCTTCTGGTAAACTCTTCATGGAGCTCAATAAATATTCCATTTTACTCATTCCAAATAAATCTAAAGATATGGATCTCAAAGACTTTAGAGAGATAAGTCTATGTAATACAATTTATAAAATCTTCACCCAAGTCCTGACTCTCATGATTTAACCTTTGCTTCCTTTCATCATTTTTTAACAACACAGGGTTTTATCATTATGAGGTATACATAATATGGTATCACTATCATCCATTAAAATCTTAATTATATGAATGAAGGAAAAAAATAAGGTATGGTCCTTAAGCTAGATATGAACAAAGCATTTTGTAGAGTTTTTTGGACCGTTGTTGACAATGTCTTAGAAATGTTCAACTTCAACAAACCTTTTAGGAACTTAATCAATATTTACATATCAATTCCTATGTTATATGTTCTTATTAATATAACTCCTATAAATTTTTTGGCTAATGAAAGAGGTTTGAGATAAGGATACCCCATATCTCCTTTCATATTCATAATAATGGCTAAAGCAATGGGCATGAAGTTTTGAGCTGCTATCAACAAGGGAAAAATAAAATGTATAAAACCTACCAACATTCTGAATTCTATATCCCACAAGAAATCTATAAATGGCACTATTATCATGGTTGAATCTTTTATTGAAGAAGTCAAAGAGGTGAAAAAAAATCTATTATATTATGAAGAAGCTTCTAGTTAAAAAATAAAAATTTAAAAGAGATCCATTATTTATCAATACCTAGATGTTTAGGAAAATTAAAATATATAGAATTCTTGGGTTAAATATTAAACAAATTCCTATAATTTATCTTTAGATGTCCCTATTTAGTTTTAATTTACCTATGGACACTTAGAACAATTTGGTGGGATAAATTCCAACAAAAACTAGCAAGTTGAAAAGGAGATATTCATAGTCAAGAAGGTAAGCTCCTTCTTAAGAGCACTCTCCAAAACCTTCTTGTTTACCTCATGTCTCTCTTAAAATTTCCTAAGAATATTTTTGATAAATTAGAAAAAAATAAAATAAGGTTTCTTTGGTCTAACACAAGAGATAAACTTATATTCTCTCCATTGCTTGAAATAAAGATCCTCCCTAAAGGTTTTGGAGGCCTTGGTATCAAGAAATTAAAAATTATGAATAAAGATTTAAGATATAAAATGGGATGCATTTTTTAAAAATAAACTAATCAATGGACCAATATTATAAAATCAAAATACTTTGATAGTTGGGATGCTATTAGATTTATGTCAGTTGAATCTCTTCGAAAAGGCTCAAGTTTTTGGAAATTCCTTACTAATGAAAGAAAGCTCTTTTTTAAAGGTACAAAATGAAAGATTATATCAGAATAATATTCTCTTTTCTAGGAATTTATTTTGATTTTAAATACTTCCCTTTGAATAAATCCCCCATAGGACAAAATATGTTAACCAGTTAAAAGGTGTGGCTAGAGAGTTGCAGATTACTGTGAAGTTACTAATTCTATTTTTTTTGGAAAGACATTATCCTTGATGATCCTAATCCTGAAGAAAGGGATATTCTTGTAAATATTAATACAATCCTCAAAGGCTTTAATATTAGGTAGACCTTCATGGAAGATGAAATTATTTAGGCCAATTCATTTGATGCTAATTACAATTTCAAATCATGATATGTTACAACTATAATTTTTTATGATGGTTTACCTTGGAAAAAGACTATGGAATAATAATTTGATTCCTAATATCAATTTAATATTTTGTCTAAATATACAAATCAAGATTATTATTATATATAATATTAGGAAGAGAGGCCTTCCTATACCTAATATATTTGTGTTATGTGAAATTTATGAGGAGACAATTGCTCATTTACTCTTTAAATGTCCCTTTGCTTACATTGTCACGAGTATTATCATTTCCAAGTTTAAATTTAGATGGGTCCATCCCTTTATAATAATTTAGGTGATTTTACACTGATCATCTCCCTTATATAATTATTCTAAATTTCTTATGGCATATGACCCTACTTCATGCTTTCTAGGGACTATGGAAGGAACTAAATTAAAGAATATTTCATGAGAGGGTAAATATGAACAAGAACATGGTATATAGAATTAAAAATATCCTAAAATAAAATCATGATTTTGCAACACTTTTAGAAAAAATATTAAGGATAACTTGAGGTGGTAGTAGATTGGGAGCTATCTTCTAATGATAGGCCAGAAGTGGATCATTAAAAAGAAGCTAGAAGATGGCAAAGTGGCCCTTTCCTTCTCTGTGGTGGGTTAAATTAATTTTTGAGAGTGCCTCGAAATGCAACCCAAGGAAATAAGGATAAGGAGGCATCATTATAAATAATAATGGCAATTTGATTGCTTCTTATGTTGTAAGCATAGACATTAATTAAACACATGATAGCATCTAGAGCTGTTCTATGGGGAATTAAATTGGATCAAGATATTGGAATAATGCCCCTAGTCATTGAAATCAACTCAATTAATATGATAAATTATCTAAATAAAAAATCTTCCCCAAGTTGGATAAGCAAAATGATAATGGATGATGCTCTCTTGATCATTCAATATTTTCACATTAAAATTTTTTATAGATAAGGGAAAAGGATTATGGATTGGTTAAAAAATAAATGAGGTTTTTCCTATAACTTATTGATTTGGTATGGTTCTTTAGATATACCACTTGACGTTTACTTACATATTCAAGAAGAATCTAACATACACACTAGAGACTAGTAAAGGGCAATGTTTCTCAAGTTTCAATACCTTAGGTGAAATGATTTTTAAGGCCACCTCCTCAAATTTGGTGCTTTTGAGGTTTGTATTATGTTTTTCCCATTATACATCATCTCTAAAAATTATATACATTCTATTTTCATTTATTTTGGTAAGTTTCCTGAGGTTTTCATCACTCGTGACATATGGATAGGAAATCATCCTATACTAATTATAATTAAATTTAGTTGCATCCACAACCTTATCATGATTAATACTGATATTCAAAATTATAATGACCCTAGGTGGGATGTAAAATAATTTTAAAAGGTAGGAGACAATATGAATTTTAGTTCTCAACATTCTATGAATTCTAGTTATAGACCACTTGTGAGATCTCATAAGTGGAAGTTGATTTTGGATACCATGGATAAAGATAGATGCCAGATTGAGCCACTCAACATTGACTTTATTAATAAAAAACACCATATGGAGAATTATTAAGAAAGGTGGCCTCACACCCTACATGGAAAAAATCAAAGGATATGACCCCCACATCTCTTTGAACTTCACCAAAGCTTGGAAGGCATGAAATGTTACTATGTGTGGCATGTCCTTCACTATATCCAAGGAATGTATTACCTTTTTCACATGTTTGAGCATGGATGGTCTTAAGTTTTACAATTCTAAGTCTGATAAGAAATAAATCATGAATATTTTCCTACAAAATAAAGAGATTCATTGAATTTCAAGGTAGATGCCTGAAGGATTCCATCCCATTGCACTGAAATTATGTTTTACATCAAGTAATGAGGTACATGGCCTTAAAAGGGTGATTTAAGGTTGAATTATATTATATCACCACCTTTATTAATTAATTTCATCATAATATTTTCCTCAGTATCCCCTTCTACTTTATTTTACCCCTTGAGAATCTTGTTATTAAGGTTCTTCTTGGGAAAGTTGATCTTCCCCTCCATCAAGGATTAATTTATCTCTTGTTTCTCCATACCAAATCTCAGAACTTTAGTCAGTATCATAAAATCAAGTTTTTTGAGTCTCATAAATGGGGTAACTCTTCCAAATCTCTCTCCAATAAGGTTGTCTTTGAGGCTAAATTTCCAAGAAATCCCAAGTCTAAATCCATCACCATTAAAATTTCTTCTTTCGTTGAGAAAGTTAAATCTATGAGAGTTGAGGATTTATTGAATGATGAATCAATGAAGGATTTGAATTCTTCTAAATTTCTTGAGTATTAAATCCATAATTACAATACCAATAGTAAATAAGACACTTCTAGTATTGAAGTACATAGTAATAAAAAAGATAACAAATATCTAGCTAATTAGGAAGGTGCCTAAAACTTGGTGGACCTCAAAGGTAAACAAGAGCTTTAGATATTGAGGATGATAATGTTTAGGTTAATTTAAATTCCCTTGATAAGGATGAAAATTTTCATAAAATTTTATCAAATTGGTTTATGACAGGCAATGCCAGTCATAAGGAAAATGTGAGTCAAATTTAGAAACATTTCAAAGGGGAGATCACACATAGTAGAAATATCATAGTGGTTCCCAAAGAGAAATTTGATGACCATAATATCAACCAAAAAATGGCCTAATTTAAATAAAGAGTTATTTAATTATAATTAGAGATTTAAATAACTAAGGAAGCTCTTCTCCACTTAATCCAGATCAACAAGGACTCTATTAAAAAATTGTATTGATATTTCAAAAGTTATCAGGGATGATCCGGTCATAAAAGAGGAAAATGTCAGTTTAAGATTTAGTAAAAGAATACAAAGCCAAGATAAAATTGTCAAGGCTATAATAGATACGTCATGAGATAATACCCTAGATAAATTAATTGCAAACATGGAGGATGAATGTAAATTAATTCAATTCCTTATGGCAGACTAATTTATTTTATTGTTTCTTTATTGGTGTTATCCTTTTGATTTTCCTTTTTATGGTGGATCCTTTGTGTTGTTAAATTACTGTTGACAGACATATTTTTGACTAATTCTATTGTATTGGATGATTTTTATCCTTTTTTCTTCTTGTTTTGGTTACCTCTTTCTTATCTTTCATAGTTTTTTGTAAAAATGAAGGGTCCCTTAAAAACCCTCTTTTTACCTTTATCGAAAAAAGACCCATATTATTTTTCATGTATCCTATTCTAAAATTGTCATTGGTCAACATATTTGAGTAAAAAATGCATTACTTGATCTTGACAATAAATGTTCCATCCTCTTGGAACCCAAATATGTCCTAGATAGGCATTCATGGTCAATCCCTAACCCCACTCTTACATAGCCTTTGGTACAATGGCCAAGCATGGAACTAGAGGATGTAACATGGAAACCCCTCTTCCATTTAAAACAATAGTTTCCTCATGTCAAACTTTGAATACAATTTTTTTTTAAAGGGTGGGATATTTTATGAACCCTTCCTCCTAACTCATCTCTTTTTATATTAATTATTATTATTAAAATATTTGTATGCATATGCTTTGTAATTCTTGTTATTAGCTATTTTTTAATTATCTCACATGTATAGGGAGTATTATTTATCTCAAGTAGATTAGTTTAAATAGAAATCTCATGTTAGATGAAAAGGCATCTATTTAATATTTGTATTGAGCCATCTCAAAGGATATTTTACCCTTAAATAGGCCCACATTATTTTATGGTGTGCTTTTGTTCTTTCAATACAATATTTCCATCTTATTTTAACTTTAGTTAGTGCATAATTGTTATATGTACATTTCCAAATTAAAATTTATACATGAACATTTCTAATAGTTTGACATTAAATTTTATATTGTATGTGATTCGTTGACTTTGTTTGTCATGTGTGTATAAATATTGGATTTTCTACTGAAATTGTTATGCCATGATACTACTTTATCAAATTTAGAATTATTGGAGTTAAAATCTAAACATGTCAAATAGCTAATTAAAGTAAATGAATGATTAAATGGAGATTCAAACACATATTTACCTTCAAATAATTAACGTATGAACAACTAGGGTTTTGACTAAATTACAAAGGAGAAAAGAGTAAATTATATTTTTATATAAAATGAAGATTGTATATAACTATGTATGAATTTGAGGTTGACTAAGATTCCTTTCAATTTGACTGTGTGACTATCATGTCTACATGGGACAATACTGGTAGATTAGGACTAAAGCACTCTACTATGTTGTCTTTATGTGGCATTGATGTCTAGGATAATCTTACATTAAAATCATAAATTAAGGTTCTATGTGGTTCTTCTTGTATATAAGTTTTAGCCTATCATGGATGCATAAACTTGTGACATAACCTTTGTTTCCTTCTCTTCTTTAAAAAACACCTAGCTTTATCCTGCACACAAATAAAATTAAGATTAAATGTAAAAGGTTGGGGTGGAATGGGGAAGTGGGAATGGCCAAGCTAGCCTTAGAACCCCTATGTATAAAGTTTTGTCTACATAGCCCTAAAATAAGGATCTCAAGCTGATGTAGTTCTCCTTATAATGTATGTGTGCTTGATTCAATAATATGAAGTGTAGATCTAAATGATCTTCACCTAGGACCTCCTCTTGGTCCAAACATGAAATATAGATGTGATATGTATAAACTTTAGGTAATTTTAGGTGTTTCGCTTATTGTAGTATGTTTTTTTATTATGCTAGTGCCAAATTGATAAGTGTTCACTATGAAATATCTTAGGGAACCCTTTAAATAAAAGACTCCAAATTTTGAATTTAAAAACCCCATTGATGCACCAACTGACTTAAGAAGGGTAAAATAGTCATAAAAACAAACCCAAAAGAAATATGCATAAAAAAAGGTCACAATATTGGTAATTTTGGACAACATGGCAAAGCATGATTATCCAAATAGATATTTCCTATCCAAACAAAAGGAAATAATAGAATGGAATGAAATAAGGACCAAGTATCTCTATGACATAGATAAGGAATAACATAGAAGACTAAAATTCCATTAAATATAGTGAAATTAGTGTGAAAGAGTGATAAAATGAGACATATGATGACAAAAACACACGTCAATTAGACCTTGATTCAACATTAGGAGATTATAAATTAAAAAATCATAAAATACATAATACTTTTGTCTTATTGATCAAATTTGGATGTATACATTACACCCCCTCATCCCTACCCACATCGCCATTTTATTCTACTAATGTGATAAAATGAAAGCACTAGAGTTAAAGAAAACAATTAATATCTATACCTACATGTGTAATGTGAGATTTATTAGAAATAGATGTGTCATGGGTTCAATGTGGTCAACCCATGTGGAGATAAGATGGGCTCTAATATTGTTTTCTTTTTGTCCAGAGAATTGAACAAGACTTCAAGTGATGGTTGTGAAGATGAACTCCTAACAAAATGTCTATATGTTGAATATGAAGAAATAAATGTTGTATGAGGAACCAAGATATGTTTTCCCCAATAAATTATAGGTAGAGATGTGCCTAGAAGTTAATCTTTGTTTAACATCATCCCCATACAATTCAATATATTGGGTATTGGTGCAATTTTGTAAAATCAATAGTTGTAGACATTTATGAAATTCATTCTAGTGCAAAACTGATGTAGATATAATTCTAAACTGAGGCTATTGTAAACAACATAGAGAATGTCATGATTTTCCATTCCTTCTATAGAATCTAGTGCAAAAATTGGGATAAGAGATCATGTGCTAAGCAACATGCCCATAGTCATATAATTAAGCAAACCAAGTCATATATTTTGCGAAAGAAGTTCAAATTATGAGTAATAGTTTAGTATTGACGGGGGTATATACATTATACATGACCCCATTATCATAACCCATGTAAAATATTGAGCCAAACTACATAAAATGTGAGCATATGCTATGTATGTGACTTATTTATTGTTTTATATGTAAGAAATGTGTAAATCTTATATGACTATTTTATAAAATGTTGTATCAAATTTTGATAATATGTAACACCTTGAAAGTATTTTTCTATGTGAATATGGACAATAACACTCTGTTTGGGACAATAGTTTTATGGGATATAGTATAAATGGAGTGAATTTGTCTGAGTTATAAAATTTTAAGCTAAATCTAAAAAAACATAGCTTTTCTAGGTAACTTTGTCAACATATCAAATACATGTGTCATGCAGTGAAAAAATATGTATGGTTTACATATAACTGTAATGTACTAAGAAAAATAATATATACTAAAGCATTATGAGAGCCATAATTGAATGTGTACCAACTAGACTGATGTGTAGTAAATGTATCCTAAGTCAACTGCCCTTTGTGTATTTGTTATTTTAGAAATGGTGCCTATATTTGTTCCCTTTTGGTGAGAGATACATAAATGGTGTAAGAGCTTGAACCAAAAGTAATAACTGATATAGTGATAGTTATTAGTTTAGTTTATTATTTGATAGTGTTTATGATCAACTTATAGTAGTAATAGTAGATTTAATATTGATATATACTGATATGAGTTCCTATAACAATAGATGAATTACTATGCAGTAACATGGTAATGACAAGGTCATCATGCAGTCTAAAATTTTTCAAAAATGGGAGGTGTTTCTACCATATTTAATGTGAAACATTATGATTTATGAAATACATTTATGATTTTTGAGATAACAATATTTTTGTTTGAGGCAATCTTAGATTTCTTAAGGTTGACCTATACTTTAGGGATGTAGGTTATATATAAATAAATATAATTTTAAATGTTTCAAAAGTTATAATTTATTTTAAAATTTGAAAATAGAAGAATTTGAACTTTGAACTACAAAAATAATGTGAAAAAGATCTATTTCCTATAGCTGATTCAAGGAGTTAAAGGTGCTAATTTAGATTGATGAGGAGGTTAGGTTGGAAAATACCAATACCAAATTTAAGTATTTTTGGAAAAAAAATCATTTTAGGTTAATTATATTTGATTTTATTGGCATCATATTTTTTTTTGAGTTGATTTCCACCCATCTTTTTAAGGTTAGTTGCATTTGGATATATCATGACCCTATCCAAAATTCTATAGTTTTGTCCCATACCATCATCCCTTAGGGAGTGCCTAGTCCTATGCTTTCTTTGAGTGAAAATACAATTTTTCATATTAAATTTTACTACTTATGGACTTATACTGAATGGTTTATAATTTATATTTTTTACTTCTTGTGGGAAGGAGGATATGTGTTGTAAAGGGTTTCAACAAGGTCAGACTATGGAGACTATTTGTAAGCTACCCTTATCATATGGGTAGATATTGGTTTTTTAGAGGGATGGTATCAGTTATTTGGGTTAGTTAGACTTGAAACCCTATGATAATAATATGATGACCTAATTGGCTAAGTGGTGGGATGTAGATACATGTACATTATGGTTTCCTACAATCAAGATAAGAGTCACTTTAGAGGATGTTTTGAGGAAACTTCACTTTATAGTTCATGTCACTAGAGTTATATTATAGGATGCTATAGGCTAGGCCCTAGGGATATTGTACACAAATATTTGACTGGTAGAGCTTTTAAACATCATGAACATAATGATTTTGATGTTTTATTATCTATTATTATGTTATCTAATGTTTTGCATGTGCATAAGTTTCCTATTATTTTATCAGCTTCATTCATAGCATAAAATGGAGGTGGTGTGTCCATATAATATATGATACATACTATCATTTATGATATAGAGGAGCATGGGATGATGTATTCCTTGGGTTATACCATGCTTACACATTTATACCAATATATTTATAAATTCACACTTGAGGATTTCAATGGAGGCATTGGATCAACCACTTATTAAATTATTGGGCCTATGAGAACATAGTAGTTACTTAACCTATAGGGATTTAACACACTAATTGGGCCCATCCATATGTATTTTCATTGAGATGGACTAGTATAGGATAGGTATGATATTAGAACACTATACACTGTAGGAGGATATTATATGAGTTGAATGTTCATTCCATAGTTTGGAGAACATACAAAGGGTTTTTTGGGTGGTTAAATAATGGGGGAAAACTATGGCATAACTACTCCAATTATTGGTACTATGACTGGTGTCCAAATGTTATGGGAAATTTTTAGTATGAAAGAGTGACATTGTAGTTCAGGGTGAAGCAAGATTTACACCTAAATTCATGGGTATGGGCATAGAGTGTTCAATATCTAGTGGGAACAAGGGATAGTTGTAGGTCATTGGTGAGATATATTATCCCCATTCAACCAACTAAGAGGGATCCTATGATAAAGATCTTAGATGTGGAAAATGTGGGGTAAACTTAGGCATATACCACATGTTGGAGACAACATAGGTGGGCCCAATTATTCTTAGGTGGAGGATATAAAGATATTAATGATGTGTTAAATTCTAACCTTGTAAGGGATGTTGGAGGTATGTAATATTTGAATTAATTTTTTATTTTATGTCTTTTTTCTTTCGAATTATTTACTGCATGATAACTAATGTATTTTATTCTGAGTCTTTGTAGGTGATGAGGATTATTGGGTGATGATGATTGAGTCATAATTATGAGAGATGATACAAAAGGTGCATAAAAATTCCATAGATGTTAGTCTCATTGAGCAAGATACAATAGTTTTTGTTGTTCATGAGCCCTTATTTGATTGATTTTCCATTACTATTATTTCATACGTTCAAGTTGTGATAAAATGAGACAATTTGAGAGTGGAGGTGGTAAGACTATATATTACCCCACCAAATTTGGTTGGTACTATAGGTCTTAGGCTTATAAATGAGTATATATAATTTCATAGATAACATATTGATCTGAAGACATAATTGGTTGTTTCTGAGGATCGAGAGAGGAGATAGAGATCGTGATCTAGGACAGGAGGTGTTCCTAGGGATTCTAGTTTTAGGTATCCTTTGTTAGATGATATTGATCATGTTGACATGGATGATGAGGGTGTTATATAATATACTCTGAGTATAGAGTGATGTGTTGTTTATTTCATTTTATAAACTCTTGAGAATATGCTATGAGTGTATGGATTTGGAAATTTTATATTTTGGATTGTACATGTTTAATTTAATTACATATTTTAATATGTTAACATTTGTGAACTATGATGCTTAAATGAGAATAGTATTGAAATATATCTTAGCTCATAGTAATCATTTTTTAAACTTGAAGGTAACAATAACTATGAATCATATTGATAATCTAGTAGTATCTGAATCAATGTGCTCTACTTGTGAAACTATAATGTTTTGAAAAAATTGTGCTAGGAATGTGTGTAAAATAATTTTAATAAATATTTATTTGTTGTTGGAAAATCACTGTCAATTTATCTCTCCTTTCTTATATTATAATAATACTATAAAATCACTTATCTTTATATACTAGTTTCCACTATTGTTGAGCTATTCACATATCAAATATCTCATAAAGTGGTTCTCTAGATGTGTTTCTAGCCATGTGACAAGTGACCATTAGTTACTAAACAAAAATGTTATAGGTTAACTAATACATGGTAGAATGTGATCTAGGAAAGAGGAGAAGGAGATATAGATGTTCTCTTAGTGAATATGATAACACCTTGGTGAACATACTACTCAATTCTAGCATGGAGCGCACAAAAATCATTATCCTAATGACCATCAATGCAATGATAGTTGAAATGAATCTAATAATATATTCTATCGAGTCAATTTTTTGGATGATAATTATTATGAGGAAGTGTAATCATCTTTTGATTCAATATTATCTTAATAACTTCATGAGGCTTATCTATGAAGGAATCAAACTTGATTGGTTTCCTTTTAACATATGGTGTTTTATTTACTAGGTGTTAATTTGAAGGTTGAATCTTTCCCTTTATTAATTACAAGAACTTGTGGTTTATGCTAAGGTAGTGTTTTAGGAAAAAGGTGGATCCTATTTTTGAACTTCACTAGGTGATTTTGGTGGTAGCAAATCAATGTCAAAATTTGCTTCTATATTTGCATGCCTAAGTCCCAATTTATTTTCCAATGTGATAGTCTCATAGAAAAGATTCAAAAATGACTTAGATGTTTGGTTTAATAACTTTTCCTGAAGAGGAAAAATAACAACTCTACAAAATTTATACTATGTCTCCAAATATATAAGATGATAAATTAATTATTGTATACATGTCTTAAAGAGTAACATATAATAAAAAACTAGATTTGTCTTTCCCCAGTGTAATGATGGTAATCTCATATATGTGACTTTGTGTCCCTTATTCTAGATAAGTGCATAAGGAGTACTTCCTCTAACTCCTCATATGTTTATAAACTCCACTAGGTAGTTTATGATGAAACTAATCTAGTTCAACATCCTCTTAACTCTTTGGAAAAAATTATAATAAAATTAAACTATAAGTACAACCATTCATAGATTTATTATAAATTTTAATATGTAGATAAGGGTCCCCACTACCTTTAAACTCTGATAATAACTAGTAACTTAAATCCATGATGGCATACAAGATATTATGCACTATAGGTGTAGACACCAAAAATCCATACACGATGGTTTCGAATGTTGCAATCCCCTTGGATCACTTCAAGACCCCTTAAGACCCAACTTGACATTTCAAACATAAACTAGGCCTAACCCAAATTAGATTAGCCTACTATTTAAACCCACCTTTTTAACCCAACTTGACCTCAACTCTCGACCATCGACAATCACCTTAACCATCGATGGTCACCCTGACTATCAACGATCAGGTTCCACTACCTAGACTAACTTAATTGAACCGTCACTTTTCCTTGATTTTTTATAGTTAGCTCATCTAAATTGTGTGCATGCCCATGCATGTGAGAGTTAAATTTAGATAGCAAGCTGGACCCCTTTTTAAACATCTTGTTGTACCTATCCTTCTTTGCCTATAAGAAAAAAGGAGCAAGAGGTGAAAAAGGACCGCATCCATGACTTCAAGAGCTTTTGTATCTAGAGATTTCTTTGTAAGTCACTTCTTTTAGAAATATATTAATTTAGCTATCCTATCAAAGATCAAACTTTCCATCTCCCCTCAATAGATATCCAAGTATTGTTATTCTATTAGAATCATGCCAGACTCCATCAATGAGCCAACCACCTTAACTATTCACCAGATCAACCTCTAATAGGCTAAGTATTTATTTTAAATCTATTAATTACTTTGTTTATATTTCATAATATACCTATCCCAAGAAAATATCTGAGAATCCCATTCTATAACCCCATCTAAATTGCCTTTTTATCACCTAAACCCAACACACAGTAACCATCGACTGTCATCCTAATCATCGATAGTCTGTCCAATCATTGATGGTCACCTCAATCATTGATGGTCACACCAATCATTGATGGTCACTGTGGTAAAAAGTAATAACAATATATTTTCACCCACTTACCCTCAAACCAATCCACCTTTCTTTTCCTCTATCTATTCACAGAGCCTCAACCTATTTTGTGAACCACACCCAACCTATTTAACATTAGTATTAACCCGCTTACTACTATAATTAGTCATTTTAGTCTATTTATTTATCAATCATTTCTTGTATTACATTTTAATACCTTATGATTATTGATGCAAGTATCTTATCTTATATTTTCTAAATTTAATTGTTTAAAATGTGTGGATTGACATCCCTCGAGGAAGATCTTGCTTCCAAGATCTAGCTAGTGTTAGGCAATCCACCCAGTTATCTATCAAAATAACCATTTGCTTTACTACTATATTATTTACAAGTCATCTTCCCAAGCTAGAGATGAGATCTTCACAATCAATTGATTTAATGAATGCACAACCAAACAGGTTTTTCAACCATACCCATATCTAGTTTCTTTCTTCTTCCTCTCTTAGAATATAAGCTAAAATTCACTGAAACATTCTAGTATGCCTAGTGGGACCCTTGAGTCTTTATTGGGTTTTTATTTTGTTTGAATCTATATGCTCTTCTCTCTATTATGTGCTCATAAACAAAATTAAAATTTCTTCTAGGCTTAAAATCAACTGCATTAGTTGGTTGCTTGTAAATTTAGCTCACCTAGTAAAATTAGAGTAAAGTAATTTTATCATATAATCACTCTTGTTACACACACTAAGCCAAATAACCTTCATCAATAAATCATCTAAATAACTTGACACAAGGCTTGAATGGGAATTCATCACCTAGTAGATCACCTTACCCTTCCCGACAATCCTAGTTGGAAGTCATTACCAAGGGGAGAATCAATTCAGCTCTCTGGTTGAGTATATACTGTAAAAATTAGTATATACTAGAAAAGCATCTGACACCCTTATCGTTATGGTGTGTGAAGTGAAGGGGTAAGCCCCAATACCAAGCCACATATTGATTTCCAATATAGATCTTTTTAAGAGAAAACAACCTGAAAACATCCATAGATTTATTTTCTAGTACCTATTCTATCAACCCAATTAGATTCACACAATTTCTTAAAAGCTTAAGGCATAAGCCAAAAGAGATACTAAAAGGAGCTTTAGAACTTAACATAATTTTTAGTGTGTGTTTGTCATTTTTGATCATTTCTTGTCTTCTATATTTTAGTGGTGAGATTGTTTATCTATTCTTTCCCCCTTATCTTACATGGTTCTCACTTGCCAAAAATGAATGAACTTAACAAGGTAGAACCCATCACCAAACCATCCAACCTCTTCTACCTCCTCATCCATAGAGTATATCTTAGATGTAGAGAGTTTTTCTCACCCCTCAAGAAGTCCCAATTTCCCTTGGGTATTTTCCCAAGGAGATATAGACTTCACCACCTTCCTAGATAACAACCATGTGGCCTTTTAACATTATCTTAACACCATGACTCACCATACTCCTTTGATCCCACTTGTGGACCCACCTTATGACATGCCTTCCCACCTTATGGGGAACACTTATATTACTAAAGTAATCACCCAACCATTGAATACCCAAACATATTCATCTACAAATAATCCCTTTGATAATACTATGGAAAACCAACCCACTTAACCTTCCAATACCCTTACAACTTACATCCCCACCAATAATTCCTCTACCTTAGGAGTAACCCAACCATTAACCACTTATACTCCACCCACCATGGAAGTATCTTGTACTAGAATTCCTAACCTTTTTTCAGCTACACCCAATCCATTAGTCACCATTCTACTTCCAAATCTTATAGCATCTATACCTTGTACCATACCACCAATCAGTACCAAGGTCACTATCTACGCTTTGACTTCCAACCCAACTATACTTCCTACCCAAACCACATTGATCCCTCAACAAGTGCCCATTATACCAAACCTGGGATACATCCATAATCTACAAGGGAATATACCCCCACCTCTTACCTAACCTCCTACATCTACCTACCCCTATATACCATCTACCTAACCATTGGTGTCCATAGATCAATACGTGGCTTCTACCCAACCACCTATGACCACATACAGATATGTGGCAGCTTCTCAAACTCTAACTAATTATCAATATGCCTCCTACCCACAACAATAATTTGCACCTTACAAACCTTTAGGTGCACCACCCCAGATAGATATATTGAAAATGCTAATGGATAAAATGAGAACTCTAGAATCATCCATTTCTAGAGTTCAAAATAGCTTATCCTATGACCATATTTGTAATGAACCCATTCACCCATATGTCCCTATCATACCATATCCTCCTCAATGGGAGATCCCTAAGTTTTCTAAATTTTAGATCAATGATGACCCCCAAAAACACCTTAGGGCATTTAGGCATTCATGTTATATGATTTCCTACGATGATGCTCTCCTTCTCCAGACCTTTCCTATGTCTTTATTTGGCCCAACACTTGACTGGTATAGTCTCATTAGGAAAAAAATATCTCTTCACCTTCACCCAGCTAGCCCAAGCTTTCTTGGATCACTTTTTAATAAACATCTCTAAGAAAGTTTCCATCATTGACCTTTACTCTATTTGGCAATTTGATGATGAATCTATTACTAATTTTTTAGCCCACTAGAGAAGTCTAATCAATCAACTTTATTTCTCTTTACCACAAGCCGAACTAGTAGAAATTTTTAATCGAGTATGTGCCAAGCACATCTCCTCTATATTTCAAGTCCAGAGCTTCAAAACATTTAACAAATATTTTACCATGGCACATAATCTAGAAAATAGAGTCATTGATGAAGGGAAGATAAAGTTGAAAAAAAAACTCTACCTTCAAAACCAATGAGGCCTCTTCCTATAAGCCAAGTAACCAAACCAATATTGGGACCAAGATCAAGGGAACTACAAATGCAATTGTCCTTAATACAACTCCACCATATATTAATCAACCAAACCCTTCAAAAGCCTCAAATCAAAACATGAGGATCCAAAACTAGAATAGTTGTAAGCAATTTACTCTAGTTGGAGAATCTTATGCCTCAGTCCTAGAGAAGCTGATAAAAGCTAATATCATATAACTCCCTCCCATAAAACCCCTCCAATAATTTGATTCTTCTCATTCTTCACCTAGCTGGTATAATGAGAATGAACTATGTGCTTTCCATCAAGTAGTTGGGAATGACATTAGTAGGTGTAATACCTTCAAAAACATTGTCCAAACACTCATTGACAAGGAGAACTTGTATTGGACAACCCCAGTGCACCTCCAAACCAAGCCCTCGACATTTTAAAATAACCTTTTCCCAATCATGCACCTACCAAAAATGAGAGTAATAAAGATGAATGTTCTCATGATGTCCATACAATTAGCATGGTTCTTGATGCACTCATTGCTGAAGAACCTACCACCCAATCTACATGTTCTTCACCCTCTCCACTTATTGAGGTAGTGGATTTACCTTCTCTTCCTTTGAAGACCCAAACTAAGGGATTAACCTTTTCCCATCCACCAATTATTGAGGTAGTGGAGTCGTCAAAATCTCCTTCAACTAATATACTAGAGAAGGCAACCATCACCACTTTACTTTCTCCTTCAACTACTAAACAATTTACTTCCCCTTTAGAGATCATTCATAATGAGGAAATCACCATATCTACACCTCACATAGAGGAACCACCCATCCAAACCTTGCATCCTTTGATTGAGGAAAAGGATGAGGTCACCATTCCCTTTTCTCAACCTATGGGATTATCTTTGGAGCCCACTTTGTAGGGAAAGAAACCAATCTATAAACCTTTCTCTAGATTAGTTCAAAGATTGTAATTTGTCTCCAAACATGACATGGACCCAACCACCTTTTGTTAATAATTGGGGATCCCTTACATCACCAAAAAAGAACCTCCAACCACATCTTTCATAGACCAACCCATCATTTCTAATATCCAACCCACTATCAAACCAATCAAAGCCTCTACTAACCCAACCATCTCTCAAACATCCAAAGTGATCAAACCCAAAACAACCAAATTATCACCTATTACTTCAACCAAACCAACCAAAAATCTTGGCATCTTCCTTACATAGAGCCTTAATCATCCATATTTAAAAGTGGAGCTAACCTCACCAAACCCACCAACCAAAAACCAAACCAAATCAACTCAAGAGGTAAAACCAAAAAATGGCCAAAAGACCAAATTTATACCCCCCTCAACCTTTCCCTCTATTATGGAGCATCATACCTCTACTCTAACTAGGAAGCCAACTATCTCAACCAAACAAAACCATCACTATTGGTTACATCCTCACTCTTACTTTTTGACACACTTATCTTCATCGAGCCATCAATAACTAAGATAAATATCTTACGATCTTCTACGTCTAACTTATCAACTTCCTTACCTAAACCAAAGCCATCAACTAAAAGCACCACCTTACCCAAACCATCTATCACTAAACCTATTTCTAAAATAACTCCCAAATTAACCACTAAGACCAAAACCTCTAGACCCCCTCCACCTTTGGCTGAGTCTTACTCAACTATCTTCTAAATCTTATTAAAAGTTTCTTGATTGGCCTTACCTCTTATCAGACCATTTGATCCTCTTTGTCCAAAACCCATCTAGTATAATGACTGCCAAGTGTGCTCCCACCATAGGACACCTATGCATGACAAGGAGAACTATAAATTTATCCAAACCATAATCTATTAGTTCTATGATGAGGATGATCTATTATCAAATGAATGTCTCATGAGCCCTATACCAATTCCATAAATAACCATTTCTTAATGCCTACTTACTCCCCCCCACTCTCACCTTAGAGTGATGGAGAACCAACCTGATCTCCTACCCCAACTCTTCTATCCATACTATCAATGTGGTCACATGAGCACAACAAAAGGATATAGGGAAAGCCAAAGTTTCCATCCCATAGACCTATCCATCTTCTACCTCCCAGCCAAGTCAAATCCAAACATCTTCACCTTCATCTAAACCCAAGTTTCCATCTTGGGTACCTCTCAATATAACCCCTTTGAATCAATTCAATCCTTAAACAACTTCACAAAGCCCCAACAAAAATGAATATATTGTTGGGTGAATATTTTGTCATCAACTAACTGACAACAAAATGGGTATATCAACCACAACACAAGGAGATTTATATAGTAAAATGTGTAGGTTTACTATAGCATGGTGAGATAAATCTCTCCTCTCATCAAGGGGAGGTCCCCTATAAACTACTATATACTAATATAAACTGAAAATACACTTAGGGGTGAAATAATACCATCCATCTCTCTTTTTTTAGAGATGATGTTCATAGAGAAAAAGAGAATTCTTGGGTAATTACTGAGGGCATTTCTCTTCTTTCAGAAATGATGTTCAACAAACAATAGGAAAACTTCCTGGGTAGTAACTGTAACCACAAGAAACCTATGAAAGTACAAAGTATTTTGTTGTTTCCCTTGCTGATTCAGGATGAAGTAATACAATAGAATGAAGTGTAGCACAAAATATCCACTTCAACTACAACAGAGTAAAATATTACAAAAGATAAACGTAGCTAAAAGTCTATCCAATATCTTTTGCAGTAAAACACAAAACACACAACAAACTAAAGAAAATTTTGGTAGCACAAAGTCTCCCACAGTCAACTTCAGGATACCTTCCAAGCTATTTTCACTAGCTCTGCTTATTTGATCAAATGGACAAGACTGTATTTAGGAAAAAGACATAAGAACAATTTTCTAGATAACACAAGTTATTTCAACACAAAGTCTGAAAGCTCACTTGATTTCTCCTTCAATTGATTAAATATGATTAACAGTCTGAGCTCAATGTCTTAGGAATGCCTTTCAATTTGGTCAGAGTTTTGCTTCTGATACCAGGGAGATCTCCCATATACAAACTAAGAGATTACAATATATAGCAACTAAAGGAAGACTTTGGTGCTTGTTTTCACAAAATGGCCCATGTTGTATTGAATGCATTTGAAATTTTGTGAAGGAGGCCATGCTGGAATAGGGTATCAGCCTTAACTTTGGCATTTTGAATCATCTCAAATGTCTCCTCCAAAGCATGGGCTGCCTGGTCCTTTTTATGATGCTTACATGGCTGTCCATTCACCTTTACTTTGATGAAAAAATGGGCCGCACTTTTGAATGCTTGTGCTCTTTGATGTCCACTTGGTGGACTGTTCCACCTACTAAAATAACTCTTCTATAGATATTTTTTAATTTCCTATAACATTCCCTCTTTCCTTATTATATTTTGTCTCTTCCTGGTGATCTGAGCTCTCAAGCTCTCTTCTCACTTTTTGTTGGCTCCTTTAGCTCCTTCTTTGGCTAGTCATTGAGTTTATTCCCAAGCCTGCATCTTTGAAAATCAATGGTTATTTCATTACCCTAAATTTGATGTCTATGGGGATGTCACTTGTCACTTGAACCACTTTAAACCTTGAACCTTTGAACCCTTTGAACTCTTTAGGGTACACCAGTTTAATGGTTCAATGTTTCGATGGTTCATTATTTCTTACAAAGAGTCACATTCACTTAGTCTTCTTCAAGAGTTCAATTTATCATTGAACCAACTTTTTGAACTATTTGGTTGAACCTTCCACTTGAACCATTCACTCAAACCATTCTCTTGAACCATTCACTCAAACTTTGAACTCTTTGAACTCATTGAACCTTTAAACTCGTTGAACTTCGAACCCTTTACACTTTGAACCTTTTAAACTTTGCTAAGCGGAGTTCAATGGTTCAATGGTTCATTTCAAATATTTAAACCTCATCGATGAACCTTTTGATTGAACCTCAGCAATGAACCAACCTTGTAACTTTGGGGAAATGCCTTAAGTGTTTCAAACTTTTCCTTGAAATTCTCCTTGAGAAAGCCCACCTGTTGAACTTGTGATTTCCTTAGCTAAAAAAAGTTTGTGTGACTAAAAAACTTCACTGTTCAAAACAATTTTTAGAAAGGAAAAGACTATTTTGGCTTGCAAGACCAAAATAATCGACATGTTGTCCACAAAAATAAGTGACAAATTTTGGGAACAACAATTGGCCCTAGTTGGGGAACTTCCATCGATTGTAAAAATGATCGAAGGGAGTAGAATCTAGACTCTAAGTGCCTTCATATATGCTATTGGGTGACAGAGTCATGCCATCCAAAAAGAGAAAGATGACAAAAAATGAAACAAACACACAAAACAAATAAAATACTATGCAAATGTACAACTAATCTTATTTGATACTTCAAGGGTTGAAGTGCTTCAGATGTTGCCCACTGTGAGGTAGTGAAAATGATTTTCTATCTTGATATATCAACAAGAAACCATTTTCTCCCCACAATCAATGATTGGCGAATGAACCTCTCCACCCAGAATCAAATTTTATAAGCATTCCTTTTGGTTCTCTCCTCTTGCCCCATAGCAAGACTTGATCTCTAATCTAAAAACTAGGAATCCTTGCTCTCTTGCCAGAGAGTTTATTTATCTGACTTTGACATGCAACAATATGGTCCAATATTATAGTTCATTACTTTTCTAGTCCAGTGAAGCACATGATTTGATTATCAGCATCAAACACCTACCAATGGTTGGCATTATTAGGTACACTTGGTCGAAAGACCAGTTTGATAGTGTAACTATGTTCATCAAAGTCTTTGTGAGGAACCATGAGAGTTGCAAAGGCAACCAATGAATCTACATGATTATGAAGCTCTCTAGGCACTGTAAAAATATTCAAAACATCAAAAATTTCAAGGTAGTCCCATACCTGATTGTGATAATGTTACAATATTTCATTCTTAGTTTGATACAAGTTCTTCACCTAAAAAACCACCAGTTTAGCGTCTCCTTTGGCATGAAGGAGTCTAACACCTTTATCTTGAGTAGCCTTCAACCCAAGTAATAAAGATTCATACTCAGTAGTGTTGTTAGTGTTTCTGAACTACAACTTATATGAATATGAAGAAATATCTCCTTGAGGAGATATCAGAATAATCTCAGCTCCAAAATTGGTAGAAGAATTGCTGCCATCAAACTCTAGGATCTAGACATCATTAAAATCTGATCTCCTTTCAGATTTCTCTTTGTTAGGGAGGGAGGATTATTTTGCACCTACACTTTTCTCTACCAATTCTTTGGGTCTTCTATCTGAACCTTTTGAATTGTCACCTATAGAACTTTCATTTGATGAGCTAGAAACACCTTCTATAGATATAAATAGTTACCCATTCGTGAAGATTCAAACATAATTTAAGCTTCAAGATCTGATGTCTGAGTAACAATGTATTTTGCCTCCTTCTTAGGAAGCAGCCTTTGCATAATGCCCTTCACAGGGATCCTCACCTCAGATAGGTCCATGCTCAATTCACCACCAACATCCTTGCAAAAAATTTATTTAAGCAAAATGCCATAAGAAGTTGGAACGTCGGCCACTAGGACTGTGATTTTAATCCTTTTTTTTTGGAAGGCTACAAATGCAAATTAGGCATCTTTGATTTGACCCAATAGTGGCACTTGTTTTTTTTCCATAGAGAAACATCTCCCAAAAAATTTAGTCAAAGTGAGGCTGAGAGAGTCTACTACCTTGACAGACACGACATTGTCAGAAGCTCCTGAGTCAATTATATAGTTGCTCAGCTTATGACCATTTATCAGTAGGGAAACATAGAAAATTTCTATTTTCTTAAGGGTAGTAGGAGGGGTAATGATAAGATTATTTTGGATGGGTGTGTTCTTTGGGAGATCATGAGTTACCTTTGAAATATCTTGTCCATCAGAGATGGTTTTGTTCTTGATACATTCCGCCAATCTATCCAACTGCTCAGGGTTGGCTTGTAAATATTCAAACTCAGTCATTTGGATCTTAGTCTTCCTAATATGGTCAATTATATCAAATGACTAAAAATAACTAAGAATAGAGGAAGGAAGTCTATCATTCTAGGTTTAATTGAGTGTGGTACTGGTATGAGAATTTAAAGCAAAAGGAATAGGATTATTTGAGGTACTTACTTTTTTATTGATCACTGGGTCTTTTGATTGGAAAGGTAGAACAATCCTCCTTTTAGCAATTGAAATTGTTGGTCAAGATTCTTCCCCTATTTTTCCTTTATTAGCTGGTTGAGTTGACTAGTTCTGGGACCTGGTAAATACATCGTATGATCTATCAAACATTTCTCCCTTGCTTCAAGCTTCATCCTGGTAATTTGAAAAACTAATGTTAGATTTGCTAACTAATTCTTCTTCTCCTTATGTGAAGAGATTAGCGTCATCTTCTTGGTTTAACTCAGGTTGAAAAGAGAAATCAGATTCAATTTCAAGATAACCAACTACTGAGTTAGCCGGTGTTGCTTCAATGGTGAGCTTCCCCTGTGGGGGAGGAAGACGATTTGGCTGCCCTTGATTCTTGGTAGCATTTCCTTGATATGACTAGTTAGAGAATGTCTTCCTTGGTATATCTTAGTAAGAAGGAGGAGCAGACATTCCTTGTGCTATTTGATTTTTCAAAGCTAGCAACTCATTTTTTAACTTTTGCACCATAGGATCAGTGGCACTTGTAGAAAAATATTCAGAATATGAAGAAGATTTATTTCTATTCCGATCTCTTCTTATCTTTTCTGCCAAGATAAGATCATCTTCAATCTTAGTAGCCAAATCCTGAGCTACAAGAAGGTCTATGTGGCCAGCCTACCTCAACAAGAAACTCACTTCAGGAAGCTAAGAATTTATGAAGAAGCATTTAAGATTTTCAGGTGTTGGCTAAGCAATTATAGGAATCCTATTCCTCAACTTGTCAAATTTAGTAATGAAGTCTCACATAGGTTCATGAGTCTCCTTCTTCATTTGCGTAAGTTAAGGCTAACAGGGCATGTGCATCTTCTATAGATTTGAATCTAGCTTTAAACATGGCTTTGAGAGTGTTTCAGTCATTTACAGTCTACGCTTGTAGATGATAGAACCAGTCTGCAGTAGCACTTTGTAATGTTTCTACAAATAGTTTGACTGCTATGTCTTCATATTCCATGCCTATCACACCATTGGCTATGCATAAGTCTAAAATATGTTCATCAAGATGAACTTTCCTATCACCATAGAACTTGGGAAAAAAAATTTCTTGAACTATGGGGTAGTTGATGTAAGGGTGAGGTTAGATTCAGGAGACTAAAAGTGTTACCCCAAGGGCCTTGAGCTGCCATGATATGACAATGGAAAGGGGGGATAACAAATCTTGGTGGGGTATGTATAGACAAAGCTCTACTATCAAAGAAAAGAGAATCTTTTCCTAGTATTGGAGACCTGACGTTGGTAGGAGGAAAACTCTTGATTCACTATAGGTGACTTTGTGGAGAAGAAAGATCAAAATTACCTTGCTATACCAACTCGAATATAGGGTCAACGATACCTTGAGCTCGTTAGCTTCATGTATACCATGGATATGCCAGAGTGTAAAATAGAAATGGAAAATAACTGGTACTGCTTCAATTTGAAGCTTGAGGCTTTAAACTATGCATTCTTCCCAAGTGGAGTCACCAAAAACTATTGGGTGAATATTTTGTCATCAACTATTTGACAGCAAAATGGGTATATCAACCACATCATAAGGAGATTTATATGAAAAAATGTGTAGGTTTACCACAACATGGTGAGATAAATCTCTCCTCTCATCAAGGGGAGGTTCCCTATAAACTATTATATACTAATATAAACTAAAAATACACTCAGGGTTGAAATTATACCATCCATCTCTCTTTTTTTAGAGATGATGTTAACAGAGAAAAGGATAATTCTTAGGTAATTACTGAGGGCATTTCTCTTCTTTTAGAAATGATGTTCAATAAACAATAAGAAAACTTTTTGGGTAGTAACTGTAACCACAAGAAACCCATGAAAGCACAAAGTCGTTCATTGTTTCTCTTGTTGATTCAAGATGAAGTAACACAATAGAATGAAGTGTAGCACAAAGTTTCCACTTTAACTACAACAGAGTAAAAGATTAAAAAGGATAAATGTAGCTCAAAGTCTCTCCAATATCTTTTGCAGTAAATCACAAAACACACAACAAACTAAAGACAATTATGGTAGCACAATGTCTCCCACGGTCGGCTTCAGGACACCTTCTAGGCTATTTCCACTACTTCTGCTTATTTGATTAAATAGACAAGACTATATTTAGGAAAAAGACATAAAAACAATTTCTTAGATAACACAAGCTATTTCAACACAAAATTTAAAAGGTCACTTGCTTTCTCCTTCAATTGATAAAATATGATTAACAGTCTGAGCTCAAAGTCATGAATGCCTTTCAATTTGGGTAGAGTTTTGCTTCTAATAACAAGGAGATATCCCATATACAAACTGAGATATTACAATATATAGCAACTAAAGGAAGACTTTGGTACTTGTTTTCATGAAATGGCCCATGCTATATTGAATTCATTGAATGCATTTGAAATTCTATGAAGGGGGCCATGCTGGAACAAGGTATCAGCCTTAACTTTGACATTTTGAATCATCTCAAATGTCTCTTCCAAAGCAGGGCTGCTTGGTCCTCTTTATGATGCTTACACGGCTATCCATTCACCTTTACTTTGATGAAAAAAATAGGCCACGCTTTTGAATGCTTGCACTCTCTGATGTCTACCTAGTGGACTATTTCACCTACAGGAATAACTCTCCTGTAGATATTTTTGGATTTCCAGAAACTAGATTTCCAATAACATTCCCTCTATTCTTGTTACATTTTGTCTCTTCCTGGTGATCTGAGCTCTCAGGTTATCTTCTCACTTTCTACCAACTCCTTTGGCTAGTCACTAAGTTTATTCTTGGGCATGCATCTTTAAAAATCAATAGTTATTTCATTACCCTAAATTTGACATATGTGGGGATGTCACTAGTCACTTGAACCACTTTGAACCTTGAACCTTTGAACCCTTTGAACACTTTGGTGTGCACCAATTCAATGGTTCAATGGTTTGGAGGTTCATTATTACTTACAAAGAGCCACGTTCACTTAGTCTTCTTCAAGAGTTCAATGTATCCCTGAACTAACTTTTTGAACCATTTGGTTGAACCTTCCACTCGAACCATTCACTTGAACTTTGAACTCTTTAAACTCATTAAACCTTTAAAATCATTGAACTTTGAACCCTTTGAACTTTTCTAAGTGGAGTTCAATGGTTCAATGATTCAAGAGTTCATTCCAAATCTTTAAACGTCACTGATGAACCTTTTGATTGAACCTCGGTATTGAACCAACCTTGTAACTTTGAGGAAATGACTTAAGTGTTCTAAACTTTTCCTTGAAAAAGATTTCCTATTGAAACTATGTTTTCATTAGCTTAAAAGGCTTACGTGACTGAAAAACTTGACTGCTCAAAACATTTTTTAGAAAGGAAAAGACCATTTTGGCCTGTAGGACCAAAATTATAGACATGTTGTCCACAAAAATAAGTGATGGATTTTGGGAACAACATATATCAAAACTCATTTCTACCTCATCTCATCATTGTAAAGTAATGATAAAGGCCTTATAATTGATAGAGTTCCATCTTGAAGACCCTCAACCTTTAGCAGCCTTTGTTAGTGCTCTCCAACTCTCCAATTTTAACACCTTCAAGTATTCATTTATATATTCTATCCACCCTGATGACCTAGATCCCCCTCTCTTCATCACATCCCACATCAACCAAAATTGAATCAAATGGGTTATGATTGATATGGGGGCCATTATTAATATCATCTCCTCCTATGCCTATGATCAAGTTAAACTACTAAACAATGTCATGTCCAAAACCTCAATCATCTTTTGATCCTTCAATGATACCATGGCCACTAATCTAGGAACTTTTGACCTTCATATCCATTTAGGACCTCATACACTCTTAGAACTCTTCTATGTAGTGGAAGGTGAATTCTAGTATAATGTTTTATTAGGATGACCTTGGATCCATTCTATGGCTTGTGTACCCTCTACCATTCAATGTTACATCAAATTCAAGCACAAAGGTTAGGTTGTCACCGTACATGATTACCCAAGTCCCTTTTCATCATGCAACATGACTTATCAACCCAACAACATCCTCTTACCTCCATTTAGCACACCTTCATCCTTAACAAACAAGTCTTCAACCATAAAAGATGAAGTCATGTCTTTTTCTATGAATGAGGCATCTACAAGATCATCAATCCCCTCAGATCAAATCCCCACCATAGACCCCTTGGAATCAATAGTTTAATGTCTTTTACTTGTGGAATATCACCTCTTGTCCCTAGATGCTTTTCCTACTCCCTAGGAGTATGTGCAACTTAAAAACCAACCCAGATATGACCCAAACATTAGAGCCACTATTCCCCTTAGACCTTCCAACTATCAAACCCATTTCATCTATGGGGGACTTGATAAACATCTTAGTACTTTTTCCACCTTCTCTTCACCTCGACCATTCACCTCTGGTTTCTCCTACTTAGGTAAACACAAGTTTTCCAAGACATACCTCCACTAGTGTTCTTGGAAGGGATTTTGCTTAAAATGATATGAGCATGGTCCAAATGAGTTGATTTCAATTGAGAGAAGACAGCCTAATGGGAAACATGTCCTTGATTTTATTCTACCCAAGAAGAAAACCAAGACACCTACCATCACCATTACCTAGGAAGATATCCCTTCCTCACCAACATTTTCCCCACCAGAGTGTGAGGATGATGACATCATCCCATGCAACCTTTTTTTCATCAACATGATTATCCTCAAATTCCTAACTTATCAAAAATATGGGGTGACCATGACCATTCATCTGACTCATCTTGAATTGGTAGAATATGAATCTCCTACCATTAACACCATTCAGTGTTAGGATGATGATTCCATTCTTACCTACCTCAGTGTAGAAGATCATTCTATCCACAAATCTCACCCTCCTAAGACTTCCACTATGTTGAATGAATCTATCATGGATATCATCTTGGGCACTCAAGATAGTCTGTGCAGTGTTAAAATTGAACAATCTCTACATTCCATAAAGAATCAAGACTTCTCTACGTTACTCTAAAACTATATCATAACATTCACTGGGTCATATGCTGACATGCCTAAAATAGACCCATCCATTAGCACCCATAACATTGTAACCAATTATGATGTTAAACCTAACTGATAAAAGCTTCATTATATACACCATCACATAGCCATTCTTATCAAATAAGAACTTCAGCATCTCCTTTCCATTAATTTTATCAAACCTATTGACTATCCCCAATGGGTTTTCAATGTCGTTCCTATCACCAAATTTATAGGGGAATTCATATTTACTTAGAATTTTGAGACCTTAACCTAGATTATCTAAAGGATGACTTTCCTTTGCCAAGCATCGACTAGCTAGTTTATCTTACAGTCGGCCATGAGATTCTCTCTTATGGATGGTTTTTTAAGATATAACCAGATCCTAATAACCCCTGAAGATCAACACAAAACTAATTTTATCACCCCATGGGGGACTTTATAATACAAGGTCATGTCATTTGGTTTGAAGAACACTAGTGTAACCTACTAACGCATAATGACCTACAAATTTCATGAACTCATTCACAAGGTAGTAGAAGACTATGTGGATGACCTTCTCAAAAAATCAAAACTTTGAAATGATCATTTAGCCATTCTTAAAATTATTTTTGAGAGACTTATCCATTACCATGTCTATCTAAACCCTAAGAAATGTATCTTTGGGGTCCCATCAAGTAATATTCTTGGCTTTATTATCTCTCTTCATGGAATCAAAGTTGATCCCACCAAGGTCAAATCCCTTATAGAAATGCCTCCTCCTGTCAACCTTAAGCAACTTCGTATCCTCCAGGGGAAGCTTCAGTCCATCCATCACTTTATTTCTTAGCTATTTAATCAATGCCAACATTTTCATTACCTTCTTAAGAAGGACATATCTTTCAAGTGGAGACTGGACTACCAAAAGGCCTTTGATTCCCTCAAAATGTACCTTCTATCTCCACCTATTCTTGTCCTTCCAAAATAAGATGAACCTTTTTACTTATACATCTCTGCCATTGACCACTCTCTAGTGGAAATTATTGCACATCATGAAGATAAGCATAAATAATAGGCCATCTATTATATAATTTAAATGCTTATAGAGTATGAAACTTGGTACACCCATACTGAGAAACTTTGCCTTACCCTAGTCTTTATAACCACCAAACTAAATCATTACCTTCTTAACCATAAAACCTTTGTCATAACTAACACTAACCCCTTCAAGTACATACACTCAAATCCATACCAAAACTAGTGAATGGCTAAGTGGCTCATGCTTTTAGTTGAGTTCAACCTTGAATTCCTTCAACAAAATTTAATAAAGGGTAAGTGAGTGCTGAACAATTACACGAAAAACCTTTATTAGACAACCAACCTCCTCCTCTTGAGTTTCTCAATGAGTCCATCACAATGCTCTCTCAAGTGGATTTCACCCACCAAGTAACCATGTTCTTTGATGGATCAAAATGTCAATGTGGTGGGGGATTTGGCATTGTCCTTATTCCCCTTCATGGTGAACCTCTTCCTTTGTATTTCAAGCTAGATTTTGAATGTACCAACAATATGGCTGAGTATAAAGCCATAATGATAGGCTTTTAAATTGCATTAGCTTTAGGAGTCAAAATAATCAATATCTTTGGTGAATCCCAACTTGTGGTCAATCAAATTAATGACATAGCAGTGTAAGAATGATGTTCTACAATAGTACAAATAACTAGTTGACAAACTCTTAACATCAATTCAACATTACCATATCCACACGACCCCACGATCTATGAATAAGTTTTCTAACACCATGGCTTGTATGACTTCCTAGATCCCATCTGTACCCTTTGACTCTAAGTTATCTCTCATTATCCATGGCCTTACTGAGATGTCTTTTGTCAAATCAGATTCTCCCATCATGTTTAATGTAGAGGAGACCCAACCCAACCTTTGGTATTAGTATACCTTTAACTATCTTGACCTTGCCATCATTCCATCTAGTCTTTGTAGGAATGCCCATAGTATATTTATTTAGATCACCTCTCGCTATACCATTTTTAGATGAATCCTTTATAAACGTAGCTTTGATGATCTTCTTTTATGTTACCTACACAATCACAAAGCCTCTCATGCTATCAGAAAAATGCATGATGGAATTTGCATATGACATTTTAGTGGCCTAACTATCACTAAATCTATCCTTCACCTTGGCTACTATTGGCCTACCCTCAATCAGGACTATTGTGATTATGTGAAAAAGTTTGTTAAATGTGAACAACACACTAATCTACATCATGCACCCAACCATAGTCTTCAAGTATCCAAGGATTTTTGGCCCTTCTCACAATAGGGTCTAGATCTTATTGGTGAAATCAACCCCCATTCTTCACAATGGCATCAATCTATCATCACGACCACCAAATATTTCACCAAGTGGGTAGACGTTTCCCCTCTTATTTTAACTATGGGCGACAAGATCATTGACTTCATCAACTATAACATCATCTGCCATTTTGGTGTTCCTCACAAGATCATCACGGACAATGGAAAATATTTTAAAAACAAGCAATTTCAATGTCTTTATGACTCATTTGGCATCAAGCTCACTTTCTCATAACCCTATCATCCATAAGTAAATGGATAGGCTGAGGCCTCTAACAATACTCTTAACAACATGCTCACCAAAATGGTCAATACCTCAGATCAGGATTGGAATTTACATATCCCTTTCACTTTATGTTTATATTATACTAACATTCGAACCCATATGGGTGCTATACCTTTCTCTTTTATGTTCAGAATAGAGTTTGTCTTATCTCTCAATGTCTAAATTCCTTGTCTTTGCATATCCTTATAAGATCTCATCTTTGAGGATGATTACTATCAAGAATGTTTAGCTTAGCTAGAGCTACTTGACAAGCATTATTTAGCCACTCTCACCCATCTTCATGTCTATAAATAGCATATCAAATGCACCTATGACAAACACCTTAGATTTCAAGAATTTAACATCAAAGACCTTGTCTTAGGGGAAAACCAACATGTCACCAATATGGAGAAAATCAAATGAGGCAAGTTTGTTTTCAATTAGCTTGGACCTTATATCATAACCCACAAGTATAGATCAAGAGATTACTAGTTGTCCTCTCTAGAAGGCAACGAAGAAATTGAGCCCATTAATGCTTTACATATGCATCCTTTATTTTTTTAAAGAAGGATCAAAATCACCTTTTATCTCACTTAAGCTCATCCATTGATTTCAAACCATATTCATCTCCCTATATTAGGGGTAACCGATTATAATTGAATCATGTGATCATCTATCATAATCATAACCTAATGTTTAATAATGGGTACCATGGCTCTACCCATGTAATGATTCTCATGGTAAGTTTTTCACCTTTTATAAGATGGATTCTCATGGTCATTGTCACTTAAACCTCTTTACACCCGATCAAGCTTCTTGTGTTGTTAGTTTTACCTTCATAAAGGTGAGACCTTAAGCCTATATAGTCAAGTCTATGTCAAGAAAAGTAAAAAAAATCAAAAGCAAAGTCATAACCAAAATCAATCATGGGTGATCCCTAGCAATCATAGATTGCTCCCTTGAAGGATAACTTCTAAAAATGTATCACAAATTACTACAAGGTGGACTTCTCCCTTGAAGGATAGCTATCAAAGGTATTAGGTAAAAAACATAAACTTAGACTAATCACTTGAAGGATGGCTGAGTAAATCATTTCTCACAACATAGAAATTTATTGGAATCTTCCCACATTGATTAGATTCCATAACACCCTCAAACAACAAAAATAAGCAAAGGACCCATTATCAATCAAAATAAAAAACAAAAGAATTTTTAAAACCACAATCAGCTCTCAGAAGTAATAATTCTGATAGCTGCAATTGACTCTCATGAGTAAACTTCCCACATCGATTAGTCTTCACTTTATATAACATAGACTTTTTTATACTGACTCTTTAGTAACCTCCAAAAGAGGCATGCTAGTCTTAAAATTCTCCCCTTCATACACTATAAGCAAGGGATTTTGAGCTCACTTGACATTATATGATCAAGACACCTTTTTAACCAAATAATGAATGTTAATACAAATAATTTGATGGGATTGTGTTCATTAAGCCAATCCAACTTTGGTTTCTATTAGTCCTTGCCAAGGAATGAGCATCGTGCCCCATTCTTATCCTCTGATGACTGGTTGATATATTCACTTAGACACTTTGTCTCTTGATTATCTTCTCACTCTCACATTGTTATTTAACTTACTTTATGTGTTTTGTATTAATAAAAATAACCATAATTATCATATCCACATCATATCAACATATATCATGAAAAACAACATACATCATTAGCATATCTATCATCATGGCAAAATCATATCATCCATGAATAAACAATGTAATAAACAATTTTCACCTCATGTCTAAATCTAAATGAGGAAACATATATTCATTTAATTTTAGCATGAACATCATAATCATATCATATCCATAATCAACATCATCATCATCATCATAAGAATCATAGCAACAAACCATAAACAAAAATCCATGTGATCAACATCATAGCATTATATATCCATCAACCAAACCATTATCATATCGAATATACCAACTATAACCACATCACATCAACATTATCATAAACATGTACATAAGGCCATCTCATCACATGATTAAATAGGTGAACCCAAATCAATATCCATATCTATAACATAATCATAATCAATATATCATTATCAATGATTGACATAACTATAATAAAAAACATGAACATAAACATCCAATCAAAAACCATGAACGATAACCAATAAATGAGGATCATATCTATAAACCATGAATTTTTCATCAATAACATCATAATTTTTACACCAATAAACATTTATCTTTCTCAAAATTTACATCTCATCAAATCAGCTCATAGGTCAGTGTCAAATTGATATACAATGTATAATGTATCATAACTATGCCCCTGGGGTACCACTACTTCTTGGGGCACCACTGCCTCCTGGTGCCTATCCTCCCAAGGTACCTACCTATCCACCTAAGGAAGCAACCCATTGACCTAGTGTTTCCATGCTAGTACCACCTACCAAACTAGATTTTTACTCACCCCATTAGGGTTCATCAAGATAATGTCTCAGGACTATGGCCTCATAGTAGCATCGTTCTTCCAATGTGGCTAGGTATCGAGCCATCAGGATAGTGCTCAGTGGTCCTGAAGGTGCTATAGATATTCCTTAAGTCTATCTCAAGGAGTATCTCTCCTAGGTAACCAAGTCTAGTGTATCTCTAGCCTAGTCCCTCTCACCTATAATCATAGCTATCTAACCCTGTGTTATAACCAACTAACCCTATAAATCTACCACCTGATATTGTACTATAGCTAATACCAATCCTACCTATACATCTGGGGTAACCCCTATACCTATGTCCTCTATCCACCTCCACCAGTTGGGTCAACATCCATCATCTTTTTGTCACTATCATCACCACCAAAATCTACTACTATATATAGTGTCTGGTACCACACAGGGTGCCCATATGCAAACCTTGTATCATCTATCTCAACCCTAGCCAACAACTCCTCATGATCTAACAAAGTCTATATTAGATGTGTCTTAGGTAGTAGGATCTCTATATCTTCCTACCTATATTTGGGAAATGGACCTAGGATGCCCTAAACTAGGCCAAACTACCTCTGCACCCTACCAAATGGGATGAGGTCTACCTCACCATCCTACTTGTCAAGGATCCACTTGTAGCTATGTAGGGATAATCTATGTCTCCTGAATCTAACCCATTTTGAAAACCTGTCATATGGCCTCCAGATAATGTCACCAACAACCAAGGCCTCTAAGTCACCTCTAAACCAATCTATATCTTGTACCCCTCCTCTTGCTCTTGTGAGGGCAAAATCATCTCTTCACCACATGAACCCAACTATGAACTCCATCTAGGCATAACCTCCCCATGGCAACCCCATCAGTTGAAAAACTTGGATGTGCTCATATGCCCAGTAGTGTAGCATAAACATGTCGTTGATGCCATATCTCTTATGATCTCTAAAACCCCATAACTCCCTATAGATTTACACTAGAAGCACAAGCACCCAATCAAACACTATGTGACCTAGCAACATCTCAACCAATATCCCCAATAATAGATACAAAAACCTCTCACTGATCAAATCAATTATAAAAAATCATGATACCAAAATCATCATCATTGTAAGTAGGTTCCTATCATCCTTTACCCTCTAATACAATAGAGTGTAGCTAAATCTTCCAACATGCCACCTAATAAGATCATGGTCATCTCCATATGATAGCTCCAAAAAATCATCTCTCTCCTCCTAATCGATGTGATAAATTGGATTACCCTATATGGGTGGCTAAGTGATCCTATGCACATCTTTAGGTAAGATAGTCATCTCAAAAATTGGTAGAAGGAAGGTATTCATGGCTAGATCCCATCTATTTATGAGGGCCATGATCATCACCACATCTCATGACATGTGTTGGTAGTGCAACATAATTCCAATCCCAACCTCTTCTATGTGATCTCAATCCATTGGGGTTATCAATTGATGAATCTTCAAGAATATATGTGACACCTGATCATGCATTTGAATATGCTCCCATGCTTGTAAGGTTTGTTAGCACACAAACTTAGCTCACTACCATATTTGACCTATTTTAACTATATCACCCCTTTTTTAGCCTAGCCTAGCCTACCCTATCTTAACCATTTTACCATTACCTATTGCCCTCCAACACTACCCTTTACCTTGTCTATCAAACCTAAAAATATCACTATTACCTATCAAACCATTGACATCCCATTAAATGAAGTTTATAACATTCAAAAATTCATGAATTTTAAACAACTTAACTTAAATTTTTTATTAAAATAATTTTCTACTTGGTTGATCACTTATGGTCACTATGATCTTTGATAGTTAGGCAACCATTATGTCGATGGTCATCAACCGTCGACGGTCAAGATGACCACCAATAATCATTACGTGTGACCATTGATAGAAATTTCCCAAACCCTACCTACCCAACCACCAAATCCAATAACTAATTACCCTAACTTTATCCTCTACCCTACCCCCAACCTACCTACCCTCCTAATTTTGATTTTCACTAGAAAATGTTTTTTGAAAACCAAGCAAACCTAATACCTAGGTCAAACCTAATCTACCCTACCCAAACAACACACAACCAAGCATATACCCAATTCAAATGTAATATAATGACCAAATCAATCTATTCTACCAATTTAATACAACCCCTACCTCATTCCTTTACCATTATTGAGGAGGAATCCATAGACTTACTACCCAACCACATGCCCTACCATATCCACCCTGTATCTTAGATCAATTAATCTTCAAATCGATCATAAAAAATACTCAATAATCAATCTTGCCCACTAAGCAATCCCCATTATGAAAATTTCCCAAAACAACAAAAAGCCATAGCTCTAAAGTCAAATTTTTCAATTAAACAAAATGACAATTAGAGATATTTCTGTCTCTACATTTTTAGGGTTTATACCATGACCATAGATGGTTAGGGTGACCACTGATGGTTGCCTCTATAACCGCTGACCATTGAAGGTCAATCTCTTGGAATTTTTCCTGTTACCTTTCTACCCAAACCTTTTAGAATAGTATCAAGCACCCACCCATGAGGTTTGGTTTCTCTTCCCACCTCATCAACCCACATTGCCACCTTGCCATTGGTCTATTTTAGCCCAACCTAGTGCATGTTTTGTGACAACTTTTTCTTGGTCCTTTTGACTATAATGACAATAATTACCATGTTGACCATTTTTTAAACTTACACTACCTTATGCATACCTGACCAAATTGTGTCTTCTCAAGAGCACTTCCTACCTCAAATACCCATGACTATAACAAACCAATTTATGTTTTCTATGGGAGCACTTCCTACCTTGGATACCCATGAAAACATAGACCTTGCTTATGAGACTTACATTTACAATTATTCCCAACCACCATGCCTAAGTGCAGTCACATGGTCCACTTGTCCCTTATCTTTCTAGCACTAACCTTAATTTTTACTAACTATGGCAACCTAGTCTATGTGCAATCTCAGCTATCACACTTTTTTTGCACTTTGTGCACTTGTTTGTGCTTTAGTGCCCCACCTATCATTCACCCATTTATATCATAAAATACCCACTCATCAAACTCACCCCTGATTCTATTTTACCTCATCACTTTTAGGTTTGAGGTGGAACACTTCCTCTCATACTCAGGGCAACTGAACCTTCGACCAATAATCCATTTTGGTTTTATAGATTTTTTATACAAATTACATAATATAAAGGGTCAAAATGTAGACACCATAAATCCACACATGATGGTTTTAAATTTCACAATCCCCTTTGACCACTTTAGGACCCCCTTGGGCCCTAACTTGACCTCTCTACTACAAACTAGGCCTAACACAAGTCTTATTAACGTACTGGCTAAACCCACCTTTTTAACCCAACTTTATCTTAGCCATCGACCTTTGATGATCACCTTAACCATTGACAGTCACCCTAATCATTAATGATCAGGTTCCACTATCTAAACCAAATTAACTGACCCTCCATTCTACCTTTATTTTTTATAATTAGCTTGTCTAAAATATGTACACACCCATGCATGTGAGAGATAAATTTAGACAACAAGTTGGACCCCTTGTTAAACATATTGTTTCTCCTCTCCTTCCTTTCCTATAAGAAGAGAGGAGCAAGAGGTGAAAAAGGACCACATCCATGACTTCAATAGATTTTACATCTAGAGCTTTATTTGTAGGTCACTTATTTTAATAATCCAATGATTTATCTATCCCATCAAAGAGTTGGCTTACCATATCCCCTCGATCGATAGCCAAGTACCATTACTCTAATATAATCATGCTAGACTCCATCAATGAGCTAACCACCTCAACTATTCACTAGATCAACCTCTAATAAGATAAGTATTTATTTTCAATCTATCAATTACTTTGTTTATATTTCACAATCAAGCTAGCCCAATCCAATCTCTTATAATCCCATTCTATAACCCTATCTAAACAACCTTTTTATCACCCAAACCCAACACACAGTAACCATTGATGGTCATCATGACTGTCAATGGTTTGTTTAACTGTCAATAGTTACCTCAACCACTGATGGTCACCTTAACCACTGATGGTCATAACAACCACCGATGGCCACTATGATAGAAAATAATAGCAAGCTATTTTCACCCTATTACCCTCAACCAAATCCAACTTTATTTTTCTCTTCCTATTCATAAATCCACAACCTATTTTTTGAACCACATTTGACTTGTTTAGTATTGGTATTGACCTGCTTACTACTATAATTAGTCATTTTATTCTATTTATTTATCAATAATTTCTTGTATTACATTTTAGTACCTTTTTATTATTGATGCAAGTATCTTATCTTTTATTTTCTAAACTTAATTATTTAAAACATATGGATTGATAGCCTCCGAGGAAGCTTTTACTTCCAGGATCTAGTTAGCTCTAGGTAATCTACATATATATCTATCTAACCAACCATTTGATTTAGTGTTGTCTTATTTTTAGGTCATCCTCCTAAGCCAAAGAGGATCTCTTCACAATCATCTAATTTAACATGTGTATAACTAAATAGGTTTTTTACCCATACCCGTATCTAGTTTCTTTCTTCTACTTCTCGAAGAATATAAGCTAAAGTTCAATACAATAATAGGATTACCATAGATGACATTTAAATTGGCCGAAGAGTGATAGGCCTTGTTTTCCAATGTTAGTTGGCATACTTATTGTTTTAAAGGACCAAAAACATGCATTAAAGAAATAACTTCTTGAGATGGCATATGAGGCTCTTCAAGTGGCTCACTTAATAATTTAATTTTATTATTAATTTTTTTCATCGATAAATTATTTTGAATAGGTGAAGAAGGTGTAGGAATAAAAAATATTTTTAAAATGGTAGTTATAGATGATTCATTGGTAATTAATTATTTATTAGCTTGCAAGGGCACATGACATTCAATGGAAATAGAAGAAATAAAACTATTATTTTATTCACAAAAATCAACATGTTCACATATATTTTTATTCAAAAGAGAATTAGGAGTATCAACATGATATGTAGTCACATTATTATCATGTAAACTATAATTTAATTTTCTATCTATCAAACAATCATTATTTTCATGGGTAAAGTGTAGAAAAGAAACAATACTAGGTTTAGGAGAAATATTTTCCTCTTCACTATACACATAGTAATCATCATCATTCCAATTTTCATCATTGTCATAATCATATTCACTTGTAGAATTAAAGTTTTAGATAAGAACACTTTTTTTTTTACTTGAAGAGGGAAGAGAAGATGCATTTGTATATTCCATTTCATTCAAACACATGGAATACGAATACAAACTTTATTTTCATTATCAATATTGGAAAATGAAATATTCTCATTTTTCACATGGAGAAATAGGGGAAGAATAATTGATATTTTATACCTTTATTAAAGTATCATCACATCCAAAATGGCATTATTTTCATTTTCATGATAAGCATTTGAAATAGTAGCATTTCCATTGGTACAAGGAGAAATGATAGAAAATGTATGCAAATTTTCAACCTTAGTGATATCATTATCTAGTGTAAAAGGAAACTTTTTATAATTAACATTGGAGTCATGAGAGTTAAATTTATTATTTGGATTTATGAAATCATTCATGAGAATATATTTCACAAAGGTGTTCTCTTAGTTATCTTAAACTTATAGAAACTTAGAATTGGAATAAGTAGGGGAAGAGCATGAATCTATACTACTTTCCTTAACATTTTGATAATCACTTGCATGATATTCATCATAACCATCATGAAAATAATTATCATCATTATCATTATTTTATATAAAATCATGTTATTCATTTCTATATAGAATACAATATTGGTAATCTATACATTCTTTATTATAATCATAAGGAATCCATAAAAACATATCAATTGGCTGAGGAGAGAGAGATTACTTGTTAGTCATTTTAAATTTTACAAAAATTAATATGATTTTTTTGATACTTTCTAGTATTTTTTTTTCATATCTTTTCCACTTGGCCTTGCTTGACTGCATAGATGCATTTTAAATTTCAAAAATTCAACGGAGTTTAAATTTTTTAAAATAAAACAAAATAAAAAACTTAGAAAATTAACAAAATTAAAACACTCAAAAAATAAAAAGGGGACCTATGCATGACATGTATTTCTTGTTTACATGATTTATTATGTTTTATCATATATATTACATTATATATCTAGTTTTTATATGCACACATGTTTCATGGTATACATGAGTGAGATGCAGGACATATAGGTCATCTATGACATGGACACATAAAAGTGAGGAATTCATACACAATTGTAATCCACCGTACTACATTAAATCTATGCTCTTACTAGGGATATCTTATTACTTTACATGGTTTTATAGTTCTATGACTATTTAAATTAATCATAGTACATTAATTTACATTGATTACACATGACTTGCTTTGAATCATACGACTTACATTGACATATCACTAGATATTGTATTTTACTATATGTGATGATGACATACATCAATTGTGTAGGTAATACTTGCTTGTTCTATGCATAATTGATGTTGTTACTTATTCTCTATTTGACTCTATTTATTATGTTACATTGTTTTTCCATTGTGCATGTGACATTATTTTGTCCATTGTGTGTGTGACATGATATTTCCCATTTTATGTGTGACATTTAATTGACCATTGTCTGTGGCCCTTAGCCTTGTGTGTGTGTTAGGACCCCCTTCCTCCCAACTCATCTCTTTTTATATTATCTATTATTATTTAAAAAATTGGACACTTATGCTTTGTAATTCATCCCCTTAAATATTTTGTAATTTTCCCACATGTATGGGGAGTAGTAGTTATTATGAGTAGATTAGTTTAAATAGAAATATTGTGCAAGAAGAAAAGATGTCTATTAAATATATTTATTGAGTCGTGATAAAAGGAGGCTTCCCCCTCAAAGATGCCCATGATAGTTTGCAGTTTGTTTCTATTATTTAAATATAATATTTTCATCTTATTTTAATTTTAATGCATATTTTTTTATATTTTCCTTCCTATATTAATTTTGTGTAGGTAGGTTCCTAATAAATGGTGTCAAAGTGATTCCTAAGGCTATTTTCAATAGTAATTTTAGTGTTTATGGATTTCCACTACTATCCATAATATGCTCTAACCTTACCCAATCAGATTCCTCATGATCAAAAAGTGGTAAAAAGTGGTGGCACTAAATTTTTTTGCCCAAATCTTCCCAAAACTTTCTCTCTCCATGTCTCTTTTCTTAGGGTCATAAGCTGTATTTTGATAGTTTTAAAACTAACAACAAGTTGTCATTTTAGGATAATTAGTTATTAGTATTACCTAATTTATTAGATTTAGGGGTTATGCCCAATACGTAATCCATTATACAAAATTGTATATAGACTTGTGCTTCAACATACCTTAGGATATATTGGAAGAGATCCTAGTTATTTTCATATATTTACATATGTATCCTCCTGCCATTTATTTTTGTCATACACCAAAAAATAATTAGACCTAAGAATTTACTTACATTGTACCTCAAAGACTACATAGTGGTCTATGAGACACTTATCCTACCTATTTAGAGCCCATAAAATATTGGTCTGCCACCATTTGATATATTAGATTAGTATAATTTCAAGCTCATATACCATTCACAACTATAATAACCTTCCCTATAACCTTGGCATTTCTATAATCTAAAATCAAACTATAATTTATTAGGAAACATAGTAAAAGGGAAAAATAAAAAAGGGTTAACATATTATATCATCTAACATAGACACAATAACAACACAAGCCCAATGAGTTAACATATTTTAAGATGGTTGCTTGAACTAGATGTAGTAGCCAATATTTATAAGAGTTTTTTTTAAGTCACTTACTATCACCAATTTATTTTTTCTTTATGTTGATCATTTTAATATATATCTTTGGTAACACTTTTTGGAAAACCACAAACCTCCCATATATTTAAGAAAAAAATGGGTTTTGTTACTTATCCCAAATTTATTTTCTTCGCACTAGTCATTTTTATATATATCTCTATTAACACTTTATAAAACACCTTGGACCTATGATATGGCCTTAACCCCCTCTAGGGAAATGAACAAATAAATTAAAAACCTTATAGAATAAATAAATGCCATTTGGAATGACCTCCAATCTCAAATTCATGGTTTAACTATCTAAGAGAAGCATTGTGGACACTTTCCAAGATCTAAATTATTGTAAGTCTTGAACTACTCTAAACAATAATTCTATGAATAACTCCCATCTTAGGGGAATGCCACATAATTGAAATTATGTTTTCCTAAATTTTATGTGAAGGATCCTACCAATTGGATTTATAGAGTAGAATACTACTTTTAGTTACATGACACAACATTTCAAGATATGGTACCTCAAGCCTCTTTCAATCTAGAGAAAGGTGTTATACAATGGATCTAATGGGATCACAAAGTGAATGGTATGCCAGTGTGGTCAAAATTTTATGAAGTCATATTTTTTATATTTAGCATAAGTGCATGTGATGATTTCATAGGAGCTTTAACCAATATAAGACAAACTATTTCTATTTAACAAAACTATAAAAAAAATAAGAAAAATACTCCTTTTAGAATATATGAGTTGACCAATGTATTTTTCAAAATTTTATTCATCAATGAACTAAACAAGGATATTAGAGCCAAAGTGAAAATGTTCAAACCTCAAGATATGATGGCAACAACTAGGTAAACTAAATTGGCTGAATATGAGATCACAACTCATCATAGGTCTACCAAACCCTATCCATTTGGGTATTCCTTGCCATCATGACTAATCAAAGTTCAAAACCCCATAAATTCACACATAAAATGCCTAACATAGGCTAAATTATGGACCCAATCATAAAAATTATTATGTTATAAGTGTAAAGATAAATTCATACTAGGTCACCAATTTGTAGAACAAAATTTATAGTTACTGTATGTGCAATATCCTCAAGAGTTTGACTACTAAGATGATGCAACAAAAGCCCAAGATGAAGAAAAGGGAGAAAACCCTTAGAGAGGACCCAAATCCATAAATTTTGGTGCATGGATTGGATGGTGCCACTAATCCCTATTAACCTTTATAAGGCATGATAATAAATGGTAGAACCTTATCTTGCAATGTTCAACACTTAGTAAGGGATTATAGTTTAAATTATACATGTTTGTTCTACTTCTAGGAGTTTTTGATGTTGTTTTGGGAGCATAGTGGATTTTGATGCTAAGACTAATCTTATCAAAATTTTCTAAGCTAAAGATGTAATTCATTGAGAAATACTAATGATACACATTGAGAGGACTCCCCCCAAGATCAATAAGCATCATTCTCACCAGATGGAGAAGTTAGTGAATAAACATCATTCTCCCCAAGATTGTTGCCCAGATTTTCACTATCCAATTGATTGAAAAATCTAATTAAATCTAGATGCTATATTTAAAACAAGTATTTTTAAAACATACCATCATATTTGAAGAACCTCAAGGGTTATCTCCACCATGCCTAGAGGATAATGCCTTTTAGCTTATTTCAGGCAATGTCCCCCCAATAATTTATGCTTATTAGCACTCCTTCCTATAGAATACTAAATTTAAAAAATGGTGCAAGAAATGTTGTAGGATGATGTCATTAACCCAAGCATCAGTTCCCACTCTTCACCAAAGTAGGCCCTACTCACAACAAGTTACATTGAATATCTCCATCCATTAGATTAGTTTATTTTATGTTGGGTAATTTATTTCCTCCCTATAATTTCATTAAGGCATGTGTTATTTATTTCCATCAATTTAATTTTATATATGTAATTTAAATTTGAGTGTGAATTTATAAATAATGAGTTCATACCTTTAATAATGTGTGGGAAGCTTCCAATCCTAGATTAGTATTTCAATTCAAACATTTATCTTACATGTAAGTGTGCTATTTAATTTCCATGTGATGTATTTCCCTACAATTACTTTTTTGTAAGTGTGATTACCTTCCCTATTATTTACCTTCTACAATATTTTTTCCTATACATAATAATTTTTTTATACACAATTTTTAGAACCCCAGATTTTGAAAGTTACTAGTATTGCACATATAGTGTCGACACTTTGCCAAAATACATACACTGTTTTGAAAATTAGTGAATTTAGTGGGATTGATAAACCAAGTGGATTCCTTGTGCCATCATTCATCAGTGAGGTGTATGTGAGCATTGGTCACATTGTGTCATGTTTAATTGGTTGTTTAATTATGATTATCAATGTGCTTTGAGAATAGGTGACATGCTTTTTCTCAAGCTACAACCTTATAATCAATCCTCTTTCAATTTTAAGGTACATCAAAAAACTCTCCTCTAAGTGTTATGGTCCTTACAAGGTGCTTGAAAATATTGGTATGGTTGCATATAAATTGGTGCTTCCTAATTCATCTAAGATACGTATTTGTTTTGGGATATACAAATAAATTTACATCCTCTCCAAAGAGTGGCCATGAAAGAACATTTTAATAATTAAGAGATTTTGATGATGATTTAAAAGAAATAACTAGGCTATCCATGCAAGATTATGTGTTAATGATTTTGTTTATAGTCCCCTTCCCAATTATATTAAACTCTCTTCAAGGTATGAAATTAGATTCAAATTATTGTGTTTCACTAAAATTTATCTATTTCATGTCTAAATAAAAACAAAGAAGGATAGGGATAAGTGATTAGAATGAACCTAGATTGGTTTGTGTGCCATATCCAGATGCTGTGAGCACTCCTCTTTGGTTGGGGAGGACTACCTTCAAGTAAGAAATCACTACCACAAAATGTTTGTTAGCAGATATTTGAGTGGGCTACCAAGCTACATGCTTGTTTCAGGAAGTGTCAAACTTGCTTAGAGATGACAGTCCAATTTGGAGAGATAAAAGAGTAATAAATAATCAAGATAGAGGAAAAGAGAGAGTAAAAGATAGGTAATGTCACTGCTATTCACAACCTGAGTGCAGTAGAAAGTAATAAAGTGTAGGTGGTATATTCTATTTATATTTTGGAAGTTGTTTGGGTAGGTCTTAAAAGGGTTATGAAATCCATAGTTGCCAATGTTGGTTAGGCTATTGAGGTTAGTTAAGGTGTGACTGATATCAGTTATGTTGCTAAGGTTGGTGAGGCAAGTGATCAATATCAATTAGGTTGCCAATGTTGGTAGGTGCAATAATTACCTAGAAGTTTGCAGAAGGCTTTTTTGGGTTTGGGAAATGGTTGTGGTTAGGTCTAGAAGGTTGGGGAGAGTGAGACAGAAAGTATGGTTTGGGTGGATCTGGTCAGAGGTTTGGTGTGTCAGAACAAGGGGAAACAAGTGGGGAAGCTTTATAACTCCTTCACAGGGGTTCAATCAAGAATGTGCAAAGAAATGAAAAATAAATGTAAAGTGATAGCAAAGTAACTACTTAAAGACTTACATAATAAGTGATGTACTTAGCTACAGTGGTGACTAAACAATAAGTGTTGGATGGATGGCTCCTACTAGGTAGTCTAAACTAATGCCATGAATAGAGAAAACAAGTGGCTGTTGCTGGTTTTCAAGAGCTTGGTTTCTGATTTGGGTTGACTTATGCAAGGTAACAGTAAGCCAAGATGTTGAAAGTTGAATGCCAAAAGTATGTATGAAAATAAGAATGAGTTTTCTTGATTTTTACTACCCTAAACATCAGTTTAGATTTTAGCTTATATAACCAATGTCAGTGATCCTGCTGACATCAACCATGGGTTGACCAATGTCAATAGCATTAGAATAGGTAAAACTACTATCTTTAGCCTATTTTCTATTACTCCTCATGCCAAGTGTGGTATCATTTCAAAATGGTAGAAATAGGAGGTTAAGAAGGATGTAGTTGGTTAGAAATTCATTTTTGAGGTGAGAATAAGTCTTGGGTAGTTGGGATAAGGGGACTAAGTCTTGAGGTGACTCATCAAGTGAGAATTAGTCTTAGGATGAGGTTGCTAGTTAATGTGGCATAAGAGGTTTTTAATTAACTTAATTAATTATTTTACATAAATTAAATGAGTGAGGGGTAAAAGCATGGGTTAGGGAGGCTAGTTATTATTATTAAAAAATAACTTAAGGGGGGGTTTCGACACAGGGAGTTACGCATGTGTGTGACTTAATTCTGGTGTCTACATTTGCCCCTTTTTGTCTTGTAATTTACACTAACAAGTTGCAAGACAAAAATAGGAGTTAGATGCTCCAAGTATTGGATGAGGTATCCCTCCTCAAAACAAGAATCAATGAAGGAGAAACTAGAATCAAGTACTAGTTTGATAAGAAGTGAATTAGGTGAGTGGAGGAGAACTTGGTATCACTGCATGTACATATAATACTATGAGTTATAGTTGAAAAAATCAAGAATAGGTAAAGTTGAGGAGGACTTAGATATAAATAACCAAAGAATAGATTATAAGTGATAGCTAATAGGTTCAAAACAATCAAAGTTGTAGCTCTAATGGTCTATGTGTCTGAGGTATCCAAGGAAATAAGTGCCCCTAAGAAACACATAAGGGTTGTAGGTGATAGAACGAGATTGGTCACCATCCAAAACATCTAATATACATGTATGTGTATAATATCCAACTATAGTAGAATAGTATAAGTAGTCAAGACAAGAAATGCAAGGTATGTGTAAAAGGTTCAATAAGTAAGGAGATATTCATGATCTCTAAGCAAAGTCATCATGGGTGGAGATTTAAGTAATCTCCAAGTGTAGTTTTCATGGTTGGGGAGATATATGTGATCTCCAAGTTGGTGGTCATGGTCAAAGAGATATACATGATCTCTAAATTGCCCTAGATTATGGGTAGAGTTTAAAGGGTTATGGTTGTTGGTGGAAATTTTAGGTGTTGATGTTGATGATATCACTAATGTTATTAGTAAACATTGCTGACATCGATGGAAGGTTATCAATATTGGTAGGAAAAAGTGTTGATGTCCATAAATGAGGTCAAGTATGCCAACATCAATGGGTGACCAAACCTAATAAAAGGGGTATTGGTGGCCCACCAAACTCATTTACAACATTTGATTGGAGAAAAAAAGAGCTTTGAGAGTGACAGAGATGGTAGATCTAGGAGGGGACCTAGTGGGAGGTGGACCACTACAAGAACCAATTGTGCCAGCCTAGAGAAGATAGAGAGAAGAGGTAAGATCACCTATAATTTGGTTTTAAATGTGAATTAGTTAATTTTCTTTTTGTAGGCTAAATTGAAAGGTTGGGAAAAATAAATGTTTTGAGGGCAGGTAGGAAATGGGGTGGTTTTAGGTTTAGGTGAATTTGGGAGGGATTTGGGGTAGGTTTCTAGGAAAAAAAATGAATTTTGGGGGACAAGTCATTCGAACCTAGGGTTGAACTAGTCACTAACATTGGTGGGGTCCATAGATGTCGATCGACATGGTACCAATGTTGGCAGGTTTTTATCGACATTGACCAACATCAAGCATCAATGTCGACATACAAAACCAACATTAGTGCTTTTGAAGAACAAAAAAAATAGGATAAAAGGTCAAGTGGATCCTTATAGAATTAGTCAACTAGCCTAATGGCTAAGATAGACTCAAAAGACCCCATGTCAACTGAGTGCTACCTACATAGTCTAATTAAGGGCCTCAGGCCAATGTAGTTCTCCTAGAGCCTATGGAAAAAGATCTAAGGAATGGTTAAAAATGTGTTAAAAAAGAGATGTTAAGATAGTTCAAGAGACCTAAGGCTTAAAAGATGGGTCATAGGGCTGAAGATTAGGGATATAAGTTGTGAAGCCTAGAGTTATGATAGTTAGTTGGGCCTAGGGTGGAGAGAGAGGGGTAGAGAAGCCTAGGGTAGAGAGGGGAGAGTAGATTAGATAGTTAGGTGGGTATATGGTTGAGCTAACCTTAGAAGACCCCATATCGACTGAGTATTACCTACATAACCTAGTGGAGGGCCTCAAATTGATGTAGTTCACCCAAAGAGAAGGGAAAAAGGTGATGGTAGGTTATATTATAAAGTGTGACTTGAGTTATGTGTGGATGGATGCAAGTTAGGATGGAGTTGATTCTACGAGATCAATTATTGATGCTGCTAATATGAATGAGGAGGTATATCACCCAAAATGAGTAGGATCACATGGTAGCTATAGGATTAAGGGGAGTGTGATGATATTATACAATCACATGAGATGTGAGCCTAATGATAGCATTGATCAAGAGGTGGGATCACACCACCAACACCTTCCATCTATCGGTTAGAGAGTTGACAATGATACAGGAGGATGTATACAAGATTTTACGATTGCCACTCTAGGGTGAGGAGTTCTTCTCATGGTCTAGAGAGGAGAATGATATGTACATGGTGGCATTATTTGGAGAGCATGTTAGTGAGGTGACCTATCACTCATCAAGCTTTACCTATGAGCCAATATATATTACTGATGAGGAGCAGCATTGGTTGAGCATCCTAATGATGATAGGGATATCGTGTATGCATTACTAGATGCAGATGGTGGGAGATTTTTGATGGCATTGATAGGTGTTCTAGCATAGATGGTTGATCAGTGGACTATTTTTGCATGGGGACCAATGTTTTTGGTTTGGTTATATAGAGAGATGTGGGGTTTAAGACTATGAAAATGATACATGTTATGTGTCAGGCACTTAATCCATTGTTGGGCATATGAGCATATTGTAGTGACATGACAATTTGGGTTACCTACCATGATTTTATCTAATTTTAGGGTTAGTTTTAGATGGTGGAGAGATGGCATGACACATACTCGAGTAGATGACATAGGGCATGATATTTCTTATTATATGTGCATGATAAAGGGATTGATCCATGCAAATATTTTATGGAGACCCTACTTGATATACCCTTCATTTAGAGGATAGGTATAGTAGCTAGTTGGCTTATAGAGCTCACTATGGGTTAGAGGGAGATGAGCTTGCGAGATAGAGATGGTACCTATAGCATGGGTCAAGAGGTAATTTGGCCTACTACAAGATGTACCACCTACCTTCCCTTGATATAAGAGGGATGATATAAAGGCACCCCTACCTTTGCCCCAAGAAATTGATGGGCTATATTTTGAGGAGATACTAGTAGGGTTAGGTGTAGTAGAGCTCGAGTGCATAGCAACATATATGGTTTGGTGGATAGGTTTACATCTCGCTATTAAGGTCAGGAGGCTACCACTAGATTTACATGGATTAGTGAGAGAGAGAGAGAGATGCATCTGTACAAGCATAGGATGCAGTAGTGCAAGATTAAGATATAGCTCAAGCATATGTATTAGTTTTATAGGGATAAGTGGTGACATTATAAGGCCAGGTTGGGGTACTATAGGGCTAGGTTGGGGCACTACAGGGCCAAGTTGAGGTATTATAGGGTCAGGTTATTGCACTAATAGTAGAGAGGGAGAGTTTGAGAGTAGTAGGTCAAGCTACTCCTCTTCCACCATAGGGGCCAGTACAGGCCAGGCCTTTAGTAGGTGTAATGGGACCATCTTAAACTATATCTATGGTGAGGTATATTACTGCACTTGATGGGATTACTTATTACAAGAGGGCCATTAGGGATTTCCCATAAATTCAAAGATATTTTGAGTTTAGAGAGTAGGAGAGATCAATGACACATGTCACATCTTCTAGCTCATGCAGATGTAGACAGGTGGAGAGTGGTGATGACACTACTTCTTCACGACCATGTGGAGAGCATTGAGGACTCTGAGTGCCATATTTTGTTGTTTTTAAATATGTTATATACATACCAACCTGTGAGCTAAAGATGAGAGATGCATATTTTGAGAGAGATGATACTGTGATAATGTACATGTATGTCAATTGTGTGTGTGTGTGTGTGTGTGTGTGTGTGTGTGTGTGTGTGTATGAGGTGTATATTTATTGTGATTTTAAGATACATTTATTATGATTGTTGATGATGATGTGGATGACTTAATGTTATGTTAATTTTGAGCATGTTAGTTGAATTAGACTAGCATTTCCGATATATGTGATGGTATATGCATAATTGGTTTGTTAGCTTTAGCATTTTTCTATATTTGTGATGGTGTATGCTTAAAATGAATAGGTTGGTTATGTTATTTTATTTCAGCATTTTTTCATATTTTTGATGGTGTATGCTTAAAATAAATGGACTAGGCTTGATAGTGTCAGTATGATTTTTTCATCTCAGTAGAGAGATTGATATTTGATTTGGATGGGAAAATAAAGAGGCAAAATGCTCATGGACTAGCAAAGACCATACTTATAACATAAATAGGCTCAATAATATGATCTTCTCTTATGATTTGCATCATTGGACCATTTTATTTGTTAGAGAAGTGTCATTTTCACCTTGTGTTAAGTGAGTTCAAAATCCCTTGAAAGAGTATGAGGAAAAAAGGGAAAAATGAGGGAAAGTGTTTGGGAAGCATAACCTTCAAAGTGGGGATGATATGACCTTGTTGTGGGTGACTCGAGAGCTACTATAGGCCAGTCCATGACTTAAAGATTTTATTTTTTATTTTTTTTGTTGTGTAAGCTAATAAGTGTGGGAAGCCTATAATGGGATTTTGTATGTGTTGAGGTCATATAAAGCTAATCAATATGATAAGATTTTTATTTATATTTCCCTTTGAGAACAAAGTTTGGCCTAGCCATCCTTTAAGGGAGTGGTCTAAGCATTTGTTTTTGAGTTTAAATAGCAAAGAGAAGTTACGTAGCTTTCCTTCAAGAGAGTAGTCTATGTTAAGAATCATGACCTAAGAGATTATAACTTGGAACATATCCCATTTTTGTTTTACTTTTAATTATGGATAGACTATAGAGGCTTAGGAGTTTTCCACTTTGAGGGAAGAACCATAGCACTTCATAAGTTAACTAAGTGTGTAAGAGTAAGGGTTAAGAGGAAGGGAGATGAATGTAATAGGGGTGCTCAAGGGATGAGCTCAAGTTAAACATGAGGTGAAGTGATGCTTGGTTAACAAAAAAATGGTCATAGGTGTAAGGCATTGTAAAGGCTCAAGTTTTGGCCTTCTTTCAAGAGAAGACAAGTGATAAGTTTTTGAGCCATACTTATGTGTTATGATGTAGGGTTCAAGCCAACTAGGAGCAAACTTACCCCATTCACTCTTCTCCATGTTTGTCACATGTTAATTTTATTTAAAGATGAGATCTCTAATATTGAAACCTCACACTTTGAGGTTTTTGTTATAAGCACATTTGATATGCTCTTGATATATTTGGAGGTGGTTGAGGGCTATGAGATGGCACTCATCAAGCAATTCAAGTTAAGCCAAACATTCTTGGTGAAAGTCATCATTAGTAAGTACATCTTTCAGAGAAATGTGAAGAGAGGGAGTTTGAACCTCAAGAGGCAAAAAAACCTCCATCCCATATAGTAAGGAAAAAAGCGTAGCACTAATAGCGGTTCGAATGCTAGTGTGGTAAGCCCATAAAGCAAAGGGAATGTGTGTGTGCCAATCCTTTCTTGTATCATTGACTACCTTCATGAGAATTTTGGTCAATGTTTTGTTAGAAGATTCTACATGTCCATTTGCTTGTGGATAGTACAATGATGAAAAGCATATTTTGATTCCAAATGTATCATAAAAACTTTGGATAATCTTGTTTTTGAAAGTTTTGCCATTATCTATTATAATTTTATGTGGGACACCAAAATGATAGATGATGTGATGGTTGATAAAGTCAACAATTTTATCAACTTTAGTAGAGATGAGAAGAATGGCCTCGACCCACTTGGTGAAGTATTTAATGGTAGTAATGATAGAATGATGATGGAGGGATGAATGAGGATTAATTTCCCTTATTAAATCCAAGCCACTTTGGGAGAAGGGACATAATTCTTTGGTGACTTGTAATGCGTGACTCAGAATGTGAAGGAGGTTAGCATGTTGTTAACATTTGATGCAATGCTGAACATAATCAACATAATTTTGATGGAGCATTGTCCAATAATAGACAAGTCAAAGGATACACTTGCCAACTACGTAACCATTGAAATATCCACCACAAATCCTATCATGGACCTCTTTAATAGAAAAGAGAGTTTCATTACTAGTGAGTCATATAATAAGGAGACCATCAAAACCTTGCTTGTAGAGAAGTCCCCCTAGCATAGTGTAATGAATGACACATTTTATGAAAGCACGTATCCCATTATTATAGAGATCAAAGGGGTTAATAGAAAAGGAAAGGTAATCCATGAGTTGCTTGTACCATAAGTCATTTGGGTTGGATGTTACATTTCTGATAAAGAGGATGTTAGTTGATACATAGGAGGGTAATGTTAAGCGATGTAGGTGACATAGATTTTTGAGGAAGAGGATGAAGAGGGTATGTGTGAAGAAAATGAAGCCATTGTGTCAACATATTTGTTTGTAGATCGAGGAAAGTTTGTAAGATATAAGAGTCAAATGATCCCAAGAGCGTATCTACACAATGTTTATACCACTACAAAATTTCATGTTTTCATAGGTAGGAACCATTAACCTGATTAACCATTAGCTGAGAATCATTGAAAATGGTTATGGATTTGATACCCAAGAAGAGAGTTGTTTGAAGCCCTAAGATCAAAGCCTCATATTCAGCCATAGTGTTAATATATTCAAAATCTAGTTTAAATGACAAAGGCATAGGCTCACCATATAGAGGAATAAGAATGACCCCCACATTATAGTGGAGGAGATGAGAAAATAGGATTTTGAGAATCATCAAATGATCTTCATGAAGTTTAGACTTGTTTAGTAAGTCATCCACGTAATCTTCCATAATTTTATGTAGGAGATCATGGAAGATGTAAGTCATAGTGCATTGATAGGTATCACCAGCATTCTTTAGACCAAAAAGCATGACCCAATAACAGAAAATCCCTCATGGGGTAATGAAGGTTGTCTTGTGTTGATCCTTATGAGCCACTAGGATTTGATTATATCCATAGAACCTATCTATAAGAGATAACATCTCATGGCCGGATGTTAGATCAATAAGTTGATCAATACTTAGAAAGGGGAAGTCATTTTTGGGATAAATGAGGTTTAAGTCATGTATTCGGTGAAAATGCTATTGACCCCTTTATCATCACCCATAACATTATCACCAATCGAGATGATAAACCTATTAAGAAGAAGCTTCACAAGATGCATCTTTGTATTTCTCTCCTTGTCAAAGAAGAGCTCCAACACCTCCTTTATGTTAACTTTATCCAACCCATTGACTACCTGCAATGGATTTCCAATATTGTTCCTGTCATAAAAGTGATTGAGGGAATCTACATTTGCACTAATTACCATGACTTAAACCTTGTTTATCCAAAAGATGACTTCCCCTTGCCAAGTATTGACCAAATTTTTGATCTAATAGCTGGCCATGAGATGCTATCACTTATGGATGGGTTCTCTAGATATAATCAAATCCTGGTGGCTCCTAAGGATCAACACAAGACAACTTTCATTACCCCATGGGGGATTTTCTGTTATTAGGTTATGCCTTTTGGTTTGAAGAATGTTTGTGCCACCTATAAATTCATTATGACTTACATCTTCCATGATATCCTACACAAAATTATGGAATATTATGTGGATGACTTACTCGACAAGTCTAAACTTCACTAAGATCACTTAACGATTCTCAAAAATCTTATTTTCTCATCTCCTCTAATATAATGTTTGACTAAACCCAAAGAAATGTGTCTTTGGTGTTATTTTTGATAAGCTCTTAGGCTTTATCATTTCTCTTTATGGTATTGAAGTTGACCTTGCTAAAGTTATAACAATACTAGAGATGCCTCCCCCTACTAATATCAAACAACTCTGCAACCTACAAGGCAAACTTCAACCAATCCACTGTTTCATCTCCCAATTGTCAGATCATTGTCAAACCTTTCACCATATCCTCAAAAAAGATGCATCCTTCCATTGGAACATCAATTTCCATGAAGCTTTTGATGCACTCAAATAATATCTCCTTTCCCAACTGGTTCTTATTCCACCTAAGGAAAAATAGCCTTTTTACTTGTACATCTCTACAACAAACCTTTCACTGGGTGCTATGATTACACATCAAGATGATCACCATCGAGAATAGGTGGTTTTATATATAAGTTTCACACTTATTGATTATGAGACTCGATATATCCACACTGAAAACTTTACCTCGCATTGGTCATTTTAGCCTCCAAGCTCTGCCATTATCTCCTAAATCACAAAACCTACATGGTCACCCATACTGATCCCCTTAAATACATGCATTTTAAGTCATATCACAACCAATGATTAGATCTGTGGATGATGCTTCTTACTAAATTTGACTTAGAGTTTATTCAACAAAAATATATCAAAGGGCAAACAATCACTAACCAGTTAGCTATTGCCCCTTTACCTGACAACCAACCTTCAAACCTTTAATTCTTTGACGAATCCATCATAATTATCTCTACCGATGACATCTCCCATCAAATTATGATGTTCTTTAATGGATCTAAATGTCAACACGATGGGGGTACAAGGGTCATTCTTATTCCTCTAGATGCTGAGCCTATGCCTTTGTCATTTAAACTAGATTTTGAATATACTAACAATATGGTTGGATATGAGGTTTTGATCTTAGGGATTTAAACAACTCTCTTCTTGGGTGTCAAATCCATAACCATTTTCAGTGATTCTTAGCTAATGGTTAACTAGGTTAATGGTTCCTACCTATGCAAAAATCAAATTTTTTAGTGGTATAAACATCATGTAGATACACTATTGGGATCATTTGACTCTTATCTCTTACAAACTATTCTTTGATCTACAAATAAGTTTACTAACACAATGGCTTCACTTGCTTCACACATACCCTCTTCATCCTCTTCCTCAAAAATCTATGTCACTTACATCGCATAACATTACCCTCCTATGTATCAACTAATATCCTCTTTATCAGAAATGTAACATCTAACCCACATGACTTATGGTACAAGCAACTCATGGATTACCTTTCCTTTTTTATTACCCCTTATGATGTCTATAATAATGGGAGATGTGCCTTCATAAAACATGCCACTCATTACACTATGCTAGGTGGAATTCTCTACAAGCAAGGTTTTAATAGTCTCCTTCTTAGATGCCTCACTAGTACTGAGACTCCATTTGTTATTAAAAAGGTCCATGACAGGATTTGTGGTGGATATTTCAATGGTTATGTAGTTGCCAAGCATATCCTTTGACTCGGCTATTATTGGCCAATGCTCCATCAAGACTGTGCTAATTAAATTTGGCATTACATCAAATTTCAACAACACGCTAACCTCCTTCACATTCTGAGTCACACATTACCAGTCACCAAAGACTTTTGGCCCTTCTCCCAATGGGGCTTGGACTTAATTAGGGAGATTAACCCTCATTCATCCCTCCGTCATCATTCTATTATTAAAACCATTGAATACTTCACCAAGTGGGTCAAGGCCATTCCTCTTATATCCACTCAAGCTCATAAAATTATTGACTTTATCAACCATCACATCATCTATCATTTTGGTGTCCCACATAAAATTATAATAGATAATGACAAAACTTTCAAAAATAAAACTGTCCAAAGTCTTTGTGATACATTTGGAATCAAATTAAGCTTTTCATCATCATACTATCCACAAGTAAATGGATAGGTAGAAGCTTATAACAAAATATTTACCAAAATTCTCATGAAGGTAGTTAATGATACATGCAAGGATTGGCACACACATTCCCTTTGCTTTATGGGCTTACCGCACTAGCATTCAAACCACTACAGGTGCTACACCTTTTTCCTTGGTGTATGGGATGGAGTTTTTTTGCCTCTTGAGGTTCAAATTCCTTCTCTTCACATTTATCTAAAAGATGTACTTATTAACAATGACTTTTGCCAAGAATGTTTGGCTCAACTTAAATTGCTTGATGAGTGCCATCTCATAGCCCTCAACCACCTCCAAATCCATCAAGAGCATATCAAACATGCTTATAAAAAAGACTTCAAAGAGTGAGATTTTAATATTAGAGATCTCATATTAAAAGAAAATTAACATGTGATGAACATGGAGAAAAGTAAATGGGGTAATTTTTCTCCTAATTGGTTTGGACCCTATATCATAACACACAACTATGGCTCAGGAACTTATCACTTGTCTTCTCTCGAAGGAAGGCCAAACACTAAGCCTTTAAATGCCTTTCACCTATGACCATTTTTTTGTTAACCAAGCATCACTTCACCTCATGTTTAACTTGAGCTCATCCCTTGAGCACCCCTATTACATTCATCTCCCTTCCTCTTATCCCTTAATCCTACACACTTAGTTAACTCATGAAGTGCTATGGTTCTACCCTCAAAGTGGAAGAATCGTAAGCCTCTATAGTCTTGTCCATGACTAAAAGTAATTAAAAAAAATTGGGATATGTGCCAAGTTATAATATCTCAGGTCATGATTCTTAACACAACTTTCTCCCTTGAAGGACAACTATGTAACCTCTCTTTGCTACTATCAATAAACTTCTCCCTTGAAGGACAACTATTTAAACTCAAAAACAAATGTTTAGACCACTCCCTTGAAGGATGAATAGGCCGAGCTTTGTTCTCAAAGGGAAATATAAATAAAAATCTTCTCGTATTGATCAAATTTATATGATTTCAACACATATAAAATCCCATTATAGGCTTCTCACATTGATCAGCTTACACAACAAAAAAACTAAAAATAAAAGCTTTAAGTTATGGACTGGCCTATAGTAGCTCTCGAGTCACCCACAACAGGGGCATATCATCCCAACTTAGAAGGTTATGTTGTCCAAACACTTTCCCTCATTTTCCCCTTTTCCCTCATACTCTTTCAAGGGATTTTTAATTCACTTAACACAAGGTGAACACGACACTTATCTAACAAATAAAATGGTCCAATGATGCAAAGTATGAGAGAAGCTCATATTCTCTAGCCTATTTATGTTATGATTATGGTTTTTGCTAGTTTAGGAACATTTTACCTCTTTGTTTGCCCATCCAAATCACATATCGATCTCTCTACTAAGATGAAAACATCATACCAACACTATCAAGCCTACTCCATTTATTTTAAGTGTACACCATCACAAATATAGAAAAATGCTAAAATAAAATAACATAACCAACCTATTCATTTTAAGCATACACCATCACAAATATAGAAAAATGCTAAAGCTGACAAACCAACTATGCATATACCACCACATATATGGGAAATTCTAGTCTAACTCAACTAACATGCACAAAATTAACATAATATTAAATCATCTACATCATCATCAATGATCATAATAAATGTATCTCAAAATCACAATAAATATACACCTCATACACACACACACACACACACACACACACACACACACACACACACACACACACACACACACACACACACACACACACACACACACACACACACACACACACACACACACACACACACCAACACCCACACACTCAACATACATGTACATCATCATAATATCATCTCTCTCTCAAAATATACATCTCTCATCTTCAACTCATAGGTCAGTATGTATATAACATATATAACAACAAAAAATCTAGCATTTAGAGTCCTCAAGGCTCTCCACATCGTCATGAAGAAGCAGTGTCATCACCACTCTCCACCCATCTACATCTGCATGAGATCAAATATGTGGCACATGTCACTGATATCTCCTACTCTCTGAACTTGAAATATCTTTGAATCTATGGGAAATCCCTAATGGCCCTCTTGTAATAAGTAATCTCATCAAAGGTAGTAGTATACCTCACCAAAGATATAGTCTACAATGGTCCCATCACACTTACTAAAGGCTCAGCCTGTACTAGTCCCTATGGTGGAGTACAAGGAGTATCCTAACCTACTACTCTCAAACAATCCCTCTTTACTATCATTGTTGTAACCTGACCCTATAACACCTTGACCTAGCCCTATAATGCCCTAACTTGGCTGTATAGTACCCCAACCTAGCCCTGTAATGTCAACACTTATCCTTGTAAAACTAATACCTATGCCTGAGCTATTTCTTGAGCTTACACTACTAAATCCCATGCATGTATTAATGCATCTCTCTCTCTCACTAAACCTTATAAATATGATGGTGACCTTCTGAACCTAATAGTGAGATGTAAACCTATCCACCAAACCATATATGTTATTATGCACTCAAGATCTACTACACTTGACCCTACTAGTAGCTCCTCAAACTCTGACCCATTGATCTCCTAGGGCAAAGGTAGGGGTGCCTCTATATCATCCCTCTTATATCAAGGGAAGGTAGGTGGTACATCTTGTAGTAGGCCAAACTGCCTCCTGACCCATGCTATAAGTTCCATCTCTAGCTCACCAACTCATCTCCCTCTAACCCATAGTGAGCTCTATAAGACAACCAACTACTCTACCTATCCTCTAAATGAAGGGTAAATCAAGTAAGGTCTCCAAAAAATATCTATAAGGATCAATCCCTCTATCATGCACCTATAATAAGCAATATCATGTACTATGTCATCTACTCAGGTTTTTGTCATGTCATCTTTCCACCATTTGAAACCAACCCTAAAATTGGATAAAATCATGGTAGGTAACCCCAATGGTCATGTCACCATGATATGCTTTTATTCCTAAAAATTGAGTAAGTGCTCAACATACAAACTATAATCACCACAGTCTCAAACCCCATAGTTCTATGTATTACTAAACCAAAAACATTGGTCCCCATGAAAAAATAGTTTACTACTCAACCATCTATACCTGAACACCCATCAATGCCATCAAAAATCTCCAACCATCTGCATCTAGTAATGCATACAAAATAATCCCTATCATCATCAAGATGCTCAACCAATGCTACTCCTCATCAACAATATATAGTGGCTCATAGGTAAAGCTTTCTGAGTGATAGGTCACCTCACTAACATGCTCTCTAAATAATGCCACCATGTGCATATCATGCTCCTCTCTTGACCATGAGAAGAGCTCCTCACCCTAGAGTGGCAATCATAAAATCTTGTATACAGCCTCCTCTGTCACTATCAACTCTCTAGTTGATAGATGGAAGGTGTTGGTGGTGTGATCCCACCTCTTGATCAATACTATCATCAGGCTCACATCTCATGCAACTCTATAATATCATCTCACTCCCCTTAAACCTATAGTTTCCATGTGCTCCCACTCATCTTGGGTGACATCCCTCCTCATTAATATCAACAACATTGGTAATCAATCTCGTAGCACCAACCCATCCTAGCTTGTATCTATACACACATAACTCAAGTCACATATTTTATAATATAACCTACCACCACCTTTTTCCCTTCTCTTTGGGAGAACTACATTGATCTGAGGCCCTCCACCAGGTGATGTAGGTATCACTCAGTTGACATGGGGTATTTTGAGGTTAGCTCAGCCATATACCCACCTAACTATCTAACTTACTCTCCCCTCTCTACCCTAGGCTTCACTACCTCTCTCTCTCCACCCTAGGCTTCACTACCTCTCTCTCTCCACCCTATGCCCAATTTCCTATCACAACTCTAGGCCTCATAGCTTATATCCATAAAATTCAACCTTATAACCTATATTTTAAGCCTTAGGTCTCTTAACCTATCTCAACCTCTCTATTTTAACACATTTTAACCATTCCTTAGATCTTTTTCCCTAGGTTCTAGGAGAAATACATTAGCCTAAGGCCCTCAGTCAGACTATGTAGGCAACACTCAGTCGACACGATGTCTTTTGAGGCTAACTCAGCTATTAGGCTAGTTGACTACTTCCATTAGGGATCCATTTGACCTTTTCTCCTATTTTTTTGGTTCTTCACAAGCATTTATGTTGGTTTTGTATGCTGACATCGATGCTTGATGTCGATCGACATCGGTAGAAACCTATTGACATTGTTACCGTGTCAGTTGACATCAGTGGACCACATCGACATTGATGATTGGTTCAAACCTAGGGTTAAATGACCCATCCAATAAAATTAATTTCTTTCCTACAAACTACCCCAAATCCCTCCTAAATTCACCTAAACCTAAAACTACCCCATTTCCTCCCCCCCTCAATACATTTCTTTTGCCCAACCTTTCAATTTAGCCTACAAGAAGAAAATTAACCAACTCACATTCAAAACCAAATTATAGGGGATCTTACCTCATCTCTCTATCTCCTCTAGGCTGGCATAGTTGGCTCTTATGGTGGTGCACCTCCCACTAGGTCCCCTCTTAGTTCTGCCTTCTCCATCACTCTCAAAGCTCTTTTTCTCTATAATTAAATGTTGTAAATGAGTTTGGTGGGGCACCAAACCTCTTTTTTTTAGGTTTAATCACTCATCAATATTGGCATACTTGACTTAATCCACCAACATCAACACTTTTTCCCACCAATATCGATAACCTTCTACCAATGTCAACATTGTTTACTATTAACATTGATGATATCACTGATGTCGACACTTAAAATTTCCACCAATAACCACAACCCTTTAGACTCCATCCATAATCTAGGGAAATTTAGAGATCACGTATATCTCCTTGACCATGACCACCAACTTGGAGATCACATATATCTCCCCAACCATGACAATCACACTTGGAGATCTCTTAAATCTCCACCCATGATGACTTTGCTTGGAGATCACAAATATCTCCTCACTTATTGACCCTTTTACACATACCTTGCATTATTTGTCTTGATCACTTATGTTATTTTGCTATAGTTGGCTATTGTGCACATGCATGTATATTAGATGTTTTGGATGGTGACCAAGCTCATTCTGTCACCTACAACCCTTTTGTTTTTCTCAGGGGTACTTCTTACCTCAAATACCTAGGACACATAGACTATTAGAGCTACAACTTTGATTGTTTTGACCCTATCAACTATCACTTACAAGTTGTTCTTTGGTTATTTCTATCTGAGTCCTCCTCAACCTTTCTTATTCTTAATTTTGTCAACTATAACTCATAGCAGTATATGTACATGTAGTGATACCAAGTTCTCCTTCACTCACCCAATTCACGTCTTATCAAACTAGTACTTGATTATATTTTATCCTTCATCGATTCTCATTTTGAGGGGGGATACCTCATCCAATACTTGGAGCATCTAACTCCTATTTTTTTCTTATAACTTGTCAGTTTAAATTACAAGACAAAATGGTGCAAATGTAGACACCAAAATTATGTCACACATGTGCATAACTCCCTATGTTGAAACCCCCCCTTAAGCCATTTTTTAATAATAATAACTAGCCTCCCTAAGCCATTCCTTTACCCCTCACACATTTAATTAATTTAAACTACTTAAGTTAATTTAAAACCCCTTATGCCACCTTACTTGGACACCTCATCTTAAGACTAATTCTCACTTGATGAGTCACCTCAAGACTTAGTCACTTTATCTTAACTACCCAAGACTTATTCTCACCTCAAAAATGAATTCCTAAGTAACTACGTCCTTCTTAACCTCATATTTCTACCATTTTTTAATGGGTACCACACTTGGCATGAGGATCAATAGAAAATATGCTGAAGGTAGTAGTTTTACCTATTCTAATGCTATTTACATCGGTCAACCCACGTTCAATGTCGATGGGACTGTTGACATCATTTATATAAGATAAACTCCAAACTAATGTTTAGGTTATCAAAAATTAAGAAAATTCAATCTTATTTGCATACATGCTTTTGGCATTCAAATTTTAATATCTTGGCTTACTGTTACCTTACATAAGTCAACCCAAATCAAGAACGAAGTTCTTGAGAACCAACAACAACCACTTTTTTTCTATTCAAGGCATCAGTTCAGACTACTTTTAGGAGCCATCCATTTGACACTTATCATTTAGTCACCACTACAATTAAGTACATCACTTAGTCTATAAGTCTTTAATTAGTTACTTTGCTATCACTTTACATCTACTATTTATTGCTTTACACATTCTTGATCGAACTCCCATGAAGGAGTTATAAATTTTCCCCACTTGTTTCCCCTTGTTCTAATACACCATACCTCTGACTAGATCCACCCAAACCATACTTTCTCTCTCACTCTTCCCAACCTTCTATACCTAACCAAAACCATTTCCCAGACCTAGAAAATCCTTTTACAAACTTCTAGGTAATTATTGCCCCTACCAACATTGGTAGCGTAACTGATATCAGTCACTTTCCTCACTGACCTTAGTAACATAACCAATATCGGTCACACCCTGACTAACCTCAGTAGCCTAACTGACATCATCAACTATGGATTTCATAACCCTTTTAAGACCTACCCAAACAACTTCCAAAATACAAATAGAATATACCACCTATACTCTGTTACTTTCTACTACACTCAAGTTGTGAATAACAGTAACATTACCTCTCTTTTACTTTCTCCTTTCCTCTATCTTGATTATTTATTACTCTTTTGTCTCTTAAAAGTGGATTGTCATCTCTAAGGAAGTTTGACACTTCCTGGAACAAGCATGTAGCTTGACAGCCCACTCAAATATCTGCTAACAAAAATTTTATGGTAGCGATTTCTTACTTGAAAGTAGTCCTCTCCAGCCAAAGAGGAGTACCCACAACATCTAGATATGGTACGTAAACCAATTCAGGTTCATTCTAATCACTTATCCCTATTCTTCTTCTCTATTTTTATTTAGACTTGAAATAGACAAATTTTAGTGAAACACAATGATTTGAAGCCAATTTCATACCTTGAAGAGAGTTTAATATAATTGGGGAGGGGGTTATAAAAAAAAATCATTAACACATAATCTTACATGGATAAGCCTAGTTCTTAATTTTACATCATCATCAAAATCTCTTAATTATTCAAATGTTCTTTCATGGCCACTCTTTGGTGAGGATCTAAATTTATTTGTATATCCCAAAACAAATACGTATCTTAGATGAATTAGGAAGCTCCAATTTATATGCAACCATACCAATATTTTCAAGCACCTTGTATGGACCATAAAACTCAGGGGAGAGTTTTTTAATGTACCTTAAAATTGAAAGAGGATTTATTATAAGGTTGTATCTTGAGAAAAACCATGTCCCCTATTTTCAAAGCACATTGATGATCATAATTAAAAAACCAATTAAACATGACACAATGTGACCAATGCTCACATACACCTCACTGATCAATGATGGCACAAAGAATCCACTTGGTTTATCAATCCCACTAAATTCACTAATTTTCAACATAGTGTATGTATTTTGGCAAAATGTCGACACTGTATGTGCAACACTAGTAACTTTCAAAATCTGGGGTTCTAAAAATTGTGTATAAAAAAATAATTATGTATAGGAAAAAATATTGTAGAAGGTAAATTATAGGGAAGTTAATCACAGTTACAAAAAAGTAATTATAGGGAAATACATCACATGGAAATTAAATAGCACACTTACATGTAAGATAAATGTTTGAATTGAAATACTAATCGAGGCAAATTTAAATTACATATATAAAAATAAATTGATGGAAATAAATAACACATGCTTTAATGAAATTATAGGGAGGAAATAAATTATATAACATAAAAGAAACTAATTTAATGGATGGAGATATTCAATGTAACTTGATGTGAGTAGGGCCTACCTTGGTGAAGAGTGGGGACTGGTGCTTGGGTTAATGACATCAGCCTACAACATTTATTGAACCATTTTTTAAATTTAGTCTTCTATAGGAAGGAGTGCCAATAAGCATAAATTATTGGGGGGACATTGCCTGAAATAAGCTAAAAGGCATGATCTTCTAGGCATGGTGGAGATAACCCTTGAGGTTCTTCAAATATGATGGTATGTTTTAAAAATAATTATTTTAAATATAGCATCTAGATTTAATTAGAGTTTTTAGTCAGTTGGATAGTGAAAATTTGGGCAACAATCCCATGAGAACCTTTTTCACTAACTTCTCCATCTGGTGAGAATGATGCTTATTGATCTTGGGGGGAGTCCTCTCAATGTGTATCATTAGTATTTATTAATGAATTACATCCTTAGCTTAGAAAAGTCTGATAGGATTGGTCCTATAATTAAAATCCACCATTCTCCCAAAACCACATCAAAACCTCCTAGAGGTAGAAAAACATGTAAAATTTAAATTATAATCCCTTACTAAGTGTTGAACATTACATAATTTTCAATTGCAAGATAAGGTTCTACCATTTATTATCATGTCTTGTAAAGGTGAATAGGGATTAGTTACACCATACAATCCATGCACCAAAATTTATTGGATTTGGGTCCTCTCTAAGGTTTTTCTCCCTTTTCTTCATCTTGGCCTTTTGTTGCATCATCTTAGTAGTCAAACTCTTGAGGATATTGCATATACAGTAAGTATAAATTTTGTTCTACGCATTGGTGACCTAGTATGAATTTATCATTACACTTATAACATAATCAATTTTACGATTGGGTCCATAACCTATCCTATGTTAGGCATTTGATGTGTGAATTTATGGGGTTTTGAACTTTGATTAGTCATGATGGCAAGGAATACCCAAATGGATAGGGTTTGGTAGACCTATGATGAGTTGTGATCTCATATTCAATCAATTTATTTTATCTAATAGATACCATCATATCTTGAGGTTTGAAATTTTTTACTTTGGCTCTAATATCCTTGTTTAGTTCATTGATGAATAAAATTTTGAAAAAATCATTGGTCAACTCATATATTCTAAACGGAGTATTTTTATTATTTTTTATAGTTTTGTTAAATAGAAATAGCTTGTCTTATGTTGGTTAAAGATCCTATGAAATCATCACATGCACTTGGGCCAATTATAAAAAAGATTACTTCATAAATTTTTTACCACACTAGCATACCATTCACTTTGTGATCCCATTAGAACCACTGTATAAGACCTTTCTCTAGATTGAAAGAGGCTTGAGGTACCATGTCTTGAAATGTTGTGTCGTGTAACTAAAAATACTATTCTACTTTATAAATCCAATTGGTGGGATCTTTCCCATAAAATTTAGGAAAATATAATTTCACTTATGTGGCATTCCCCCAAGATGGGAGTTGTGCATAGAATTATTGTTTAGAATAGTTCAAGAATTACAATAAATTAGGTCTTGGAAAGTGTCCACAATGCTTCTCTTGGATAGTGAAACCATCAATTTGAGATTGGAGGTCATCCCAGATGGCATTTATTTCTTCAATAAGGTTTGAAATTTATTTATCCATTTCCCTAGAGGGAGTTAAGACCATATCATAGGTCCAAGGTGTTCTATAAAGTGTTAATAGAGATATATACAAAAATGACTAGTGCAAAGAAAATAAATTTGGGATAAGTAACAAAATCCATTTTTTTCTTAAATATATAGGAGGTTTGTGGTTTTCCAAAAAGTGTTACCAAAGATATATATTAAAATGATCAACATAAAGAGAAAATCAATTTGTGATAGTAAGTGAATTAAAAAAAAACTCTTATAAATGTTGACAACTACATCTAGTTCAAGTAACCATCTTGAAATATGCTAATTCATTGAGCTTGTGTTGTTATTATGTCTATGTTAGATGATATAATATGTTAACCCTTTTTTTATTTTTCCCTATTACTATGTTTCCTAATAAATTATAGTTTGATCTTAGATTATAGAAATGCCAAGGTTATAGGGAAGGTTATTATAGTTGTGAATGGTATATGAGCTTGAAATTATACTAATCTAATATATCAAATGCTGTCAAACCAATATTTTTGGGCTCTAAATAGGTAGGATAAGTGTCTCATAGACCAATATGTAGTCTTTGAGGTATAATGTAAGTAAATTCTTAGGTTCAATTGTTTATTGGTGCATGAAAAAAACAAATGGTAGGAGGATACATATGTAAATATATGAAAACAACTAGGCTCTCTTCCAATATATCCTAAGGCATGTTGAAGCAAAAGTCTATAAATAATTTTGTAAAATGGATTACGTATTGGGCATAACCCCTAAATCTAATAAATTAGGTAACACTAATAACTAATTATCCCAAAATGGCAACTTGTTGTTAGTTTTAAAACTATCAAAACACGGTTTATGACCCTAATAAAAGAGACATGGAGAGAGAAAATTTTGGGAAGATTTGAGCAAAAAAGCTTAGTACTACCAATTTTTACCACTTTTTGATCATGAGGAATATGATTGGGTAAGGTTAGAGCATATGATGGATAGTCATGGAAAGCCATAACCACTAAAATTACTATTGAAAATGGCCCTAGGAATCACTCTGATACCATTTATTAGGAACATACCTTAAAAAAAATTAATATAGGAAGGAAAATATAAAAAATATGAATTAAAATTAAAATAAGATGGAAATATTATATTTAAATAATAGAAACACACTGCAAACTATCATGGGCATCTTTGAGGGGAATCCTCCATTTATCATGACTCAATAAATATATTCAATAAATGTCTTTTCTTCTTGCATCATGTTAACAAATGTCATTTCTCAGTATATATATTCAATAGAGCATCATTTCTCCTCATTTATCATACCTACTTATTGATACATTCATTCAGATGCTTGTCTTTTTGTTATTTTACTTTTCTTTTCTTTTCTTACATATATTTTTGTTGTCCAAACTTCATATATGTGTTTAAGATTAGCCACCCTTCATCTAATTAAATGAAAATCATTAAAATTTTTAACAAACATTATGTGTTGTATTTAGTGATTGCCATTTATCTTATTTGTTTAAGTGTTTTTAACCATGATTTTTTTTAATAAATTCACCATCTCATATATCAAATATCATCTCATCTATCTAAGTAACAATCACATCAATCCAATTAATCATAACCATTTTGTCACATTTATAACAATTTAATCTTATCTTTTATCAATCAATGAGTCATCCACATGTGTTATCCATCGCATAGAGTCATTAATTTATAACATCCACTTTCTAAATATCTAAATAAGCATACATATACTCATAAGGAAAATGCTAATCAAACATCATAACCATGTCAAGTAAAATAAAAAACAACATCATCACATTATGAGCATAAATCAAATCAAATCATCATCAATAACCATAAACATAAAAAATATCCATCAATCATAATAACATCATAGCATGTAATTAGATTAATCATATAAATCATCATAATGTCTATATCTCTCAAAAAGGGTATATACATCTCGCTGCTTCGACTTGCAGGATAGTACCAAAATCATATAAATAAAAAATAGAGAGTCTCGTAGAGTTTAGGGTTTTGGGGCACTGCTACTCCTTGGATCCTATCCATATATCAGACCCCTATTTACACTTGTAAATGTTTCCCATTGATTAAGTGTAGCACTATTGACTCTCCCTCCCATAATCTGCTCTACCATATACTTGTAAAAGTGGGGCTAATCTGGAAGTCGAGTAAAGACTAATGACTCATAATACTTGAGATCCTCAATTATAGCCATATATATAAACATAGCAATAGTCTATGATGGTGACCTCCCTCATACATGCCTAAGGGCATCCCTTTTTACAAATATCAGTGTAACCTGAGCCTATGTATGATTTATCTAAGGCTATTTGAGATTTATCTAAGGCTATTTGAGCTCATGCTATGTCTCTCTCCTATGTGAGACACGACACCTATCCCCATGATTGATTTCTATCTTATGTAAGATTAGTGACCTACCCTTATAGAATATCCCTCTCCTGTGTCCACCCTACAAGCTAACCTTGTATAGTATCTCTCTTTAGAGGTACCAATGCTGCATGAACCTCTCCTTTAGAAGGAATAGTAAATGAGGTACCCATCACCACCATGCCTTTCTCTTCCATTATAAAGATATCCACTCTATCTTTAGAAAATATTACTAAGGAAGAGGTTACTTCACCTACCCCTCCCATGGAGGAATCACCTCCTAAGACCTTGAAACCTTTGATTGAGGAAAAGGACAAGGTAACCAATCTCCTTTCCCAACCCATGGGCTTATATTTTGAGTATAATATCAAAGAAACTAAGCCCATCTATAAGCCATTCTTTAGGTTAGTTTAAATCTTAGACTTTCTATCCCAACCCAACATGGATCGGACCACATTTTGGCACCACCTTGGGCTCTCCTATCCAGCTAAGCAAGATACCTCAACCACACCCTTGTCTACCTAACCTTCCACTTCAACTATTGAACCCACCATCATTCCAACCAAACCAATGAAAGCCTTCACCTCCCAAACCATAGATGAACCATCCAACCCAACTCCACCCAAAACAACCAAAATACCTTCCACCATTCCAATAAATACCATCAAAATCCTAGGCATTCTCCCCACTTAGATCCTTACTCGCCCTCTATTAAAGTTGGATTTAATAATACCAATCCCACTAAAGAAATGTCAAGCTAAGCAAACCAAGAAAGTGGAGCCACCTAGGATCCTAAAATCCAAAGCCTTGCCTCCCATCTCCACTTTGCCTTCCATATTAGGACCACATCCTTCTTCCATCCTTATAACTCACCCCTATACATTAATTAAGATTCCAAATATTCCAAAGAAAGCCTAAACCCAACCTTTTCTTCTAGTTATACCTCCACTTCTATCTACACATCCACCTATTTTCACCAAACCATTTGTAACCAAACCTTGTACTTCTAAACCATCCACCTCCAAGTCATTTACCTCTAAACCATCTATTCCAAAACAACCCACCAATGAAATTCCTTCACTAAAATTGTCTATTATCAAGCCTACTCCTAATAAGGCTTCCATTCCAACTATCAGAGCTAAAACCTCCACTCCCTTGCTATCCTTATTAGAGTCTTACTCAACCATATTGCAAAAGTTATTTCAAGCTTCTTGTTTGGCCTTGCCTCCTATCAAACCCTTTGAACCTGTTAGTCCTAAGCCATCCTATTTTAATGATAATTTAGTTTTCTCATACCATAGGATGCCAAGACATGACATGGAGAACTACAAATCTCTCCAAGTCATAGTCCACCAACTATGTGATGATGATGACCTATTAATATAAGAACCTTCCATGAGCTCACTGCCAATCCAAGAACCAAAAACAACCACCCAACACCTACCTACTCCCACACTCTCATTTAAGAGTGAGGAAGAATTAAAATAGTCCATTAGCCCAAATCCTTCCCAAATCCATACCATTCATGTGGTCACATGATCAAAAGCCTAACAAAAGGATAAATGGAAAGCAAAGGTGTCCATTCCATAGACATACCCTTCTTATACCACCAACTCACCCAACCAAACCCAAACACCTTCACCTAAACCCAAAGTTTCTATCTTGGGAGCCTCCTAATCTAACCCCTCTGAGTTAATCCAAAGAGTAGTTCTAAAGTAACTTCACCAAACACCAGTGAAGATACATTTATATGAACTAATCAATACCTCACCCATCACTACCAAACAATAATAGAGGACTTGTAGTCCATATAGGTTTAACCAAAAGATCCACAACCTATAGTAGCCTTTGTTAGAACTCTTTTGCTTTCCACCCTCATTACCTTCAAGGATTTAGAGATACACCCCATTCATTATGATGATATGGATCCTCCCCTTTTCATTACCATGTATATCAACCAAACCTTCATCATGAGGGTTATGATTGATGGAGAAGATAGAATCAACATTATCTCCTCCCATGTATATGACTAACTAAAATTACCAGAAAACATCATGTCAAAAACTATGGTAGTGATTTGATCCTTCAATGACACTATGGTAACAAACTTAGGAACAATCATCCTCTACATTCATTTAGGACCTCACACTCTTTCTAAGCTCTTATACATGGTTGAAGGAAATTTTCAATACAACATTTTTCTTGGATGCCCTTGGATCCACTCCATGGGTTGTGTGCCATCTAACCTACATCAGTGCATCAAGTTTGAGCATGAGGTCAAGTCATTACCATACGAGTTGACCCAAGTTATTTTACATCATGCAACATGACTTATCAGCCTAATGATGTTCTCCACCTTCCATCAACCAAGCCTTCACCAACCAAAGATGAATCCACTTCTTCATCCATCAACTGAACTTCCAATATCTCTTCCATACCTTCCACTCAAATCTCCATGAAGGACACCTTAGAATCAACATTCCAATGTCACTTTCTTGGGGAGTATTGCCTCTTGACCTTGGATGCCTTCTTTACTCCCCAAACGTATGGGAACCTTGACCAAAATCTTGATTATGATTCTAATATAAGAAATGTTATTCCTTTTAAGAATCCCAATATCCAAAATAATATTATTTATGGGGGAGTTGACAAACCACATTTTTCTTCCAATACCTCTTATTTGAAAAACCATCTACCTCTAATTTCTCCTACTTGGATAAATTGGAGTTTACCAAGACATACCTCTATAGGTGTGCTTGGAATGGATTTGATCATTATGAACATGGACCATATGAGTAACTTCCATGCAAGACCCCAAAACCTCATGAAATATTTGGTCTTAGATTCATTTCACCAAAAGAGCCAACCAACCCACCTCTTGTCACCATTATTGAGGAAGACATCCCATCCTCACCAACCCCTTCTCTATCAAAAGTTGAGGATCTTGATATCATTCCCTCTAACATTTTTTCATCAACATGATTATTTTGGGACCCCCTGACTTATCAAAAATATGGGGAGACTGTAACCATTTCTCTAACTCATCCTAAAATGGAAGATGACCTTCCTACCATTAATATTGTTTAGTGTCAGGATGATGATTCTCTTCTCACATATCTTGTGTAGAATATTCCTCTATCCACAAATCTCTCCCTCTTGAGACTTCAACCATGTTGAATGAGTCTACCATGGATGTCAACTTGGGAAGTTAGGATAACCCATGCATTATAAAAATCAACCAATCCCTAGATCCCTTAGAGCATCAAGATTTCTCTTCCTTTGTATAAGACCATAGCATATCATTTGCTTGGTCTTATAGTGACATGTCAGGAATCGACCCTTCCATTGCCACCCATAACATTGTTACCACCTGCATTACCAAAATTGCTAGGTAGAAGCTTAGTTGGATGCACCCTTGCATATCCCTTCTTGTCAAAGAAGAGCTTCAATCCTCCTATCCATTAATTTCATCCAACCCATTGATTATCCCCAATGGGTCTCGAATGTCATTCTTGTTACTAAAGTAATAGGGGGACTTCACATTTTCATGGATTTTTGTGATCTTAACCTTTCTTGCCCAAAGGATGGCTTCCCTTTACCAAACATTGACCAACTTAATGATATTACAGTTGGCCATGAGATGCTATCTCTTATGGATGGGTTATTGGGCTATAATCAAATCATGATTGCCCCCAAATATCAACATAAAACCACCTTTATCACCCCATGAGGAACCTTATACTATATGGTTATGCCTTTTGGTTTAAATAATGCTAGTTCTACCTACCAACGTGTTATGACCTATATCTTTCATGACCTTATTCACAAAACTATATAAGATTACATCGATGACCTTATTGGAAAGTTTAAATGTTATAAAGATAATTTGGCATTCTTAAAGGTTATCTTTGAATGTCTTATCCATTTTCATGTCCACCTTAACCCCAAGAAGTGCATATTTAGGGTCTTATCAGACAAGGTTATTAGCTTTATTATCTCTTTCCATGAAATCAAAGTTGATCCATCTAAAGTAAAGGCAATCCTTGACATGCCTCCTTTGACCAATCTTAAGTAACTTTGTGGTTTGTAGGGGAAGCTCTAATCCATTCATTTCTTCATCTCTAAGATATCTGATAGATGCCATCCTTTACATCACCTTCTTAATAAGGATATGTCTTTTAAGTGAAACAAAGATTGTCAAAACACTTTTGACTCACTTAAGTAATATTTTCTTTCTCCACCCATTCTCATTCCTCCAAAATAGGATCAACCTTTCTACCTATATATTTACACCATCGACCACTCCTTAGGGGTAATGCTTACACATCATGATGATAAGCATAAAGATCAAGCCATCTACTATATAAGTTGAATACTTATAGAGTATAAAACTTGGTACACCTATACTAAGAAAATTTGCCTCACCTTGCTATTTATGGCTTCCAAAATTTGCCATTACCTCCTTAACCACAAAACCTATGTCATAACCAAAATTGACCCACTCAAGTATATACATTCTAAGCCATACTAGAATCAACATATGGCTAAATGGATCATGCTTTTAGCTGATTTTAATCTTGAGATCCTATAACATAAGTCAATTAAACAAAAATTAATTACCGACCAATTGGCCAAATAACCCTTAGCAAATAACCAACCTTCCCTTCTTGAGTTTCTTGACGAGTCCATCGTGACCCTTTCTCAAAAATATATCACCTACTAGATGACCATGTTCTTTGATGGATCAAAATGTCAGCATGGTAGGGGATCTGATATCATCCTTATTAACCTTAATGGTGAACCTCTTCCTTTATCTTTCAAGATTTATTTCTATTATACCAATAGAATGGTTGAGTATGAAGCCCTAGTGATAGGTATCTAAATTACTTTAGCTTTGGGATTCAAAACAATCAGTATTTTTGGTGACTCATAACTTGTGGTCATTCAAACAAATGGCTCTTACCAATATAAAAATGATGTTTTAAAACATTATAGACAACTAGTATATGTAATCTTAATGTTATTTGAGCATTACCTTATCCAAGCCACACCACAATCAACAAATAAGTTCTCTGATACAATGGATTCTCTTGCTTCCTAAATCCTAGCTATGCCTTCTGATTCTAAGATATTTTTCACTATACACCACCTTAATAAACCCTCTTATACCAAATTAGACTTTCTTTCCATCTATAGTGTGGAGGAGTCCCAACCTGATATTTGGTATAAGCAAATATTCGACTATCTCAACCTAGCCATCATTTCTTGTAATCTTTCTATGAATTGTCAAAGAGTGTTTATTTAGATTACCTCTAATTATACCATACTAGGGGGAATTATTTATAAACATGAATTTGATGGTCTCCTCTTCTGTTGCCTATGTGGTCATGAAATATTTCATGCTATTAGGGAAATACATGATGGGATTTGTGGGAGACACTTTAGTGGTCTAGCTATTGCTAAACGTATCTTTCACCTTAGCTATTATTAGTCTACCCTTAATAAAGACTATTATGATTTCATAAATAAGTGTGTTAATTATCAATAGTATGCTAATTTACATCACACACCTAGTCATAGTCTTCAGGTCTCTAAATATTTATAGCCCTTCTCATAGTGGGAATTAGATCTCATTGGTGAAATTAACCCCCATTCTTCATAGTGACACCATTATATCCTCAATGCAACATAATATTTCACCAAGTGGGTGGAAGCTATTCCCCTCATTTCAACCAATGCTAAAAATATCATCAAATTTATAAACCATAACATTATCTACCATTTTGGTGTTCCTCATAAAATTATCACTGATAATGGTAAATATTTTTAAAATAAAAAAGTATAATGTCTTTATGACATATTTGGTATTAATTTAAGTTTGTCATCACCTTATCATCCACAAGATAATGCATAAGCTGAAGCTTCTAACAAAACCCTTAACAAAATGCTAACTAAAATGGTTAATGCATCTAGTCAAGATTGGCATTTACACATTCCCTTCACCTTATGGTCATATCATACTAGCATTCAAACCCTTATGGGTGCTACCCCTTTCTCTCTTGTCTTTGGAGTATAGGGTATCTTTCCTCTCAAAGTCTAAATTCCCTCTCTTCATATATCCCTATAGGATATTAGTTCTGAGGGTGATTATCATCAATAACATTTAGACTAACTTAAGCTATTGGATGAGAATCATTTGGCCATGCTTAATCATCTTCATGTCTATTAAGAAATAATTAAGCGTGCTTATAAAAAAAACCTAAGAGAATGAGAATTCAACATTGGAGATCTTGTCTTAAACGAGAATCAACATGTAACCAATATGGAGAAAAGCAAATGGGGCAAGTTTGTTTTCACTTAGCTTGGACCTTATATCATAACACACAAGTATGGATCAGGAAATTATTGGTTATCTCTTGAAGGGAAATTAGAATCTAATCCCCTTAATACTTCACATCTGCATCCTTTCTTTTGTTAAATAAGATCAAACTCACCTTCTATCTAACTTAAATGCATCCCTTGTTTTAATGATATTTTTACCTTCATCCCCTCAATTTGAGGACAAATGATTACAACAAAGAATCATGTCATCATCCATCACAATTATAGCTTTGAATCCTAAATATGGGTACCATGGATCTACCCATGGCATGATTCTCATAGATACTTTTTGTCCCTAATAGGATGGAATCTAATGGCCATTGTCTCTCAAAGCATCCTCTCACCTATTATTCAACCTTATTGTGCTTTAGTTTTGCCTCCATAAAGGTAATTCATTAAGCCTATACAAGCAATTTTATGCCTAAATAAGAGCAAAACCAAAAATCATATATCCTTTGGGTCATTCCTAGTGTTAGTAGATTACTCACTTGAAGGACAACTGCTAAACTAAATCTAAATTTCTTAATATAAGGTAGATTTATCCTTTGAAGGATTACTATCAAGGCCTAACAAAAATCTCAAAAGATTAGACCACTCCCCTAAAGGATGGATAAGTAAAGCATTTGTTAAATCAAGTAATATCATAGAAGCTTATCACATTGATTAGCTTCTCAAACCCATCAAAACATAAAAAGAGGCCCATTATCAAAAATTAAAAAAACAAAATAGTTTAGAAGTAATAATTGGCTTTTAGAAGTTGACTTTCTGCGTCGATCAGTCTACACCATCTATGACATATACTTATTTATACTAGCTCTTTAGTGACCTGTAGAAGGGGAAAGCTCGTCTCACAAGAAGGTTCCATTATCACCCATCTCCCTTTTTACCCTCTATAAAACAAGGGATTTTGAGCTTACTTAACATTATGTGATCAAGAAACTTTTTAACAAATCAGTGAGTTCTAATGTGAAGAATGTGAAGGGCTTATGTTCATAATCCAATCTAGCTTCCTTTCAATTTTAGTCCTTGCCAAATAAAGAGCATCATGTCTACTTCTTATTTCTCATACCTACTTGTTGATACATTCATTAAGATGCTTGTGTTTTGATTTTTTACCTTTCTTTTCTTTTCTTACATATATTTTTATTGTCCAAACTTCATCTATGTGTTTAATATTAACTACCTTTCATATAATTAAATGAAAATCATTAAAACATTTAACAAACATTATGTGTTGTATTTAGTGATTTCCATTTATCTTATTTGTTTAAGTGTTTTTAACCATGAAGACATTTTAATAAATTAACTATCTCATATATCAAATATCATCTCATCTATCTAAGTAACAATCACATCAATCCAATTAATCATAACCATTTTATCACATTTATAATAATTTAATCTTATCTTTTATCAATCAATGAGTCATCCGCATGTGTTATCCATTTCATAGATTCATTAATTTAAAACATCCACATTTATAAATATCTAAATAAGCATACATTTACTCATAAGTAAAATGCTATTCAAACATCATAACCATGTCAAGTAACATCATAAAAAACATCATCACATCATGAGCATAAATTAAATCATCACATCATCAAAAACCATAAACATAAACAACATCCATCAACCATAATAACATCATAGCTCATAATCAAAATAATCATATATATCATCGTAATGTCCATATCTCTTAAAAGGGGTATATACATCTCACTGTATCAGATCATAGGCTAGTATCAAAATCATATAAATACAAAATAGAGAGTCTTGTAGAGTCTAGATTACTGGGGTACTACTACTCCCTAGATCCTATCCATCTATCGGACCCCTATGTACACCTATAACTGTTTCCCATTGACCAAGTGTAACACTATTAACTCTCCCTCCCATAATTTGTTCTACCACCTATTTGTAAATGTGGGGCTGATCTGGAAGGTGAGTAAAGACCAATGCCTCATAATAATTGAGATCTTCAAATATGGCCACATATTTGGACATAGAAATAGTTTATGATGGTACCCACCCTCATACATACCTAAGGGCATCCCTCTCTATAGATATCAACATAACGTGACCCTATGCATGATCTCTCACCTATGTGATCAAGGCTAGCTAAGATTGTGTTACATCTCTCTCCTGTGTGAGGTTTGATACCTATCCCCATGTCTAGTTTCTCTCCTATGTAAGATTATTGACATGTCCTTCGAGAGTATCCCTTTCCTATGTTCCCCATACAAGCTAAACCTTTGCAGTATCTCTCTCTAGAGTCATCATTACCAATGCTACCTATGTTGTGGCTAATACCACTCTCACTTGGTCTCACTCTATCATGAGCACCTGTCTATCTCAGATATCCACTTTCATTTGATACCCATCTCCCTCCTCCATCTATACATCAAGAGCCTACTGCCCAACTACACCTCTAGCCTATCCACCATCTCCTCCAAACCCTAAAATTTCATAATGACTCTAAAACCATATGATGTAATCTTGCATAACACTAGCATCATAGATGTCTATAGCCACCGATAGCTCCTCATGATCAATCTCCACCTAAATCAGCTATAGAGGTGGTAGTGGTGCATTTGTGTCCTCTATCTTTTGTCTGGTAAAGGCCTTTAAAACACCCTAAATAAATCCAAACTATATCTTGACCTTATCAAATAGATCAACTCTACCTCATGATCCCATATCCCATGAATCCACTTGTAGCTCTACAATGAAAAAGTATGTCTAGCATAGCCTTTCTATGAAGGGAATGTTGTGTAAGGTCTCCAAATAAGCTCCTCATCAACCAACACATCCAATATGTCTCTAAACCAATCTAGATCTCTATCTGCTACCCCTATTACTAAAAGTACTTGATCATCTCTCCATCTCATAAAATTGACCATATAGCCTCTCTAATCCCAAGTATGCCATGACAGTCTAGCTAGTCATAACACCTTGATATGCTTATAGGCCTAGTAATGTAGAACAAAACTAAAACTCATGCCATACCTACCATGAATGTGATACCCATAAAGCTTATGATAGATCTACACTAATAAAACTAGGGTCTATGTAAATATCATCTAGTCAACCATCATGTCTATTAGGATACCTAATAGAACCTAGGGGAGTCTACCTTCACTCAAGTTTGGAAGTGCATAACATGTCATGGCTATCATCATCATGGTAACTAGCCATCTCCCCACCTTGTCCATCTGGTACATGGATAAGAAGTAAAATCCTCCTATGTGCCACCTTATTTGAATGAATTCCTTCCAAAATAAGTGGTCCATATATACATCTCACTCCTCAAGACAAATGTGCTCTATCACCTCAACCTATATTAGTAGCCAAAGAATCATGTGTATATCCTCTGGTAGAATAGTCATCTCCCCAGTCAGCAACAAGGTGTTGGTAATCAGGTCTTATATCTTAATGAGGGATACCAATATCTTTGCATCTCTCAGCACATACTGGTAGTAGTACAAGCTACTTAATCTAATTGATTCCATGTGATCCCACTCCTACAACATCATGCCCCTATGGATATTGTCTAAAAGTGGAGGCACTTGATCTTGCGTCACTAGATGCTCCCGCACCTATAAGGATAGATGTATGCCTTAGCTTACCTTACCCTTCCAACATAGCCTATGCATTCTACCTATTAACCCTACCCATACTAACCTATTACGTGCCTAATTTTATGACACTACCCTTAACTCTAAATTTTATATCCACTCCTCATACTAAACCCTACCTTAACCCATTCCTCAACTTTATTTACTGATCATTAATGGTCATGTCTTGATTGATCAGAGTTCTTTGTGTAACTGTATCGATTGACCCTTAATCAATGATGGTTAAGGTTTTGGACCATTGATGTTCTAGACAGTGACCATCCATTGGCTAGCTATCAACTGGTGATAGTAGATAATGATCACATACGGTCACTGTGTACTGACTATTGGTGACCAAACCCTAGGTCCTACCAAAAATTCCTTAATAACTCAATTAAAACTCTAATTTATTACCTAAACCTACTTTATTTCCTACATCACCATCATTTTTTCAACCAATTCCCCCCACCTCTACCCAATTTCATACCAAAAAAACTAAAACCCCCCATTTTATAATGCACACCCACCTAAACAACAAATAAGCAAAATAAAATGCAAAGCAATACAAGAGGCCTACCTCATTCCAAGTCCATCATCATAGTATACCCCTTGGTGCCACTACTACTACTTAACCCCATGCTCTAACTCTACCTCACTGCATCCTCACCTCCTCTCTGACCCACTTGGCCCATGTCTATCTTGGTCAAACACACCATCCACTCAGCCCACTATCAACTCATGGGGACAAGTGTCATTTTCACTCAGACACTCGATAGATTACTTAGTAGTCAAAATAATAATAATGATAAAATAATATTTCCTTTTGACCTTTTTACTATCATGGGCAATTTTTAGGGTTTTTTGTTACCACTAATGATCACACATTGACTGCCAATGGTCACATGTCGACTGCCACTAGTCACATGTCGACCACCACTGATTAACCTAGTTAGGGTTTTCACATGATACCCTTCATTTTTACACTAGGATCCCTTGTCTAACTCAACCCTACACCATCTACCTAGTTTCACTTTGGACATTTCAATAGTTTATTCATTCATCTTATGCCATACCAGCCTCACCAAACATTACCTTTAAACATCATTTTTGCCTCTTTGCCATGTTTTAATATAATACACTCACCCTTAACCTTTTTCAATGTTAACCTTTTAGATGCCTCTGATTATTCCTATTGGAAATTTTGGCACCTCCAACCTATTCCATTTTCTTAGGATCACTCAATTTTTAGACCCTTGAGAATACAATGACCTTTGCTCTGATGACTTGAGTTTACAAGTACAACCATATCTATTATGCCAAAATGTAGTGTCCTAGTTTACTTGTCACTTGATCTCCTTACAGCTACCTATTCTACCACTTCATACCATCATACCTATTTTACCACCCATTTATACTTGTCAAACCCATACCTAACTCCATTTTCACATCATCATATCTAGGTTTGAGGGGTAACATCTCCTCCTATACTTAGGTCATCAATCCAACTTGACATTACACTTGTTTTTTTTGTTTCACAACTTGAGGATGCAAACTATGTAATAAAAAGGGGCAAAATATAAACACTCAAAAATGATATAACACAGTTCTAGTCAGCATCCACACACCCCTTGGTCCCTTGGGTTAGGATCACCTATTAAAATCCTTAGACATACCCATTTACCCCCTTTGGCTAAATTAATTAAGTTAATTAATTAAATAAATCCTATTTACAACTCACCTACCCAAATCAATGGCTAGTTGATCGACACCTAGCCTAGAGACCATTTCTACCCTGACATTTAATGATCCTAACTTCCTAGACTTATTCCTCAAGCATCCCCATGAACCCTTTAATAACCTCAAACCATTTCCCAATGTTTTAACTGCTATTCATTAGTGTAATTGGCTAATTTTAGCAAATTTTGACTAGTTCACCCTAACCATCGATAGTCACCCCTCGACTGATGGTGGTTAACTAGGACTAAAAATGGTTACTTAATGTGACCCAAGACTTTGCCTCATGAGGTTAAATTCATTGTGGAAAGAGATAATCATACTCTTAGGTGATTAAAATATCCTAGGTAGACTAGGAACTAGACCAAAAACATTAGGAGCTTCAACAACTCACTGTCAAGAGCCTAAGTACTGTTACTCTGATGACATTTCTCTAGAATCCATAATAGCTTTCAGCCAACCTCATCACTCTTTTAGACCATCAAAATTAGAGCTAAGTATCTGCAATTTTTCATCAAGTTCAATAATTAGTTTTATTATTTTCATTGCTTGTATCCATTCCCATTTCCCTTCATCTCATTCCTTGTGTTGGATTTCTACAACTCAAGACATTTCACCCTATATCCTAGACCACACACAAACCATTCTTGCTCCCTTAAATACCAAACCTCTAAACCAAGTAATTATGAGAATTCATGTCTCATTCATGACTAACACCAAACCTATAAATCACCTTTAGAACCTTTCTACAATTCACTCCAACAATATTTATTGCCTAAACCAAATTTCACAGTAACTGTCAATGGTCATAACTTGACTGTCGACAATGGCCACTATGTGTTCTATTTTAAAATATAAAGTATATTTCACCTACCATTCCATTAAAAAATTATAATTTTTGAGTTTTTTTTTAAATCACAAAGGTTCAACTTATTTTTTGAATTAGGTTTAAATAATTTAGCACCAATCTTTATCAAGTTATTGTTGTTTTAATAAAATCACTTCATTCATCTCTTTCATTTGATTTCAATACCTTTTTTTATTTTATGCAAGCATTTAATTTTAGTTTTTGGAACTTAAATTTTTTAAAAGTGTGTATTAACAACCTCGAAGGAAGCTCAATGCTTCTTGGATCTAGCTCACACTAGGCAGTCCACCTAACTATCTCACCAATCAACCATTATTCTTGTTGCTTTCTTATCTATAGGTCATCCTCCCCAGACATAGAGGATTATCTAGAATCATCTATATTCACATGTAAGAAACACATTAGGTTTTTCTACCACACCCATTTTTAAAGTTCATTCTTGCTTTCCTAAAAGAAAATAAATGAAAAAATAGTGAAACACTTCTCATCCCTAAGGGGAAAAAAGGAATGAATTTTGCATAGTCATTATAGGAAAACCATTAGTGGTAGAGACAAATATTTATCTCCTATAAATTCATGTGAGAGTACTCTAATCACCCCCAGGAATATAATATACCACTCTCAATGAAGGAGAAATGGTTTCATGTTTTCTTTTGTAGTTAAATCTCAGTTTAGAGACCAAAAGTTAGTCAATAAAATTGTATCTTTTAACTCGCAAGCCCGATCACTGAACCATATTTATAAAAACATCTAGATGGGTGTATAAATGTAATAATAACCGTATTATATTCTTTATCAAACCTTTAATATGAAATTCATGATGGTTGAATTCATACTGTAAGGGAATTTTCTCATCCCTAAGTGGAAAAATAGAACAAACTTTGCATAGGCATTTAGGACAACTGTGAGAGGTAGAAACAAATCATTAGCTCCATAAATTCCATGTGAATTTCCTATAATCACCCATTGGAGTTTTTTTTTCCATTAAAAATGAGGAATAAAATATGGCATGTTTTCTCTCGTAATTAGAACTCATTTTAGGGACCAAATTTTAGTCAATCAATCGCGTATCTTTTGAATTGTTAGCCTAATCGACAAACCATCTTTGTGAATGCATATAAATGGGTGAATAAAGTCCATAAATGTATTTTTACATGATCTATTAGACCCCAAAGTATTAATTTTTATGTGGTCAAAAACATCCCTTAAGATATTTTCTTATCCCTAAATGGAAAAATGAATCAAACTTCATGCAAAAATTGTAGGAGAACTATGAGGGGTAGAGCTAAACTGTTAGCTCCCACATTTGCATGGTAAAGTAATATGATCAACCCATAGATGATTATTTATAAATATATTCAAGGAATAAATGGTGGCACATTTTTTCTCATATCTAAAACTCTCTCTAGGGACCAAAAGTTAGTCAGTATGCCATTTATCTTTTGATTTGCTAGCCCAATCGATGAACCATATCTATAGACACATCTAGATATGTGTATAGATGTATGAATTACCTTCATATATACTTTAAAAAACCCTAGAGTTAAAATTTACACGTTACTAAATGTGTCTCTTAAGAGAAAATTCTCATTCATAAGGATAAAAATAAAACAAACTTTATGCTGGAGTTGTAGGAGAACCATAAAGGGTAGAGATGAATAGTCTGCTGATACATTCTCATAGGTACATAATATAATCAAACACATATGATTATAAACCACTTGGGATGAGGTATAAATAATTATAAGATCTATTTCATATCAAAACTCTCTCTAGAGAAAAAAAAGTCAATCAGTAGGTCGCATATCTTTTAACTTCATAGCCTAGTAAATGAACCATATTACCAGATGCATTTAGATGGGAATATAAATGTAAGAATGGCCTTCATTCATGATACATTGATTCATAGATAATTTTTTTCATGGATATAGATATATTCATTAAGATAATTTTCTTGTCCCTAAGGGAAAAAATAGAATGAACTTTATGTAGGCATTTTAGGAAAATCGAGGGGTAGAGATGAATTGTTAGATCCTACACTCACATGATCGAGTCCTCTAAGAACATAAAAAAGGATTATTCACCACTTTTTTAAAGTGATAAATGACAATAAAATTTTCTCATAGCCAAAACTCTATTTAAGGGCCAAAAGTCAAATAATAGGCTACGTATATTTTAACTTGCTAGCCCAATCGATGAACTGTCTTTGCATGCATGTCTGGATAAGTGTATAAATGTAAGAATATACTTATTATATACTCCTTAAATTACTTAATATGAAATTATCATTCATATTATTTCATCCCTAAAGATAATCTTTTTATCCCTAAGTGAAAAAATAAAATAAACTTTGTGTAGGCATTGCATGAGAATGGTGAGGGGTAGAGACAAATTTTTAGCTCTTATAATTGTACAGACAAGCCCTATAATCACCCCATAGATAAAAAATCATATCTGAGGGAGAAATGGTGGCATGTTTTTTCTCTTATATAAAACTCTCTTTAGGGACTAAAAGTTAGTCAGTTGGTCATGCATCTTTTGACTCACTAGTCTAAATTGATGAAGCATTTTTGTAGACATGCCCAGATGGGCATATAAATGTAGAAATGACCTAATTATATACTCAATCAGGCCCCAAGGAATAAATTTTCATGTAACCATATGCATCCCTTAAGATAATCTTCTCATCCCTAAGGGAGAAAAGGAAATAATTTTGCACAATTATTGTAGGAGAACCTTGAGGGGTAGAGATGATCCTTTAGCTCTTAAAGTTACATGTGAGAGTCCTATAAAAACCCATGAGATGATTTTATGTCACTCATGACAAGGGATAAATGGATATAAATTTTATCTCATGGTCAAATATCTCTTTAGAAGCCAAAATTTGGTCACTAAAATAAACATTTTTTGAGTCACTAGACCAATCGATGACCGTCTTCATAGACATGTCCATATGGGTGTATAAATACATGAATGACCTTATTTTATGCTCCATCAGGCCTTGGAGATGAAATTTGCATTAGCTAGATGCATTTATTAAGATAGTATTCTTATCCCTAGATGCATCCCTTAAGATAATCTTCTTGTACTTAAGTGAAAAAAAAGAAAAAAAAATTGTGTAGGTGTTGCAGAAGAACCATGAGGGGTAGAGGCAAACTATTACATATTACACTTTCATGGGTGGGTCCTTTAAGCACCCCTTGGAGGATTTGTTTCCACTCAACTTGAGGAATTAATGACAACATGTTTTTTTTGTAGTTAAAACTCTTTTTAAGGACTAAAATTTAGTTAGTAAGTTATGTACCATTAAACTCTTTGGCCCAATCAATGAACCATCTTTATGAATGCATCTATATGGACATATAAATATATGAATAATATTCATTTGTGATCCAAATGGATATAGAGTGAAAAATTTCACACAGCCAGATGCATCCCTTAAGAGAATCTTTTCATCATTAGTGGAAAAATAGATAGAACTTTACATAAGAGTTGTAGGATAATTGTGAGGGGTAGAGACAAACCATTAGCTCCTACACATTCATAAGAGAGTCTTTTGAGAAACTATATAGGATTCTATACCAATCATGATGATGAATAAATGGTGGAACATTTTCTCTTGTATCCATAACTCTTTTTAGGGACTAAACGTTGGTTAGTATGTGACATATCTTTTAACTTACTAGTAAAATCAATGAACCATCTTCATAGACACATCTGGAGGGATGTATAAACAAAGGAATGGCCTTCTTCCATGATCCATTAGGTCCTAAAGATGAAATTTTCACATATATAGACACATCCCTTAAGCTAATATTTTCATCCCTAAGAGAAAATAGAATGAACTTTGCACAAGCATTATATGAGAACTATGATGGGTAGAGATGAATATTTATCTCCTAAAATTACATGTGTGACTATTATGTGCATACTAGGATGATTATATGCCACTTGTGAAGAGAGTTAAATTGCTACACATTTTCTCTCATAGATAAATATCACCTTAGACACCAAAAGTTGCTCAGTAGAATGTGTATATTTTAAGTCGCTACCCCAATTGATGAGCCATATTCGTGGACACATCTAGATAGTCGTATAAACACATGAATAGCCTTTTCATATGATTTATCACCCCCTAGATTTAAAATTTAGATGTATTCAAACATATCCATTAAAATAATTTTCTTGTTCTCATAGGAAAAAAATAGAATGAATTTTACACAAGAATTATAGACAAATATTTGGTGTAAGCTCCTAAAATTACATGAGGGAGTGATCTCAGAACTCCAAAGGAATCTAAGACCCTTGCCAAGAGGAAGAAAATAATCCACTCAAAAAGTATTATTTTTTAGGCTTCTCTTTGTTTCAATAAGATAATTTTCTCTATTCGTGGGACCAACCATGTGAAGGTAAAAGCTCATCTAATACTACTAACATACATTAAATTTACTAGTAATGATTTCAAATAGAAATAAACACAATGACAAAATAATTATAAATTAAAATATACTAAATCAAATAAATTAACGTAAATAATAATTCAAAATGTAAGTTGTATTGAATACTAACCTTAACAAGTCAATCCAATTTAGCTTCAATATTAACTATATTTTTATGTTTTTCAAGAATTACTTCCTGCTCGGATTCATGAACTTTTCAAAAAAAATTATTGTGAGTATTTTCTTGGAATTTTATCAATTGAATATTTTTAGTGATATCCAATTTTGAATAATGAAGTATCATAGTATTCATTTCAAAGTCTTCAAATTACCATTACTTTTTTTAATGAATGTTTCTATGAAGCCAGTTCTTGTACCCACCATAGATCTAGTGGGATAAACTAGGTCTTCTCCATCCATGACAATTATGATTTTTTTTTTTTATCTCTACATAAAGAGATAACTAATAGTTTATTCCCTCATCATTATTCTTAGGGGTAATTACTATGAAAAAATTCCTTGCATTTAAAATATAATCAAATTTTGAAGATCTATAGGAAAAAAATGAAATATCAAGTTAATTTTTAAGGCTATATTTAAACTATAAATAAATTGCATGTAGTTGCACAAGATGTGAGATGTGATCAAAGTCAACTATTAATGTCATTTCATGATCCCATAGTGGTTGGAATGAATTGTTAGTTTCCACATGCATTAGGGGTCTACAATTCCATTCATCAACCCATTATTTTAACTCAAATTCATTCCAATCAAATTCCATACAATCTAAACAAAAGCATGCCATATCCCTACTATAAATAATCCATTAACTATAATTTGCATTTTGGATTGAGTGGAAATAATTTGATATAGATATTATACTAAAATCTTCAGACATTACCTTATTTTATTCCTTTATTAAACAAAATAATCTTCACACATGAGAATATATATCTAATATATTAGAAATTATTACATTACATAAAGTCACAATACTTGTAGCATCGATCAAATCTACACCATCTTTGTGTTTTTCTTTCTATTTTTAGAGAGTTCTTTTTACACATGCACCTACACCATCATGTTCCCCTTTGCGATGCCTAGCCTTAAAAAACTCCAAAAATATTGAACCCTAATATTTTTATGCATCTCACTGAACCAATAACACATTTGAGAATTATTAAATTTTCCTCCACAATTGTGTAACCAAATGTAGTGTGTACTGAACATGATTTCTCTTGTATTCATATTTATATAAAATATCTCTAAAAAACTTTGGATAAATTATGGAGAATGTGATCTGTCATTGCTCATATAAAAGTGGTACTCCCTCAAAATATTTTTATTTTCCTTTGTGCTATTAAGTGCATGTATAAATGTAATATGCACATAATTTTCCTATGGTCAAATGCATATCTTAAGAGAGTCTTCTCATTCCGAAGTCTAAAAATGGGATGAACTTTTTGCATATATTATAGGAGAAATATTAGGGGTAGAGATGATTTTATATATTTTACATTTCCATGAGACATTCAAATGATAATCCCATTGAGGATTCACTACCACTCTAGTTGAGGAAGAGAAGGTGACACATTTTCTCTCATAGCCAAAACTCTGTTTAAGGGAAAAAATCTATTTAGTAGGTCATGTATTTTTTGACTTGTTAACCCAATCAATGAATCATCTTCAAGGATGCATCTAGATGGGCATAAAAACATAGGAATGGAATTATTCCACATTTTTTCAATCCCTAGAGTATAAATTTGCATGTAGTTGGACACATCACTTAAGAGAATATTCTTGTCTCTAAGAGAAAAAAATGGAACAAACTTTATGCAAGCATTACAAGAGAAACATGAAGGGTAGAGATGAACCATTAACTCATAAATATGTATTGGAAAGTCCTTTGACCATCACTTAAATATTATATACCATTTGATATGAGGATTAAGCAACGACATATTTTCTCTCGCAACCAAAACTCTCTCTACAAACCAAAATTTGGCAGTAGGTCATGAATTTTTTGAGTCACTAGCCCAATTGATGAACCATTTTCCCAAACCTACTTGAATGACCATATAAAAATAGGAATGGCCTTAATTTTGATTTTATCGATCCCCATAGATGAAATTTTCATGTGGCCAGATGCATCCCTTAAGAGAATATTCTCTTCCCTAAGGGTAAAAATGAAAGAAACTTTGTGTAGACATTGCAATAAAATCATGATGGGTAGAGATGAACCATCAACTCCTAAGATTGTATAAGTACATCTTAACACCCCCTAATAGATTGTCTACCACTCTATTCAAAGGAGAAACAGAGGCACAATTTATATCACATCCAAAACTCTCATAATGGGATAAAATTTATTTAGTCACGTATCTTTTGAATTTATATAAAAATTGGTGAACCATCTTAACGTACACATGTCGATGGGTGTATAAGTGTAATATTATCATTTTTACATACTCCCTTAGGCACCAAATATGAAATTTACATGTATTCATATCATATTTTAAGATAATATTCTCATCCCTAAAGCGAGATATTGAATGAAATTTACATATGCGTTACATTAGAATCATGAGGTATAGATAAGAATCATCAAATCCTATACTTGTATGGATGAGTCATATAAAAAACCAATAGAGTATTATTTGATACTATAGTCAAGGGAAAAATGGTGGCACATTTTATCTAGTAATAAAAACTATCTTTAAGGTCTAAAAGTTGATTAATAGGTTACATGTCTTTTGACTCACTAGGATAATCAACAAACCATTTTTACAGACAAATCTAGATGGACATATAAGTGAAATAATAAAATTATTCCATGATTATTCATGATTCATATATGAAATTTTCACATATTGAAATGTACCCCTCAATATAATCTTCTCATCCCTAAGGATAAAAATGAATAAATTTTGAGTAGTCGTTGTAGGAGAGCTATGAGGGGTAAAGATGAACCTTCAACTCATAGAGTTGCATACAAGATTAAAGGTTTTAACATATTCAATCTTAGGTTTTTTTAGTAAAACCACTAGTGTCTAATCTTGTTTTAAATTTGTTAGTTTTACCAATTGAACTATAGTTGACTATATAAATCCAACTACAACCAACAATACATTTTTTAGGAAGAGGTGGGATAAAATCTCAAGTCTGATTTTTAATCAAGGTATTACACTCAACTTGTATAGTAATTTTTCATTTATCACATTGAATGGCTTCCTTAAAATATTTAGTTTCACATTCATACATAGACATTAAAGCATGATAATAATGTTGACTTAAAATTAATTTATTAAGATTATCAAGACTAAAACACTGAATTAAGGATTTTGCTCATTTAGGTCTTTTATATTGAAAAAGAAAATCAACAAGTTCCTCAGTGTCTAAGTTATCCAAAAAAGGGTCAACATCATCTAGGGATTCATTTTCATCATAAGGAGAAACAAGAGAGCCAAGTTCATTAAAGGAAGAACATTGAGGGGGTTCTACAAAGAACTAACATAATTATTTTTCAATGATAAGAACATTTCTATTCTCAATGATTTGTATTTTAAATGGATCTTACACTCTTAATCATTTAGATTTACCTCCACAACCTATAAATATGTATGAATAACAAACAAATCAAGTTTATTTATTTTAAATTTATGAACAAAGATAAAAATAAGATTACCAAAGATCCTAATATGAGCCACACTAGATTTATTGTTAGACCACATTTATAAAAGGGTATAAAGATGTAAATATTTAGTAGGAAACCTATTTAGAATATGCATAAAAATTTTCATGAATTTAATCCATAAGAACTTTCAAAATGCAACATTGTTCTAGACATTTCAATAATGGTACGGTTTTTCTTTCAACAATGCCATTTAATGTGGGTAATAGGGAGTTGTTAATTCCCTTTGAATGCCACAACTAATACAAAATGAATCAAATTATTTATTAATATATTCAATACCATTATTAATTCTTAATATCTTAATTAGAAAATTAGAAATATTTTCAACAATAGCTTTAAATTCTTTGATTTTAGATAAAATTTTAGATTTTTTCTTTATAAAAATCACATTTACAAACAAATAATGCCTATTTAAAAGTTTACATGGAGGGAAAGTCACATTTTGAATCTATACAAAATGCAAATTTTAAATTTATTATAAAGTAAATGTGACCAAAACACATGCATTGAGTATCTTATACTTATGAGGGTGAGATGACATCATAGGATTGGTCATTTTACACTACTATTTCATCAAATTCATGCAATTACATGTAAAGTTTACACCTAATTTTTAATTAAATGTGTTTAAATCTAATTCTATTTATTATCCAAAGTATTGGTGCCTTCTCAAGTATTGGGCCCTCTCCCTTAGTGGGGATGGGGATTTCACAATTAATCTAAATTGTTCTTTACTTTTGATTATTTATGATTTCTACTTATTTATGATTGTTGTCATGAAGATGCCTCATTGTCATGGAAATTATGTGTGGAGGCGTTCACTACAATTGAATTGTACTGAAATGATTTTAATTGTGTCTATCAAATTTAATCATCTATGAGACCATAGAATGTTTTAATAGTCTCAACTGCTTAAAGATTTATGGTAGAATTATTTATTTAAAAATGTTGTTCTTTCTTCACTAATAAGTTTGTGACAAGTATATTTAGAGAACACAATAGAAATTTTCTATTTTATTCTTTAATTCACATCAATGTATCATTGTTTCCAATTGGATTTTATGATGTGAGAAAAATTATATAAAGGCACCAATCTACCTAGATAACTACCAAAATGAAAAGTTTACTTTTATCACAACTATATTATATTGAGGGCACAACTAATAAGTAAAATATTAAAATAATATAAATTTTAATTTTAAAATTCCCATCCTTACTCCTTGCCTCTCCAATGGTAATTTTCATCCATCTCACCCATTTGTCTCCTCAAATATCTGATTACAAACTAGTCTATCTTTCTCAATGTGTCATTTTCCTCAAACCCTTATTTGGAATCACATTCTTTAGCTCTCCTACATCTCTAATTAATCTTTACCTAATTTTCCCAACCTTTGTTCTACTCCTTAATTTAAGGAAATACTTAATCCTTACATTTCAACATAAAAACCTATTCATTATGGCCACTTTAGATTGGAAGCTGCACGGGTTTCCTCTGTTTTGAAATTGAATGGAGAGGATTTTAAACAAGAGGACTATCTCAAAGAGCATGGGCTCATTTATAGGTTCATTAAGATTTGGCCTAAACTAGATGGACTTTCTCAATAGGTCACCATTATTTGGAATCCCTTGATTTCTCTAAGGTTTTTATTATCCATGAACACAGGGCTTATTATCCATGAGCACATGGCTTATTCATTATTATTTGTGAATATGTCAAGGAGAAAATATTTATTATAAAATTTGGGACCTAATTTTGGAAGGGGTTGGCCTTAGTATGAAGCCATAGTATGACTCTTTCAATCCTTATTTGGATTTATTTTATTCTACCCCAATTCAGGTTAAGTTTTTTAACCTCCCTCTTCACTTTTGGACTCCTTCCACATTTCTTGCCATTGGAAATTCTCTTGGATTATTTCCATATTATGATTGAGAGATATCAAATAGACATTTCACCACTTTTTCTAGGCTTTCAATCAAGATAAAATTTGAAAATGGCCTCCTAGAGTAAATTTTACTTAAAATGGTGAAGAGTGTTTGGAAGTAATAAAATAAGATTATGAGCATGGGCTTTTAGATATTGTGCATCTTTATCTCACAACCACCTAGTTTTTTAGTGTTTGAAGAAGCCTAATGAAAAATATTTAGGTACAAGAGATGAAAAAAGGTGACAAAATCCACCACCAACCTAGTGGTGTGGTTCTAAAAATCACCACCATATGGTGGCTCCTCCTTCCTCCACGAAGGTGGAGACTAACTCTTTCCCACATGGGATTCCTTTCTCTTATTCTTCTCCTCTTTCTCTTCTTATTATATTATTTGCCTTTGTATTTCTTCTTCTAGGTCTATATTGTATCACATCTCATTATTTCATATAAGTGAAGGCCCCAATTAAACCCTCTTTAATTTTATTTTTTTAAATAATAAATTTAAAGAATAGTCTATGATATACAATATTAAAAAAATAATAAATAATCTTATTTCAAATCTTTAGTTTACGACCATATTTTAATTTAGGTAATTTCTTTGTAACTTGATTAAATTTATTTCTACCTCTTTAGTTTGTTTATTTATTTTTATCTATTTATTTTTTAATTGGCGTACACACACACACACACACACATTAATATTAAAAAAAATCTATAAATGGTTACAACATAAAAGTGGTTATTTGGTATTTGTGACTTGAAATCCACATTAATAGAACACATAAGTTAAAATATCAAAGAGAAAATAGTGGATAAATACAAATCCTCAAAATCACTATTAAATAATATATCAAAATACCAAATAATTTATGAACAGGGAGAAATGATGAAAGGTGGTGGTGTCGGATCATCCTTATAAGGAAGATTTGATGAAAAAGAGGGCTTTGTCAAAGGAAAATCTAGTGCAACCCACCTACCTTAAGAGTTATTCTAAGGATATAAATAAATTATGATGCCCCACCTAAGATACAGAGGCATGATAATGCATGATTACATTGAGATGTGTTAGCAACAAATTTTCCATGTAGTGATTGATAAGATTTGAAAGAGCTTATGCAAATCTTTAACATGGACAAAGAATGATAAAGACCAATATTCAAAATAATATGCAAACTATTATATTTAATTTGTAAATTTAATCAACAAATAAACATATAATTATATAGGAGAGCCTGCTCTTATATCCAAAGAGAGTGATTCTCCATAAATAAATCCTACAACAACTCTACACTATTCTATGTGAGTTGTTGTAACTCACACAACAAATATTGTTATATGAGTTGTTTGATAAATAATTCATATTAACTTTTACAATTTACATGAGTAAGTCTCACATAATTACAAACACAACATTATTCATACATAGTTAATAATATCACCACTATAAATTTCTAACATTCACCCTCTTAGTGTGAACATTATTAATTCCTAATATTCACCCCTTTAATGTGAACATAGAGGAAATTACATGTCCAACAAATTAAACCACCTCTTGAATGTGTTACTTAGCCTAGGTACAAAAATCTATAGATTATCTCTTTACCTTCGTGAATATGTAACGATGAGCCAAATTATGCAGGACTAATCCCTTATTTATTTCTTATGGGACTTTTACTTCTTCATTAGGCACCCAAATTTTGAATCTCCAAGATCCACAAGCTCGAAACTATCTAGATAGTCACCCCTAAGTTTATCTTGTAATCTTCTCTTGCTCCAAAAAAATGAGTTTCCTATAAAAACATGAATCTTTCCTAAAATTTTGCAAAGGGGTTTATTTAGCAAACCAACAATACACTAAAAAATAAAAGATATTGTATCAAAAAATAAACACAATACTAAAAACATGTTATAATATTATAGAGCAGCCCTGTCACTTTTGACTGATGAGAGGACGTTGAATGTCCTCCAATTTACATAGCCTTCATCCTATAAATATCACTACTTAGCAAAATAGACTTTGAATTTTATTTCATAATGATGGACATTACGTACAAGTGATATTGCATCCAATTAAAATCCAAACAATTTTTAATTTTTTTGATAACTTACATAGACTCAAAAAATATTTTTAACTTTTGATAAACATAAAATTATTCTAGTTAGACAACAATAAAAATAACATATTTAATTTGATTTGGATTGACATGACTAAAGACCCTATCTTATGTGCTCTAGATGAATTTTATAAAAAATGGACCCATCAAGACATAATGACACTAAAATTATTATTTTTGATTTTAGTACTATTTTAAATAATCTAATATATTAAAAAATAAAAAATACCATGACCGACTTCTATAAGAAACAAGTATCATGGAGTGCCTTGAGTACTTGATGACTGGATGTGGGAGGAATATTATTGCCATAATATGCTAAACGGGTGGACATAATACATGTAACTAACAACATAGTGCATTGGAAAGTATAGAACGAGTGCATTCAGTACATACAATAGAAAAACACTTGCATTTTATGATTGATAGAATAGTACATGTAATATAAAATCATTTATAATTTGCGATTGTCATATTAACATAAGTTTACATGTTCTAATTGACATAATAGTATTGCTAATACTCTACCTCACACGTCATGCCAAAGATACAACAAAAATTACTTTTATGCTTGGATTAGTTAATACTTATTAGCATTAATTTCATTTTTAACCATTCCATATTGTCAAATGTATCAGGGTACTAGTCTATTATTTTAATGAAAACCCATTTCTAGTCATATTATTGAACTAGATGAAACTATGAACAAATGCCCCAACTGGTTTTTGACAAAGAAAACATACTTATTAGCAAACTACAAATTTGTAACAACATTTCTATTATTCTAAATGTGTACAAGTGGACGGTGGGTTAATAACATCTTACAATTTATGTCCATAACTCCTAGGTAAATGTCAATGCAAAGTTACAACAAAGCTTTTCCCACCTATGTTTTAAATTTGTTTTTCAAAATTGCTAAGAATGGTCATACCTTCTCCAATATCTTTAGCATAAAAAATGAAATTATTGAACCAATGAAAATAAGAAAGGAATTAATTATTCCCTACAACATATTACAAAATAAATAAAATTGTATTTTGCAAATGTACTATTATGCATATGGGAAAAAAAACTGCACCATATAATATGCACAAAATGAGTATGCTGAAAATGCTTTGTAAAATTTAAAACAAATGTAATTGGAAAGTGTACTATGAGAATCCCCAACATTTACATGCATACTCCTAGCCTATGCCAAAATGGAATTTTTAGAATAGGAAATGAACTTCCATGAGAACATAATCAAAAGAAGATTTTAGTTAGATGTTCTAGTTGTGAGTGCCCTAGTAGATGCATACATGCACATGTATCTGTTTAAAAAATGCCTTGTTGTCATATCATGGACTACATGATTGTAGGGAATGTACAAAATTGATTTGTTGAAATGATCAAAAGAAGATTTTTCATTAGATGTTTTTGTTGTAAGTACCTAGTAGACATGTATACAAAATGTAGATGCATATATACATGTACATGTGATGGGAGGGTCTATGTTGATGTTCTTAAAGTATACTTCAAAAGAAACAATGAAATTAGTGATGAGGATGGGGTAATTGGTTCCCTTTTTTATCAAAATAGATGCTTAAGAGCCTTGAATTTTAGCATTGATGGAATTTCATTGGTTTTGGCATCTAAAGATTATAATATTTGCCTGTGGGATGCTTCCTCTAATTATGTTATTAGGATATTTAATGACATCAAATTTAGTAGTAGCGAATGAGGATGATCGACAAGCCTTAGATATTCTTATTAAATCAGTATAACCTTAACATAAATTCATTAGACTTTACATATGCAAGGCTATAACAGGCAATGAAAATCTAGGTGTGTTAAAGACCATGTTGTTGCACTTCTTGTAATTAATCAATTGATTATCTGTTTATTAAAAATAATATGTAGTATTTGTACACATACCTGAAGGTGTTCTCTTAAGGGGTGACCCAAATGAGCCTCTAAAGGTCAATGTGCTATTCAAACACATTTAGGTAAAAATTATAAATAATCCCACGATACTCTAAAATGACTTATGGTTAGTTGATAATCAAACTGTTTGCCTTGAGTAACATGGAAACAAATATTTTTCATGATATTTATTAGTAAAAATGGTTGGTTATAGCTCAATAATCCTCTTCTATATTTTCAACTAAGACTACATGAATTTGTGGGATTTTTTCTATAAGAGTTGATTGAGACTCAAGATTCGATGAAATTATGTAACTATGTGATATTATTTTGACATTTTATTTTATTCACAACAAGGAAGCAACAAAGTATTAAATATTTTACTCCTATACTAGAAGTGTGAATGGGTCTACTACTCATTTAGAAGAACATGTTGTTGTTATTGCAAGTAATTTAATAAAGCACCACTTTGTTTCCATGAATAATGAATGAAGCATCATAAAAGTAGCTTCAAGAGTTATGGGTTACAGAGTTAATATTATGTTTTATAATAACCATTGAATTATCTCTTTGAGGAAATTCCAATGCTTTTTTAATAGATAGGAAGGTTGGATTTGATGCACAACGATCATAAAAATTAGAGACATTGAATTTTCTCTAATTGCATTTATGATAATTATAGACACCTAAATCTAGCCACCGATGACCTCCAACCAATATTTTGACCAATTTCTACCTAAAATGCAAAACTTATCCTAAAAACACTAAAATATGCTAAATGATGTGAAATTGACATATTCAAGTGTTGATTTTGGCTAGGGTATCCCTAAATGGGGCAATGCAATTTATGGGCCAACTAACTTTGATCAGATCATTTCAAGTCAAAATGCTAATTTTACACCTAGGTGCTCTGGATTGCTTTTTCTTATCAAATCTTATACACAAGACATGTGCATTTGTTATTTGTTGTTGGTAACATCCTAAAAGGTATAACACATCTAACACATCTGACATCACCTTCCAATTCTAATCTAGTCAAATTATTGACCAATAACAAGGCATTATGATCAATTTAAGTAATTTGTGCACAAAGTGCTTAAACATGATCAAAATATAAATAAACCAAATTATAGCCTAATCAATAATTTCATGTAAACTTGTTGAATAATTTGTTTTGAAAATGAATATTAAATATCTACATCATCAGGTGAACTCATTTCTTGGGAAGACATCCCTAGGTTATAAATGCCATAAATATCAAGATTCATGCCCTCCATGCCTCTTAATTTCACCTTCTTACAATGTCATGATTAGGATAATTATAAACATAATTCCAAAAATTGAATAAATCCTCAACCACACATCTCAATCTTAGGATGGATGGTTCAGGTTGATTCTAGACATCTCAAAAATCTATAAATAGGAGGCCTTACCACATCATTTCTAAGCTATTTTGGTGTAAAGTTATTATTCTCAAATATCTTCAAAACTTAATTTGTGCAAATTTATAATGTCGGATTGGTTCCAAAAGCTTCATGCAAATAGTGTTACCATGCCAAATTGATTCCAAGCCAAGCCAAGCCACAAGCCAAAGGTGCCAAGGAGAGATGGAGGTAGCCAAGCTTCCATTGCTAAGAACCTCATGAGCACAAGCCTAGAAAGCCACTACAAAAACCATTTTGAAGCATCAAATGGAGGTAAAAGAAGGTTTCTTTTACATTTTAGTTGTGTGTTTTATACATGTTTGTTAATTAAGCTCTCCCTAGTGTCTAGGCCTAGAGATGTTATGTTAGCTAGTGTGTTTCTTTCATTTTGTTTTCATTTTAAAACTAATACCATACTAACCATCCTCTCTTCAATCAAATTCTTAGATCATAATAATACATGTTTGAATTTTTTGGCTTTCATTTTGTCTATATGCTAGCTTGTTGTATATGTATTATGATGTGGGTTTCTCAAGCTGAAGAGTATCTAAGGAAAGATAATGGATAATATTTATTCTTTGGTATAGTAAATAGATTTGGATTGGATTTAGAGATACATTATTCCTATTTTATCATGTCAACAATTTTATTTCAAGCTATCTAAATGAATCTTCTAGGTTATGGGAGGTAAACATAGAGATTAAACATGCAAAATAACGAGTCACACAAGCATAAACACACATCTCTTGGCTTGAGACTTCATTAGCAACATTGAATTACTAGAGAGAGAGAGAGACAAGGTGATCATACTCCTCTTTCTAGTGATAATTTTTCTCATCATATTCATTGAATAGTTATAGCTACAACATAAATACATTAATGCTATGATAGAGATCATGTGTTACTAAGATCTAGGTGCCTTAAGGTTAGGTTATATGTATATGACACCAAATAGGACATAAGCTTCTATATCCACAGTGTTTGTTTCCCCATACGTTAGAGAGGAGAGGAAAAGGTATCATTCCACTATATATAATACATGATTTGTATGGCTCATGTTTCCATTATATACTGTGTACTTATATATGGATAATATATTTTATTTTTTGATTAATGTCTTTACTCTTATATAACCAAAATGTAAAAATTCATTTTTCAAACACAAATTATTAAGATAAAAAAAATCATGGCCTAATATAGCAAAGAAAACATAATGTAGATAAACCACTACATCCTATGGTAATTGTTATTGAGGAAAACACTTACAATAATTAATAGAAAAATATGAATTTCTAAAACTTATACACAAATATGAAATAAATTCAAGTGATAAGGGTAATAAATAGTGGATCCCTACCATCCACTCATTCTATCTAAACACATTAAATTACTAGCATGCATCACCTAACATAGAAGAATCGAAGATATAAATCCAAACTGGGAAGATAGAAAAAAAAATTAAGATGAAAAGAGGAGATCACAATAATTTTGAGATACACATAATAAAAATAATTGTTAGCTCTTAGAATTGGTTTTACTTTGTGTAGGCATTGCATGAGAATCGTGAGGGGTAGAGACAATTTTTTAGCTCTTATAATTTCATAGACAAGCCCTATAATCACCCCATGGAGGATTTTCTAAAATTCTAGATGAGGGAGAAATGGTGGCATGTTTTGTCTCTTAGATAAAACTCTCTTTAGAGACTACAAGTTGGTCAGTTGGTCTTGTATATTTTGACTCACTATTCTAAATTGATGAATCATTTTTGTAGACATGCCCAGATGGGCATATAAATGTAGAAATGACCCTATTATGTACTCCATCATGCCCTAGGGAATAAATTTTCATGTAAAAATATGCATCCCTTAAGATAAGCTTCTCATCCCTAAGGGGAAAAGGGAATGCATTTTGCACAATTATTGTAGGAGAACCATGAGGGGTAGAGATGATCCTTTAGCTCCTAAAGTTACATGTGAGAGTCCTTTAATAACCCATGAGATGATTTCATGTGACTCATGATAAGGGAGAAATGGATACATATTTTCTCTTGTGGTCAAATATCACTTTAGAGGCCAAAATTTGGTTACTAAAATAAATATTTTTTGAGGCCATATGGGTGTATAAATACATGAAGGACCTTATTTTATGCTCCATCAAACCTTGGAGATTAAATTTGCATATGACTAGATACATTTATTATGATAATATTCTTGTCCTTGGATGCATCCCCTAAGATAATCTTCCTGTACCTAAATGAAAAAATAGAAAAAAAATTGTGTAAGTGTTGTAGAAGAACCATGACAGTCAAAAGAAAACTATCAAATATTACACTTTCATGGGTGAGTCCTCTGAGCACCCCTTGATGATTTTTTTTCCACTCTGCTCGAGGGAAAAATGACATGATGTTTTCTTTTGTAGCCAAAGCTCTTTTTATGGACTAAAATTTAGTCAATAAGTTACGTATCGTTAAACTCTCTAGCCCAATTGATGAACCATCTTTATTAATGCATCTATATGGATGTATAAATGCATGAATAATATTTTTTATGCTCCAAAGGGATCTAAAGTGAAAAATTACATGCGGCTAAATGCATCCCTTAAGATAATATTTTTGTCATTAGTGGAAAAATATATAGAACTTTACGTAGGAGATGTAGGATAACTATGAGTGGTAGAGACAAACCGTTAGCTCCTACACTTGTACAAGAGAGTCTTATAAGAACTTACAAAGGATTATATACCAAAAAATGATGATGAATAAATGGTAGAACATTTTTTCTCATATCTAAAACTCTCTTTAGGGACCAAAAGTTGGTTAGTATGTCACATATGTTTTGACTTACTAGTAAAATAAATGAATGAAAAATTTCCTTACATTTAAAATATAATCAATTTTTAAGGACCTATAGGAAAAAAAATAAAATATCAAATTAATTTTTAAGGCTACATTTAAATTATAAATAAATTGTACCCAATTGCACAAGATCTGAGATGTAGTCAAAATCAACTATTGATGTCATTTCATGATCCCCTAGTGGTTGGAATGAATTGTTAGTTTCATAGGCATTAGGGGTCTAAAATTCCATTCGTCAACCCATTATTTTGACTCAAATTCATTTCAATCAAATTCCATATAATCCAAACAAAAGCATGCCATATCCATAGTATAAATAACCCATAAACTAGAATTTGAGTCTGAGATTGAGTGGAAACAATTTGATCCAGATATTATACTGAAATCTGTAAACATTACCTTATTTTATTCCTTTATTAAACAAAATAATCTTCACACATGAGAATATTTATCTAATCTATTAGAAATTATTTCATTACGCAAATTCACAATACTTACAAAACTGATCAAATCTACACCATCCGTATGTTTTTATTGCCATTTTTAAAGAGATATTTTTACACATGCACCTATACCATCATGTTCCCCTTTGATATGTCACCCTTAGAAAACTTTAAAAATATTGAACTCCAATCTTCTTATGCATCCCACTTAACCAATAAAACATTTGAGAATTATTAAATTGTCCTCCACAATTGTGTAACGAAATGTAGTGTGTACTAAACATGATTTCTCTTGTATTCATATTTTTGTAAAATATCTCAAAACAACCATAGACAAATTATGGAGAATGTGATTTTTCATTGCTCATATAAAAGTGGTACTCCATCAAAATATTTATATTTTCATTTGTGCTATTAAGTGCATGTACTAATGTAATATGCATAAGAATTGTAACATTACATAAGAATTGTGAGGTGTAGATATGAATCATCAAATACTATATTTGCATGGATATGTCCTCTAAGCAACCCATAGAGCATTATATGATACTATAGTCAAGGTAAATATGATGGTACATTTTATCTAGTAATAAAAACTCTCTTTAAAGTCTAAAAGTTGTTTAATAGGTTGCATGTCTTTTGACTCACTAGCACAATCAACAAACTATTTTTACAGACAGATCTAGATGGACATATAAATGGAATAATGACCTTATTCCATGATTATTCATGCCTCATATATGAAATTTTCATGTAATGAAATGCACCCCTTAATATAATCTTCTCATCCCTAAGGATAAAAATGAATAAATGTTGAGTAGCCGTTGTAAGAGAACTATGAGGGGTAAAGGTGAACCTTCAACTCATAGAGTTGCATACGAGAAGCTTATGAGATTATCTAAGATCATTCCATGACATTTTTAATGAGGGAGAAATGGTTTCATGTTTTATCTTGAAACTAAACTTACTTTAGAGACTAAAAATTGATCACTAGAAAGTGCATCTTTTGACTCACTAGCCCAATTGATTAACCATCTTTCTAGTGATAAAATTTATGTAATACATATATATGAACACACACACACACACACACACACACACACACACACACACACACACACACACACACACACACATGCAATTATTAAGTAAATATACAGACCAATGACATATTATATAGGTTCTAAAACCTCTAATGGAGGTGAAAAACCCATAATCGGTATTCATTAATGAGAAACACCCTAATACATAAATTCTCTTCCTCTCACTCCTCTGATAAACCTTCAAAAAAAAATGTATACAATATTTTACACATGCTAATATTAATAATTTTTTTCACAATTTTCATGAGTTTCAATATGTCATTTACCAAGGGTAATATATCTTTATATATTGGGGTGTGGAGGTGGACCATTGTAACCAACATGTCCAACCTTTCCTGAAGGAAACCCAATAGTAAAATATATTTAATTTATTTACACGAGATTACCTTGATTTAATAAATCAAATATATTTATTTCATTTATTAACAATTTTAATAATGTTAAGGATAAATAGTATCACTTATACATTATTTGTTCCAACACTCCTCCTTAATGTTAACTGTAGCTATGTACCATAGTCACCTTCATAAAGGAATTGTACTATCTAAATTTTGAAAGATTTAAAAAACCTTCATCATGCCAATATCACCTCTTAAGACAAAAATAATTATATGATATAAATTGTTAAAAGTAAGTTTAAGCTAACATGATCGTGAGACTACATGTCACAATTTTTCATGACTAATCAACCAAGCATATTAGAATGGGTTTTGTGTGGATGTCCTACCCTTTGATTTTCTACATTCAGGTCTTTTGTTGTGATTTCTATGCACACACAAAAAAAAATTATTCCTTTTCTTAAAATGGCTTGAATGTACTTGTGATAAATGGTGAATTTGAGAAAAATAAAATGTCTTTAGGGTCTTTAAGGGTTTGTCTTAGTTTGTTTCAATGGTATAAATATCTTGTTGCCATGTCTTACCTCTAACGGGTGAGAATTTCAAAATATAAAATAGTGATTTACTTAAAAAATAGTTTTATAAAAATAAATTACATAGATAGAATCATAGGTTTTGTGCTAAAAGTGCTCTTAATGAAAATTATAGCTTTAGACAATGATATATGTTATAATCATTTTTTAATATTTATTACATGCTTATTATTTATGTGTTTATGCTTTATATATTTATTTATATATTATTATCAAATGAATTAAAATCTTTGTGTATTTTTATAAAATTATAGTGAAATTAAAACCCTATAGAAATGCAAAATAACATCAAATGGATAGAATTAACGAATAAGAGAAAAAATGGATGGGTGCACCTTGACTTTGAGAAGACCCAAAAAGATGGAACCATAAGTGTTGGTGTATCTTAAAAAAGTCAATGTTGTAAATCTTAAAGCATATATATATATATATATATATATATATATATATATATATATATATATATATATATATATATATATATATATATATATATATATATCAACGTGCCAATAATGAATAATTTTGATCAATAATAGATAAATATACTAAAAATATGAGTTATCTAGAAGTTATTTTAAGTGTCTACAATTTCCCTACTTTGAGATCTGTGTAAGAACACAATTTAAAGTAAAAAAAAAATGATATAACAATTTACTTGTATCTCCTAGAACCAAATTTGATGCACATGTGGTACCTTCAAATCCAATGTTATTTTTTATATACACTTCCAAGAATAAGAAAATAATAAGAAATTATAAAATATGAAATAATAAAAAATAGCATTTATTGGTAATAAAATGAGAAAACCAAATCTGAACAAAATTTGAATATAATCTGAGCATAACCTTAGTATCTAAAAATAATGAGTAAATTCTGAAATGGAATTTGAGTCATTAAGAATTGAATTGAGGCACCATACTAGTCATGGGCTCCCAATCCTTGGCATCATAATTAATCTATCTATTGAAACATATATGTTATAATTAAATTAGTTTAATAATAATAAATATAAAATATATCTTCCCTCTTAAGATTTGAGAAGGGCTTATGGAACATACTAGATCCCATAAAACATTGGTAGAATGATCTCAAGAATAAGAAAAGACATTTTCCATGTGGGGCAATACTATGAAATAACATGTATCATTGATAACTATCAACATAAGATAGAATAATAAATGAATATGTCAAAAATATTAGATATCATCATGTGGAACATGAATCAATAATCCAAACCAATTTGACCATAAGATTTTCAATTTGATTGAACATGCAAAGTACTAGCAAGTGAATAGCCTTATTCCTTATCACATTACTCCATGCTTTTGCCCATTTCAAAAAATATCATACTACTACCTCTCATAAGAGTTTGGGTTATGCTTCAGTCCTAGTACAATTGATAATCCTCTTAGACCAACTATTGATTAGAGCCTTTGGAATCCATTACTTAAACAACTAGCTAATAAGATATGAGCACCTCCTTAGACGGATTCCCCCTGTTGCTCTTCAACATACCTCATTATATATAAATTAAAAATTAAAATATAAAATATAATCTCATTATTACCTTTTAATTATAAAATTAGAATGCAGGGAATATTTTTTTTATGTGGAATTGAAAAGAAGTCGTGGCAAACTTATTAGATCATGTGAATGTATCCTCCACACCGATTAAGTAACAAGAGTTAGTAATTAATTTTGAGCATGATTTTTCTTATTTTTTTCTATTTTCAACTTAAATGTTAGTTCATTTTAATGCAAAACATTTCTTCAAACATATTTACCTATCCACCAAACATCCTTCACAACTATCATGTACCAACACAAGTACAACATAAAGGTCACATTTACTAAAACAAAAAAAATACTAAATAACATTGAAAGAGAGAGATTAAATTTTGAAGGGAGATTAAAATGATGATAATAGTTAAAAAAAATTTAAAAATGGGGTAAATTACCTCTCATGTAGAGGGCTAAAAATTTTATAGGGAGATTAAGATGGACATAAAGAGTTGTTAATGCTATGGAATTATTTTGAGTGGAAAAAAGGTGATAACACATGAAATTGGAAGTAATAGAAAGAGACCCACTAAAAAATTATAGGTTTTTTTTGGAGATGAAAATTATTAGTATTTCACCTTTTAACTTGAATTGCAGTGGGCTTTAATGTAAAATATTTCTCCAAACACATTCACCTATCCACCAAAACAACATTCACAACCAACATCCACCAACTAAAGTGTAACCTATAGGTAAAACTCAATCTTTACTACAAAATAAATTTAAAAAAAACATTAAATAACATTTAAAAGGAAATATAAAACTCATTAAGGAGATAAGGATGGCCATAATAATAGAAAACAAACTGTTAAGAGAATAAAAATGTGTAAATCACTATTCATATATAATATTTATTATTTTTAATTGTAGGTCATTTGTATGTAACATTAGTAAATGTATTTTTATTTTTATTTATTTTTTAAATATTGAATTATAAAGAAATAAAAGTGATTAGAAACAAAAACTATAGATTTGGATCTATTTGCTTTGATCTATTTTTAATTTTCTATGGGTAATACATGAACTATATAGATGTAATATTATAAAATAAAATTAAAAAAATTTCATTTTATTAATATATTATCTATTTATTCTTTCAATCCTTCTTTGGATTTATTTTATTCTACCCCAATTCAGGTTAAGTTTTTGAACCTCCCTCTTCACTTTTGGACTCCTTCCACATTTCTTGCCATTGGAAATTCTCTTGGATTATTTCCATATTATGATTGAGAGATATCAAATAGACATTTCACAACTTTTTCTAGGCTTTCAGTCAAGATAAAATTTGAAAATGGCCTCCTAGAGTAAATTTTACTTAAAATGGTGAAGAGTGTTTGGAAGTAATAAAATAAGATTACGAACATGGGCTTTTAGATATTGTGCATCTTTATCTCACAACCACCTAGTTTTTTAGTGTTCGAAGAAGCCTAATGAAAAATATTTAGGTACAAGAGATGAAAAAAGGTGACAAAATCCACCACCAACCTAGTGGTGTGGTTCTAAAAATCACCACCATACGGTGGCTCCTCCTTCCTCCACGAAGGTGGAGACTAACTCTTTCCCGCCTGGGATTCCTTTCTCTTATTCTTCTCCTCTTTCTCTTCTTATTATATTATTTGCCTTTGTATTTCTTCTTCTAGGTCTATATTGTATCACATCTCATTATTTCATATAAGTGAAGGCCCCTATTAAACCCTCTTTAATTTTATTTTTTTTAAATAATAAATTTAAAGAATAGTCTATGATATAAAATATTTAAAAAATAATAAATAATCTTATTTCAAATCTTTAGTTTACGATCATATTTTAATTTAGGTAATTTCTTTGTAACTTGATTAAATTTATTTCTACCTCTTTAGTTTGTTTATTTATTTTTATCTATTTATTTTTTAATTGGCGCCCACACACACACACACACACACACACACATTAATATAAAAAAAATTCTATAAATGGTTACAACATAAAAGTGGTTATTTGGTATTTACGACTTGAAATCCACATTAATGGAACACATAAGTTAAAATATCGAAGATAAAATAGTGGATAAATACAAATACTCAAAATCACTATTAAATAATATATAAAAATACCAAATAATTTATGAACAGGGAGAAACGCCGAAAGGTGGTGGTGTCAGATCATCCTTATAAGTAAGATTTGATGAAAAAGAGGGCTTTGTCAAAGGAAAATCTGCACTACCTTAAGAGTTATTCTAAGGATATAAATAAATTATGATGCCCCACCTAAGATACAGAGGCATGATAATGCATGATTCCATTGAGATGTGTTAGCAACAAATTTTCCATGTAGTGAATGATAAGATTTTAAAGAGCTTATGCAAAGCTTTAACATGGACAAAGAATGATAAAGACCAATACTCAAAATAATATGCAAACTATTATATTTCATTTATCGATTTAATCAACAAATAAACATATAATTATATAGGAGAGCATGCTCTTATATCCAAAGAGAGTGAATCTCCATAAATAAATCCTACAACAACTCTACACTATTCTATGTGAGTTGTTGTAACTCACACAACAAATATTGTTATCTGAGTTGTTTGATAAATAATTCATATTAACTTTTAAAATTTACATGAGTATGTCTCACATAATTACAAACACAACATTATTCATACATAGTTAATAATATCACCACTATAAATTTCTAATATTCACCCTCTTAGTGTGAACATTATTAATTCCTAATATTCACCCCTTTAATGTGAACATAGAGAAAATTACATGTCCAACAAATTAAATCACCTCTTGAATGTGTTACTTAGCCTAGGTACAAAAATATATATATTATCTCTTTACCTTCATGAATACGTAATGATGATCCAAATTATGCAAGACTAATCCCTTCCTTTTTGAGTTCTTGTGGGACTTTTACTTCTTCATTAGGCACCCAAATTTTGAATCTCTAAGATCCACAAGCTCAAAACTATCTAGATAGTCACCCCTAAGTTTATCTTGTAATCTTCTCTTGCTCCACAAAAATTAGTTTCCTATAAAAACATGAATCTTTCCTAAAATTATGCAAAGGGGTTTATTTAGCAAACCAACAATACACTAAAAAATAAAATATATTGTATCAAAAAATAAACACAATACTAAAAACATGTTATAATATCATAGAGCAGCCCCGTCACTTTTGACTGATGAGAGGACGTTGAATGTCCTTCAATTTACATAGCCTTCATCTTATAAATATCACTACTTAGCAAAATAGACATTGAATTTTATTGCATAATGATGGACATTGCGTACAATTGATATTGCATCCAATTAAAATCCAAACAATTTTTAATTTTTTTGATAACTTACATAGACTCAAAAAAATCTTTTTAACTTTTGATAAACATAAAATTATTCTAATTAGACAACAATAAAAATAACATATTTAATTTGATTTGGATTGACATGACTAAAGACCCTATCTTATGTGCTCTAGATGAATTTTATAAAAAATGGACCCATCAAGACATAATGACACTAAAATTATTATTTTTGACTTTAGTACTATTTTGAATAATCTAATATATTAAACAATAAAAAAAACCATGACCGACTTCTATAAGAAACAAGTATCATGGAGTGCCCTAAGTACATGATGACTAGATGTGGGAGGAATATTATTGACATAATATGCTAAACGGGTGGACATAGTACATGTAACTAACAACATAGTGCATTGGAAAGTATAGAACGAGTGCATTTAGTACATACAATAGAAAATCATTTGCATTTTATGATTGATAGAATAGTACATGTAATATAAAATCATTTATAATTTGCGATTGACATATTAACATAAATTTACATGTTCTAATTGACATAATAGTATTTCTAATACTCTACCTCACACGTCATGCCAAAGATACAACAAAAATTACTTTTATGCTTGGATTCGTTAATACTTATTAGCATTAATTTCATTTTTAACCATTTCATATTGTCAAATGTATTAGGGTACTAGTCTATTATTTTAATGAAAACCCATTTCTAGTCATATTATTGAACTAGATGAACCTATGAACAAATGCTCCAACTGGTTTTTGACAAAGAAAACATACTTATTAGCAAATTGAAAATTTGTAACAACATTTCTACTATTATAAATGTGTACAAGTGGACGTTGGGTTAATAACATATTATAATTTATGTCCATAACTCCTAGGTAAATGTCAATGCAAATTCACAAAAAAGCTTTTGCCACCTACGTTTTAAATTCGTTTTTCAAAATTGCTAAGAATGGTCATACCTTCTCCAATATATTTAGCGTAAAAAATGAAATTCTTGATCCAATGAAAATAAGAAAGTAATTAATTATGCCCTGCAACATATTACAAAATAAATAAAATTATATTTTGCAAATGTATTATTATGCATATGGGAAAAAAAACTGCACCATATAATATGCACAAAATGAGTATGCTGAAAATGCTTTGTAAAATTTAAAACAAATTTAATTGGCAAATGTACTATGAGAATCCCCAACCTTTACAAGAATACTCCTAACCTATGCCAAAATGGAAGTTTTAGAATAGGAAATGAACATCCATGAGAGCATAATCAAAAGAAGATTTTATTTAGATGTTCTAGTTGTGAGTGCCCTAGTAGATACATAAATGCACATGTATCTATTTTAAAAATTCCTTATTGTCATATCATGGACTACATGATTGTATGCTGAAAATGCTTTGTAAAATTTAAAACAAATGTAATTGGCAAGTGTACTATGAGAATCCCCAACCTTTACAAGCATACTCCTAGCCAATGCCAAAATGAAAGTTTTAGAATAGGAAATGAACATCCATGAGAGCATAGTCAAAAGAAGATTTTAGTTAGATGTTCTAGTTGTGAGTGCCCTAGTAGATACATACATGCACATGTCTTTGTTTTAAAAATGCCTTGTTGTCATATCATGGACTACATGATTGTAGGGAATGTACAAAATTGATTTGTTGAAATGATCAAAAGAAGATTTTTCATTAGATGTTTTTGTTGTAAGTACCCTGGTAGACATGTATACAAAATGTAGAAGCATATATACATGCACATGTGATGGGAGGGTCTATGTTGATGTTATTAAAGTATATTTCAAAAGAAACAATGAAATTAGTTATGAGGATGGGGTAATTGGTTCCCCTTTTTTTTTATCACAATAGATGCATAAGAGCCGTGAATTTTAGCATTGGCAGAATTTCATTCGTTTTGGCATCCAAAGATTGTACTATTTGCTTGTGGGATGCTTCCTCTAATTATGTTGTTAGGATATTTAATGACATCAAATTTAGTAGTAGTGAATTAGGATGATAGACAAGCCTTAGATATTCTTATTAAATCAATATAACCTTACCATAAGTTCATAAGACTTTACATATGCGAGGCTACAATAGGCAATGAAAATCTAGGTGTGTTAAAGACCATGTTGTTGCACTTCTTGTAATTAATCAATTAATTATCAGATTATTACAAATAATATGTAGTATTTGTACACATACCTGAAGGTTTTCGCTTAAGGGGTGACCCAAATGAGCCTCTAAAGGTCAATGTGCTATTCAAACACATTTAGGTAAAAATTATAAATAATCCCACAATACTCTAAAATGACTTATGGTTAGTTGATAATCAAATTGTTTGCAATGAGTAACATGGAAACAAATATTTTTCATGATATTTATTAGTAAAAATGGTTTGTTATAGCTCAATAATCGTCTTCTATATTTTCAACTAATACTACATGAATTTGTGGGATTTTTTCTATGGGAGTTGATTGAGACTCAAGATTCAATGAAATTACATAACTATGTGATATGATTTTGACATTTTATTTATTCACAACAAGGAAGCAACCAAGGATTCAATATTTTACTCCTACACTAGAAGTGTGAATGGGTTTACTACTCATTTAGAAGAACATGTTGTTATTGCAAGTAATTTACTAAAGCACCACTTTGTTTCCATGAATAATGAATGAAGCATCATAAAAGTAGCTTCAAGAGTTATGGGTTACAGAGTTAATATTATCTTTTATAATAACCACTGAATTGTCTCTTTGAAGAAATTCCAATTCTTTTTTAATAGATAGGAATGTTGGATTTGATGCACAGCCATAATAAAAATTAGAGGCATTGACTTTTCTCTAATTGCATTTATGATAATTATAGACACCTAAATCTAGCCACCACTGACCTCCAACCAATATTTTGACCAATTTCTACCTAGAATGCAAAATTTATCCTAAAAACACTAAAACATGCTAAATGATGTGAAACTGACATATTCAAGTGTTGATTTTGGCTAGGGTATCCATAAATGGCGCAATGCAATTTATGGGCCAACTAACTTTGATCAGATCATTTCGAGTCAAAATGTTAATTTTACACCTAGGTGCTCTGGATTTCTCTTTCCTATCAAATCTTCTACACAATACATGTGCATTTGTTATTTGTTGTTGGTAACATCCTAAAATGGATAACACATCTAACACATCTGGCATCACCTTCCAATTCCAATCTAGTCAAATTATTGACCAATAACAAGACATTATGATCAATTTAAGTAATTTGTGCACGAAGTGCTTAAACATGATCAAAAGATAATTAAACCAAATTAGAGCCTAATCAAGAATTCCATGTAAACTTGTTGAATAATTTGTTTTGGAAATGAATATTAAATATCTACATCATCAGGTGACCTCATTTCTTGGGAAGACATCCCTAGGTCATAAATGCCATAAATATAAGGATTCATGCCCTCCATGCCTCTTAATTTCACCTTCTTCCAATGTCATGATTATGATAATTATAAACATAATTCCAAAAATTGATTTAATCCTCAACCACACATCTCAATCTTAGGATGGATGGTTCAGGTTGATGCTAGACATCTCAAAAATCTATAAATAGGAGGCCTTACCACATCGTTTCTAAGCCATTTTGGTGTAAAGTTATTATTCTCAAATATCTTTAAGACTTAATTTTTGCAAAGTTATATTGTAGGATTGGTTCCAAAAGATTCATGCAAATAGTGTTACCATGTCAAATTGATTCCAAGCCAAGCCAAGCCACAAGCCAAAGGTGCCAAGGAGGGATGGAGGTAGCCAAGCTTCCATTTCTAAGAACCTCATGAGCAAAAGCCTAGAAAGCCACTACAAAAACCATTTTAGAGTATCAAAGGGAGGTAAAATAAGGGTTCTTTTACATTTTAGTTGTGTGTTTTATTCATGTTTGTTAACTAATCTCTCCCTAGTGTCTAGGCCTAGAGATGTTATGCTAGCTAGTGTGTTTCTTTCATTTTGTTTTTGTTTAAAAACTAATACCATACTAACTATCCTCTCTTCAATCAGATTATTAGATCACAATAATACATGTTTGAATTTTTTGGCTTTCATTTTGTCTATATGCTAGCTTGTTGTATATGCATTATGATGTGGGTTTCTCAAGCTGAAGAGTATCTAAGGAAAGATAATGGATAATATTTGTTCTTTGGTATAGTAAATATATTTGGCTTGGATTTAGAGATACATTCTTCCTATTTTATCATGTCAACAATGTTATTTCAAGTTATCTAAATGAATATTCTAGGTTATAGGAGGTAAACATAGAGATTACACATACAAAATAACAAGTCACACAAGCATAAACACACATCTATTGGCTTGAGACTTCATTAGCAACATTGAATTACTAGAGAGAGAGAGACACAAGGTGATCATACTCATCTTTCTAGTGATAATTTTTCTCACCATATTCATTGAATAGTTGTAGCTACAACATAAATACATTGATTTTATGATAGAGATCATGTGTTACTAAGATCTATGTGCCTTAAGGTTAGGTTATATGGATATGACACCGAATAAGACATAAGCTTCTATATCCACATTGTTTTTTTCCCCATACGTTAGAGAGGAGAGGAAAAGGGATCATTCCACTATATCTAATACATGATTTATATGGCTCGTGTTTCCATTATATACTATGTACTTATATAGGAATAATATATTTTATTTTTTTATTAATGTCTTTACTCTTATACAACCAAAATGTAAAAATTCATTTTTCAAACACAAATTATTAAGATAAAAAAAAATTCATTTTACTTTGTGTAGGCATTGCATGAGAATCATGAGGGGTAGAGACAAATTGTTAGCTCTTATAATTTCACAGAAAGGCCCTATAATCACCCCATGGAGGATTTTCTAAAATTCTAGATGAGGGAGAAATGGTGGCATGTTTTCTCTCTTAGATAAAACTCTCTTTAGGGACTAAAAGTTGGTCAGTTGGTCATGTATCTTTTGACTCACTAGTCTAAATTGATGAATCATTTTTGTATACATGCCCAGATGGGCATATAAATGTAGAAATGACCCTATTATGTACTCCATCATGCCCCAGGGAATAAATTTTCATGTCAAAATATGCATCCCTTAAGAGAATCTTCTCATCCCTAAGGGGAAAATGGAATGCATTTTGCACAATTATTGTAGGAGAACCAGGAGGGGTAGAGATGATCCTTTAGCTCCTAAAGTTACATGTGAGAGTCCTTTAAGAACCCATGAGATGATTTCATGTGACTCATGATAAGGGAAAAATGGATACATATTTTCTCTTGTGGTCAAATATCACTTTAGAGGCCAAAATTTGGTCACTAAAATAAACATTTTTTGAGGCCATATGGGTGTATAAATACATGGACATTATTTTATGCTCCATCAAACCTTGGAGATGAAATTTGCATGTGGTTAGATGCATTTCTTACGATAATATTCTTGTCCTTGGATGCATCCCCTAAGATAATCTTCTTTTACCTAAGTGAAAAAATAGAACAAGATTTGTGTAAGTGTTGTAGAAGAACCATGACAGTCAAAAGCAAACTATCAAATATTACACTTTCATGGGTGAGTTTGTGAGCACCCCTTGATTATTTTTTTTGCACTCTGCTCGAGGGAGAAATGACAACATGTTTTCTTTTGTAGCCAAAGCTCTTTTTATGGACTAAAATTTAGTCAATAAGTTACGTATCATTAAACTCTCTAGCCCAATTGATGAACCATCTTTATTAATGCATCTATATGGATGTATAAATGCATCAATAATATTTTTTTATGCTCCAAAGGGATCTAAAGTGAAAAATTACATGTGGATAAATGCATCCTTTAAGATAATATTTTCGTCATTAGTGGAAAAATATATAGAACTTTACGTAGGAGATGTAGGATAACTATGAGTGGTAGAGACAAACCATTAGCTCCTACACTTGTACAAGAATGTCTTATAAGAACCTACAAAGGATTTTATACCAAAAATGATTATGAATAAATGGTGGAACATTTTCTCTCATATCTAAAACTCTCTTTAGGGACCAAAAGTTGGTTAGTATGTCACATATGTTTTTGAGTTACTAGTAAAATAAATGAACTATATTCATAGACACATTTGGATGGATGTATAAACAAAGGAATGGCATTATTCCATGCTCCATCGGGACCTGAAGATGAAAGTTTCACATAGCTAGACACATCCCTAAAGATAATCTTTTCATCCCTAAGGGAGAAAATAGAATGAACTTTGCACAAGCATTGTATGAGAACTATGATGGGTAGAGATGAATCTTAAGATCCTAAAATTACATGTGTGAGTATTATGTGCACACTAGGATGATTTTATGCCACTCATGAAGAGAGTTAAATGGCTACACATTTTCTCTCATAGATAAATATCACTTTAGAGACTAAAAGTTGCTTAGTAAAATGTGAATATTTTGACTCGCTACACCAATTGATGAATCATGTTCGTGGACACATCTAGAAATGTGTATAAACACATAAATATCCTTTTCCTATGCTCTATCACCCCATGGAGTTAAAATTTACATGTATCCAAACACATCCATTAAGATAATTTTCTTGATCTCATAGGAAAAAATAGAATGAATTTTACACAATAATTATAGACAAATATTTGGCATAAGCTCCTAAAATTGCATGAGAGAGTGATCTAAGAACTCTAAAGGAACATATGACCCTTGCCTAGAGGAAGAAACTTATCTACTCAACAAGTATTATTTTTTAGGCTTCTCTTTGTTTCAATAAGATAATATTCTCTATTTACGGGGCCGACCATGTGAAGGTGGAAACTCATCTAGTACCACTAACCTACTTTAAATTTGATAGTAATGATTTCAAATAGAAATAAACACATAATGACAAAATAATTCTAAATGTAAATATACTAAATCAAATAAATTAACTTAAATAGTAATTCAAAATGTAAGTTGTATTGAATACTAACCTTAACAAGTTAATCCAATGTAGCTTCAGTATAAACTCTATTTTTATGTGTTTTAAGAATTACTTCATCTCGGATTCATGAAATTTTCACAAAATTTTATTGTGAGGATTTTCATGGAATTTGATCAATTGAATATTTGTAGTGATATCCAACTTTTTATATTGAAGCATCATAGTATTCATTTCAAGCTCCTCAAATTACCATTGCTTTTTTTAATGAAAGTTTCTATGAAGCCAAGTTCATGTCACCACCACAAATCTAGTGGGATAAACTAGGTTTTCTCCATCCATGATAATTATGGTTAATTTTTTTATATCTCTACACAACGAGATAAGTAATAGTTTATTAGCTCATCATTTTCCTCAGGGGTAATTAATGTGAAAATTTTCCTTACATTTAAAAGATAATCAATTTTTAAGGACCTATAAGAAAAAGAATAAAATATAAAGTTAATTTTTAAGGCTACATTTAAATTATAAATAAGTTGTACCCAATTGCACAAGATCTGAGATGTAGTCAAATTCAACTATTGATGTCATTTCATGATCCCCTAGTGGTTGGAATGAATTTTTAGTTTCACAGGCATTAGGGGTCTAAAATTCCATTCGTCAACCCATTATTTTGACTCAAATTCATTTCAATCAAATTCCATATAATCCAACCAAAATCATGCCATATCCATAGTATAATTAACCCATAAACTAGAATTTGAGTCTCAGATTGAGTAGAAACAATCTGATCCAGATATTATATTGAAATCTATAAACATTACCTTATTTTATTCCTTTATTAAATAGAATAATCTTCACACATGAGAATATTTATCTAATCTATTATAAATTATTTCATTACACAAACTCACAATACTTACAACATTGATCAAATATACACCATCCTTATGTTTTTATTGCTATTTTTAAAGAGATAATTCTACACATGCACCTATACCATCATGTTCCCCTTTGATATGTCACCCTTAGAAAACTTTAAAAATATTGAACCCCAATCTTTTTATGCATCCCACTTAACCAATAAAACATTTGAAAATTATTAAATTGTCCTCCACAATTGTGTAACCAAATGTAGTGTGTACTAAACATTTCTCTTGTATTCATATTTTTGTAAAATATCTCAAAACAACCATAGAAAAATTATGGAGAATGTGATTTGTCATTTATCATATAAAAGTGGTACTCCATCAAAATATTTCTATTTGCATTTGTGCTATTAAGTGCATGTACTAATGTAATATGCACATATTTTTCACCAAATATCAAACACGTACCTTAAGAGAGTCTTCTTGTCCTTAAGGCTAAAAATGGGATGAACTTTATGCATATATTATAGGAGAACTATGTGGGGTAGAGACGAGTTGTTATCTTTCACACTTCCATGAGACATTCAAAGGATCACCCCATTGAGGATTCACTACCACTCTAGTTGAGGAAGAGAAGGTGACACATTTTCTCTCATAGCCAAAACTTTGTTTAAGGGAAAAAATTCATTTAGTAGGTCATGTATTTTTTGACTTGCTAACCCAATCAATGAATCATCTTCAAGGATGCATCTAGATGGGTATAAAAACATAGGAATGGAATTATTGCACATTTTTTCAATCCCTAGAGAATAAAGTTGCATGCAGTTGTACACATCACTTAAGAGAATATTTTTGTATCTAAGAGAAAAAAATGGAACAAACTTTATGCAGGCATTACAAGAGAAACATGAAGGGTAGAGATGAACCAATAACTCCTAAATATGTATGGGAAAGTCCTTTGACCATCACTTAAATATTATCTACCACTTGAGATGAGGATTAATTAGTGACATATTTTCTCTCGCAACCAAAACTCTCTCTACAAACCAAAATTTGGTTAGTAGTTCATGCATTTTTTGAGTCACTAGCCCAATTAATGAACCGTTTTCCAAAACCTGCTTGAATGACCATATAAACATAGGAATGGCCTTAATTTGCATTTTATCATTCCCCATAGATGAAATTTTAATGTGGCTAGATGCATCCCTTAAGAGAATATTCTCTTTCATAAGGGTAAAAATGAAAGAAACTTTGTGTAGACATTGCAATAAAACTAGGAGGGGTAGAGATGAACCATCAACTCCTAAGATTGTATAAGTGAATTGGAACACTCCCTAGAAGATCATCTACCACTCTATTTAAAGAAGAAATGGAGGCAAATTTTATATCACATCCAAAACTCTTTTTATGAGATAAAATTTTCTTAGTCACGTATCTTTTGAATTGATAGAAAAATTGATGAACCATCTTCACGTAAATGTTTGGATGGGTGTATAAATGTATCAATATCCTTATTTAATACTCCTTTAGGCCCCAAATATGAAATTTACATGCATTCAGATCATCTCTTGAGATAATATTTTCATCCCTAAAGTGAGATAAAGAAGCTTATGAGCTTATCTAAGATCATTCCATGACATTTTTAATGAGGGAAAAATGGTTTCATGTTTTATCTTGAAACTAAAGTTACTTTAGAGACCAAAAATTGATCACTAGAATGTGCATCTTTTGACTCACTAGCCCAATTGATTAACCATCTTCATAGTGATAAAATTTATGTAGTACATATATATGAACACATAAAGTATATATAGATATCCAATAATTAAGTAAATATATAGACCAATGACATATTATATAGGTTCTAAAACCTCTAATGGATGTGAAAAACCCATAATCAGTATTCATTAATCAGAAACACCCTAATACATAAATTTTCTTCCTCTCACTCCTCTGATAAACCTTCAAAACAAATTGTATACAATATTTTACACATGCTAATATTAATAAATTTTTTCATAATTTTCATGAGTTTCAATATGTCATTTACCAACGGTAAAATATCTATATATATTGGGGTGTGGAGGTGGACCATTGTAACCAACATGTCCAACCTTTCCTTGAGGAAACCCAATAGTAAAATATATTTAATTTATTTACATGAGATTAACTTGAGTTAATAAATTAAATATATTTATTTCATTTATTAAATTTTTTAATAATGTTAAGGATAAATAGTATCACTTAAACATTATTTGTTCCAACACTCTTCCTTAATGTTAAGTGTAGATATGTACCATAGTCACCTTCATAAAGGAATCGTACTATGTAAAATTTGAAAGATTCAAAAAACCTTCATCATGCCAATATCACCTCTTAAGACAAAAATAATTATATGATATAAATTGTTAAAAGTAAGTTTAAGCTAACATGATCGTGAGACTACATGTCACAATTTTTCATGAATAACCAACCAAGCATATTAGAATGGGTTTTGTGTGGATGTTCCTACCCTTTGATTTTCTACATTCAGGTCTTTTGTTGTGATTTCTATGCACGCACAAACAAAATTTATTCCTTTTCTTAAAATGGCTTAAATGTACTTGTGATAAATGGCGAATTTGAGAAAAATAAAATGTCTTTAGGGTCTTTAAGGGTTTGTCTTCCTTTTTTTCAATGGTATAAATATCTTGTTGCCATGTCTTACCTCTAAAGGGTGAGAATTTCAAAATACAAAATAGTGATTTACTTAAAAAATAGTTTTATAAAAATAAATTACATAGATAGAATCATAGGTTTTGTGCTAAAAGTGCTCTTAATGAAAATTATAGAATTAGACAATGATAGATGTTCTAATCATTTTTTAATATTTATTACATGCTTATTATTTATGTGTTTGTGCTTTATAGATTTATTTATATATTAGTATCAAATGAATTAAAATGTTTGTGTATTTTTATAAAAGTATAGTCAAATTAAAACCCTATAGACATGCAAAATAACATCAAATGGATAGAATTAACCAATAAGAGAAGAAATGGATGGGTGCACCTTGACTTTGAGAAGACCCAAAAAAAATGGAAACATAAGCATTGGTGTATCTAAAAAAATTCAATGTCACACACACACACACACACACACACACACACACACACACACACACACACACACACACACACACACACACATCAACGTGCCAATAATGAATAATTTAGATCAATAATAGATAAATATACTAAATATATGAGTTATCTAGAAGCTATTTTAAGTGTTTACAATTTCCCTACTTTGAGATCTGTGTAAGAACACAATTTAAAGTAAAAAAATGATATAACAATTTACTTGTATCTCCTAGAACCAAATTTGATGCACATGTGGTACCTTCAAATCCAATGTTTTTTTTTATAGACACTTCCAGGAATCAAAAAATAATAAGAAATTATAAAATATGAAATAATAAAAAATAGCATTTATTGGTAATAAAACGATAAAACCAAATCTGCACAAAATTTGAATATAATTTGAGCATAACCTTAGTATCTAAAAATAATATGAGTAAATTCTAAAATGGAATTTGAGTCATTAAGAATTGAATTGAGGCACCATACTAGTCATGGGCTCCCAATCCTTGGCATCATAATTAATCTGTCTACTGAAACATATATGTTATAATTAAATTAGTTTAATAATAATAAATATAAAATATATCTTCCCTCTTAAGATTTGAGAAGGGCTTATGGAACATAATCGATCCCATAAAACATTGGTAGAAGGATCTAAAAAATAATAAAAGACATTTTCCATGTGGGGCAATACTATGAAATAACATGTATCATTGATAAATATCACCATAAGATAGAATAATAAATGAATATGTCAAAAATATTAGATAGCATCATGTGGAACATGAATCAATAATCCAAACCAATTTGACCATAAGATTTTCAATTTGATTGAGCATGCAAAGTACTAGCAAGTGAATAGCCTTCTTCCTTATCACATTACTCCATGCTTTTGCCCATTACAAAAAATCTCATACTACTACCTCCCATAAGAGTTTGGGTTATGCTTCAGTACTAGTACAATTGATAATCCTCTTACACCAACTATTGATTAGAGCCTTTGGAATCCATTACTTAAACAACTAGCTAATCAGATATGAGCCCCTCCTTAGACAGATTCCCCCTGTTTCTCTTCAGCATACCTCATTATATATAAATTAAAAATTAAAATATAAAATATAATCTCATTATTACCTTTTAATTATAAAATTAGAATGCAGATAATATTTTTTTGATGTAGAATTGAAAAGAAGTTGTGGAAAACTTATTAGATCATATGATTGTATCCTCCAGACCGATTAAGTAACAAGAGTTAATAATTAATTTTGAGCATGATTTTTCTTATTTTTGTCTATTTTCAACTTGAATTTTAGTTAATTTTAATGCAAAACGTTTCTTCAAACACATTTACCTTTCCACCAAATATCCTTCACAACTATCATGTACCAACACAAGTACAACATAAAGGTCATATTTACTAAAACAAAAAAAATATTAAATAACATTGAAAGAGAGATTAAATTTTGAAGGGAGATTAAAATGATGATAATAATTAAAAAAAAGTTAAGAGAATAAAAATGGGTAAATCACCTTTCATGTAGAGAGCTAAAAATTTTATAGGGAGATTAAGATGGACATAAAGAGTTGTTAATGCTATGGAATTATTTTGAGTGGAAAAAAGGTGATAACACATGAAATTGGAAGTAATAGAAAGAGACCCACTAAAAAATTATAGGTTTTTTTGGGAGATGAAACATTATTAGTATTTCACCTTTTAACTTGAATTGCAGTGGGCTTTAATGTAAAATATTTTTCCAAACACATTTTCCTATCCACCAAAACAACATTCACAACCAACATCCACCAACTAAAGTGTAACCTAAAGGTCAAACTCAATCTTTACTACAAAATCAATTTAAAAAAACATTAAATAACATTTAAAAGGAAATATAAAACTCATTACGGAGATAAGGATGGCCATAATAATAGAAAACAAACTGTTAAGAGAATTAAAATGTGTAAATCACCATTCATATATAATATTTATTATTTTTAATTGTAGGTCATTTATATGTAACATTAGTAAATATATTTTTCTTTTTATTTATTTTTTAAATATTGAATTATAAAGAAATAAAAGTGATTAGAAACAAAAACTATAGATTTGGATCTATCTGCTTTGATCTATTTTTAATTTGCTATGGGTAATACATAAACTATATAGATGTAATATTAGAAAATAAAATAAAAAACATTTTCATTTTATTAATATATTATCTATTTATTTTTTGCATTTTTTAAATTTTGTTACATATATTTTTTCAACATTAATGTAATTACAACAAGTGGATTAAGACTAAATATAATGGAAATAAAGGAATTAGTTTTATTTTAGCATGCAATACATGTAAATAGGAGAAATTATTGAATATTTATATGCTAGTTGAGTGAGAAAATAATTAAGATTTAGATACATAAATAGAATAAATTACATTTTAAAGATTGTCTCCTGAAGCTATATCTACAAATGAATTTTCATTCATGTCACAAACATGACTTAGAAATTTTTTATTGATATCAAAAAAATGCTAAGACCATTGACATTTTTAGATATCGAAGCATGATGGTCATTTCTAGTCAAGAGATACAATTTAAAAATCTTTTTTTTTATGCACCTGTTCCTTCCCTCGAGTTTTTTTACCTTTATTATCATGTTTCACCTCTTATGTACCTACAAAAAATAATTTATTCCTTTCCCTAAATGTCTCTAATTTATTTGTGACATCTTAAGACTTCAATGAGAAAAGGTAGATTTAGGGGTCTACATTAAAATTAGTGAATATGATAATTATCTTGTTAATTGCAATAAGCCTAAAGAGTGGGAACTTCACTATATATATAATAAATATTTTGATAAATAAATAACTTCATAAATGTAAATTTCATAAGTAAACCCCTATATTATTCACAAAACTGTTCTAATAGAAAATTGTCATTTCAGACAATGATAAATGTTCTCATGACAATTTGACATTTCATATGTTATTATGATTTCTATGTGAGTACTAGATACATTCTATGTATATATCTTAGTATATCATTAGTGTAAAATGATTTAAAATATTTATGTATTTATAGATGATCAAAATCAAATTAGGATCCTATTGGTCTATGAAATGAAATCAAAAGATAAGGTTGTTGGTGCTAATGCACGTGGGAAGGCTAAAGAAAAACCTAATCATTTGAAAGGTGTAAATAATTTCCATCCTACTACTTATACCCTACCCATACACGTGCCAAAAGTTGAGGAAAATCATGTATTAGTGATGAGAGATTATATTATTAAGTAGATTTTGGGATGATTTACTTATTAGTACCTATCAAAGGCATAATACTATTATTTTTGCCTCTGACATTTTTTTTCACATACTTGAGATGGTAATCCAATGTGATTACAGTGTTTAGCAAAAATCAAATGCATGTTCAAATGTTTAGAGACTTATATTAATATTTTATTCATTTTGGAGTTGCTACTAATTAGAGAATAATGAGCTTGAGATGCAGCCAATCAAACATTTTTATTTACTTTATTTTTCTTCCCTTTCTTTTTATAATAGTTGAAAGTGATAGATTTTTATGGCACATGGATAGAGGATGTGTTCGAAGGAGAGAGTGAATATATAAGGTAGTGCAAAATACATGTCATGACTCTTACCAACACATCATATTTTTCTTTCCAAATGCTTTTTGTCTAGGGTTTATGTATGGACTGCTCTACTAATATTTGTTCTTGCAATTTTCAAAACCTGTGTGATCATCAATAGATTTACAAGAGTATTCAAAGAGTTATTTTTCATGTTAATTATTGTATTATTATTCCAAGAAGCTATCAAGGTACATGTAATCATATGTCATGAAATTTTCAATTTTACTGATTTCATATTAAATGAACCCAGTATATGCTTTTTAATCTACTAAAACTATGTTTTTAAGGTATGGTTGAATAATTTTGTATAACTGATAATGGGAATCCCAATCTCAAGAAATTCAAATTTACATGGCATTTCTCAAATAGTATATTTAGAATTGTTTTATCCTTTGGCATATTTCTTACATCATTGTAAAGTAGAAGAGCTCGATCATTTTAATATGGCACAGACAATTTTTTCTTTCTTTCTTGAACATTAATTTGGGTACTAAAAAAGTTGTGTTCATGTTAAACTAATGAATTATTCTATGAATAGGGTGGTTTAAAAGTTTTTTAGCAGATTATGGGGTGCCCCTAATGATTATTATGTGGACAACAATCTCATATAGTGCATATGATAGTGTGACTTTTGGCATTCCTAGAAGGCTTTATATTCCTAATACCGGGGCTCCATGAACTTCATCAAATTGGAAGGTGGTTAAGGTGATTGGGGACTCCCTTTATTCTTTAGGAGATTCACATACCTCATTTTTAATTGCTTTAAAATTATTTATTTTCCATTTGATATTGATGTCTTTGAAGTTCTTTTATTGATGGTTCTTACAACATATCTTGGAAGGATATGCATAAGGTCCCTTCCCAATACATTCTAGCTGCATTTATCCTTACAATTATGATAGTGGGACTTTACTTCTTTGATCACAGTGTGGTAACTCAAATGGCTCAATAGAAAGGGTTCAATTTGAGAAATCCATAAGCCATAAAACTATGACTTACTTCTATTGGGCATCATGGTTTTTTCTTGACCTTTCTCCTTGCTTAAGAATCAATTTCCACTTTTAATTTTATATCTATATCTGATATTGCAACTATATTTTTATATTTATGATGGATTCATTTTTCTTAGTTACAATTTTTAATGTGTAGATTATTTGGAATTCTTCCATCTAAGGGCATATTGCCACAATCTCCAATGCATACAAAGAGCCTTGCACTTCTAAATAGATAGGTCTTTGATTTACATCTTAGGTCCTTATTTTTGTGAGCCTATTTACTCACATAGATACCGATGATGTCTCTAACCACAATGTTTTTCTAGTTATCTAAACCACTTTTTAGCATATATTTTATGTTTTGATGCTTAATATTTTTTCATTATTCTACCTAAAAATTCCATTTTGGAGATGCTTGAAGCACTACATATTGACTAATAAACTAGACATAATTCATAGTGAAAAGAGTTAAGTATCATCACCAATATATAAGGATCAATGTCGATAATCTTTTGAAGTGTCCATGTGATCATAATAAAATTTTAGAATCTTTAGTGCTACCAAATACTATGATTCCACCAAAAACTTGTATTTACCCCATATTTATATTCCCTTCTCCCTTGGAAGGTTCCATATATCCAATAGAGTTAGGCATGGTTCTTGGTGTATTTAGCGTATTTGTTCTTTGGTTGGAATCTTTACTTTGATGACAAGGATTTTTAATGGGTCTTCTAATTTATACTACTTCAAACGGTGGAAAATAGTCAAAATTTAAAAATTGACATAAAAAGAGATGGCATTTAGGCAGATATGCTTTGATACAATTTTAAAAAGGGTGGTTAATTAAACTACTATGAAATATGATTGGAATTTTAGGTTTTGATTATTTAGTTATGAACTGTGAATGGTTATTGATACATAAGTTAGTTGTGATTGATTGATATGGTTTTTAGATGGTGTGGAATATTTGGGTAATTGATACAAATGAAAACTTATATGTAATCTTTTTATACTCTATGTTATAGTTTTAGCTTGTATGTCTCACTAAAAATGCAATCCAGTTGTTATTTTTTTGTGATATTTATGGGATTATGAAATTCGGTTCTTCAACTTAGATGTTGTAGAAGTATGGGTTTTTAGATATAAAACAAGTATTATTTTGGTGACTTTTTGGTTAGCTAGATTGATATATGTATGAAAATATTAAAAATTCAATGAAAAGGCAAGAGATCCACCAATCTTCTATTTTACAAATTAAATAAATAAAATTGATTTGAGGAAAACTAGAGGACATTCTTGGTATAGTCAATAGATTTATATTGGATTTAGAGATACATTCTTCCTATTTTATCCTATCAACAATGTTATTTCAAGTTATCTAAATGAATCTTCTAGGTTATGGGAGGTGAACATAGAGATTACACATGAAAAATAGAAAGTCACATAAGCATAAAAACACATCTCTTGGCTTGAGACTTCATTAGCAACATTGAATTACTAGAGAGAGACACACACAAGGTGATCATACTCTTCTTTCTAGTGATAACTTTCACACCATATTCATTGAATAGTTGTAGATACAACATAAATACATTGATGCTATGATAGAGATCATATGTTACTAAGAGCTAGGTGCCTTAAGGTTAGGTTCTAGGGATATGACACTGAATAGGACATAAGATTCTATATCCACATTGTTTGTTTACCCATATGTTAGAGAGGAGAGGAAAAGGGATCATTCCACTATGTCTAGTACATGATTTATATGGCTTATGTTTCCCTTATATACTGTGTACTTGGGTGTGTGTGTGTGTGTGTGTGTGTGTGTGTGTGTGTGTGTGTGTGTGTGTGTGTACTCTAATACAAACAAAATGTAAAAATTCATTTTGCAAACATAATTTACTAAGATTAAAAAAAAATCATGGCCTAATATAGAAAACAAACCATAATGTAGATAAACCACTACATCTTATTGTAATCGTTATCGAGGAAAACACTTACAATAATTAATAGAAAAATATGCATTTCTAAAACTTATACACAAAGATGAAATAAAGGCAAATGATAAGGGTAATAAATAGTGGATCCCTACCGTCCACTCATTCTATCTAAACACATTAAATTACTAGCATTATCTTAAAAATTTAAGAAGTCATTGTGGATAAAACATCAAGCATAACATAGGCTAAAGAGAGAAATTAAAAAAATAATTTTGATAAAAAAGGGATTGTAAATTAAAAATTAAATTATACGCATACGTGTTTTCAATCTTATGTTTCCTTGTAGTTCTGTGCACAAGTTTTTTACTAAGCTTATTATTACTCACATGCACCTAAACTTGCCTTAAACCAGTGCATCCATGTGTCAACTTGCTATGACTGCATGGCTTTCCAATTGGTGATTCTCAACCTAGAACCTCTCAATTATCTAGTTGGGTCATTAGTCACCATGTGCTGAGAAGTTCAACCATTCCTTATCAAGAAAGATGAAATGATGGTAACTATCTTCTTTGTAACTTAAAATGTTGTAAATACACATGTATTGCATGTTTAAATATGTAGCATACACATCTAACCAAGGGTTGATGCCATCCACATTTGTAGTGTATCTATAACGCTCTTCATATCTTCTATCATACCATGAACAACCAAAGAAAGTGTTCCCCTTATATCCATAGGATCTTACTCTCCTAGCCTTATGGTAAGCATTGTACACTTTTGTATCTCCCTCTTCATTCACATTGAATAGAATATGCATTTCAAAAAGTATCAAAGTTCCACTCCATTGAATGTGTGTTGATTATTTTGTTAAAACATTTCTATGCACATTCACTCTTTACATGTACGAATTATAACTAATGTGTAGTTGTCCCTATGAACTTGGTCTTGGGTCCCCATAACGTAAATCATTCCAACTAGATGAGATGTTTCTCCTTCTCACCGTACTGTTAGCATTATAGATTTATGTATCTTCTTATTCATTCACATTAAATAGAAGTTATATTTATGCAAGTGTGATACTTCTACTCCATTGAATGCATGTTGATTGTTTTGTTTGAAACTTTATGCATGCATTCACTCTTTATAACTATGAGTTAACCAAATGTTCCCTACATGTCTGGTTTTGGGCCCTCGTAGCATGGATCACCTAACATAGAATAATCAAAGATATAAATCCAAATTGGGAAGATAGAAATAAAAAAATTAAGATGAAAAGAGGAGATCAAAATAATTTTGAGATACACATAATAAAAATAATTGTTAGATCTTAGAATCGATTTTACTTTGTGTAGGAATTACATGAGAATCGTAAGGGATAGAGACAAATTGTTAGCTCTTATAATTTCATAGACAAGCTCTATAATCACCCCATGGAGGATTTTCTAAAATTTTAGATGAGGGAAAAATGGTGGCATGTTTTCTCTCTTAGATAAAACTCTCTTTAGGGACTAAAAGTTGGTCAGTTGGTCATGTATATTTTGACTCACTAGTCTAAATTGATAAAGAATTTTTGTATACATGGCCAGATGGGCATATATATGTAGAAATGACCTTCTTATGTACTCCATCAATCCCTAGCAAATAAATTTTCATGTAAAAATATGCATCTGTTAAGATAATCTTCTCATCCCTAAGGGGGAAAAGGAATGAATTTTGCACAATTATTGTAGGAGAACCATGAGAGGTAGAGATGATCCTTTAGTTACTAGAGTTACATGTGAGAGTCTTATAAGAACCCATGAGATGATTTTATGTCACTCATGAAAAGGGAGAAATGGATATATATTTTCTCTCGTGGTCAAATGTCACTTTAGAGGCCAAAATTTGGTCACTAAAATAAACATTTTTTGAGGCCATATGGGTGTATAAATACGTGAAGGACCTTATTTTATGCTCAATAAAACCTTGGAGATGAAATTTGAATGTGGCTATATGCATTTATTAAAATAGTATTCTTGTCCTTGGATGCATCCCTTAAGATAATCTTCTTGTACTTAAGTGAAAAAATAGAACAAAATTTGTGTAGGTGTTGCAGAAGAACCATGATGGTGAAAACCAAACTATCAAATATTACACTTTCATGGGTGAGTCCTCTGAGCACCCCTTGGATGATTTTTTGCCACTCTACTTGAGAGATAAATGATAACATGTTTTCTTTTGTAACCAAATCTCTTTTTACGAACTAAAATTTAGTTAGTAAGTTATGTATCATTAAACTCTCTGGCCCAATTGATGAACCATCTTTATGAGTGCATCTATATGGATTTATAAATGCATGTATACTATTCATTTTTGATCCAAAGGGATATAAAGTGAAAAATTGCATGAAGCTAGATGCATCCCTTAAGAGAATATTTTCATCATTAGTGAAAAAATGGTTAGAACTTTGTGTAGGAGTTGTAGGATAACTTTGAGAGGTAGAGATAAACCATTGGCTCCTACACTTGGACAAGAGAGTCTTCTGAGAACCTTTAGAGGATCCTATACTAATCATGATGATGAATAAATGCTGAAACATTTTCTCTCCCATCCAAAACTCTCTTTAGGGACTAATATTTGGTTAGTATGTCACATATGTTTTGACTTACTAGTAAAATCAATAAACTATATTCATAGACACATTTGGATGGATGTATAAACAAAGGAATGGCCTTCTTCCATGCTCCATCAGGACCTAAAGATGAAATTTGCACATAGATAGACACATACCTTAAGATAATATTTTCATCCCTAAGGGAGAAAATAGAATGAACTTTGCATAGGCATTATTCACAGACACATTTGGATGGATGTATAAACAAAGGAATGGCCTTCTTCCATGCTCCATCTGGACCTGAAAATGAAATTTTCACATAGATGGACACATCCCTTAAGATAATATTTTCATCCCTAAGGGAGAAAATAGAATGAACTTAGCGCATGCATTGTATGAGAACTATGATGGTTAGAGACGAATCTTCAGCTCCTACAATTACATTTGTGACTCTTATATGCACACTAAGATGATTGTATGCCACTCGTGAAGGGAGTTAAATGGCTACACATTTTCTCTCAAAGATAAATATCACTTTAAAGACCAAAATTTGCTCAGTAAAATGTGTATATCTTGACTCGCTACCCTAATTGATAAACCATGTTCATGCACACATCTAGATGGCCATATAAACACATGAATATCCTTTTCCTATGCTCTATCACCCCAATGGATTTAAAATTTACATGTATCCAAACACATCCATTAAGATAATTTTATTGTTCTCATAGGAAAAAATAGAATGAATTTTACACAATAATTATAGACAAATCTTTGGCATAAGCTCCTAAAATTGCATGAGGGAGTGATCTAAGAACTCTGAAGGAATCTATAACCCTTGTCAAGAGGAAAAAACTTATCTACTCAACAAGTATTGTTTTTAGGCTTCTCTTTGTTTCAATAAGATAGTATTTTCTATTTTTGGGACCAACCATGTGAAGGTGGAAGCTCATCTAGTACCACTAACCTACTTTAAATTTGCTAGTACTGATTTCAAATAGAAATAAATAAATGATGACAAAATAGTTCTAAATTAAAATATACTAAATCAAATTAATTAACTTAAATAGTAATTCAAAATGTAATTTGTATTGAATACTAACCTTAACAAGTCAATCCAATGTAGTTTAGTATCAACTCTATTTTTATGTGTTTTAAGAATTGTTTCATGCTCAGATTCATGAACTTTTCACAAAATTTTATTGTGAGGATTTTCATGGAATTTAATCAATTGAATATTTGTAGTGATAGCCAAATTTGAATAATGAACCACCATAGTATTCATTTCAAAGTCCTCAAATTACCCTTTTTTTAATAAAAGTTTCTATGAAGCCAGGTTCTTGTAACCACCATAGATCTAGTGGGAGAAACTAGGTCTTCTCCATCCATGACAAATATGGTTAATTTTTTATATCTCTACACAATGAGATAAGTAATAGTTTATTCCCTCATCATTATCCTCAGCGGTAATTGATGTGAAAAAAAACCTTGCATTTAAAATATAATCAATTTTTAAGGACCTATAGGAAAAAAATAAAATATCAAGTTAACTTTCAAGGCTACATTTAAATTATAAATATGTTGTACCTAGTTGTACAAGATTTGAGATGTAGTCAAAGTCAACTATTGTTGTCATTTCATGATCCCCTAGTGGTTAGAATGAATTGTTAGTTTCAAAGGGGTTAGGGGTCTAAAATTCCATTCATCAACCCATTATTTTGAATTAAATTCATTTCAATCAAATTCCATACAATCCAAAAAGAAGCATGCCATATCCCTATTATAAATAACCCATAAACTAGAATTTAAGTTTCAGATTGAGTGGAAATAATTCGATCTAGATATTATACTAAAATCTACAGACATTACCTTATTTTCTTCATTTATTAAACAAAAGAATCTTCACATATGAGAATATTTATCTAATTTATTAAAAATTATTTCATTACAAAAAATACAATACTTGAAGCATCGAAGAAATCTACACCATCCTTATGTTTTTCTTGCTATTTTTAAAGAGATATTTTTACACATGCGCCAACACCATCATGTTCCCCTTTACCATGTCCACCCTTAAAAACCTCCAAAAATATTGAACCCCAATATTTTTATGCATCTCATTTAACCAATAAAACATTTGAGAATTATTAGATTGTCCTCCATAATTGTGTAACCAAATGTAGTGTGTACTGAACATGATTTATTTTGTATTCATATTTTTATAAAATATGTCAAAATAACCTTGAAAATTTTATGTAGAGTGTGATTTGTCATTGCTCATATAAAAGTGGTACTCCCTCAAAATAGTTTTATTTTTCTTTGTGCTATTAATTGCATGTATGAATGTAATATGCACATAATATTCATCAAAGATCAAACACATACCTTAAGAGAGTCTTCTCATCCTTAAGTCTAAAAATGGGATGAACTTTATGCTAATATTATAGAAGAACTATAAGGGGTAGAGACAATTTGTTATATTTTACACTTCCATGAGACATTCAAATGATCACCCCATTGAAGATTCACTACCACTTTGGTTGAGATAGAGGAGACACATTTTATCTCATAGACAAAACTCTATTTAAGGACAAAAATTTAGTCAGTAGGTCATGTATTTTTTGACTTGCTAACCCAATCAATGAATCATCTTCAAGGATGGATCTATATGGGCATATAAACATAAAAATGAAATTATTCCTCATTTTTTCAATCCCTAGAGTATAAAGTTGTATGAAGTTGGGCACATCACTTAAGAAAATGTTCTTATCTCTAAGATAAAAAATGGAACAAACATAATGCAGGCATTACAACAGAACCATGAAGGGTAGAGATGAATCATTAACTCCAAAATGTGTATGGAAAAGTACTCTGACCATCACCTAAATATTATCTACCACTCAAGATGAGGAATAAGCAATGACATATTTTCTCTTGCAGCCAAAACTCTCTCTACAAACCAAAATTCGGTCAGTAGGTCATGCATTTTTTGAGTCACTAGCCCAATTGATGAACCATTTTCCCAAACCTGCTTGAATGACCTTATAAAAATAGGATTTGCTTTAATTTGCATTTTATCAATCCCCATAGATGAAATTTTCATGTGGCTAGATGTATCCCTTAAGAGAATATTCTCTTCCCTAAAGGTAAAAATGAAAGAAACTTTGTGTAGACATTGTAGTAAAATTATGAGGGGTAGAGATGAACCATCAACTCCTAAGATTATATAAGTGCATTTGAGCACCCCCTATAAGATTATCTACCACTCTATTCAAAGGATAAATGAAGGCACATTTTATATCACATCCGAAACTCTTTTTATGGGATAAAATTTGCTTAGTCACATATCTTTTGAATTGATAGAAAAATTGATGAACCATCTTCAAATACACATTTGGATGGGTGTATAAATGTAGTATTATCCCTATTCCATACTCTAGGCAAAAAATATGAAATTTACATGCATTCATATCATCCCTTAAGGTAATATTCTCATCCCTAAGGTGACATATAGAATGTGTTGTTCCCAAAATTTGTCACTCATTTTTGGGACAACATATGAACTATTTTGGTCCTACAGGCCAAAATTCCCTCTTCCCTTCTCAAAAATTGTTCTGGGCATTCAAAATTCTCCATTTTTCAAAAAATTTCAGCTAACGAACTCCACAAGCTCATTTCTATGGACTCTGCAAGCTCATTTCTACAGACTCCGCAGGTTGATTTCTACAAACTTTGTAGGCTAATTTATACAGACTCCGTAGGTTGATTTCTACGAACTCTATAGGCTCATTTCTATAGACTCTATAGGCTCATTTCTATAGACTCATTTCTATGGACTTGATTCTACAGACTCAGTTCTACGTACTCTGCAAACACATTTCTACGGACTCCGCAGGAAAGAAACAAGCTCTCAACACTTAAGCAATTTCAAGACAGGTTCAACGCCTTGGTTCAACAAAAAAATGTTCTTCGCCAACCTTCAAAGGATCGAACCATTAAACCATTGAACTCCGCTTCTAAATGGTTCAAAGTGTTTAATGGTTCAAAGGTTCAATGAGTGGTTGGTTCAAAGCGATTGGTTCAAGCAATCAATTGAACGAGTGGAACCAAAGATTTAACCATTGAACCGTTGAACCAAAGTTGGTTCAATTGGTCGGTTCAAAGGAGTGCCCCAGTGAACCAAAGCCAAAGTACCCTCATGAAGGGCAGTGAACCAAGGGTGAGTGCCCTTACGGAGGCAAGTGATGAGCAAAATAAACCGTTTCAAAAGGCTTCAAAGGGACTTAGAAAAATAAAGGATTCATGGAACAAAGGATGAACCAATGAACCAATTGAACCTTGAACCAAAAGAGTTCAAAGTTCAATGGTTCAATGATTCAACGGTTCAAAGAAAGCTCCAGACAAAGAGCAGAAAAGTGATTAAACCGTTGAACCGTTGAACTTTAAACCAAAAAAAGGTTCAAAGGTTCAACAAGGTTGGTTCAACGCGGTTGGTTCAAGCGGTCAAAACACTTAGAAAAATAAAGGAAGATTAAACCATTATACCATTGAACCTTGAACCAAAAAAGTTTAACAGTTCAAAGGTTCAACACAGTCGATTCAAAGGAGTGCTCCAAAGCCGAAATGACAAGTGCCCTTGTAGAGGGTAGTGAGCTAAGGGTAGGTTCCCTTACGGAGGGCAGGGAACATTGGTTCAAAGATCAAAGGAAAAGCTCAAAGGAAAGCGATTAAACCAAGAAAGTGATTGAACCAAGAAAGCGACCGAACCAAAGAGCCGAGAAGGCTGCTTGACCCTTTGAACTAGCGACTAATGACGTCCCCATGGATGTCAAATTTAAGGTAATGAAATATCCATTAAATTTCAAATGTGGCGCGAAACCTGAAAATAAACTCAGTGACCAGCTGGAGAGAGAGCTTAAAGAGCTAGCAAAAAGGGAAAAGACAACCCAAGAGGTCAAATTGTAGTAGAAAGAGGGAAAAACCAAAAATATCTATGTAAAAGTTATTCTAGTAGGTGAAATAGTCCATCAAGTAGATATTTGATCTTTCAAGCATTAAAATCACAGCCTATTTTTCTCTATGGAGTAAAACTAAAGTGGATAGTTGTGCAGATATCTAGAGATAGACCAGATGACCTAGGCCCAAGAGAAGACATTTGAGATGAATCGACATGCCACAGTTAAGGCAGACGCCCTGTTCCATCAAGGTCCTCTTCAACAAAACTGAAAATGCATTCAAGGTATTGAATGCATCATGGGTCATTCTATGGAACAAAGCGCCAAGCCTTTCTTGGCTACTATATAATATAATCTCTTATTTTATGCAAAAGAGATCTCTTTGTTATAAAAACAAAACTTTGTCAAAATTGAAAGGTGATTACTAAGACTTTGAGCTCAGATTGTTAATCATATTTCTTTGTTTAAATGAGAAAACAAGTTACTTTTAGACTTTGTGATGTTATAGCTTGTGTCATTTTATGAGATTGTTCTTATGTCTATCTTTTAAAATAAGCATAACTTGTTTGAAGTAATCAGGGAGGTGTCTTGAAGCCAATTGTGAGAAGACTTTGTGCTATCTACAATTGCCTTTAGTGTGTTTGTCTATTTTCTATTCCTGTGTAAAGGACCTTTGGATGACTTTGTGCCCTCATTGTCCTTCATATTTCACTCTTGGGCAGTTGAGGTGGAGACTTTGTGCTACATCTCAGTCTGCTGATTACTACACCCCTATTACCAGTTACTTATTTCCTACCTAAAAGAACTCTTACTAATTGTTGCAAGACCACTTTTGAGAGAAGAGAAGTGTCTTCAGTGTTTTCACCAAGATTTTCTCCTTTGATTGTGAACATTATCTCTAAAAAAAGAGAGATGGATGGTATTATCCTACCCTTGAGTGTTATTTTTAGCTTATATTTATAGTATATAGCTCCACATAGTTATAAGGGAACATCCCCTTGATGAGAGGAGAGATTTTTCCCCTTTTGATGTGGTAAACCCACACATCTAGATGACCAATATCCCTATGATGTGGTTAAAGAAACCTATTTTGCTCATCAGGTAGCTGGTGACAAAATATTCACACAATAGTTTTTGGTGACTCCACTGGGGAGTTACATGCGATCTGAAGCCTCAAGTTTCAGATTGAAGCAGTTCTTATCCTTATCCATTTTCATTATCCATTTATGTTATATCCATTTCCATTATATAATCTGGTTTGTGAACCAGAGCTGTTGGGGATCGAACGTTTCACTTATTTTTTCCACTTTTCTTTAGCTTCACACCAGCAGTTTTTGGTGACTCCATTGGGGAAGAACAAGCAGTTTGAAGCCTCAAGCTTCAAGCTGAAGTAGGACCAGTTCTTTCTCATTTTTATTCTACAATCTAGCGACTCCATGCTATACAAGAAGCCAGAGAGCTCAAAGTGTTGTTGACCTTATTTTTGAGTTGGTGTAACAGAGTAATTTTGATTTGTTTCCTCCACAACCTCACCTTCAATGAGCTAGGAGTCTCCCTCCTACCAACACCAGGTCACCAATACAAGGCAGAGCTTCTTTTTCTACTGTTAGTAGAGCTTTGCTTATACATACTCCACCCAGATTTGTTATTCCACTTTTATATAATCAAATCATTGTGGTTTAAGGACCTTGGGATAACTCTTTTGGCCCACTTAATCTAACTCCACCCCTACATGAGCTCCCACGCAGTTCAAAGAAGAATTTTGCCAAATTTTTTGGTGATGAGAGAGTTCACCCTGATGAACACATTGTAGCCTTTAGCGTAGCTTGTGGTGTGATAGGCATGGAATATGAGGGCGTGGAAGTCAGGGTGTTTGTAGAGACATTATAAGGCATTACTGTAGACTGGTTCTACCATCTGTAGGCTCGATCAGTGACTAACTGGGATACTCTCAAAGCCAAATTCAAAGCAAGGTTCAAGCCTATAGAAGATGTGCATGCCCTACTGACCCAGCTCACACAAATGAATAAATAACCTCATGAACCTATGAGGGACTTCATTTCCAAGTTTGACAAGCTAAAGAACATGATTCCCATGATTTCCTAGCTGACACCTGAGAATTTCAAGTGCTTTTTCATCAACTCTCAGCTGCCTGAAGTGAGTTTCATGTTGAGACGTGCTGGCCACATAGACCTTGCTCCTACTCAAGATTTGGCCACTGAGGTGGAAGATGACCTTATCTTGACAAAAAAGATAACGAGAGATCCTAACAGAGGTAAATATTTTTCATCTTTTGAGTATCCATCTACGGGCACCACTGATCTAATGGTGTAGAAGCTGGCAAATGAACTGCTAGCCTTGAAAAGACAAATGGCCGAAGGGATGTCATATATTCCTTCGTACAGAGATATACTAAGGAGGACATTCTCCAATCAGTCGTACCAAGGCAATGCTGCCAGAAATCAAGGGCAACTAAACTATCTTCCTCCCCCATAGGGGAAACTTGCCATTGAAGCACCTTCAACCAATTTAGCAATTGGATATCTTGAAGCAAAATTAGATTTCTCCTTTTAGCTTGAATTAAATTAATAAGATGATGCTAATCTCTTCATAAAAGGAGAAGAAGAATTAGCTGGTGACTCCAACATTAGTTTCTTGAATTGCCAGGATGAACCTATAAGTGAAGGTAAAGCAGTTGAGGTATCATATATTGTTTTCACCTAGTCCAAGAACCAATCAACATAACAAGTTGATAAGAAAAAAATAGAAGAATGAACTCAGCCTATAATTTCAATTGCTAAGCGGGGAACCACTCTGCCCTTCCAACCAAAGGACCAAGTGACTATTAAAAATGTGAGTACCTCAAATACACCTTCACCTCCAACTTCAAATCCATAGACCAGTCATTCCCCTTCCAAAAATCAAAAAGATGAACTCCCATCCTCTATTCCTAGTTCATTTCAGACATTTGATATAATCAACCATATAAAGAAAAATAATATTCAAATGTCTAAATTTGAATTCCTACAATCCAACCATGAGTAGTTGGATAAGTTAGTAGAATGTGTGAGAAATAAAACTATCCTTGTATGACTAGCTGTTCCCAAGATGACTCTCACATCCACTCAGAATAACCTTGTCATTGCTCCTCCTACTACTTCCAAAAGAACTGAACCATTTTATGTCTCCCTGCTGATAAATAGATATCATCTAAGTAATTGCATCATAGACTCAGGTGCGTCTGATAATGGCATGCCTGCCAAAGTAGATGAATCCCTTAGTCTCACACTGACCAAGACATTTGGGAGATGATTTTGCATAGAGAACAAACAAGTGCCACTGCTGGGATAAATCAATGACACCTAATTTGCATTTGCCACCTTCCTAGAAAAGAGAATCAAGATGATTATCCTAGTCGCTAACGTTTCAACTTCATACGGCATCCTTCTTGGGCAAAATTTTTGCAAGGATGTTGGTGGCAAGTTGAGCATGGACCTGTCTAAGGCAAGGATCCTAGTCAAAGGCATTATACAGAGATTGCTCCCTAAAAAGGAAGCAAAATATGTGGTCACTAAAATATCAGTGCCAAAAGCTCAAATTCTATTTGAGTCTACTTTCTGACTATAGAGGATGTTCTCGTATTCGTTGATGTGACCTCTAAAAATGATAGTCTAAAAATTGGTTCAAACGGACCAACAAAAGATGGATAGAGCATAGAGCAAGTGCAAAAAAATCCTCCCCTCCACACAAAGAGAAATTTGAGAAAGGATCAGTTTCAAATAAGGTATAGATACTAGAATTTGATGGTAGTTGTTCCTCTACCCGTTCAGGAGCTGGGATTGTTCTAATATCTCCTCAAAGAGATATTTTTCCTTTATCATATAAATTATAGTTCAAAAATATTAATAATACTACTAAATATGAATCTCTACTGCTTGGATTGAAGGCCACTCAAGACAAGGGTGTCAAGCTCCTTCATGCTAAAGGAGATGCTTCACTGATGGTTTGTTAGGTGAGGAACTTGTGTCAAAATAAGAACAAAAGATTTTACCATTATCATAATCTAGTATGGGATCAAATTGAAATTTGTTAAGCTTTCAATATTTTTGCAGTGCCTAGAGGACCTCATAATCATGCAAATTCATTGGTTGTCCCTACAACCTTCATGATTCCTTGCCCTAATTTCAAAGATAATAGGTACACTATCAAACTGGTCCTTTGACCAAATGTGCCTGACAATGCCAATCATTGGTAGGTATCTGATGGGGACAATCAAATCATGTGCTGGACTGAAGCAAAAGAGCAACAAGCTATGGTAGTGGACCATACTATTGCATGCCAAAGTCAAGAAAAGGAACTCTTCATCAAGAGAGCAAGGATTTATGATTTTCAGATTGGAGACCATGCCTTGCCATGGGGCGATAAGAGAGAACCAAAAAGAGTGCATAGAAAATGTGATTCCTGGTAGAGAGTTCCATTTACCCATCATTGATTCTAAGGAGAAAATGGTTTTTTATTATTTTATCAAGATGAAACACCATTTTCACTATCTCATAGTGGGCTGCATATGAAGCGCTTCAATTTTTGAAGCATCAAATAAGATCATCTGTACATATGTATATTTGTATAGTCTTTAGTTCTATTTTGAGCTTTTCATTTTCATTTTGGCACCTTTCTTTTTTGGGTAGCATGACTCCATAGCCTAATGACATACTTAAAGGCACTGGAGATTTTGGTTTCTACTCCCCTCAACTATTTCAAAATTTCAACTGAAAGAAATTCCCCAACTGGAGCTCACTGTTGTTTCCAAAATTTGTCACTCATTTTTGGGACAACATATGAAATATTTTCATCTTGCAGGCCAAAATTCCCTCTTCTCTTCTCAAAAATTGTTCTAGGCATTCAAAATTCTATATTTTTCAAGCTTTTTCTACTAACAGACTCTCCAGGCTCATTTTTATGGACTCTACAGGCTCATTTTTACAAACTCTATATGCTCATTTCTATGGACTTTATAGGTTGATTTCTATGGACTCCGAAGGTTGATTTCTATAAACTCTACAGGCTCATTTCTATGGACTCCATAGGTTGATTTCTACAGACTCTGCATGCTCATTTCCACAGACTCATTTTTATAGACTTGATTCTATGAACTTAGTTCTACAGACTCTACAGACAAATTTCTACGGACTCTGGAGGAAAGAAACAAGCTCTCAACACTTAGGCAATTTCAAGACAGGTTCAATGCCTTGGTTCAACCAAAAATGTTCTTTGCCAAGCTTCAAACAAAGGATTGAACCATTGAACCATTTAACTCCGCTTCCAAATGGTTCAAAGGTTCAATAGGTTCAACAGTTCAAAGGTTCAACGAGTGGTTGGTTCAAAGTGATCGGTTCAAGCGGTCAATTGAATGAGTGGAACAAAAAATTGAACTGTTGAACCAAAGTTGGTTCAATCGATCAGTTCAAGCGATTGGTTCAAAGGAGTGCCCCAGTGAACCAAGGCCAAAGTACCCTTGCAAAGGGTAGTGAACCAAGGGTGAGTGCCCTTGCGGAGGGTAGGTGATGAGCAAAATGGACCGTTTCAAAAGGTTCCAAAGGGACTTAGAAAAATAAAGGATTCATGGAAAAAAGGATGAACCAATGAACCAATTGAACCTTGAACCAAAAGAGTTCAAAGTTCAATGGTTCACAGGTTCAACAGTTCAAAGAAAGCTCTGAACAAAGAGCAGGAAAGCGATTGAACCATTAAACCTTGAACCAAAAAAAGGTTCAAAGGTTCAACGAGGTTAGTTTAATGCAGTTGGTTTAAGTGATCAAAACACTTAGAATAATAAAATAAGATTGAACCGTTGAACCATTGAACCTTGAGCTAAAAAGATTCAATGATTTAAAGGTTCAAAGGTTCAACACGGTTGGTTCAAAGGAGTGCCTCAGCCAAAAGGACAAGTGTCCTTATGGAGGGTAGTGAACTAAAGACAAGTGCCCTTGTAGAGGGCAGGGAACATTAGTTCAAAGATCAAAGGAAAAGCCCGAAGGAAAGTGATTAAACCAAGAAAGCGATTGAACTAAAAAAGCAATGGAACCAAGGAGCTGAAAAGGTCGCCTGACCCTTTGAACCAGTGACCAATGACGTCCCTGTGGATGTCAAAATTAAGGTAATGAAATATCTGTTAAATTTTAAATGTGGCACAGAACTTAAAAATAAACTCAGTGACCAGCTGAAGAGGGAGCCAAAAGAGCCAGCAAAAAGGGAAAAGACACCCTGAGAGCTCAAATTGTAGCAAAAAGAGGGAAAGACCAAAAATATTTGTGCAAAAGTTATTCTTGTAGGTGAAACAGTCCACCAAGTAGATATTTGATCTTGTAAGCATTAAAGGCACAACCTATTTTTCTCCATGGAGTAAAAGTGAAGTGGACAACTGCATAGATATCTAGAGATAAACCAGATGACCTAGGCCCAGGAGAAGATATTTGAGATGAATCAATCACCATAGTTAAGGTAGATGCCATGTTCCATCATGGCCCTCTTCGACAAAACTAAAAATGCATTCAAGGCATTAAATGCAACATGGGCCATTCTATGGAACATAGCGCCAAGCCTTTTTTTGGCTAATATATAATGTAATCTCTTATTTTATGCAAAAAAATCTCTTTGTTATAAAAGCAAAATTTTGCTGAAATTGAAATGCGATTACTGAGACTTTGAGCTTAGATTGTTAATCATATTTTTTTGTTTGAATGAGAAAGCAAGTTACTTTCAAACTTTGTGTTGTTATAGCTTGTGTAATTTTAAGATATTGTTCTTATGTCTATCTTTTGAATGCATTTTTTTTCAGTTAATGAAATAAGCAGAACTTGTGGAAGTAATCAGGAAGGTGTCTTGAAGCCAATTGTGAAAAGACTTTGTGCTGTCTACAATTTTCTTTAGTGTGTTTGTCTATTTTATGTTCCTTTGTAAAGAACTTTGGGATGAATTTGTGCCCTCATTGTCTTTTGTATTTCACTCTTGGGCAGTCGAGGTGGAGACTTTGTGCTACATCTCAGTCTTCTGGTTACTACGCTCCTATTACTAGTTACTTGTTTCCTACCTGAAATAACTCCTACTATTTGCTGCAAGACCACTTCTGAAAGAAGAAAAGTGCCTTCATTGTTTTCACTAAGATTTTCTCATTTGTTTGTGAACATCATCTCTAAAAAAGAGAGATGGATAGTGTTATCCTACCCCTAAGTGTTATTTTTAACTTATATTAATAGTATATAGATCCAGATAGTTATAAGGGAACCTCCCTTTGATGAGAGGAGAGATTTGTCCTATTTTGATGTGGTAAACCCACACATCTAGATAACCAATCTCAATATGATGTGGTTGAAGAGACATATTTTTCTCATCAATTAGCTAGTGACAAAATATTCACCCAACATAATGAACTTTACGTATGTATTACATGAGAATTGTGAGGTGTAGATACGAATCACCAAATCTTATATTTGAGTGGATGAGTCCTCTGAAAAACCCATAGAGAACTATTTGATACTATACTCAAGGTAAAAATGATGTAACATTTTATCTGGTAATAAAAACTCTCTTTAAAGTCTAAAAGTTGATTAATAAGTTGCATGTCTTTTGACTCACTAGCACAATCAACAAACCATTTTACAGATAGATCTAGATAGACGTATAAATGAAAGAATAGCCTTATTCCATGATTATTCATGCCTCATATATGAAATTTACATGTAGTGAAAAACACCCCTTAATATAATCTTCTCATCCCTAAGGATAAAAATGAATAAATTTTGAGTAACAATTGTAGGAGAACTGTGAGGGGTAAAGGCGAACCTTCAACTCATAGAGATGCATACGAGAAGCCTATGAGATTATATAAGATGATTCTATGACATTTTTAATGAGGGATAAATGTTTGCATGTTTTATCTTGAAACTAAACTTACTTTAGAGACCCAAAATTGATCACTAGAATGTACATCTTTTGACTCGCTAGCCCAATCGATGAACCATCTTTGCAGTAATAAAATCTATGTAGTACATCTCTATTAACACACAAAAAATATAAAGATATGCAATTAATAAGTAAAGATACAAACCAATACCATATTATATAGGTTATAAAACCTCTAATGGAGGTGAAATACCCATAATTGGTATTCATTAATAAGGAACACCCCAATACATAAATCCTCTTCCTCTCACTCCTCTAATAAACCTTAAAAAAAAAATGTATATAATATTTTCCACATGCAAATATAAATAATTTTTTTCACAAAGTTCATGAATTTCAATATGTCATTTACCAAGGGTAAAATATCTTTATATATTGGGGTGTGGAGGTGGACCATTGTAATCAACAAGTCCAACCTTTCTTTGAGGAACCCCAATTGTAAAACATATTTAATTTATTTACATGAGATTACCTTGAGTTAATAAATTAAATATATTTATTTCATTTATTAACAATTTTAATAATGTTAAGGACAAATAATATCTCTTAAACATTATTTGTTCCAACACTCCTCCTTAATGTTAAGTTGAGATATGTACCATAGTCACCTTCATAAAGGAATTGTACTGTGTAAAATTTGAAAAATTCAAAAAACCTTCATTATGCCAATATGACCTCTTAAGACAAAAAAAATTATAATATATAAATTGTTAAAAGTAAGTTCAAGCTAACATGATCGTGAGACTACATGTCACAATTTGTCATGAATAATCAACCAAGCATATTAGAGCCTTTTATAACACAAGGACCTCTAGTATAATATATGATTTTAAGTATTGGAATACAAAAGTAAAAATTTGAAACAAATTTTACTAAAATCACATAATAATATATTACAATGCTTTACAATGAGAAGAAGTATAGAGAAGAATGAAGCACATGGCCATTATAAAGTGATATTATTATGTACATTCATCCTAAACGACAAATTTAAGAGGTCTATTATCATATAAAAATGATAAAACTTGATAACACTAGGTGCTTTTGTGAAGATATTTACCACTTATTCATCTGTAGGACAAAACTACATATGAATATCACCATGGAAGACTTTTTCTCAGATAAAATACACATGAACTTCAATATATTTAACTCATTGGTGCTACACTATATTTTTCACTAGAGATATACAACTTTTATTATCACAATGAAAGGTGATATTGTGAGAAACATCCAAATTAAGTTCTCTTAACAAACTTTATAACTACTTGACTTGTTTAGCATATTCCATGGGATTTTTGTACTCTAGTTCAATAGAAGAGATAGAGATAGTGGGTTGTTTTTTCTACTCCAAGTGATAACACATGTACAAAAGATAAATAAATATCCAGAAGTAGATTTGAGATTTCTGGTATCACTAGCATTGTCAGCATTACAATAATTATATAATTTAGTATTGACAATAGAAGAATAAAATAAACCAAAATTTACTATTTTTTTAATATAATAAAGAGTATGTTTTATTAATTTCTAATGATACAAATATGGATCTTTCATGAATCTAGAAGAAACACTTACAACAAATGAAATATCTAGCTTAGTAATGGTTAAATAAATCAAACCACCAACAAGTCATTTGTAAAGTGTAGTCTTAGTTTTTTACATGCAAGTTTTAGATCAATCTTACTACCAATCTTAATAGTCATTTCAAATATTTAACTTAATTTATAATTATATTTATTAATTAAACTAATTATATCTTTAGTAATAAGAAGATCATCAACATATAATACAATTAAGATAATATGACCATTTTTCAGTTTTTACAAAAAGATCATTATCACAATTACAATTAGAAAAACCTAATTATTTAAAATAATAGTAATTTTAAAATGCCAAGTTTGAAGAGCTTGTTATAAACCATACAAATATTTTTTAAACTTACAAACAAAACACTCTTTGTTAGGGATAGTAAAATATTTCAGTTGAGTCATATATATTGATTTTTCTAAATCACCATTAAATAATATAATTTTTGACATTTATTTGGTGTATAATCTAACCATTTTGAACTACAATAGTAATGAGTAGTCTAATGGTACTCATTTTTTATACAAGAGCAAAGGTTTCAACATGTTCAATTCCAAGTTTTTGAGTACAACCACTAGTGACTAATATTGTTTAAAATTTGTCAAATTTATCAATTAAACTATATTTGACTATATAAATCCAACTACAACCAACAATATATTTTTAAGAAGAGTTGGGATAAAATTTCAAGTCTGATTTTTAATTAAGGTATTACACTCAACTTGCATAGTAATTTTTCATTTATCATATTTAATGGCTTCCTCAAAATATTGAGTTTCACATTCATACATAGTCATTAAAACATCATAATAATATTGACTTTTAATTAATCTATAAAAATTATCAAGACTAGAACATTGAATTAGGGATTTTGCTCATTTAGGTCTTTTATATTAAACATGAAACTCAATAAGTTCTTCAGTGTCTATGTTATCCAACAAAGGGTCAACTTCATCTAGGGTTTCAATTTCATCGTAAGGAGAAACAAGAGAGCCAAGTTCATCAAACGAAGAACATTGAGGGGGTTCTACAAAGGACTAACATAAATAATTTTCAATGATAAGAACACTTTTATTATCAATTATTTGTCTTGTAAATGGATCTTACACTCTCAATCATTTAGTTTTACCTCCTTAACCTACAAAGATGTATGAATAACATGTAGATCAAGTTTCTTTCTTTTAACTTTATGATCAAAGATAAGAATAAGATTACCAAAGATCCTAATATTAACCACACTAGATTTATTTTTAGACCACATTTATAAAAGGGTAGAACGATGTAAACCTCTAGTAGGAACCCTATTTATAATATTCATAAAAATATTCATGGATTTAATCCATAAGAACTTTCAAAATGCAACATTTTTCTAGACATTTCAATAATGGTATGATCTTTTCTTTCAGCAATGCCATTTTAATGTGGGTAATAGGGAGTTGTCAATTACCTTTGAATGCCAAAACTAATACAAAAAGAATAAAATTGTTTATTAATATATTCACTACCATTATTAATTTTTAATATCTTATTAAAAAATTAGAAACATTTTCAACAATAGCTTTAATTCTTTGAATTTAGATAATATTTTAGATTTTCTCTTTATAAAAATCACATTTACAAACAAACAATGCCTATTTAAAAGTTTACATGGAGGGAAAGTCACATTTTGTATTGATATAAAATGAGAAATTTTAAATTTATTAGAAAGTAAATGTGACCAAAACATATTCTTTGAGTATCTTATAATTATGAGGGTGACATGACATCATAGGATTGATCATTTTACTAGTACTACTATTTCATCAAAGTCATACAATCACATGTAAAGTTTACACCTAATGTTTAATTAAATGTGTTTAAATCTTATCATTTTTGTTATCCAAAGTAATTATGCCTTCTCAAGTATTGGGCCCTCTCCCTTAGTGGGGATGGGGATTTCACAATTAATCTAAATTATCCTTTACTTTTGATTATTTATGATTGTTGTCATGAAGATGCCTCATTGTCATGGAAATTAAGTGTGGAGGGGTTCACTGTAATTTTATTGTAATGAAATGATTTTAATTATGTCTATAAAATTTAATCATCTATGAGACCATAGAATGTTCTGATAGTCTCAACCACTCAAAGATTTATGGTGGAATTATTTATTTACAAAAAATGTTCTTTCTTCACTAATAAGTTTGTGACAAGTATATTTAGGGGACACACTAGGAAGTATGTGCTTTATTATTTAATTCACATCAATGTATCATTATTTCCAATTGGATTTTATGATGTGATAGAAATTATATAGAGGCACCAATTCACCTAAACAATTAGCGAAATGAAAAGTTTACTTATGTCACAACTATATTATATTGAGGGCGTAACTAATAAGTAAAATATTAAAATAATGCAACTTTTAATTTCAAAATTCCCATCCTTACTCCTTGCCTCTCCAATTGGAATTTTCCTCCATCTCACCTATTTGTCTCCTTAGATAGCCAGTTACAAACTAATATATCTTTCTCATCTGTGTCATTTTCCTCAAAACCCTTATTTAGAATCACACTCTTCAGCTCTCCTACATCTCTGATTAATCTCTGCCTAATTATCCCAACCTTTGTTCTACTATTTACTTTAAGGAAATGCTTAATCCTTCCATTTCAACATCAAAACCTCTTCACTATGGCCACTTTAGATTGGAAGTTACACATGTTTCCTCTATTTTGAAATTGTATGGAGAGGATTTTAAACAAGAGGACTATCTCAAAGAGCATGGGATCATTTATAGGTTCACTAGGATTTGACCTAAACTAGATGGCCTTTACCAATAAGTCACCATTGTTTGGAATCCTTTGATTTCTTTAAGGTTTTTATTATCTATGAACACAAGGCTTATTATCCATGAGCATATGGCTTATTCATTATTATATGTGAATATGTTGAGGAGAAAATATCTATTATAAAATTTAGGACCTAATTTTGGGAGGGGTTGGCCTTCGTATGAAGCCATGGTATGACTCTTTCAATCCTTCTTTGGATTTATTTTATTTTGCCCCAATTCAGGTTAAGTTTTTGAACCTCCCTCTTCGCTTCTAGACTCCTTCCACATTTTGTGCCATTGGAAATTCTCTTGGATTATTTTAATTTTATGATTGAGAGATAACAAATAGACATTTCGCCACTTTTTCCAGGCTTTAAGTCAAGATAAAATTTGAAAATGGCCTCCTAGAGTAAATTTGACTTAAAATGGGAAAGAGTGTTTGGAAGCACAAAAAAAAAAAGATTAAGAGCATGGGATTTTAGATATTGTGCATCATTATCTCATAACCACCTAAATTTTTATTGTCTAAAGAATCCTAATGAAAAAAATTAGGTATAAGAGATTAAAAAAGGTGACAAAATCCACCACCAACCTAGTGAAGTGGTTCTAAAAATCACCACCATATGGTGGCTCCTCCTTCCTTCACTAAGGTGGAGACTAAATATTTCCCACCTAGGATTCCTCTCTCTTATTCTTCTCCTTCTTAGGATCCATTATTTCTATTAAAATAAGGTGTCCTTATTTCATCTGAAATTGTACACAATCAATGTTCATATTATTCCTCTCAATGACTTACCACCTCCTATTATTCAATGTCAGATTCTATTAAAGGTTGATCCTTCTTTGAATTAACATATGACAATACTCAGTCCCTTCGTAGAATAGCTGGCATAGATTTATGTGCTTCCTCTCAAAGCTTTCACTCCTATATAATCATTGTGTTGGAGCAACCCTATGAGGATTCTGATGAGAATTTCTAAACAAATATCCAAAAAATAAAAGTCTAAGGGAATCAATCTCTTCATAATTAGATGATCTTCAAATCGGGGAAGGGTTTGAAATGATTTTTCACCTGTTCAAAATAGCTTCATTATGAGTGGTTCATGTATCTTTTTCTCTTTTATTGGAATTCCTCTCCTCTTTATCTTCTTATTCTATTATTTGCCTTTGCATTTCTTCTTCTAGGCTTCCATTATCTCACATCTCATTATTTCATATAAGTGAAGGCCCCAATTAAGCTCTCTTTAATTTTAATTTTTTAAATAATACATTTAAAGAATAGTCTATGATATACAATATTAAAAAAATAATAAATAATCTTATTTCACCTCTTTAGTTTATGACCATATTTTTAATTTAGGAAATTTCTTCGTAACATGATTAAATTTATTTCTACCTCTTTAGTTTGTTTATTTATTTTTATCTATTTATTTTTTAATTGGAACACATTTATATATATTATTAATATAAAAAAATTTCTATAAATGGTTACAACATAAAAGCGGTTGTTTGGTATTTATGAATTGAAATCCACATTAATAGAACACACAATTTAAAATATCAAAGAGAAAATAGTGGCTAAATACAAATACACAAAATAAATATTAAATAATTTATCAAAATACCAAAGAATTCATGAACAGGGAGAAACGTTGGAAGGCAGTGGTGTCAAATCATCCTTACAAGGAATATTTGACCAAGAAGAGGGCTCTGTCAAAGGAAAATCTAGTGCAACCCACCTACCTTAAGTGTTCTTCTAAGGATTTGAATAAATTATGATGCCCCACCTAAGATATAGAGGCATGATAATGCATGAGTCCATCAAGATGTGTTAGCAACAAACTTTCCATTTAGTGGTCGATAGGATTTGAAAGAGCTTATGCAAAGCTTTAACATAAACAAAGAATGATAAAGACCAATACTCAGAATAATATGCAAGCTATTATATTTTATTTGTCGATTTATTCAACAAACAAACATACAATTATATAGGAGAGCCTAATCTTATATTCAAGGAGAGTGAATCTTCATAAATAACTCCTCAACTAACTCTACACTATTCTATATGAATTGTTGTAACTTGCACAACAATTATTGTTATATGAGTTGTTTGATAAATAATTCATATTATATTTTACTATTTACATGAGTAAGTCTCACGTAATTACAAACACAACATTATTCATACATAATCAATAATGTCACCACTATAAATTTCTAACATTCACCCTCTTAGTGTGAACATTATTAATTCATAATATTCACCCCTTTAATGTGAATATAGAGAAAATTACATGTCCAAAAAATTGAACCACCTCTTGTGGGACTTTCCCTTCTTCCTTAGGGACCCGAATATTGAATCTTCAAGATCCACAAGGTCGAAACTATCTAGATAATCATCCCTAAGTTTAACTTGTAATCTTTTCTTGCTCCCCCAAAATTAGTTTCCTAGAAAAACATGAATCTTTCCTAAAATTATGCAAAGGGGTTTATTTAGAAAACCAACAATACACTAAAAAATAAAATATATTGTATCAAAAAACAAACATAATACTAAAAACATGTTATAATATTATAGAGTGGCCCCGTCACTTGTGACCGATGAGAGGATGTTGAATGCCCTCAAACTTCCATAGCCTTCATACCCTAAATCTCACTACTTAGTGAAATAGAGTTTGAAGTTTATTTTAGAATGATAGATGTTGTGTACAAGTGATATTGCATCCAGTTAAAATCCAATCAATTTTTAATTTTTTTGATAACTTACATAGACTTAAAAAACTATTTTTGACTTTTGATAAACATTAAATTATTCTACTTAGACAACAATAAAAATAACATATTTAATTTGATTTAGATTGACATGACTAAAGACCCTATCTTATGTGCTCTAAATGAATTCTATAAAAAATGGACCCATCGAGACATAATAGCACTAAAATTACTATTTTTGACTTTAGTACTATTTTAAATAATCTAATATATTAAACAATAAAAAATACCATGACCCATTACTATAAGAAACAAGTATCGTGGAGTGGCTTGATTACCTGATTGCGTGATGTGGGAGGAATATTGTTGGTGTAATATGCTAAACGAGTGGACATAGTACACGTAATTGACAACATAGTGCATTGGAAAGTGTAGAATAGATGCATTTAGTACATACAATAGAAAATCATTTGCATTTTGTGATTGATAGAATAGTAGATGTAACATAAAATAATTAACATTTTACAATTGACATATTAATATAAGTTTACATGTTTGTCATAACCTCTCTTCCCGCACTATGGACTCATGCTCATACTCTAAGTTGATTTAGACCTTATTTAATATTTTATTGTCGGAATGAGTTGATTTTTTTAAGTTAACTTTTGTTATTTTCAAAGAGCTATCAGGTCATCGACGAGATTTTGCAAGAAAGCAAGGTACATTTTAATTTCATTTTTCAAAATTTCAAAAAAAAAGAATTAAATTATTAAAGTATTAAAGCTATTTCTATTCGTAGAAATGTACAAATGCAATGTTGTCTTAATATATATGCATAAAAATAATGAATGGATTGAATTTAGATGAAAATTTTATCAGTTTGATAAAATTGGAAATAATCAAAAAGTTATTTTTATATAAAAAAGAACTTTGCTTTTATTTAATTATTTTAATTTTAGCTTGTAAAATAAACTATATTTCGTAAATAGTTCAATTATTTTAAATTAAATATATTTTTCATAAATAATTTGTAAGATTATTAATTAATCATAAATTATAAATAATTTTAGGTTTTTAATTAATTACCATTTAATTTTAAACCAATCTAACCTAAAGCCCACTCTACATACTTATCCATGCATGCAAACCTAATAGCACTTATTAAATAAACCTTTCACCACATCACATGGAGGGAACAAAAATAAACTCTTAGTTCTAACTAACCTTCTTTCTATTTAAATTAATCCACTCCACCATCACCCACTCGACTCATGCTTTGGCCATGCAAACTAAGGGTTTTTTGCCAAGTTAATTGCCACCTCATAATTAGTTTAAGCCATTTTAAAGCAACATAGTAAGTAAGAAACTAGGGAGGGAGATCATTATATATGTAGGAGAGAGAAGAAGAAGAAGGTGCAATAGTTGGAAAAATTAAAAGTTAGAGAAAGGAGGGTGTTGATGATAGAAAAGAGAAGGAAAGGGGTCGATGGTAGAAAAGAAAAAGGAAGGGGTCGATGGTAGCAGAGGAGGAGGGAGAAGAGAAGGGGGTTGATGATAGAAGACGAGGGAGATCAATGCAAGGAGAGATGAGAGAGACCGATGTAAATGGGAAAGGAGGGCAGTGAATCACTGACATAAGGAGTAGAATTGATGACATTAACATTATTGCCATATCAAGTTATGATTTGTTCTCTTCTTTAACTCAGCAAAGATCAACATCACCACCATTTTCTTAGCTATTTCAATTCAACCAGATTCACAATCCATTTCAGTCAAGGATTTTCAATGGCATAAGGTAAGTAATTTAGTTTATTTAAAATTATAAGGTAAATAATTTTTTTATTTTGTTTAACTTGTAAAATAAATATTTTATTTTATTTAAATTAGAAGTAAATAATTTAATTTACCTAAATGGTAAGATAGATATATATTATTTTATTTAAATTATAAAATAAATAATTTATTTTATTTAAATTGGAAGGTAAATAAATTATATTATTTAAATTGTAAGCTAGATATATTATTTAAAATTGTAAAATAAATAATTTATTTTATTTAAATCAGAAGGTAAATAATTTGTATTATTTAAATTGTAAGATGAATATAGTATTCTATTTAAATTGTAAGGAAAAATAATTGTTTTTAGAAGACTAAAATAGAATGATTTTAGTGTCACTAGAAACAAAATGATACTATTGCTTGTTGTTAGGGAAAGTAAATGATTCTTATAGCAAACAATAATGTAATAAAGTAATCAGATATTCAAGGGACATAACATATAACAATATGAGTTCATCTAATACTTGTTTATATATACAACTTTATAGTATGTACCTATTTACAAACATTAACATGATCTCTATACTCAATTCCGTGAAAAAGAAGAATATAACATTAAATAAATGAGTTTTGTTTTCTATATACTTAGTTATAAATCTATGAAATACATTTGATTTAGTTTGTAAAGATATATGCGTAAACCTAGATTATGGTAATATTGATTTATATACATGAAATTACCATAAAGAAATCAAAGTTATCATAAAATAATAATCTGAGCGAACTCTTACTTTGATTATTGTTAAGCTTTGATGATGAATTTGATTATCATTAAGATTAGTATGAAAATAAATATCCTTCATTCTAGGGTTGAACTCTCAAATTTTAGAACTCTCATTTTAAATGTATAAATAATTTATTTAAATTTAAGAAACTCCTTGAATATACGTTATTGTTTTTACAAAAGTTTACCTAAATAGACTAAAGATATAATTATCCAGAATAAACATGGTTGAAAATTGACATGATGACTAAACTAGGATATTATGTTTCTACTAATGATTTATTTTTTGAAATATAATTCATTAATTTATTTCAAGTATTATTTACTTTTCAAATCTCAAACTTAGATCAAGAATTAAACGTTAAAAAAACTACGTAGCATTCGGTAGTAAGTAGTGCCTCTAACTTACGTTTATGGGTAATATCATCATGCTTGAGTTATTGCACCCATAGATTAACACAACTACAATAATGACATTTGGGTATCATCCCTATAAACTGTTGAGAAAAAATAAGGATCATGTCATGTCGTTAAGACTAAGCGGTGGGATAATCCCTCCTGGTCAACAACACTAATCAAAATAAGAAAATGACTTCGATTACCTTAGATGATTATGACTTGTGAACTTATGAAATAGAATGAAGAAAGTATATTTCTTACTCAAAACTTGGTACCATCGAAAAGGAACAATAAAAATTAAAATTGAAAATGTTAAACTAATTTTTATCAAGAAACCACCAACCATATGAATTTTAGATAATGAAACTTTGGAAACAATAATTATAAGGATTAGGTTGATTAAAGCAAAGATAAAAAAAATATTTTTTGATAACAAGTATAAAAGGGGGGCAATGTAGCCTACAAATGGTCATCTCTATTTCTTGTTAGGACTTAGGGCTAGTTTAGATAAACAAATAATCAGTCACTTAAACAAATATTTTTATGCTCTCATTTGGTTAACAATGATAGAGGAACTATCTGAGGAACTAGGCCATAGAAAGGGATACATACCCAGATTCATAGTTTACATGAAACTTAAAATAGAAAATGAAACTACATGCATACTACACATTGATTTTATTCAGAAGCAGATATGTAGAAAGTCTGAAAAGTGAATGATGCTTCTAGTATATAAGTGAATAAAATAGAGTTTGGGGTTGTGAACTAAACAATATTAAAGTTAAATGAATGGCAAGACCATTATAATAAGAACCTAGTTTAGATAAACAAAGCGAAGATAAGAATTCTGTGATATACTTGAAAGGATTTCGGTTGGATCATCATAGTTCTTGAGGCTTTAGGCCAAATTTTGAGGTAGAATGTGACATTTTTTAATATATTTTATATATGCTACTATCAATACAACTTCAATGTTTATCTAGTAGAAATGAGTGGTGAACAGTGAGTGACATAAGATCCGGTTGATCTTGATGAATCAAGTCTCTAGCTAAAACATAATCTACTCATGTGTAGATGCCTAACCCATTTGATTAGATGCTTACCCATTTGACAAAAGAATGTCTAACCGGTATGGTTAGATGCTTGTCCATTTGGAAAAGGAATGCTTAAATTGTATGGTTAGATGCTTATATATTTGATAAAAAATGTCTAATAAGAAAAAGTTTACACAAGTTATATCCATAGACAAACATTAATTTTGTTTTTTAAATCTGTGTTTTAAAATTTTACAAATTTAGTCTCTACATTGTGGTATCAGATTCTAAGTTTTGAACACTAGGCCTTAAGCCTACTACAACCTATGCTTAGTAAAAGATTAATTATTGATGATAAGTTAATGAGAAAACTAAAAACTATGAGAAACTAATTTGGTTAAAGTTGGTTGTTCAGACATGGCTTGTGGGAAAACTTTAAGGAAAGAAAAAGGAAAAGGAACAAAGAACCAAGGGAAAACGAAACTTCCCTCCACTTAGAAAGAACCTATTTACATTTTTGACTCATATACAATAGCTGCAATCTAGAGTAAACACAAATCTTTAAAAGTGGATCCAGTTAAATTAAAACCAACCATGACTAAACCTATATTCAAACGTTCATTGAAGAGGCCCTCAGTAATAAGATATTTTTCATTTGGAATGGGTTCTGAGGCACCTTACATAAGCCCTAAAGTATATGAGGAATATAACTGATGCCACCAATATGTGGTTCACTTAGAAGAGAAGTTTTCAAAGAAATGAAGAAGATTTTGTTTAGAATTTTTTTTGAAACAATGCTATAAAAACATATATATGTTATAGTCATAAAGCTTATACTCTATAAAGATAAGAACTCTATGTAATAAAAATATGAATGAGATTATCAAATGTTTACTTTTTTGTCAATTCTATGTTACGATAATTAATAATAGAATGTACAAAAAATTAGAGTTATCTAAAAGAGAGTTATGCTATCAATTATCTTGAATAAAAATTTAAGAAATTGTGTTATTTGTACTAGGAAACCAAATGCCAAGACCTAGACTATCCACTAAGAATCAAAGGGAAAATGTGAGATACACATAACCCAATAATGAAAATGTTGAACAATAGGTTCCAAAAAATAGAGAACTGGAGATAGAAGCCCTCATCAATTTGTTGACCAAGTAAAGAGATAAAATAAACTCACTTGAGCAGGTGATCAATGATCTTAAGTCAAGGCAAGAAAATGTAGAAAACATATTGGAACCTAACCTTAATAATCTACCTAAAGAGATTCCACCACCAGTCAATGAAATCGAGGTTGTAGCTCCTAGAATTGAAGTTCCATTTTCTGATCTTAGCAAAGATTTGAAAAATATTTTACCCCCTAAGTTTGATGGGAAATAGTTAGGTGAAGGTGCTAAGAATTGGATAAATGAGATGGAGAAATACTTCAACTTGAGAAACTAGAATGATACAACTAAAGTATTATGGGGATCCTACCAACTAGTAGGAGAGGCAGCTAGTTGGTGGACTAACACGAAAGAATTAAATGAGATAATCAAGGAAAATATGACCTAGGATCAGTTTGACCACCATTTCAAGAAAAGATGGTTACCCCAGTTATTTTTTGATGATAAGACTAATGAATTTCACAATCTAAGGTAGAGAGGCATGTTAGTCCAATAGTACTAGGATAGATTCACTAAATTACTTAAGTACGTGCCCATGTACCAAAAGGATGAAAAAGGTCAGACTAGAATGTTCATCCTAGGACTGAATGCAAACATAAGATCAGAAGAAGATATGCATGGCCCTGAGAACATAAATGAAGTGCTAGAAAAATTTCTCAAACAAGAATGGAAATTGTAGTCCCTAGCTACGGCAAGACAAAACTTCAACAATGATATAAACATATCCATCAAAGGAAACCAAATATCAATGGACAACGAGTTGTGGATAAAAACCCAAGAGCAAATCCAATAGGCAGAGTACCCCCATCAAATCAAAATTAGAGAAATAATTTTGGAAGGAACAACATCAGGGGAGTAGATACTAATATTAATGATCAAAGGAATTATAATCGCTCAATGTATCCTCCATGGATTTTTGGGGATGCCTCGAGGAACTTAGTACTAAAAGGCCTGCCAAGAGGATGTTTTACTTGTGGAGAAAATCACTTTGCCTAAGAGTGCCCAAGGATGCAGGGACATATAAGGGCCAATCAGCCTCAGAGAGGACCACAACAAAAGATCAATGCTATAGTAAAGAATCACCAAAATATATCCCAGAATGTGCCGGTTAAAGTTGTAGGTAAATTATTAGGTAAACAAATTTATATTCTCATAGATACCAATTCGTTAGAATGTTTCATTTCTATAGAATTAGTAAAAAAATGTATCTTCTAGTGAATCACATGAATGCATCATAGACGGTCCAGTATGGGGATAAGGTATTCAAGGAAGTGTCTCAATGTCTACCCAAGGCAAAAATACAATTTCTAGATTTTGAGACAAGTTTAGACTTGTTTGTAGCACCTTTAGGAGCCTATGATATGATAATAGGGATGAGTTGGCTCACCATGTACCAAGATAAAATAGACTTCTATAGCAACTTGGTTAGGTGTTTCAGTGACAAGGGGAGATGGGTCATGATTCAAGGGGGTCATAGGCCCATAAAAGTAGAAACCATATGAGTTATGTAACTGAAGAAGGAGAGAAAGAAGGGATCTAATTTTCATGGTAATAATAGATGATAAAAATGAAAGCAAATATGAACCAACTTTGGAAGGGTATCTATTCCTAAGGTAATTTGAGGATGTGTTTCCTAATGAATTACCTGTAATGCCCCCTAAGTGAGAATTTGATTTCTCAATTGATATTATACCCAGAGCTAAGCCAGTTTCTACAACACCTTACAAAATGATCATAACTAAGTTGATGGAACTTAATATTTAGTTAGAGGAACTCTTGAGTAAAGTATTTATTAGACCAAGTGTGTCTCCTTGGGGAGTGCCAGTCTTGTTTGTTAAAAATAAAGATAGAACTCTAAGATTATGCATTGATTATAGAATGTTGAATAAGGTCACAATTAAAAATAGATATCCCCTAACTCGAATAAAAGACCTTTTTGAGAAAATGAAAGAAGCAATGGTTTTATTGAAGATAGACTTTCGATCAGGATATCATCATCTAAAAATTAAGGAAGATGATATTCTAAAAACTACTTTCAGGACTAGATATGGACACTCTGAGTTTATTGTAGTACCATTTGGGGTAACAAATTCTCCTTCAACATTTATTAACTTAATGAACAATATGTTCCATAATTACCTAGATAAGTTCATCTTGGTGTTCATAGATGACATTCTAATATACTCTAAAAGTGAGGAGCACTTAGCACATCTTCAATTAGTTCTTTAGAGGTTGAAAGAACTTAAACTATAGGGTAAGTTGTCTAAATGTATGTTCTTTAAGAAGGAAATTTATTATCTAGGCCACATCATATCCAAAGAAGGAATTGTAGTAGATCCAAAAAAGATAAATGCAATAATGGAATGGTCAATTCCCAAGAATGTATTAGAAATAAGGAGTTTCATGCGGTTAGCAAGATATTATAGGAGATTTGTTGAGGGTTTTTTTTAGGCTATGACATTGCAATTGAAAGGTAAGAAGTTTATATAGACAGAGCAGTGTGATAAATATTTCTAGATTCTAAAAGAAAAGTTGGCGATGTCATCCATCTTGAAGGTATCGAATTTGAATGAGAATTTCATGGTTGTAATTGTTAGGTTGTGGAGCTAAAAGCTTCACTGTTATGCAAACGGAAGTTGCTGAGTTGCAGAGCAATCAACATTGGTCATATTCAGTGTGCAGAGCAATCGACATCGGTTAGGGGTCGGTCGACATCGATTAGGGGTCGGCTGACATCGGTCATACAGGAATCTACGTCGGCAACTTGTGTGTGCATGCGTTTGCATGCGCTTCTAGAACTGGTCTAATTTTAGACAGATAGTTAGTTTGCATGTAAAAGACTAATTTTAGTCTTGAGTCTGCATTTCTAATTATTGTAATTAGGAAGTCTAATTATTGTTTGTATGGAATCTATTTAAGAGACCCATGGGGCTGTATTGTAATCAAGGACAAGGAAGAAATCTTTCTAATCGTAAGATCAGTTGATTTACAGGTTGTGCAAGATCAGGTAGGAGATCTACATGGTAAATAAGATCAGTTGATTTGCAGGGGTGTAAGATCAGGGAGATCTACTTGGAGTACTTGGTGGTACTGGCAGTATTGTTACTGACTAGTGGAGGGAACAACTCAGTTATTGAGTTGTGGTTGTAATTGTGTGTGAGAGAGAAATCTTGAGGGAGAATTACTGGTATGCCATAGAGGTGTGGGAAGAGTGTGATTTTTTCATTGTATTTCTTTCTGGAAGAGTATTAATACAAGGTTGTATTATCTCTCATATTTTGTGTTGTTTCTGAATTCTAGTTACATATTACTTTTGGTTAAATTTTGTGTTTAGTTGCTTATACAAAGGTAATCAATTGTACTCCTAATCCTAACAAGTGGTATCAGAGCAGGTTCATCAGAGCTTGGTTCACTAACACCTTGGTTTCAGAGTGTGTTAAGTGTTTGTTGATTACAGGTGACTCTTAGGGGTTTCTGTTTGAGTGAGAGTATAAAAATGGCAGAAGAAAATATGCTAAGAATGGAGAAATTCAATGGCAAAAATTATCAATTATGGAGGATGCAGATAGAAGATTATCTGTATCAGAAAGATCTATACTTACCGTTGGGTGGGAGTAAGCCCACATGTATGCAAGATGAAGAATGAAAGGTTCTTGATAGAAAGGCTCTAGGAGCTATAAGGCTGACTTTGGCAGCTTCTGTGGTTTCCAGCTTATCTCAGGCAAAGACAATGGTAGAGTTAATGGAATCTTTAAAAAATTTATATGAAAAACCCTCAGCTTTGAATAAGGTATTTCTTATGAAGCAATTATTTAATTTACAAATGTTAGAAGGTGGATTTGTACATAGTCATCTTAGTGACTTCCATGGTTTGGTAAACTAGTTAATTTAAGTCAATATAGCTTTTGATGATGAAATTAAGGCTCTCTTAATCTTATGCTCTTTATCTGAAAGTTTGGATATTTTGGTAATGGCAGTTAGTAATACTGCATCTACTTCAAAATTTTTGAAAGTTGATGATGTTGTTAGTGTAATCTTGAATGAAAAAATTCACAAGAAAAGCACAAGAGAATCATCAAGTAATGTTTTAAGTGTTGAAAGTAGGGGAAAGCAAAGAGAGAAGGTCGAGCAAGGGAGATCAAGGTCAGAGATAGGCAGTGGATCCAAATCCAGGTATGGTAGTATAATCTGCTTGAATTGTGAAAAAAAAGACATGCAAAGAAAGATTGTTGGTTGAAAAAAGATCAGCATGAAGAAACAGATGTTACAGGTATTGTTGCACATGATGCTCTTACAATTTCTTTGAATAGTCAAGTAGAATCATGGGTTTTAGATTCTGGTGCTTCTTTTCATGTAACCCCAAATAGAGATTTTTTTCATGATTATGTCCATAGAGACCTTGAAAATATTTATTTAGGGGATGGTAAGCCTTGTCAAATTGTTGGCAAAGGGAAAGTGCAGCTGAAATTGCAGACGGGAAACACATGGGTGTTGAAGGATGTCATGCATATTCCCATCCTGAAGAGGAGTCTAATTTCTATAGAAAAGTTGGGTGATGAGGGTTGCACAGTTACTCTTATAGCAAAATCTTTGAAAGTTTTCAAGGGTGCACTTGTATTAGCATGTGGTAAGAAAGTAGGTACTCTTTATCTATCTAGTTGTATTACTGATTCTCCTTCTGTTTTATCTACTTCAGATGTAGATGCAAAGATGTGGCTCTGTAGGCTTGGTCACATAAGTAAGAAGGGAATGGATGTTCTTAAGTCAAATGGTAGGAGTTTAGATTTGAAAAGCATAGATCGAGATTTCTGTAAGCATGGTATCTTTGGGAAACAGGTGAAAGTGAGGTTTCTCACAACTGGATCAACAACAAAAAAGCACAGGTTGGAGCTTATTCACACAAGTGTGTGGAGACCAGCTCAGGTAGCTTCTATTGGAGGATCACAGTGTTATGTTTTTGATGCTACAAAAAAGATTTGATTTATTACATAAAAAATAAATCTGATGTTTTTGACACATTAAAGAACTGGAAAGCCTTAGTTTTTAAGGAGAAGATGATGGATAGAGATCAGCGCAAGACGCTGAATAATTTTGAGCATGGCAGTGTTGGTTTGGAGAAGGTTATGATCCAAAATGAGTTCACAGGTAAAAATCATCTCACAGAAAAACACAGTTACCAACATCGATCAGGTGGGAACTGACGTCGAACAGGGAAGTACCGACATCGGTCATGTGCAGACTAGAGTCGGTAGTGTCGGGTAGGTGGATACCGACGTCGATCAGAGAACCGACATTGACAGTCAGTTCGATCGCATGGAACCGACATCAGTCAGGTGCAGACTGAGAGGTGACCAACATCGGTCACTATTAAAATAAATTTTAGGCGGACAACAAGTTGTCAAGGAGTCTCAAACGCCCATGTGGAGGACTGAAAAGGTAAGTAAGCCTCAAATTTGTTATTCTCCTTTACACTACTTGTTTCTCACTGAAGGTCAAGAACCAAGAAGTTTTAAAGAGGCAGAGCAGGTAGAATCCAAAAAATAGTGAGAGCATGGGATGAATGAGGAAATTGATTTCTTAGAAGAGAACTAAATGAGAGATTTGGTAGAGTTGCCAGCCAAAAAGAAAGCACTAAAAGATGAATGGATTCTTAGGTTAAAGAAAAGAGAGAATGGACATGTGAGATAGAAGCCCAGGTTATATGGTCTTGAGCAGACTCCAAGACAGTGGTACAAGTTTGACAGGTGTATAACAAAGCATGGCTTTAGTCAATGTCAATGTAATCACTGTGTTTATTTTACCAGGTTGGATAATGGTCGTGACATTATCTTGTTACTGTATGTAGATGATATGCTTGTTGCAGGTTCATACATGCAGGGATTTACTGAGCTAAAGGTAAAATTAGTTCAGAGGTTTGCCATGAAAGATTTAGAAGCAGCAAAAAAAACTTTGGCATGAGTATTTCTAGAGACAAGAAAAGTCACAGGTTCATTCTATCTCCAAATAATTATGTGAATAAGGTAGTGGAAAGGTTTAATATGCAGGATGCAAAATCGGTTAGCACACTTATGGTTGGACAGTTCACAAAATAGTGTCCCAAATCACATGATGAGGTTGAGTACATGAGTACTAGACCTGATATTACCTAAGCAGTGGGAGTTGTCAGCAAGTTTATAGCTAATTCAGGAAAAGAGCACTGGAAAGTAGTTCAGTGGATTCTCAGGTATCTGAGAGGGACCAACAGCAGGTATTCATGCTATGCAGGGTCAAGCACTTCTCTACATGGGTATGTAGATTCAGATATGGCAGGTTACTTGGATGACAGGAGAAGCACCACATGATATGTGTTCACTATTGGTGGAATGGTGGTTAGCTGGATTTCAAAGTTGCAAAAGGTTGTTGCCTTGTCTACTACAGAGGCAGAATACATTGCAGTCACAGAGGCTAGCAAGGAAATGATTTGGATGACTCAATTCATGAAAGAGTTGGAAAAGGAGCTAGAGAGTTACAGATTGTATAGTGATAGTCAAAGAGTAATTCATTTGGCAAAGGATCCAGCCTTTCATTCAAGAACCAAATATATACAGCCTAGGTACCACTTTATTAGACAGGTATTGGAGGATGGACAGTTGAAGCTAAAAAAGATCCATACGGATAAGAACCCTGCATGTATGCTAACAAAGCCGAGAACAAAGGAGAAGTTGAATCTTCATTCAACTTTTGTTGGTCTTCAAGATTGAACTTGAAGAGGAATACAAGCCAAAAAACAAAATTAGATGATGTACAGGTATAGGTACAGGTGCAGCTGTTTATCTCTAAGTGAGAGATTGTTAAGTTGTGGAGCTAAAAGTTTCACTATTATGCAAACGGAGGAGGTTACTGAGTTGTAGAGCAACTGACATCGGTTAGGCCAACTAACGTTGGTCATATTCAGTGTGCAGAGCAACCAACATTGGTTAGGGGTCGACCAACATCGGTCATATAGGAACCCACGTCGGCAACCTGTATGTGCGTGCGTTTGCATGTGCTTCCAGAACTGGTCTAATTTTAGATGGACAGTTAGTTTGCATGTAAAAGACTAATTTTAGTCTTGAGTCTGTGTTTCTAATTAATTTTTGTATGGGATCTATTTAAGAGACCTATGGGGCTGTATTGTAATCAAGGACAAGGAAGAGATCCTTCCAATTGTAAGATCAGTTGATCTGCAGGTTGTGCAAGATCAGGTAGGAGATCTACATGGTAAGTAAGATCAGTTGATTTGCAAGTGTATAAGATCAGGGAGATTTACTTGGAGTACTTTGAGTATTTGGTGGTAGTGGCAATATTGTTACTAACTGGTGGAGGGAACAACTCAGTTATTGAGTTGTGGTTGTAATTGTGTGAGAGAGAAAACTCTTGAGGGAGAATTACTGGTACACCCTAGAGGTGTGGGAAGAGTGTGATTTCTTCATTGTATTTCCTTCTGGAAGAGTATTAATACAAGGTTTTATTGTCTCTCATATTCTGTGTTGTTTCTGAATTTTAGTTACATATTGTTTTTGGTTAAATTTCGTGTTTAGTTGCTTATACAAAGGTAATCAATTATGCTCCTAATCCTAACAGTAACAGATGTATCCATCAAAAGATTGGGAGTACTAATTTATAATGATGGTGTAATTGCATATGAGTCTAGAAAATTGGAAACCCATGAAGTAAATTATGCCCCTCATGATTTAGAATTTGTGGCAATTGTTCATGCCTTACATAAGTGGAGACATTTCCTTATTGGGAAACCTTTTGAACTAAAAACTGACCATCAAGGGCTAAAGTACATATTCACTCAACCCAATCTAAATTCTAGGCAGAGAAGGTGGTTAGAGTTCTTGAGTGAGTATGATTTTGAAATTGAGTATATCAAGGGAAATGAGAATAGGGTTGTCGATGCTTTGAGTAGAAGACACCTAATGAATATAACAATGCTTATATTTGATTTAAAAGAGCAAATGTTAGAAGGATAAAATCAAGATCCTTGGTATAATCAAGTGAAAATAATGATAGAATAAAATATAAAAGACCCAAAAACTTAAGGATATACCTTAGACAGTGAGGGTTTGCTTCAGTATAAGAATAAGATGTATGTTCCAAATGTAGAAGATTTAAGGAATAGTATTTTGACTAAAGCTAATGATGCACCCTACTCAAGTCATCAAGGGGTAAACAAAATGTATGCTGATCTTAAGAAACTATAATTTTGGCAAGGGATGAAAAGAGATATAGTATTATATGTGGTGCAATATTTGAAATGTCAAAGGGTTAAAGCAGAACACCAGCATCTTAAGAATTATTACATCTACATGACATTACACAATATAAATGACAAGTTGTCAGTATAGATTTCATACAAGGATTACCTAGGACACCTTATAGGCATGATGTTATTATGGTGGTAATCGATAAGCTTACTAAGGTAGTGCATATCATATCAGGGAACTTGATTGATGATGTACCAACCTTAGTCAATAGATTTGTGAAAGAAGTGGTTAGATTGCATGGAGTTCTAGAAAAGATCATATCAGATAGAGATTCTTGGTTTACTTTAAGGTTTTGGATGACCCTATAGTCAGTTTTAGGCACACAATTGAACTTTAGATATGCATTTCATCTTGAGATGGATGGGCAAATAGAAAGGACAAATCAGGTTGTAGAAGACCTCTTAAGGATGTACTGTATAGATCAACAAACCAAATGGGAAACTTATCTCTCATTTGTAGAATTTTCCTATAATAACTCATTTCAAACATCTTTAGGTATGGCTCCATTGGGAGTTCTATATGGGAGAAGTTGTCGAACACCACTTAGTTGGGATAACCTTGAGGATAGAATAGTAATCGGTCCTGAAATGTTGAAATATATGGAGGAACAAGTGAAATTTATAAGACAAACGTTGAAAGAAGCATCAGACAGATAGAAGAGCTACATAAATAAGAAGAGAGTTTAGAGAAACTTCCTGATTGGTGACAAAGTGTTTTTAAGGGTCAGACCGCACAAAAATTTCGTAACCTTTGGGAAAAAATGAAGTTAGCTCCTCACTTTGTAGGACCTTTTGAGATCCTAGAGAGAATCAACCCAATAGCCTATCGATTGGCCATACCCCCACAATTGATCGCATTCATGATGTCTTCCATGTGTCATTTAAAAAAAAATATGTACCTGATAATAAACACATTTTAAACTGGAATGACTTGTAGGTCCAAGAGCTCGATAGACTAACAATAGAGCCATACAGAGTGCTAGAGAGTTGTCAGTACTAATTATACAATAGAGAGGTTGATCAGTGCAAGGTACAATGGGATTAATATGGCAAAGGAAGTGCAACTTGGGAGGACACTGAAGAAATGAAAAACATGTTTCTATTTTTATTTTAAATTTATGAACTTAATCAAACTTTTGTAGTGCATTGGGACAATGCACAATTTAAGGGATGAAGGGGGGAGGGTGGAGGCGGGCACGGAGGATGTCACGACCTCTCTTCCCGCACTATAAACTCGTGCTCATACTCTAAGTTGATTTAGAACTCATTTAATGTTTTATTATCAGAATGAGTTGAATTTTTTTAAACTTAACTTTTGTGATTTTCAAAGAGCTATTAGGGCATCAATGGGATTCTTCAAGAAAATAAGGTACATTTTATTTTTATTTTTCAAATTTTCAAAAAAAATAAGAAATTAAATTGTTAAAATATTAAAGCTATTTCTTTTCACAAAAATATATAAATGCAATGTTGTCTTAATATATATGCGTAAAAATAATGAATGGATTAAATTTAGACAAAAAATTTATCAGTTTGATAAAATTGGAAATCATTAAAAAGTTATTTTCATATAAAAAGGAACTTTTATTTTATTTAATTATATTAATTTTAGTATTTATAAAATAAACTATATTTCATAAATAGTTCAATTATTTTAAATTAAATATATTTTTCAATAATAATTTTTAAGATTTTTTTTTAGAAACCCTGGTAGACTTTTTAATGTGACTGGCGGCACTGGCTAGACACGCCTAATACCGGTACCACGGGGCGGGGGGAGACTAGAACATGAAACCAACAGAGCCGCAATGGAAATACTTAGTCAACCCAGCTAGGGCCCCCGCCCTATTAATAATTTTTAAGATTATTAATTAATCATAAATAAATAATTTTAGGTTATTAATTAATTACCATTTAATTTTAAACCAATCTAACCTAAAGCCCACTCTACATACTTATCCATGCACGAAAATCTGATAAAACTTATTAGCTAAACCTTCCACCACATCACATGGAGGGACCAATAATAAACTCTTAGTTCTAACATTATTTTCATTTGAATTAATGCATTCCACCATCACCCACTCAACTCATGCTTTGGCCATGCAAATTGAGGGTTTTTTGCCAAGGTAACTGCCACCTAAGAATTAGTTTAAGCCATTTTAAAGCAACATAGTAAGGAAGAAATTTGGGAGGGACAACATTATAAATGTAGGAGAGAGAAGAGGAGGAAGACACGGTGGTTGGCAGAATTAAAAGGCAGGGAGAGGAGGGTGTCAATAGCAAAAAAGAGAAGGGAAGGGGTCGATGACAAAAAAGAAGGGAAGGGGTTGATGATAGAAAAGAGAAAGGAAGGGGTCGTTGGCAGTAGAGAAGGAGGGAGAAGAGAAGGGGGTTGATGGCAATAGAGAAGGAAGGAGATCAATGCAAGGGGAGAGGAGAGAAACCGATGTAAATGGGAAAGGAAAGCAGTGAATTGTTGACATACGGAGTAGAATTGACATTATTAACATTGTTGCTATATTAGGTTTTGATATGTTCTCTTCTTTAACTCAACCAAGATCAACATCGCCACCATTTCTTAGTGATTTCAATTCAAGTAAATTCACATTCCATTTCAGTCAAACATTTTCAATGACATAAAGTAATTTAGTTTATTTAAAATTGTAAGGTAAATTTTTTTATTTTATTTAAATTTTAAAATAAATATTTTATTTAAATTTTAAAATAAATATTTTATTTTATTTAAATTGGAAGTAATTAATTTAATTTACCTAAATGGTAAGATAGATATATATTATTTTATTTAAATTGTAAAATAAATAATTTATTTTATTTAAATCGAAAGGTAAATAAATTGTATTATTTAAATTGTAAGATAGATATATTATTTAAAATTATAAAATGAATAATTTATTTTATTTAAATTAGAAGGTAAATAATTTGTATTATTTAAATTGTAAGATGAATATAATATTCTATTAAAATCATAAGGAAAATATAATGTAATTATTTTTTGAAGACTAAAATAGAATTATTTTAGTGTCACTAGAAACACAATGATACTACTTCTTCTTGTTAAGGAAAGTAAATGATTCTTATATAAAATAATAATGTACTAAAGTAATTAGATATTCAAGAGACATAACATATAACAATATGAGTTCATATAATACTAGTTGATATATACAACTTTACAGTATGTACCTATTTACAAACATTAGCATGATCTCTATACTTGGTTTGGTGAAAAAGAAGAATAGATTATTAAATGAGTTTTGTTTTCTATATACTTAGTTATAAATCTATGAAATACATTTCATTTAGTTTGTAAATATATATGAGTAAACCTAGATTGTGAGAATATTGATTTAGATATATGAAATTACCATAAAATGATCTAAGTTATCATAAAACAATAATCCAAGCAAACCCTTACTTTGATTATTGTTGAGCTTTGATGATGAATTTGATTATCATTAAGATTAGTATGAAAATAAATATCTTTCATTCTAAGGTTGAACCTTCAAATTTCAAAACCCTCCTTTCAAATGTATAAAGGATTTATTCAAATTCAAGTAACTCCTTGAGTATAAGTTATTGTTTTTAAATTTGTTTACCTAAATAGACTAAAGATATAATTGTTCAGAATAAACATGGTTGAAAATTGACATGATGACTAAATTAGGAGATTATGTTTTTACTTTTCTACTAATGAATTTATATTTGAAATATAATGCAATAATTTATTTCAAGTATTCTTTTCTTTTTAAATCTCAAACTTAGATCAAGAATTCAAAGTTAAATAAAACTACATAGTGTTCAGTATTAAGCGGTGCCTATAGCTCATATTTATGTATAATATCATCATCCTTGAGTTAATGTACCCATAGCCTAACACAACTGCAACAATGAGGTTTGGGCATCAATCCTATAAACTATTAGCAAAAAATAAAGATCATGTCATATCGTTAAGACCAAAGGGTGGAATAATCCATGTTGGTCAACAACACTAATCAAGATAAGGAAATGAATTCAACTACCTTAGACGATTCTAATTTGTAAACTTATGAAACAGAATGGAAAAAATATATTTTTTACTCAAAATTTGGTACCACCAAAAAGAAGCAATGAAAACTAGAATTGAGAATGTTAAACCAATTATTATCAAGAAACCACCAACCATATAGATTTCAGATAACAAAATTTTGGCAAAAACAATTGTAAGAATTAAGTTGATTAAATCAATGATTAAAAAATATTTATTGATAACAAGTAGAAAAGAGTGGGCAATGTAGCTTGCAAATGTTCATTTATATTTCTTGTTAGGACTTAAGACTAGTTTAGTTAAACAAGTAATCAATTACTTAAATTGATACTTTTATGCTCCTATTTGGGTAGCAATCACAAAGGAACTATTTGGGGAACCAGTCCATAGGAAGAGTTGCATAACCAGATTCACAATTCACATGAAACTTAAAATAAAAAATAGAACTACATGAATACTACACCTTGATCTTATTTGAAAGCAAATATGTAAATAGTCTGGGAAGCGAATGATGCTTCCAATACATAGATAAATAGGATGGAGTTTTGGCTTATGCACTAAACAAAATTAAAGTTAAATAAAGGGAAAAACCATTATAATAAGACCTTATTTTAGATAAACAAAGCAAATATAAGAATTTTGTAACATACTCAAAAGGATCTTGATTGGATCATCATAGTTCTTAAAGATTTACACCAATTTCTGAAGTAGAATGTAAATTTGCTTATATATTTTATACATGCTACTATCAAAACAACTTCCATGCTTATCTAGTAGAGATGAGTGATGAACAATGAGTGATTCAAGATATAATTGATCCCGTTGATTCAAGTCTCTAGCCAGAGCATAACCTACTCATGTGTAGATGCCTAACCTGTTTGGTTAAATACTTGTTCATTTGACAAAAGAATGCCTAATCCATATGGTTAGATGCTTGCCCATTTGGAAAAGGAATACCTAATACATATGGTTATATGCTTGTACATTTGACAAAGAATGTTTGATAGGATAAAGTATACTCAAGTTATATCTACAGATAAACACTAATTAAAAACAAAAATTTGTGTTTTAAAATTCTAAGAATTCGATCTCTACATTGTGGTATCAAAGCATAGGTTTGAAAGCTAGGCCTTAAGCCTGCTATTACCTATACTTAGTAAAATATTACTTATTGATGTTAAGTTATTGAGAAAACCATAAACTATGAGAAACTAATTTGGTTAAAGTTGGTTATTTAGACATGCCTTGTGGGAAAACTTCAAAGAAAGGAAAAGGAAAAGGAACAAAAAACCAAGAGAAAATGAAACTTTTCTCCACTTTGAAAGGACCTATTTACATTTTTGACTTGGATACAATAACTATAATCCAGAGTAAACTCAAATCTTTGAAAATGGAGCTAGTTAAAAGAAAACCAACCATGATTGAACATATAGTCAAATATCCATTGAAGAGGCCCTCAGCAATAAGAGATTTTTTTATTTGGAACGGATTCTGAAACACCTTACATAAGCCCTTAAGTATGTAAGGAATATAACCGATGCCACCAATATATGGTTCACTTAGAAAATGAATTTCTCAAAGAAATGGAACTAGATGAATAAGATTGTATTTAGAAGAATTTTTGAATCAATGTTATACAAACATCTATATGTTATAGTCATAAATCTTATCCTTTATAAAGCTAAGAACTCTATGTAATAAAAAGATATATGAGATTATCAAATGCTTATTTTTTTTTATCAATTATATGTGTGATGATAATCAATAATAGAATGTATGAGAAATTAGAGGTATCCAAAAGAGAGTTATGCTATCAATTATCTTGAATGAAAACTTAAGGAATTGTGTTATTTCTATCAAGAAAACAAATGTCAAGACCTAGATGATCAACTAGCAATCAAAGGGAAAATATGAGATACACAAAATCCAATAATGAAAATGTTGAACAATAGGTTCCAAAAAATAGAGAACTAGAGATAGAATCCCTCATTAATTTGTTGACCAAGCAAAGAGATAAAATAGACTCACTTGAGCAAGTGATTAATGATCTTAAGTTAAGGGGAAAAATGTAGAAAACATATTGGAACCTAAGCTTGATAATCCCCCTGAAGAGACTCCACCATCAATCAATGAAATGGAGGTTGTAGCTCCTAGAATTGAAGTTCCCCTTTTTTTTATCTTAGCAAAGATTTGAAAAAGATTTTACCTCCTAAGTTTGATGGGAAATAGTTAAGTGAAGGATCTAAGAATTGGATAAATGAGATGGAGAAGTACTTCGACTTGAGAAACTACAATGATGCAACTAAAGTATTGTGGGGATCCTACCAATTGGTAGGAGAGGCAGCTAGCTGGTGGACTAATACGAAAGAATTAAATGAAATTACCAAAGAAAATATGACCTGGGATCAGTTTGACCACCATTTTAAGAAGAGAGGGTTACCTCAGTTATTATTTGATGAGAAGACTACTGAATTTCACAATCTAAGGTAGGAAGGCATGTCAGTCCAACAGTACTGGGATAAATTCACCAAATTACTTAAGTATGTGCCCATGTACCAAAAGGATGAAAGAGGTTAGACTAGATAGTTCATCCTATGACTAAATGCAAACATAGGAGCAAAACTAGATATGCATGGCCCTAAGAATATGAATGAAGTGCTATAAAAATCTCTCAAACAAGAATGGAAATTGAAGGCCCTAACTGGATAAGATGAAGCTTCAACAATGACAAAAATAGATCCTTCAAAAGGAAACCAGATTTCAAGGGAGAGCAAGTTGCGGATAAAAACCAAAGAGTAAATCTAACAGGTAGAGTACCCCCACCAAATCAAAATTAGAGAAATAAATTTGGAATGAACAACAACAGAGGAGGAGATAATAACAAGAATGATCAAAAGAATTATAATTGCTTGATGTATCCTCCATGTATTTTTGGTGATGCCCTAAGTAACTTAGTACCAAAAGGCCCGTCAGGAGGATGTTTTGCTTGTGGAGGAAATCACTTTGCCTAAGAGTGCCCAAAGATGCAGGGACATATAAGGGCCAATCAGCCTCAGAGAAGACCACAACAAAAGATTAATGCTACAATAAGGAATCATCAAAATAGATACCAGAATGTGTTAGTTGAAGTTGTAAGTAAATTATTATGTAAATCGATTTCTATTCTCATAGATACTAGTTCATCAAAATGTTTCATTTCTTCGAAATTAGTAAAAAAATGTCTCTCCTAGTAAATCACATGAATGCATCATGGATGGTCTAGTATGGGGATAAGGTAGTCAAGGAAGTGTCTCAATGTCTACTCAAGCCAAAAATGCAATTTCCATATTTTGAGACAAGTTTAGACTTGTTTATAGCACCTTTAGGAGCCTATGATGTGATAATAGGGATGAGTTGGCTCACTAAGCACCAAGCTAAAATAAAGCATTATAGCAATTTGTTTAAGTGATGAGAGGAGATGGGTCATTATTCAAGGGGTTCATAGGCCCATAAAAGTAGAAACAATATTAGATATGTCGCTGAAGGAGAGAAGGAAGGGAGCTCTAATTTTCATGGTAAAAATAGATGATAAGAATGAAAGCAAAGATGAACCAACTCTAGAATGGTAACCATTCCTAAGAGAATTTGAGGATGTGTTTCCTAAATAATTACTTTGAATGCCCCCTAAAAGAGAATTTGATTTCTCAATTGATATTATACCTAGAGCCGAGTCGGTTTCTATAGCACCCTACAGAATGAACACAACTAAGTTGATGGAACTTAAAATTCATCTAGAGGAACTCTTGAGTAAATGATTGATTAGACCAAGTGTGTTTCCTTGGGGAGCACCAATCTTGTTTGTTAAAAATAAAGATGGAACTCTAAGATTATGCATTGATTATACAATGCTGAATAAGGTCATAATTTAAAATAGATATCCCCTACTTCAAATAGAAGACCTTTTTGAGGAAATGAAAAGATCAATTATTTTCTCGAAGATAGACCTTTGATCAAGATATCATCAAATAAAAATTAAGGAAGAGAATATTCTAAAAACTACTTTCAAAACCAAATATGGACACTGAGTTTATTGTAGTACCATTTGGGGTAACAAATACTCCTTTAGAATTTATGAACTTAATGAATAGTGTGTTTCATAATTAATTGGATAAGTTCATCTTGGTGTTCAAAGACGACATTTTGATATACTCTAATAATGAGGAGGAACACTCAGCACATCTTCAATTGGTTCTTCATAGGTTGAAATAACTTAAACTATATGATAAGTTTTCCAAATGTGCATTTTTTAAGAAGGAAATTCACTATCTAGGCGACATCATATTCAAAGAAGGAATTGCAGTAGATCCAGACAAGATAAAGGCAATAATGGAATGGTCAATTTTGAGGAATATATCATAAGGAGTTTTATAGGGTTAGCAAGATATTATAGGAGATTTATTGAGGGTTTTTTTAGGATCACCAACTTAATTACGGCATTGCAAAGGAAATTTAAGAAGGTTATATGGATAGAGCAGTGTGATAAATATTTCCAAATTTTAAAGGAAATATTGATGATGTCACCCATCTTGAAGGCACCCAATCTGAATGGACATTTCATGGTTATAATAGATGCATCCATCAAAGGATTGGGAGGAGTACTCATTCAGAATGATGGCGTAATTGCATATGAGTCCAGGAAATTGAAATCCCATGAAGTAAATTTTGCCCGTCATGATTTAGAATTAGAGGCAATTGTTCATGCCTTACATAAGTGGAGACATTTCTTATTGGGTAATTTTTAAAACTAAAAACTGACCATCAAGGGCTAAAGTACATATTCACTCAACCCAATATGAATGCTAGGCAGAGAAGGGGTTGGAGTTATTGAGTGAGTATGATTTTAAAATTGAGTATATCAAGGGAAAGGAGAATAGGGTTGCCAATGCTTTGAGGAGGAGAAGACACTTGATAAATATAACAATGCTTAGATTTGATCTAAAAGAGCAAATAATAAAAAGATAAAAGCAAGATCCTTGGTATAATCAAGTGAAAATCATGATAGAAGAAAATATAGAAGACCCAAAAATTGAAGGATATACCTTGGATGGTGAGGGTTTGCTTCAATATAAGAATATGATCTATATTCCAGATGTAGAAGATTTAAGGAGGGGAATTATGATTGAAGCTCAAGATGTACCCTTCTCAGGGTATCCAAGGTTAAACAAACTATATGTCAATCTTAAGAAACTATACTTTTGACAAGGGATGAAAAGAGATATAGTATTATATGTGGTGCGATGTCTGGAATGTTAAAGAGTTAAATCAGAACATCAACATCCTATAGGACTTTTATATCTGCATGACATTCCACAATATAAATGGCAAGTTGTTAGTATAGATTTCATACAAGGATTACATATGACACCCTATAGGAATTATGCTATTATGGTGGCAATCAACAAGCTTACTAAGGTAGCACATCTCATATCCAGGAACTTGACTGATGATGCACCAACCTTAGCCAACCAATTTGTGAAGGAAGTGATTAGATTGCATGGAGTTTCAGAAAATATCATATTAGATAGAGATTCTAGGTTCACTTCAAGGTTTTGTATAACTTAATGTATTTTATCTCTACCAATCTCTATGCAGTCTCTTGTGCATTTTTTTGAAAGGAAAAGACAATTGTAACTTGTATGTTTCACAATGTTGTCTATTTTATGTATAGATATCATGAAATAATGAGGATGAGAATGCCCATCTATATCTCAGCTTGCTTGTTAAGAGATAAGTAGATACCAATCCTAATCCTTACCTCCTTGTTTGAGTAAATCACAAAAACATTTCCTACTTGGCAGACTCTATTCCTAAGAAGATTTTAAACTGCATGCCCTCTTAATCATGGTGCATTAATCTTTACACTATTATATGGATTATTAGGAAGTCAATTCCTTTGTATCAAAAATAATTCCCAAAAACAAAGAATTAAACTATCATAACAACCAATTACAAAACTGGAGGTACCCAAAAAAAACATGAATCAAATTTCTCTCAATATAGTTGTAAGCAAAACACTCCAAAGTAGAAGCAGTTGTTGTTAGGAAGCATCTCACAAGAAAGCATAAATAATAATACTAATTATTTTAAAAAATTAAAACAGTTGATATTCACAATGGAAGATAGGGAAGCATCACCGACATCAAACCAGAAAATTGATTGGTGCTAAATACTTCATCAAGGGATATTTACCTATAAATAAGACTATAAATTTCACCAAAAGTAGAGATTATCTTTTGCCAATAGACACAAAGGGACATGGGACCCACACTCTATCCATAGCAAGTGGGAATTTTGTAAAAAATGCAAGTATTTATGGATATGTAGAAGGGATTGCAAAGGGAGGGGTTCCCCATGCTAGGGTTGCAGCCTACAATGTTTGTTGGCCTAATAAAAACATAGGTGAAAGCTCATGCTATGATGCATATATTCTTGTAGGATTTGATGTAGGGGTTTATGATGCAGTAGATGTGTTCTCTATTTCTCTTGGATTTACTACTCCTTTTAGCAATAAAAAATCATGAAACCCAATACCCTCCCCCCATGTGCACAAAAAATTGAGGCATAAAAAAGGAATCAAAATGGAAACAAAAAAGGCAAAATTAAGTACCAAGGCATTTCATGTTTGTTGCATAAAATTGGAACCCATAAAATGTTGAACTAAGTACACCCAAAAATCATATACTGAATAACAATGCACCACCAATAATAGGAGTAGATTTACGTACAACAAACCCTTTCACAGTAAGTAGTCAAACACTCCTCAATAGCGCCCAAATACAAATAGCAGCTTCAAGTGCAGAATAACAACAATAAACCCTCAAATAGAGAAACGCGTCTCATAGTCACTGCCATAAACCTATAGGATACAGCGCCATCTACCAATGACAAACACATGCTAGGTACTCCACTCCTTCGTAACTGCTTACCTTCTCTCTGCCTTTATCTTAGCAAAATGTAAAACATACAAAATGGGAAGCCATCTCATTGGCCCGAACAAAATAAATTATTTCCCATTTACTACTAACTGAGGAAATATTTTTTCATATGCAGTAGCTTATGCAGACTTAAAATTGAAACCCCACACACAAATATGCTGCTGCGATTAGCCATAGAGACAGGAAGCAGCTTGAGAATAAACACCTCTGGGGAAAATAATAATACCCTTCAAGTGATAATAAACTAATACTAACAAATATAAACCATATGATTTTTACTTACGGCACCAAAACTATAACTATTTGTTCTAAAGAAATACTAAAGACTAAATATATAATATAAATAATTATTCACATCTATATCGCCAACTTGCCACACCTGCTTGCTTGGCAAAGAGATGTCAAAGGCTAGTTCAGATAATTTTTCGCTGCCTGAACATGTCAAATAATTTTAGACTAGTAAATCACATATAGTTTTTTTTACACAGCTACAATATGAATGACAGGAAGACGTAAACGCGAGCCTATGGCGAGTTGATCTTGATGCTTACTCATTGTTCAATACACAACCATTAGACTATCAATACAAGCTGAATAACATTGTGTGGTACATCTGATTTGAAATTAATGTGAATGCATTAATACACAGTCACGTAGCTATTTGAAGACTTTGATACAATGTCAAAAATAGTCAAAGTTGAGCCTTTGAATGTTCATTTGATGGAACGAAATCCAAGACAATACTGATTATGTACAAGTTGGTGGAGGTTTTAATGTCGTTTGAGAAGGCTACTTCGTGATGTTGTCCAAGCATATACATATGGCAGATTAAGCCCTACAATAATCAAAACCAAAAACTATTTTTTTTTATAGTTCTGATGAAGCGATATTATCTAATACAACCATTCAAACATGTGTAGATTTATTTTAGATTGGAAATGCAGATCTGAAGATAACTAGGCTGATACAAAACATAAACTATATGATCATATATGGACTATTGAAACATAAACTAAATCAAACTATACTATAAAATCCTTCACACATTATTCTTCTCTCATTAACTAAGGAAACCAAGCAATGCAATGGCTCTGCTCCTAAGATCCTTCTAATCCTCCATCAAAGAAATCCTGGCTCTAAGCCTGCTCAAATACTACTAAAAATATTTGAAAGAGATTATGTAAAGCTTTTAATACAAAGATTAATAAAGACTAATACTAAGAATAATATGCAGCGCTTTATATTTCATTTGTTGATTTATTCAAGAAACAAATATATAATTATGTAGGAGAGCCTACCCCTATATTCAAAGAAAGTGAATCTCTATAAATAATTCTTACAACTCTAAATTATTTTAAGCAAGTTGTTGTAACTCACACAACAAATATTGTTATATGAATTATTTGATAAACAATTCATATATTAACTTTTACTATTTACGTATCATGTTATTACAAACACAACATTATTAATATATAATTAATTAATAATGTCAACCACTATAAATTCCTAACAGTGGTAGACTCCAACTCTCATCCTTCGTAAGGAGTAGGGGAGGACAAATATTTTTGAGAGCTCAACTAACATTTAGGTGTCAGTCGAGGAGAATCTTGTAGTGGTAGATATAAAGAAACTTAAATAATGAAATAAAGGGTACTTCTCTAATAATTAAGGAACTCTTGGAGATACTAAAATTTTACTGCAAATTTATTTACTTTTCAAATAAGAAGAAAATATCATAATAACATTATCATTAATATAAACATGAATTGAGAATATCAAACTACATAAAGATAAAAGTGTTAGAAAAAATTAGATGTTAGAAATAAATAATTTATCTATATTTTAAAATATTAGAAAACTAATGTAATACAAAAACAAAGGTATGCATCTATTTTTTTTTATCTTTCTTTAGCACACTTTAGTATGGGAAATATATATGTGAGATAATAAAATATATATATTTTGTTGAATTTTATAATATAATCTCTTTTTATTCTTTGTGTTTTTAATTTGTCATAAAATTGTGTAAAATGTGTCATCAACATAAATGTGTGATTGTAATAAATGTATTATAATAAATAAATGATTAAATACAATAAATAATTATTAGTTAATTATTTCTAAGTGATAATCATGCAACCAAACACTTATGGATTAATTAATATTTTGAATAAATTATAATAGGAAGATTGTCATCTAAATCTATATCTACAAATACAATGTATGTTATTTAATAAGATTTATCTAAAAACATCTAACATGTCATAAATAGATGCCACTTTTAGTTCTACGAGCATAACCACTTATGGTTCCAAAAGTGTTTCCACTTCCAGTTAAGTGACAAAATTGACAATACAAGTTATGGGTTTTGTGCGGATCTTCCTACCCTTTGATTTTCTACATTCAGGTCTTTTGTTGTGCTTTCTATGCACACACAAACATAGTTTTTTCCTTTTCATAAAATAGCTCCAATGTACTTGTGATAAATGGAGACTTTGAGAAAAATAAAATGTCTTTAGGGTCTTTAAGGGTTTGTCTTAATTTTTTTTAATAGCATAAATATCTTGTTGACATGTTTTACCCTTAAAGGGTGGGAATTTCAAATTATAAAATAGTGATTTACTTTTAAAAAATAGTTTTATAAATATAAATTACATAGATAAAATCATAGGTTTTGTATTAGAAGTGCTCCTAATAAAAATTATAGCTTTAGATAATGATACATGTTCTAATCATTGTTTAATATTTCTTACATGCTTATTATTTATGTGTGTACTAGATAGATTATTTATGTATATATTAATATACTTTAATATCAAATGAATTAAAATGTTAGTGTATTTTTATAAAATTGTAATCAAATTAAAATCTTATAGACACGCAAAACAACACCAAATGGATAGAATTAACCAATAAAAGATGAAATGGATGGGTGCACCTGGACTTTGAAAAGACCTAAAAAGATGGAACCATAAGTGTTGGTGCATTAAAAAAAGTCAATGTTATAAATCTTATATATATATGTATGTATGTATGTATGTATGTATGTATGTATGTATGTATACACACACATATAGAGAGAGAGAGATAAAAAGTTCCAATAATGTATAATTTAGATCAATAATATATAAATATACTAAAAATATGAGTTACGACTTTATAAATATCTAGAGCCCATTTTAAGTGTCTACAATTTCCCTACTTCAAGATTTGTATAAGAATACAATTTAAAGTAAAAAAAAAATGATATAACAATTTACATGTATCTCTTAGAACCAAATTCGATGCATATGTGGTACTTTCAAATCCAATGTTATTTTTTATAAACACTTCCAAGAATAAAATAATAATAAGAAATTATAAAATATGAAATAATAAGAAAATAGCATTTGTTGGTAATAAAATGATAAAACCAAGTCTGAAGAAAATTTGAATATAATTTGAGCATAACCTTAATATCTAAATATAATATGAGTAAATTTTGAAATAGAATTTGAGTCATTAAGAATTGAATTGAGGCACCATAGTAGTCATGGGCTCTCAATCCTTGGCATGATAATTAATTTATGTACTAAAACATATATCATTGCCATCATAATTAATCTATGTACTGAAAAATATATCTTCCCTCTTAATATTTGAGAAGAGCTTATGGAACATACTAGAGCCCATGGAACATTGATAGAAGGATCTCAAGAATAATAAAAGACATTTTCCATGTGAGGCAATACTATAAAATAACATGTAAAATATCGACATAAGATATATAAGATAGAATAATAAATGAATATGTCAAAAATATTAGAGATAATCATGTGGAACATAAAGTAATATTCCAAACCAATTTGACCATAATATTTTTAATTTGATTCAACATGTAAAGTACTAGAAAGTGAATGGCCTTCTTCCTTGTCACATTAATCCATCATGCTTTCGCCCATTACAAAAAATATCATACTACTACCTCCCATAAGAGTTTGGGTTATGCTTCAATTTTAGTGCAATTGATAATCCCTTTAGACTAACTATTGATTAGAGCCTTTGGAATCCATTACTTAAATAACTAGCTAATCAAACACGAGCCCCTCCTTAGACAAATTCCCCCCGTTGCTCTTCATCATACCTCATTATATATAAATTAAAAATTAAAATATAGAATATAACCTCATTATTACCTTTTAATTAAAAATTAGAATTTAGGAAATATATTTTTGATCTGGGATTGAAAAGAAGTCATGGTAAACTTATTAGATCGTGTGATTGTATCATCCACACCAATTAAGTAACAAGAGTTAGCAATTAATTTTGAGCATAATTTTTCTTATTTTTTTCTATTTTCAACTTGTATTTTAGTAAATCTTAATACAAAACATTTCTTCAAACACATTTACCTATCCACCAAACATCCTTCACAACTATCATGTACCAACACAAGTGCAACATAAAGGTCATATTTACTAAAACAAAACAAAAAATACTAAATAACATTGAAAGAGAGAGATTAAATTTTTAAGGAAGATTTAAATGATGAAAATAATTAAAAAAAGTTAAGAGAATAAAAATGGGTAAATCACCTTTCATGCAGAGGGCTGAAAATTTTATAGGGAGATTACGATGGACATAAAGAGTTGTTCACGCTATGGAATTATTCTGAGTGGAAAAAAGGTGATAACACATATGAAAGTGGAATTAATATAAAGAGACCCACTAAAAAATTATAGGTTTTCTTTAAAGATGAAACATTATTAGTATTTCAGCTTTCAACTTGAATGCAGTGGGCTTTAATGTAAAATATTTTTCCAAACACATTCACTTATCCACCAAAATAAAATGCACAACCAACATCCACCAACTAAAGTGTAACCTAAAGGTCAAACTCAATCTTAACTACAAAATCAATTTAAAAAAAAAAAAATTAAATAACATTTCAAAGGAAATATAAAACTCGTTAAGGAGATAAAGATGGCCATATCAATAAGAAACAAAATATTAAGAGAATAAAAAAGTGTAAATCAATTTTCATATATAATATTTATTATTTTTAATTGTAGGTCATTTTCATATAACATTAGTAAATATATTTTACTTCTTCTATTTGTTTTAAAATATTTAATCACAAAGAAATAAAAGTGATTAGAAAAAAAAACTGTAGATTTAAATCTATCTGCTTTGATCTTTTTATAATTTGCTATGGGTGATACATGAGCTATATAGATGTAATATTATTTTTTTTAAATCATTTTATTAATATATTATCTGTTTATTCTTTGCATTTTTTTAATTTTGTTTTATAAACATTAATGTAATTGCAACAAGTGGATTAAAACTAAATATAATGCAAATACAGGAATTAGTTTTATTTTACCATGCAATACATTTAAATACAAGAAATTGTTAATTATTTATATGCCGGTTGAGTGGGAAAATAATTAATATTTAGATACATAAATAGAATAAATTATAATTTAAAGATTGTCTCTTGAATCTATATCTACAAATGAATTTTCATTCATATCACAAACATGACTTAGAAATTTGTTATTGATATCAGAAATATGTTAAGACCATTACCATTTTTAGATGTAGAAGCATGATGGCCACTTCTAGTCAAGAGATACAATTTATTTATTTATTTATTTCATTTTTATATGCTTATTCCTTTCCTCGAGTTTTTTACCTTAATTATCATGTTTCACCTCTTATGTATCTACAAAAAATTATTTCTTCCTTTCCCTAATGGCTCTAATTTATTTGTGACATCTTAAGACTTCAATTGAAAAAGGTAGTTTTAGGGGCCTACATTAAAACTAGTGAGTATGATAATTATCTTGTTAGTTGTAATAAGCCTAAAGAGTGGGAACTTCAATATACATAATAAATATTTTCATACATGTAAATTTCATAAGCAAACCCCTAGATTACTCACAAAACTGTTTTAATAGAAAATTAACATTTCAGACAATGATAAATGTTCTAATGACTATTTGACATTTCATATGTTATTATGATTTCTATGTAAGTACTAGATACATTATTTATATATATCTTAATATATTATGAGTTTAAAATGATTTACAATATTTATAGATAATCGAATTCATATTAGTATCCTATTGGTCTATGAAACCAAATCAAAAGACTAAGGAAACGAGAGCACTACAACCTAGAGGAAACAAAAAATGTTGGGTCCAACAGTGTCAGTGTTTCTAACTTGTATTAAGAGTGCTAACACTCCTATCTTATAGCCTAAGAGTCATGGAAAGATAAAGATATAGCAAATTGGGTGATACATCAAAAGTATGAAAAATGCACCAATAACAAGAAACCTGGCCTGATAATTAAAAAATTAGCAAGTACTCTAAAACCATATGAATTTGCATTTAATAATTTCTTCAAGGTTATTTTTGGGTGTCTACATTTTCACTATTTTGATTTGTGCATAAAAACACACATTTTTAAAACACATTAAATTTTGAATAAGCATAAATAAAAGATATAATTGCACATCTATATCCTCTAGAATTGGAATTAATGCACATACAACCTGTAAAACTATTATTTTTTTCCTACACACATTGGTAAGCACCAAATAATCAAAAGAAATTCTTAAATCTAAAACAATGAAATAAAATAACATTTGACAATGATACAATAAAGAAGATTAATACGAAAAAAAATGAATATAATTTATACTCAACTTGAATAAAATATAAATTTAATACAAGTAAATCATGAGTAGAATCTAAGTCATCAAGAATTAAAGTTAGACACTCTAGTAGTCATGAGCTTCTAGTCCTTATCATTTTTAATAAGTTATCTAGTACAACATACATGATAATCGAATCAGTTCAAGAATGATGAATATAAAATATATTTCTCTGTGAGATTTAAGAAAAATGTATAAAATATAATAAAAATCAAACTCTAAAAATGATAAAGACATTGACCATACAATGAAATCTCATAAAACATTATAAATATTACACAAATAATATAAAAAATATATACATGATAACATTATTAATAAATATGAAAAATATTTATTAAAATTACCCTATGATTACTCGAATCAATATGTGAAATCAATTTGATCTTAATTTTTTTTGAAAATTATATAATAGTGAAACATGAACACTAATAAATTTTAAGGGATTTCCCCTAACATGTATAAATTGCAATTCACCAACATGTATAAATTGAAAGTGAAAATATAAAATATTACATCACTCTTAACTTTGTCTTTTGTAATCATAACACATGAGAAAGTTTTTACCATGGAAAAGCGATAAGCATTCTTACCCCATTGATTGTATAATGTGAGGGCATCCACCACACCAACTTAGGCGCAAAGGCCAATAAGTCCAATCAATCATTATGATCCTCTTCTTGATTTTTTATTTTAGTCTTGAAATTTTAAAATATGCATATCTAGGTTTCCCCCAATTGTGGACCTATACACACATGAGTTTTTCAATCCTCGTTAACTTCTATATGGTATCGATCAAATCCATACAATTATGGTAAATAGTATATGGTCCTTAAATATTGTACAAAGTTTTGAATTTTTGATACTTACAGCTATGAAATATTGATACAAACACATTCTACATTAGCAACAAACTATTTTTTTTGCCATGATGCAGGAGATTGTTATGCCGTGGCACTAGGGCAAGAGGAGGCTCAGTGGATGCATATTGACATAATTTTCCAATGTCATGTAATGAATCTTGGTGGGATGTGATTTGACCAGGCTATGCTCACTGCTTTGGCTAGGTAGTGGAATAGTGACACCTACACATTTGGGCCTATGATAGGGAAGATGATAATGCCTATGGATGCATGGGGGATTTTGGGGAACATTATATTAGAATATATTTTTAATGAGTAATAATGATTATCTCATGGGGTACAATATGGGAAAGATTAAGGATCTTGAGGATGGAGGAGGTAATCTATTTAATATTGTTGCTTAGGAATATGCACCACGATTAAAAAAGTATTGGGTTGTATTATTGGCATCATTGGAGGGGGTTTGAAATGGGGGTGTATGACCTTCATTACATAGTGTAAGCAATGGGGGAGAGATGCACCATATATTCCTTGTGATGTTTCATTGTCATTAAATTTTACAAGGAAATGTACATATTTGTGTATAATAAAAATGTTAGAGAGAATGTACTTTAAACATTAGAAATATGATCCCCTAAAAGTGATTAGGTTTATCAGCCTACCCACTTTTATAAAGAATAAATAAACCATTAGAATTGAGATGTCATACAAATGGAAATAAGATACAACGAGACCTATATGTCTCACATTAGAAGAGGGCTATATTGTTTTTAATAGATAAAAACATCATTTAATTATTATATAAGGATTATCAAGATTATGATGGAGATGTTACACAGATGCAATAAATTAGGATAATTAGATGGTACTATTGACAATTTATAAACATCCTTGAGATATTTAAGGATGAGAGAGTACTAAAGTAGTTATCAAAGTAGATACATGATGTGCCCTTAGCCATTTTATTTTTATTCAAGAAAATGATGATGCACCTAAAGGAATAAATATTAGATGGTGCCTCCCTTTCAAGCTCATAAACCCAAAATTGATGAGGAGGATGAGAGGGATTTGTAGCCTAAAGTTGATGATACCATATCTATAGAGGGATGTATGGCACAGTGGTTGTGGTTCACCCAAAACCACTATTCTCACCAAAGGTATAGTGACACTATCTTTGGTAAGGAAACTATATAGAGGTTAGTAAGGATGTAGGATAAAATTGGGTAGATGATGAAAAGATTTTAGTTTATATAATTTGAGCAACAAGGGACCTAGGCTTATGGGAGGGAGACCTAGATGAATAGGTATACAAACTAATTTTTTATATTTAATTTAATTTTCATTGATTAATATTTTTGTAATGTGAAAAAGGTAAAGTCAAATAATAGATTACAACCATAGCAACCAAAGTATAAATATTGACACAATGCATACTAGAAGACATTCTTGGTACGATAAATAAATTTGAATTTCAGCTATGGAGACATAACTCCTAGTTGATCTAGTCAAGAAGGATAATGTCAGACATTTACATACATTTTCATGGTTGGGGGATGTGATCATATAACTCACACGTGCAAAATGCTAAGTCACACAAGCACAAACACACACATTTTAGCTTGAAGTTTCACTAAAAACATTGACTTACTAGAGAAATATTTTCTAGAGATAACAAGAGCATACCCATCCTACTAGAGATGAATTTGTTTATACCATATTCATTATGAAATTTTCACTACAACATAAGTACGCTAAGGTTTTGAAATATCAGGATAAATATGTCTTTGGGTTAGGTTCTAGGGATACAACACAAACTAGCTCCCATATCCACATCCTTAGTTTCCCATATGTTATAGAGGAGAGGTGAGGGGACTAATACACTACACTTGATACATGATTTTTATAAGCCATGTTCCCCCTATGTATTGTTTAACTATGAATGGGTAATATATTTTATCTTTCTATTTATGTGTGTGCTATAATACATTCACAATATAAATAATATCTTTGCAAACATACTATAGTAAGATAAAATAAATTAATCATGACGTAACATAATATCTATCATTTTACCCAATATAAGGGTTGTGAGGTAGTTAATCTATCATTTTCCCCAATATAATGGTAGAGTCCACTAACATACTTTAGAACTTTATTCTTCTCAATATTGTCGATCCTCAACTGCACAAGTAGGTGTGGAATTTGTCAATATCCTCTTGTACCAATTTCAACTAATCCTTTTTGTAGTTGTTATCCTTCTATTCTCAATGTTGGATACAATTATATGCATACATGTATGAGATAGATCAGTTATGATAATACCAATTATAATATCATTCGATACTTTTAAGATCACAATGACTAGACATTGCCTTAGGCATTCTTTACACTTTTTATCTTTGCCATTTTATGCTTTCTACAACCATGTCACTCACTTCATGTTGTTGGGGGATCAAACCAACAATAGATAAAATTGTGACAGCAATAAACGCGGAATTAAATCAGATTGACAAGTAATTAGAATGATAATAGCAAGAACAAGAGATACAAGAAAACACCCTGAAAACTTGTATGAACAAACTCTTTACAAAAGGAATACAATTGAAGAAAGCTTCTTTCTTCCACACCTCTCCTAGATGTATAGATCTCTCAATAGATCTCTATTCCTCAAGAGCTATCTCTCTCAAGAACAATCAACTCCAACAAGCCTGGATTGATTCAATTCTGTACTGTTCTTCAACATTCAACAATGTCTACAACTTTACATTGCCTTACATACGTATGAGCTAAGAAGATCTATCCTAATATAGAATTAAGAGACTTGAGCATGTACTTCCAACAAACAGTTAAACCACTTAAACAAGGGCTCTAAAAATAGTAATGCTAATAATAGAGACGCCAGCTTGAGTCTACAACTCAAACTTATCATGCAAACACTCGCTTCTGTCCACGGAAATAGCTTTCTGGACACGCAGGTAACCGATGTCGATTCCTGCTGCTTGTCTGTGACCGCCATCGGCCGATTCTCTACCGACGTCGGCGTCTCTGCAACTGCCTGTGACCGACGTCGGTCGCTCCTAACCGACGCTGGTGTCTGTGTAGACCCGAACCTGATAATGAATGCTCCTTGGTGAAGTTTTTAGCTCCACACCCTAACACATGTGACATGCATTATTTAGTTTGTTATGTTTATACAACATAAAAAATGTCTTATGGATAGATTGAATGAAAGTATCCATTTGTATAATGTAAATTCATCATTTCTTCATAGCCCAAATGATGACATACAACTTTATTAAAGGTAAAATATTAGTGCACCATGTCATTGAAAGTCTCATAATTGTATGCATCAACTGTCCATGTGCATCATTTTTTGTGTTGGTCTAAATTTAAATATAATCAATGATGTATACCATGGCTCCCACTAGCCCAACAAAAAGTCATTGCATAACTCCATCAAAGGCATGTTTTTAGACAAGTGTCCATTACAAGTTATTTTTAGCATGGGCGACTTGATTCAATAACCATGAGATCTTCATGAGTCCTAAAACAAACTAGTGGTAGATGCGAGTTTATGAAAACTCCTAAGCTCTATGATTTACTCCAAGATGACTAATCTTGAAAATTATGGATCTTCTATAGGACTACAAGAAGACCAACACAACTAATGACATTGCCTAGCTATTGGATCTACGTAGTGCTAAGAGTACACTTTACTAAGTCATCTTACAACTTGTGGTGATAAAGGTGCCCAAGACATGCATGACATACTTGATGTGCTCTTCCAATGTCTTCAAGATGAGAATCTCATCCAAGTAGACAATGAAGAATTTGTTGAAGGAAATGACTATCATTCATCAAGAGCATGAATGATGATTCCAAATAAATAAGGTCAAAAGGCACAACCATTGGTTAATCCCTCTATTATTTTGAATATTGTCTACTATAAGAACGTGTTGGTGAAGTATTGAGCACCCAACAATTGATACAAAAGGCCTATGTATGGTAATGGACATCAGCTCTTCACCATGATCTTATTAAGTAAGCAATAATCAATACACAGGTGCTAAAACCATTTTTCTTTGTCGTAAGGAAAACCTATTTACCACAAGGCGAAGAGTTTCCTTGGTCGATTAACTCTTGAATATGGTGCAGTATATTATCATTCTCACTAATTGATCTTTTGTATAGGTCTTTCAAAAGTATAAATATTAGAACCAGAATGATCTATTGATTTAATGTATAGTGCATTATAAAACCCTTCCATTTCAAAAATACATCTCCAAACTAAGAAGAGATTGTAGAGGAAGATCAACTTAGTCATAGCAACAACAATTGTTAGGGCACAATTCATGGACATATGCAAAATATGTAGACTACAAGGTAAACATGAAAATGGTTTCAATGAGAGAGTATAGTGACAAGAATGACAAAAACACTGAAGATAAAACATGAATAGTGTCGAAGATAAAACATAAACCAGCAGACGATAGACGAGATATGTCATGAAACAAAAATAGCAGATGAGATATGTCATGAAATAGTAAAACAAAGGCAAAAGGGAAACATTGATGAAGACAGTAAAAGAAAGAAAAATAAGGGAAACATTGATGAAGGGAAATGTAGAGGCCTTCATAAAAAAATACAAAGCAGAGGAAAAAGACTAGTGCAATGGTGAGGGAAAACACACAGAAAATGTGGGACAATATGAGGTGAATAAAAATGAAAATGCATGAAGACAAAAATTATGGAAAACACTTGAAGGGAAAAATAAGGGTTTTGACCAAGAGAACATACCCTTACATGATTTTGATATACAAATAAATTCAGTTCTATAGCGTGAATAAGTTTTTTGAAATTCCTTGCATAATCAAAATCAGTAAATTGTGAATGGTTGTTGGTTCAATTGAAGTTACTTGGATCAAAAAGAGGCCACTAGGGATCAATTCTTGCCGGCTAGTAAAACCTAACATGTGAAAAGGGATGAGGCTGGTATCATGCCCCAGGCAACTTTGGTAGAATGAATACCCCTTAGTGCTTGGCTCTTAGCTGAAGATCACTATGTAAAGTAGTGATTCATAAAAAAAACTCGTAAATTTTACTTCCATTTATTTATTTGTGGGTCTATCAAACATCTAAATTCAATTCCATATCATTATTTACATTAATTTTAGTGTCATTTATTGTATTAAAAATTTTGGTCAAAATTTGTATTTTCCTTGTTTAAATTTTTTTTCGAGTGAAAAATGGAAACTATTCAAAACTTGGTTTTGCCAAAATCGTAAAAGTTAAACAACCATAGCTACATTGTGTAGAGTCATAAGATTTTAATAATCACATAATATCTCCAAGATATTCTAGTTGAGCAACATCTCAAAAATTTTATATAAAAAACTATGGATATCGGGATAAAGTTTTAGCCAAAGATGATTTTGTCATTGGCTAAACTTTTTAGTTTTTTTCTACACAATTTTTCTACATCAGACAATAGCAAAATTTCAATGAACTACAAATTTCGTGTTAATATCTTAAAAATAATTTGCAAATGTAATGATTAAACTCTTTTGTTTCATTGTATTTGTAAATTTTTGGGTCAAATTTGAGTTATTCTCTGATTTAGTCATTAAATGAGAGTGTTAAAGTTATAACATTAGCATCATATTTAGCCATTAGTTAGTGCCTAACTAATGGCAGATATGAAACCTCCCAAACTGATGTAACTATATTTTTTATTAATAAAAGGACAATAACACACATCAATATATGTGTGCGTACTTCCATTTTATCCTCATTATATTGGCACTCATTTTATAACACATTTCTCAAAGTCATGTTTCTATCAAGACCTAGGTGTCTCTAGGAAAATAATGAGCAACATGAACTAATACATGTGTAACCTCACCAAACTACTGAAGTAAACCAAATTATTATGTTGCACACTAAACAAGGCATAATCCAAAATTGCATTTATCAGCATTCCTATATATCTCAAAAAAATAAGGCATAAGCCAAAATTGCATTTTTCAGGGTCCCTAGATATCTCAAAAAAACTATGAGTAACACAAACTTATGCGTATGAGGTGCAAACTCCTTGCAGTGTATAACAAATATCAATGGTAAGTTAAGCCTTAATAAGAAATTCCATAATGTGTTAGATGCAATCATTGAACTTGAAAAATCATCCAAGGAGCTTAACTCTATAGATGATTTTTCTGTCATATACATATGAATTTCTCATTATGTTATGAATCTTTGTGGGTCATCACAAGTGATTAGTACACATGAGCTTGGTGCACTAACACACATCATTCACTGATAGATTATTTTGACTTCCACTATCAACAATGACTTGTTATTGTCCCTCAACTCAACATTGCATATGAAATAAGCACTATCTTTCCTCTATAGTGTCAGTCATGTAGGTTTAAAAATTGACATTAGTAATAAGGAAAGTTGCCTCAAGATTAATTTATTTCCCTTAATAAAAAGATTCAAAAGATAATATTCTCCACAAATAGCTTCTATGAAATTATCCCAAGTGTTGACAAGGTTGTAATCTTGTGCACATTGTTTTCTAAGTTTTTCCCTCTAATGTAGGATGGGTTTGAATACTTTAGTAAAGTTCATGTGATATTCACCACATCAGCAAAGTGATTGAAAGAGAAATATGCCCTAGCTTTTCAAATCCAATCATCTAATGTTTCAATGTCGATCTTGCCTTAGGAAACTAGAATGTTGAGATACACCTACACCTTCAAAGCTCTTAGATGTTGGACCAACATGATATCATGTGATATAGAAGAGAGAGGTCTTAATTGTCAAGTCATAAAATTTATCAATAAGTGTCTTACACCATCCCTTTAGGACATCCTTGGTGAACCATTGCAAAACTATAGACATTTGGTAACCTTCTTTTGAGTCATCCATTTTTATCTTACGGTGAACTTCATCTAGATAAATCTAAGGCATGACAAAGCTACAATCACATATATTGCTGCACATGAGGGTTAATTTGGATTCAAGAAAGGTATGTTGGTATGAAAAGCACACTTTGATTCAACTATCATGAATGTTTCGTACCATGACATGAGAATGAAGGTTTCCCACTTTAATACTAATGATTTTCCACGTAAGGCTCTCAATCCTCAAGGTCACTTATCAACACCATGAGACCTAAAATGGTTTTGTGAAGTAGAACAGAATACAAAATCTAGTAATATACTATGTTATAATGTATATACAATAGAAAATAATGTTCAAAACTATATCAAGATAAATTTGAAATTAAGATACAAATTTCAAAGATAATGAACAACATGCCAAATAACTAAAAATTAATCTCAAATTCACACTAAACACCTGAGTGGGAAAAGATAGGCAAAGAAAATGCAAATAACAATGGAAATGAGACAAATATACAACAAATATTGCAGTCAATTTGCCTCCAAATGCAAAGGATGTGCCCCAATTTGACAAAGGATCATTATGATATGTATTTCATCACCACACATAAGACCACACACTATGTATTTCATCTCCTTCTTTCATAACCTTTTCCCTCCAAAATCATTCCCAGAAAAGGATGCTTCACTTGAGGAGGGGATTTTAAATATAAAAACCACTTCTATTATAAATTCACTTAAAGGTAGACTTGCCCATGACCAAAAAGGTCCCCTCTTTAACTCAAAACCAAATTAGAAGCTAACATAAGTCACTTTTTGGCAACTAAGACTTATTATTATTTTATTTTAAGTATTTACAAATAAATTTTAATTTAATAATAATATTATTATATTCTCAAAAAAAGGTGACATTATAGTCCCTTCCAAAGTGAATAAATATGTTGTAATGCTTTAATAATATGGATCTTATACCTATCAAATAAAAGAGCACTTCAAAAAACAAGCTCATATATTTATTGTCCTTCTTCCTAATGATGTTCTACGGTAGTCTGTGAAGTTTTAAAACTTCCTTGAAGCAGAGAATAACTATTACCTTAGACTTGCCATCTTCATTTTCTCCTTTCAAAAAAACATCAACATATTTATTCTTTGCATACTCGGTTGTGCTAAAAACCTTCGAAGTTATTGTAACTTCAGCCCTAGATAAAGGAATTGATGAATAATCAATAGCTTGACAAGCTAAAACATATTCCTAAGTGTCATATTCATTCTCCTTTCCAATCTTGTCAACTATGGTGGGAGGACATTCCAAATTCACAAATATGAGTGTGACTGAAATAATATGGTGCCTGCTAGTTATGATGATAGTGAAATTAATGGTGGTAATTTAGCTCATGGCTATCATGGAAGTGCTTTGTCTAGCATTTTTAGGTAGTAATACATCATCCCATGCTTCCTTGGTGCCTTCTTGGAGACCCTTTGCATGAAAATTTAATTTAAGAGCCCTCTCACCGTGCTTTTGTTGCACTACTCTAATATTCAAGTGGGTTGCCCCTTGGGATCCTTTTATAATGTCCCCTTTTTGGCATAGTTTGCTTTTGGAGTCCTTAGCTTGGTTGTTCCCAAAAATCTAAGGGAACGAAGAATAGGGAATATGGAGGGGGTCTAATCTATGAATAAAAAGGTAAAAAGTACTTAAGTTTTCTAATTTTCAGCCTATTTTGCAAAAAAGTACTTTTAATCTTATGTTCACTTAAGTTGGGTTCATGGGAGCCCTTAAAAATGGGAGTTTAAAAAAGATGAAATGCTTATGTTTTGAAAAGATACAACCCTCCAAATTGGGCACCACCCTTGGAGGTTGGTTATAAAATCAAAGAAGGAATCTTGTGAAGATTTATGTTGAATATTGAATTAGAAATTTTGATCAAGTATTATAAACTTGATTACCACATCTTGAAAACAAAACCTTTAAGAAGTGTCAAGGTTTGGAGATGAAAATATCCATTCCTTCTACTTGGGAATCTCTATTCAAGGTTTATAAGTGAGATTCAAAATTATATGTGTACATGCAAGTTGATCTACAAAAGTGTATTTGGATACCACCTTTATTGAGGAAATATTGTAGACCCTATCGGAAGCTGGTTTTGGTAATTTTATAAGTCTTAGAGAGTGGAAAATTGCCTTGGGAGCTTGTTTGTGGTATGTAAGATCATTCAAAGGTGTGTTGACTTGCCTAGATAGTTGGGTGAACCATTTCGAAGGGTTGTTGAAGCCAATAAGGGTTGCATAACATTTTATTTAATTTTCCAGCTATGGCGACTTAATTAGAGGGCTGACCCTGAGGATTTTGAGGTTGATTTAAAGTGTTCATGGAGTATAAAATATTGTAAATATTTTATACTAATTTTTTATCTTGGGAAACTTGCCTTAGGAGTCTTTTGGAGGACATTTTGAAGATTTTTGGTGAAGAAAACAATCTGATTTATTTCCTAAATTTTTCTAAGGTGGGTCAAATCAGCTGGGAAAGATATTAAGCATTTTCGGAGGGTTTTTATGTTATACACACCACACTGAGAGGGAGGGTGAATCAATGTGTAATAATAATTTACTTTCTTTCTAATTAACTTTTATAAATAAACCATTAACACAAGAATAAGTAAATGCACAACATATAATTTACGTGGAAAACCCTTACTGGGGAAAATTCACATTTAAATAGTTGCTTAGATCTACTATCAAAATCTATCCATAAGATTAATAATTCTTTTTATAAAACTATGTAGGCACCAACATTTTTGGAGAAACCAATCACCTATGCCAAGCACCAACTTAGCAAGAGACACTAATCTCTTTAATTAAAGGACCAACTTCATCACTAAGCACCGACTTAGTGAAAGACACCGATCTTTTTGTTCTGAGACACCTATCTCACTTAAACAATTTCCACCTTCTCACTGTTGCATTGTCAATAAATGATGGCACACTCAATTTTTCTCTTCTCTCTCTTATTCCTCTTCTTCTCCTTGTCTATTATAGAAAGAATTATTTCTACACACATTCTAACTCCCATTCATTTCTCCTTTATACCTCTTCATGCCTCTTGGAAAGGGTGTGATTTCTCCCAAGGGATACTCCCATTCATTTCTCTTTTATACCTCTTCATGCCTCTTAGAAACGGTGTGATTTCTCCCAAGGGATATAATATCTCTAAAGGTGGTTGGCCCTTCATTTTAGATTATCATTCGTTAGACTTGGGTGGTGATTCTTATTACCAAAATTTAGATGCTAACAAAGGTGGTCAGTCATCATTTAATACAAATGAATTTAACTCCATTTCAATGTTATTCTTCATTCTTCAATAATTTATCTTCACACTTCAATCATTTCTCTTCACACTTCAATCATTTTTCTTCATACTGGGTGAGATTGTAGCTACTAACTGGGAAAGTCCAAAACTACTGAGTGATTCTAAAGCTCTATGCGAGTCTAAAGCTTTGGGTGAGTCTGCAACTACTGAGTTTGAAGCTCTATAGGAGTTTGAAGATCTGGGCGAGTCTGAAGCTACTGAATAAGTCTGAAGCTCTGTGTGAGTTTGAAGATCTAAGGAGTCTGAAGCTCTAAGCAAGTTTGAAGATTTGGGTGAGTCCAAAAATTTCCCTTCACTTTTCCTTTGATGTCAATGACAATATTCCAACAATCTCCCCTATGTCATTGATGGCAATCCTTGTAAAAAAATGGTACATGAACTCCTCCTTGTTGTAATTCTCCTTTGCTCCCCCTTTCTTTAAAATTTCCCCTTTAACATCAATGACAAAGAGACATATAACATAATTACAATGTATATCACCAAAAACATTCCATGGAGCTGAATAATACAATGATTATCTCCCCCTTAATCCATGTTTTTCTTGATGGATTTAATGACTAGATAAAGAATGGATCATTCCCAATTTCTGCCTTAGAAACTCAAAAAAAAATTTGGGAGGAGCTTCATGAAGATATCTTCTATATGTACCTTTATGGAAATATGGTCCATCTTTACTTATTGATCTGCAACATGTTCTCTTAGAAAATGATACTTGTTGTAAATATGCTTAGTTCTTGAATGCATAACTAGAATCTTGGAGATGTCTATTGCACTTGTATTTTCATAGAAAATGGAAATTGGATTGACATACTCAATTATAAAATCACTCAAGGTTTGTTTTATCCAAAGGACCTGTATACAACATGATGTTGCTAATATGTACTTAGCTTCATCTATGGACCATGAAACTAAAGGTTGTTTCTTACTTAACTATGACACAAGACTCTCTCTAAGAAAGAATGCACCTCCACTTGTCCTCTTTCTATCATTAATGTTTCTTGCCCAATTTGCATTAGTATGAACTATCAAAGTGTAATCTTTTCCTCTTGGGAACCACAAACCAAGATCCATAGTGCCTTTGAGATACCTGAATATCCTTTTGACTACCTGCAAGTATGTTTATTTTGGTGTATCTTGAAATCTAGCCACTAAAATTACTACTTGTATGATATATGGTCTTGATGTAGTAGTATACAACAAACTTCCAATCATTGATCTATATAAGGTCTGATTGACTTCTGTTGACTCATCATCTTTTCTCAACTTACATCTTATTACCAGTGGAATACTTTCTGATTTACAATCATCCATATTGAATTTCTTCAACATTTCCTTAATGTATTTGGTCTGAGAGATGAAGATTCCTTTACTTGACTAAGTAATTTGCAACCCAAGGAAAATTGATAACTCTCATAACATAGACATTTCAAAACCTTGTTTCATTACCCCTCTAAATTCTTGAGACATCTTCTCATTGTCTCTACCAAAAATAATGTCATCAACATACACAACCATAATTAATGGGTTATCACTATCAGTCTTGATGTATAGGTTACTATTAGTCACTCTTCCCTTGAAACCTTAATCAAACAAGTATCTTTCAAGCCTAGCATACCAAGCTCTAGAGGCTTGTTTTAGTCTATACAATGCTTTCTCCACCCTACACACATAGTCTTTATTCCCTGGTAGAGAGAAACCTTCAAGTTACTCTATGTAAACCTTTTCTTCAAAATTTCGATTGATAAATGTAGACTTCACATCCATCTAATAAAACTTGAAATTCTTGAATCCAGTATATGCCAAGAATGGTCTTATGGATTCTAGTTTTGCCATAGGGGCAAAAGTCTCCTCAAAGTCAATACCTACTTAAGCATAGCCTTTACAAACCAGTCTTGCCTTATTCTTTTTTACTTTACCATCTCTATTCAAATTTTTTCTAAAAACCCATTTAATTATAATTACATTCTTATCCTTTGGTCTGGAAATAAGTTCCCAAGTTTCATTCTTCTCTATTTGGTTCAATTCTTCTTCTATGGCATGGATCCAATGCTTATCACTGATGGCTTCTGAAAAGCTCTTCAACAATAGGGAGAAGTTTACATTTTCTGATGTATTCATTAACATTCTCTTAGTTTGAACTCCAACATCAATATCACCAATGATTTGATTTTCTGGGTGATTTTTCTGAATGAATTTGAATGGCGCCCTTGGATCTTCCCTTTCTTCTTTTTCTTGACTTTCTTCTGCTACTTCTTTCTTGAAGATTGATTCTTAGAAATGAATATTAGTTGGTACAATCACTTATTTAGCCCTAGTTCCATCCATTCTAAAAGTGGCACTCTCTACAATTATTTATATCCTTTTATTATAACATCTATAGGCTTTACTTTTTGAGGAATAACTAAGAAAAATACCTTCATCAACTCTTGAGTCAAACTTCCCCAAGTCTTCATCATCTCTTTTGATGTAACATTTGCTTCCAAACATTTTGAAGTATTTGACTCAAGTTGGTCTACCCTTCCACATCTCATAGTGTGTTTTACTATTGTTTACCCTGATTTGTCCTTTGTTCAAGATGTAAACTATGATGTTGATTGCCTCTCTCCAATATCTATCTGAAATTAAAGATTCATTTAGCATTGTTATTGTTATTTCATGTATAGTTTGATTCTTTCTCTCTACAACTCCATTTTATTGTGGAGTCCTAGTGGCTAAGAAATGTCTCTTTATTCTATGCTCTTCATAGAATTCATTAAATTCATTTGAGAGGAACTCAACCCCTTGATCTGACCTTAAGCATTTGATCTTTAGATTCATTTCATTTTCAACCAAAGCTTTAAACTTTTCAAATGCCTCTAATTTCTCTTTTAGAAAGGCAACCCATGTCATTCTAGAATAATCATCACTAAGTAGTATACAATAACTCTCACCTTATATGTTTTGTGTTCTTATGGGTCTACACGTATCTATATGGATCAATTCCAATGGCTTGGTTGCTGAGTACTATGTTCACCTAAAACTAGCTCATGTTTGCTTTTCATGCTGACATTTCTTACAAATAGTGTTTGAAGGTTTTATGATTTTCAGCATGTCTTTTACAACATTCTTAATGTTGATTTTCACTAAATTATCAAAATTACTATGGCACATTCTTTTATGCTATGGCCAACTCTCATCAACTTGACTCAAATAACACTCATCTCCTTTTACTCCACTATGTATAGATTATTTGATGTTATATTTGCATCTGCAATTAATTTTTAGTGTTTGTTATCTTGATCTCATAGTATTAAGAATAAAATGTGAGCATGTGTCGTTGATCATACATTTGGCTAACACTCAATAGGTTATGCTTCAACCCTTCAACATATAAAACATTTTCAGTTTTTGTCTTTCCATTATCAATGCCGAGGGGACCTTTTCCAATAATCCTAGCCATAGCATTATCCCCAAAATTTATTGTACCTTCACTCATTTTTTTCAAATTGAAATATTTGTTTTTATCACTTGTCATGTGGCTGGAACACCTACTATTTATACACCGCTATTATCCTTCATCTTGTGCATGAAATGTTCTCCTTCATCTTGCTTCTCTCTCTATATTTATATATATTCTTTTTCTTTATAATTGGTGTATTCACCTTCTTGTTTTGTTTAGAGGCTTCTATGAAAACACATCTATAGAATAACGATATATGACCAAATTTATTGCAATTATAGCATACAATGTCACTTTCCTTGTAATTTGATAATGATGTAAATGAGTTATAATTTTTATTAGAAACTCTATAAGTCTTTTTCCATAGTTCCACGCATGTTAATTTCTTGCATGTCCATTACACTTTATTGCTCTATGACCGAATTTATTGAAAGAAAAATAATAACCATAGAAGTAACTTGTGTACCTTATCACATTATTTTTTCTTGATGGAAATGATTTTTTGAGATCTCTAACAGGATTGTTCTTACCTCTATTTTCTCGATGAGGAAAATTGGTATGCTCTCTCTTCTTTTCACTTTCTATTTTCACAGACCTTATAAGTGCATCCACATAGCTCTTTGGCTTCTTCATATTTATCCTCTTAGGTGGTTCTATAGTTTTTTCACTCTGCCCTTCTTTAGTGTTCTTCTTGTTCTCTTCATAACCAAGACTAGTCTTGATACATGATGACCTTTGGAAATTGAGAATGTCATCCAGTACTTTGGTTCTTTTTAATTTAGCATGTTTTCTCCAATTCCTTCTTTAAGAAATTAACTTCTGATTCTAACTTTGCAATGTGATTTTATTTTGCCTTAAGATGGACTCTTACTTTCTCCTCTGTCTTCTTGGCTTATTTTATTCCAGTCTTTAGACAAATGATGACCTTTTTTTACTCTTCAAGGTTATGAGACATTTTTATTTTTACGTCACAGTTTTCTTCATATTTTTGAATCTATAATCTTTATTTCAGATTCTTATTCTTAAGAACTTTTGTCTCACCTAAAGTAAAGATGAGTTCTTCTTCAAGATCTACCTCTCTATCTTTAACATCTTCCTCTTCTTTCAAGGTGTCTTCACTTGTAGAGGCACAAGTCATTATAGCCATGAACGGAGTTTCTTCTCTGTCACTACCTAAAAGGCTCTCATCACTCTCTTCAACTGAGTTGCTATCCTTTTTAGAATAAAGACTTTACTTGTGCTTATTGTAATTTTTATTATACCCATTTTGTTTGAAGTTTTTCTTGAAGTGAGGCTTATTTTCCTTCTTTTACTTTTTATTGTTATTATTTTCCTCATCATTGCTATCATCCTTATGTGGAAATTTAGTACCAAAGTTCCCTATTTTAACATAATTGAAACACTTGAAAGGTATCTTACCTTTGTATTTATCAAATCCTTTTATAAGCTTTTTGACAAACATGGCCTCCTTATCTTCCCTTTTATAAGCTTTTTGACAAACATGGCCTCCTTATCAAATCCTTTTATAAGCTTTATATTTCCCTTTTTTAGAAGCTTTGAAGGCTACTTCCTTCTTAGATGATTTTTCCTTTTCAGTCCTCATCTCATTTGTCATGAGAATTCCATGTAACTCATCAATTCTTAATTTGTTTGGATCCTTTATTTATTCAATCGCATAAATTTTTGCATCGAATCTTAAAGGCAAAGACCTTAGTACCTTTTGGATAACTATAGATCTGACTTTTTCACCATTCCCTCTGATAATGTTGATAATTTCACCTACATGAAGTAGATAGGCTACAATGTTTTCATCCTCTCTCATCTTCAAACTTTTGAATTATCTCCTATGAGTTTGAAGTTTCACCATCTTTACTTTGTTATCTCCCTCATAGATGGTCCTAAGTTTATTCCAAATCTCCCTAGGAGTCTTTTAGAGGCCATTTTGAGGATTTTTGGTTAGCAAAACAATTTGATTTATTTCATATATTTTTTTGAGGTAGGCCGAATCATTTGTGGAGAAATTGATCATTTTTAGAGGGTTTTTATGTTAAACACACACCACATTGAGGGGGGTGAATTAGTTTTTAATAATAATTTAATTTCTTTCTAATTAACTTCCATTAAGAAACCATTCAAAATGCATAATGCAAAATTTACGTGAAAAAACCAACCATAAGATTAATAATTCTTTTTAAAAAAAATTAGGCACCAACCTACTTGGAGACACCAATCCCCAATGCCAAGCACCAACTTAACAAGAACCACTGATCTCTTTAATTGAAGCACCAACTTCACTACCAAGCACTGACAGAACAAAGACACCAATCTTTCTATTTTGAGAAACTGCTCTCACTTAAATAATTTCCACCTTTTCACTATTACTTTTTCAACAAACGATGACACAATAAAGTTTCTCTCTTCTCCCTTTTCTCTCTCTTCTTCCACTTATTCTCCTTGTGTATGATAGAAATAATTATTTTTACACATGTTCAAATTTCCATTCATTTCTCTTTTATACCTTTTCATGCCTCCTGGAAAGTGTGTGATTTCTCCCAAGGGATACAATCTCTCCAAAGGTGGCTGGACCTTCATTTTAGATTATCATTCATTAGATTTGGATGATGATTCTTATTGTCAAAATTTAGATGCTAATAAAGGTGGTTTGCCATCATTTAATAAAAATGAATTTAACTCTATTTCAACATTGTTCTTCATTAGTTAATCATTGCTCTTGATACTTCAATTTTTATTCTTCATGCTTCAATTGATGTTCTTTACACTAGGCAAGTTCAAAGATATTGAATAAGTCTGAAGCTTTGGTTGAATCCAAAACTCTGGGAAAGTCTGAAGCTACTGGGCAAGTCCGAAGCTACTGAGTGAGTCTGAAGCTTTGAATGAGTCCAAAGCTTTAGATGAGTCTAAATATTTCCCTTCACCTTGCATTTGACATCAATGATAATATTCCAACATTTTAGACTCCACTTGACAAGGTACAAAATGTTATATTATTTCTTATTTTTTTGGTAATTAATCACAAGTGTTTGAAAGAATTTGGAAGGGAAAGGCAAGAGTTTCCTTCTAAGAATTATGCCCTTGTTTTTTGAGTGGGGCAATTCACTTGTGAAGGGTGTGCAAGAGTTTAGGGTGCCTTGTTTGGCCCTAAATAAGAGGCCATTAATTATTATTAATATTTGTGAATTTTATAATATTTTTCTAGCAGGTTTTGGAATGAATACAAGTCTAATTTTTAAAGTTATTACATGATATTGATTCCTATATGTGCCGACTTGGTTGTGTGAAAAATTGATCATGTTTTAGTCCCTAACATTGGCCAATTTTGACATAATGTGCATGATGGAGATTGTATATAATTTATCTTCAGTTTTAGGGAGTCTTTTTGTGTGGATTTGGTGAGAGGAAGAGGATATTAAAATCAAATTTTGGGTGTTGTCAGTTTGAAATGGTAAACACATCAATTCAGCTCCCCTTCCTCATTCAGTGTGAGCCATTGTGAGCTAAATCTCATAAGGTATTTTTATACTTACTTTTAAACATTTATAAGCATGAGATTTTTAGTTTGGTGATGCATATACAGCCTTAGGGTTGGCCAGTTTTAAATTTTTAAAATTTAATTTTTGTTTGGGTTTGATTAAAAAAACCCTATTTTTTTATCATTGTCCCAATTTGGGGACATTACAATGGTATCAGAGCCATAACTTGGCTATTATAAAGGGTGAAAGATTTGATACACAAGTGGTAACAAAGAAGTTAAGTATTACTTGAGTAGCAGGGAAAAAGTAGGGCATCCTCTAGTTGGTTTTCTTGAACAAGATGGAGTTGTGGGTGAGATGGAGTACTAGGAGACATAAAGTGAGAGGAGAGATAGGTTAGCTAAGGATAAATTTGAAAAGTATTCTCAAACTCAAGAGAAGATGACAACAATGATGGAGGGGTTTCTTCATTCCCTCTATGAGATGGATGGCTTGAAGCCACTCAATGAAAATAGGAGTGCCTCATGGAGTAGCTCACATGTACATACACCAACTTCAGGGAATGGGGCACCCACATGTAAACCCATACAACGTATATTTTTTCATAGGGAGGAGCCCACACCATTGATGGAGGGCTTCCTCAGCCCACAACATGAGTTAGAGATAGAGATGAATGAGTATGTCACCTTGTCCATGATAGTTAGAGAGGCTATGATTTTTTTTTGAGTTTTTAGATTGAAAATAGGGATAGAGTGGGCCCAAGATCAATCAAAGGCAAAGGGGCAACTAGGGAGATTTCTACCATACCTTGGGGAAGTTATCTCTCTCTTCATTTGATGGGTCACAAGGAGCTCAGTTAGGGCATGGACTAAGAAAGTGGATACCTTCTTTTCACTTTGACCTATGGTAGAGGGAGAGGCCATTCAGTTTGCCACCTTTCATTTAGAGGGAGAAGCCCACAATTGGTGGTATCATGGTTTGATCACATAGGGGCATCAGTACATACACTCCTATGAGGAGTTTAGTAAGAAGTTAATTCGGAGGTTTGATAGAGCAGATCCTAAGCTTTATTTCAATGATTTAGCTCAGTTAAGGTAGAGGGCCTTAGTGGATGATTATGTCATAGAATTTTAAAGACTTTTAGTCATGGTGATTGATATTTCAATTAGGGGATTGGTGGCACTATTCACAGAGGTATTGGTTGACTCCCTAAGGGGATTGGTTAAGGCTTTAGATCCATCTTCATTGAGAGAGGCCATTCAAAAGGCCTATGATATGGAGTCTTATACCCCAAGGGCAGATTTCCACCTTTGGGACAGCCAAAGAGTACCTTTTTCTCACCTAATGGGCAGCAAAGAGGTGGTAATTTGGGGCAGCCCAAGAGTAGCTTTGTAATACCAGCTAAGGCCAATCATGTGGGTCCTTTGACTAGACCAAACCAACCAAGTTTGGGGTACCATAAGGTGCTATCATGTAGTAGTTTTGATGTGAGAAATGAGCTAAGAGAAAGCTCTTTTCTTCACATGCAAGGAGCCTTGAGAGAAGGGCCACAATTGCCATGGCAAGGGACATGTTCACTACATCAAAGTACATTTTGAAGAGGAAAATGAGGAGGTGTTGACCAATTTTTGGTCCTGCAGGGCAAAATTGGGCACCCCCTCATTTTTATTTACAAAGAGTCTTTCACATCCATGATTTGGCTAAGTCATCCCTCAATTTCCTTGTGCAAAATACCCTGTCAAACCTATTCCATGAAAAATCCAAGTGTTTTATCATTTTACTTAGTCTAGTGCAAATCAGGTTTGTGCAGGTACATTACTTGTCTACTTTTATAAGTAAAAGTGATTGAAGAAACTGAAATGGTCTAAGCAGTTTGCAAAAAGGCAATAGATTTCCTTCAGAGGGCATTTTGATGGCTTGAAAGATGTTTGCAAAAACTCCGAAGGATATGTGCCCTTACGGAGGGTACCTTGGTCAGTGGTAGGACCAAATCAGAGGTTTTGAAGGTGCATTTCAAGACCCAAAGGGCCTTTGTGAAGGGTAGTGAGCATATTTAGGAAAGAGAGAAAGGCCAAAGGATTCCTTCAGATTTTCTGTCTGAAAAAAATCCAAAGAAAAAACAAGACAAGGGATTCCTTCGAACTTTGTCCGAAGGAAATCCAAAGGAAGAATTAATGGATGAATTCCTTCAGACAAAATGCTTGAAGAAATTCCTTTAGACATTTTATTCGAAGAAATTCACAAGCAAGGAAATCCATGCCAAAGGCAAAGGTCAAAGGTCCTTCGAACAAAATGTCTGAAAGAAGATACAAGGAAAAATCAATGAAGGAATTCCTTAGGGATTTTTGTCTAAAGGAAATTCGAAGAAAAAATTGAGACTTTGAAAGAGCCTGAAGGAGCCCGAAGGGCAAGTGCCCTTGTGGGGGACTCCCAACAACCCAAAAGGAAAGTTTAATTGCAAAGGGCCAAAGAAATACAAAAGGCCAAAGAAATTATAAAGGGCTGAAGGAATACAAAAGGCTGAAGAAATTGCCAAAGGGGTGACAGGCCTAAGAACATCATTTTTAAGGTAGCAAACTAGCCGTTGGCTTTCAAATGGTGATGGGCATGCAGACTCAAATTTATGATAATGAAATAGCCATTTGGTTTTCAAATAGTGATAGGTCCATAGACGTCAATTTTGATGAGATGCATCAACTATTGAGGAGAAGCCAAAGAAGGAACTTACGAGAAGTGGCCCAAAAGAGCTCGAATGGCACAGGCCCAATGAAATTCAAAGGGGATTAAGACCCAAGGAGTAAACTCAATGACCCATTGATAAAGAAGCCTAAGGAGCCGGTAAAATATGGAAGATAGCTCGAGAGCTCAAATTTATAGAAAGCAATAAAATAATAAGGAAAAGGGGAACAAAATAGATAATCCAGAATATGGCTATGCACACATACGATAACTTTTGGAATGTTCCAAAGGATGCACCCAACCAAGCACAGACATGAATCAAATTAGCCTAGGTGGCAAAAGGTGTCATCACAAGGAGTTATTATTGCAGATGAAATAGTCTCCACCAAGTGGTCATCAAAGAGCACAAACATTCAAGAGGGCAGCCCATTTTTTCTTTGTTTGGCATTAATAGGTGGATAGCTATGTAATATTTCATGGAGGGATGGCTTTGTCAGTTATGGAGAATAGTGACCCATACTTTTACAGGAGTGTTTAATATGCCTAGGTAGCAAAGTCAAGACTTACGATAGCCATAACATGGTTCAAATAGCAAACTTCCTCCTTCCTAGGCATTTAATGTAATATGGGTCACCCTTTCTTGGAAAGCACCAAACTCTTTCTCAAAATGCTATATATATTGTAAACTCTCAGTTGAGAAAGATATCTCTTAGCTTATATGGTGAAGCCCTACAGGATTTTACCTTGAATCAAGACAGCATTTTTACCTCCATTAGAGTTTGCAATTTTGCATGTCTATGGTTTTGTCTTGTGTTAAGCCATTTTATTTCATGCTTTCACATAATGAATCCAGCATGTCTAGTATATTATGAGTTCTTTTGTAGGTCAGTAAGAAGTGTCCACAACAAAGTATAGACGCATGTGAACAGGATGTCATAGTGTGTCTTAGAACACATCTGGTAGTTTCTTCTTCCCTGTATCTCCAGAGGACCCCCTAGCTCACTGATGTAGAAGAAGTTCTCATGTCAAATGAAGCATATATCAGCTTTTTCTTGGTGTAAAGTGTATGTCAAAGCTAAGTAGACCAACCATTTTGGTGCATCACTGCTTTAGTTTAGGTTTTATTTTCAATATTTTCTCTCTTTTCACACCCCCATTGTTAACAATAGTAATAAAAGATTTTAGAGATACATCAAAGAGAGCTAGCTTTTATCTAGAGATTCTCCCCTCAGTTTTGCCAGACCCATAGTAAGAGGGGAGTCTCCATTGTGCCACGTGGAAGGGAGAAGTTGAGCCTTTTTTCAAGGGTGTAATCCACAGCGTCAACATTTTTTGGCATGCCTGTTGGGACAGTTTGTCCAAGGAGTTGAGGGATTTTTGGTGTGTTCTTCAACCAATCAACCTTTGGAGGCATTTCAACCAACACCAATGGAAACTCTGAGTTGAATCAGCTGGTTAAGCAGTCTTGGTGCCATCAAAAAATCACATTTTGGTATGTATAATCCCATTGTTGAGCAGCATGCTCCTTATTTTCCTTCATATAACTTTGATCAAGCTCAAGTTGTTCATGGAATCACCTCAAGCAGCTCTCCTAGTTGCCCTTCACCTAGTGTAAAGGAAGTAATGCTAGAGTTTGAGAAGCAAGTGATGGAGATAAATAGATTGGAGGAGCAGGATAGATATCAGCAAGAGCTTATGTATAAAGAGGAGTGCTTGTTTCGGAAATCTCAAGCCTTACAATCCATGAAGGACGAAGTAAAAAAATGGAAGAGTCCATTCATTCAAGGTAATCAGCCTTGTGTGCCTTCTCCCATTCTAAAGTAGCCCCATCTTATTCTAAATAAATCCCCCTCTTGTGCACCAAATCCTTTCTACTAAATAACACTTACTCACTCTAGCTCATCTGATGCAGTAACCACTCTTGCTCTTAATCCCTTGCACCTAGCTTTTCAACATAAACGGGCATTTGAGCAACCTCCCATGGAAATAAACTTTCTCAATTCCTTATATTATGAATCCTCCTTTGAAGGAAATCATCTTACGCCTTTCAAAAAATAACACATCTCTCTTCAATAAATTCTTCTTGTGCATCAATAGTGTTTTCCTATTTTTCCTTAACCTCCTCGAGTTTTACAATATGATGTCAAGGTTCTAGGTTGGAGGAGGGAATACCATGAACCAGCTCAGGGCCTTGGAAATGATGAAGTTGCTCCTACTCATGGTGATCCTCATGATCTCCAAGAAAGGTTCTCCCAAGAGAATATAGCCAAGCAAATTATAGAGTTGGGGTCAAGAATGAGATTCCTTAGCTAGGGTATGATGGATGGTTTAGAATAAACAATAGATTTCATGTTTGAACACACCCCATGTACACTCTTTCAAGAGAGATATCAAGCCACATCTGATGTAGATGAAGTGCTGGCCAAATGAAAGGAAGAGAATCATTCGATTCTAGCTCAAGGATCGCCTTCTCTTCCACATGAATCTGTCCATCAACCCTCTACTCCATTCTTTCTCAAGAAGGAACCTGTTTTGAATAAGGCAAGTGAAGAAGAGAGGATCTAATTTGTAGCTACCTAAGAGGCTATCATGAGTGAAAATGAGGATGAGATTATCATGGATTCTCCCTTTGAAGACATCATCAATAATGGAAAAGACACAGGTCGTGCATGCATACAGATGTTCCAGCAATATGAAGAAGAAGTTGACAAACTTTATTTGTCAACAATGGATGATGAGGAATGTAAGCATTGTGAGCTCTCTCCTCCCTTATTTGATGAACTTCCTTGTTGCTTTGATGAAGAGAATGACCATGCCATGGGACCCAAGTTGGTGGAGTATCAAGAGCATGTCTTGGAACAACTAGAGACTCTTATTTTTTAGCAAGAAAGGGAGAGGCCTATCCATCTTGTTGAAAGCTTTAAAGAAGAAAGCCCTGAACAAGAAAGTGAAGTTCTGTGGGATGAGGAAGTAGTTTGTAATCTCATTTCAGACATCACAGCAGTCACCCTTCTTCAAAAAAGCCATGAGGAAGCAGAAGATAAGTTTGATAGTCTCTTCAATGAGGCAGAAGGAACAAGTCAATCCATGATGCATATCAAGGGGGTTATGTGCTAGATGATCCCTATGGTGATGAGCCAACAGCCATTGACTTCTTGGTGAGATACACTAGCATGAACGACCAGCATGAGGTAAGCTTCCAAGAGCAAGATGAAAACATATACGTTGGAAGCATGTTTGACCCTGATTTATTTGGATACAAGCCAATCAAGGTGGCAGACAAGAAGAGCAAGTCACCAAGTTTCTTTTCCATTCAGCCACTTGTCTGACACCATAAGTGTTCTTGCCATGAAAGAGATTCAAGAAGTTTTCCCTTTGATCTAGGTGGGAGACAAATATATCTATTTAGTTGTACATAGTAGTTTACTTTCAATTGTCTTTGTTTTCCCTAAGTGTTGTTGCACACGTGTGTGTAGTTTTTTAGCCTTTATTGTGTGTGTTTTCCTTTGTGTTTGAGGTAAAATCTTTGTTGGTTTATAGGTCCTTACAAGGTTGTTTTTAACTTCTCCAAGATGTGTCTTGACTCCATGCCCAATATACTTAGAGGCTTCTAGTCTTCCCAAGCATAGCAGGGATACTTCCCCTGTGAGTCACCAGATGTGTTGACCAATTATTTGTCCTACAGGGTAAAATTGGGCACCCCCTCCTTTTTCTTTACAAAGAGTCTTTCACATCCATGATTTGTCTAAGTCATCCCTCAACTGCCTTGTGCAAAATACCCTATCAACCTTGTTCCATGAAAAAGCTAAGTGTTTTGTCATTTTGCTTAGTCTAGTGCAAATCAGGTTTGTGTAGGTACATTACTTGTCTACTTTTATAAGTAGAAGTGATTGAAGAACTTGAAATGGTTTAAGCAATTCATAAAAAGGTAACAAATTTCCTTTAGAAGGCATTTTGGCAGCTTGAAAGATGTTTGTAAAAAGTCTAAAGGGTATGTGCCCTTACGGAGGCCACCTTGGTCAGTGGCAGGACCAAATCAGAAGTTTCAAAGAGGCATTTCAAGACCCAAAGGGCCTTTGCGAAGGGAAATGAGCATATTCGGGAAAGAGAGAAAGGGCAAATGATTCCTTTGGATTTTCTATCTAAAGGAAATCCAAAGAAAAGACAAGACAAGGGATTCCTTTGGACTTTTTCTAAAGGAAATCAAAAGGAAGAATCAATGGATGAATTACTTCGGACAAAATGCCTGAAGGAATTCCTTCAGACATTTTGTCTGAAGAAATTCACAAGGAAATCCACAGCAAAAGGCAAAGGTCAAAGGTCGTTCAGACAAAATGTCTAAAGGAAGATACAAGGAAGAATCAACGAAGGAACTCCTTCAGACTTTTGTCCAAAGGAAATTTGAAGAAAAAGCCGAGACTTTGAAAGAGCTCGAAAGAGCCCGAAGGGCAAGTACCTTTGCGAGGGACTCCGAACAACCCAAAAGGAAGGTTTAATTGCAAAGCGCTAAAGGAATACAAAAGGTTGAAGGAATTGCAAAGGGCCGAAGGAATACAAAACGCTGAAGAAATTGCCAAAGGGGTGATGGGCCTGAGAATGCCAATTTCAAGGTAGTAAACTAGCCATTGGCTTTCAAATGGTGATGGGTTTCCGAACATCAAATTTATGGTGATGAAATAGCTATTTAGTTTTTAAATAGTGACAAGCCCATAGACATTAATTTTGATGAGATGCGTCAACCGTTGAGGAGAAGCCAAAGAAGGAACTCGTGACAAGTGGCCCAAAAGAGCTGGAATAGTGTAGGCCTGACAGAATTCAAAGGGGCATAAGACCCAAGGAGTAAACTCAGTGACCCACTGAGAAAGGAGCTTAAGGAGCTGGTAAAAGATAGAAGATAGCTCGAGAGCTCAAATTGCTAAAAAGTGACAAAATAGCAAGGAAAAGGGGAATAAAACAAAGAATCTAGAACATGGCTATGCACACATATAAAAACTTCTAGAATGTTCCAAAGTACGCACCCAGCTAGGCATAGACACAAATCAAATCAGCCCAAGTGGCAAAAGAAGGTGTTGGCACAAGGAGTTATTGTTGCAAATGAAATAGTCTCCACCAAATGGTCATCAAAGAGCATGAACATTCAAGAGAGCAGCCCATTTTTTCTTTGTTTGGAATTAATAGGCAGACAGTTGCGTGAACTTTCATGGAGGGATGGCTTTGTCAGTTATGAAGAGCAGTAACCCATACTTCTGCAGGAGCATTTAATATTCCTAGGCAACAAAGTCAAGAAGAATTTAATGTAGTATGGGTCACCCTTTCTTGAAAAGCACAAAACTCTCTTAAAATTTTATATATATTTTAACCTCTTAGTTGAGAAGGATATCTCTCAACTTGTATGGCGAAGCCCTGCAGGATTTTACCTTGAATCAAGACATAGCATTTTTACCTCCACTAGTATTTGCACTTTTGCATGTCTATAGTTTTGTCTTGTGTTGATTCATTTTATTTCATGCTTTCATAGAATGATTCCATCATGTCTAGTGTATTGTGAGTTCTTCTTTTGTAGGTCAACAAGAAGTGTCCACAACAAAGTATAGGTGCATGTGAACAGGGCGCCATAGTGTGTCTTAGAACACCTCTGGTAGTTTCTTCCTCCCTATATCTCTAGAGGACCCCCTAACTCACTGATGCAGAAGAATTTCTCATGTCAAATGAAGCATATATTTGCTTGTTCTTGGTATAAAGTGTATGCCAAAGCTAAGTAGACCAACCATTTTGGTGCATCACTACTTTAGTTTAAGTTCTATTTTTAGTATTTTCTCTCTTTTCATCCCCCTATTATTAACAGTAGTAGTAGTAGTAAAAGATTTCATAGATGCATCAAAGGGAGCTAGCCCTTATCTTGAGATTCTCCCTTTAATTTTTCCAAACCCACAGTGAGAGGGGAGTCTCCATTATGTTGTATGGAAGGGAGAAGCCAAGCCTTCTTTCAAGGGTGCAATCCACAGCGTCAATAGGAAATTAGGACAGCCAACTATGAGGGGAACACATTCAAGATAGAAGAAGAGGAGGAGTTGAGTGGCACCTTGGCATCACTTTTAAGGGATCCTAGATATTATCCCTTTAGAGTTAAGGAATCATTGAAGGGCACACCTATTACCATACTTATTGACAGTGGAGGAACTCAAAATTTCATTGATAGAGGATTGGTAACATCACGTGTATTACAATCTGTGGAATTCAAGGGTTTTAGAGTCACAGTAGTGGATGGATTCACCATTCTTGGTACAATCAAGATTCCAAATCTTAGCCTCACTTTGGAAAAACATGTGGTTGAGGATGAGTTTTATGTGGTAGGCATATGAGAGACCAATATGGTCCTTGGTATTCAATGACTGCACTCACTTGGTGAATATACACAAAACTACCAAACTGTGGAACTTAAATTCAAGATAGTAGGCAAGGAGGTTATTTGCATGGTTTGACTGATGGAGAGGCCCCTTCTTATAAGGCCAATAAAATATTGGGAGGATGCATCATGAGCATGAGGAGAGTGGAAAAGAAGACTATCCCTAGACATAAAACACAACGCTTTCATCCAAATTTGAAGCCTTTTGAAAAGTATTTGGCAAGCCTTGTAAATTCTCATCGTTGTCATATTTATATTAAAAATGATGAGGATAGAATTAATTGCCAAGGCTAACCTAAAACATGCTTGGATTAGTACCCTACTCCTTGCAAAAGGGGAAGTAGTGATGTTTTAAGGAAAAGAGGACACCTCCTAAATCTTGAAAGGATAAAATTTATTAGCAGTTGTTCAAAGGGTCCAAATGACAAGAAAGGAAGGTCCTTCTTGCAAAAGAAGGATAAGCATAGCTGGGATCACGTATGGAGCATTAGGGGCATGAAAAAACATTTATCTTACACATGACATCTAAGAGAAAGAATGGAAAAAAATGGTAAGAAGAATGAATTTTTTTGTTTCAAATTTCCTAAGTTAGAAAAACAAGTACAGCCACATGGAGGAAAAAAATGTCATTTTTTGGTCATATTACAACCTACATTGGGGAAATTTGGTGCCAAGATGCATTCTAAAAATGATCACAGAGTAAAATCTAAATTTAAGGGTCAATTATAGCGATATATAAGAGTCCAAAAATTTGATTTTATTGATAAATTCTAGCCAAGGGTGCATTTTGAAAATGTGTATGAGAAAGCATATTTTTGGTTTAATCACATTTGGAAGGTACAATTCCATGTTAAAAGTTAGCATAGGCTTTTGTTTGATCAAAATTAAATCTTTCCTATGCATAAAGGGAGTGGTAGAAGACATACTCAATAAAAGTTATGCCTATGCACTTTTATCATTCAATGTATGTTGTATGAAGAAACCTTAATGATTGATTACAAATTTGTGAATATTTTTTTATGAAGGCACATCATTCACTTTGGGATACTATATCAAAAGCAATCAATCATGGCATGTCTTAGTATTTTCAGGTTATGAATAATTCTTGGGAGATGATTATGGCATCTTGAACCTATGGGTCAACCAAAAAGGTATGTGTTTAGCAAATGGGAAGTTCAATTTGAAGGTTCTTTACAATGGGAAGTTATTTCAGTGAAAAGATGCATTATGGAGGATGTGAGGATAGCCCCATGGCTTTTGCAATTGCTTGAGGGCAAGCAATTTTGGGTGGAGAGGATTTTAATATCCCCCTTTTTGGCATAGTTTACTTTTTGAGTGCTTAGCTTAGTTGTTCCCACAAAGCTAAGGGAATGAAGAATAGAAAACATGGAAGGGGGCTAATCTATGAACAAAAAGGAAAAAAGTACTTAAGTGTTCTAATTTTCAATTGAATTTGCAAAAAAGTAATTTTAATCTTATATTCACTTAAGTTGGGGTCATGGGAGCCTAAACCCTCAAAAATCAGAGTTTTAAAAAGATGAAATGCTTATGTTTTGAAAAGAAACAACCCTCCAACTTGGGCTCCACCCTTAGAGGTTGGTTATAAAAGCAAAGAAGTAATCTTATGAATGTTTATTTTGAATATTGGATTGAAAAATTTGATCAAGTATATCAAGCTTGATTACCACATCTTGAGGATGAAAACCTTCAAAACATTTCAAGGGTTTGGGGATGAAAACCTCCAATCTTTTTACTTGGGCAACTCTATTCAAGGGTCGTAAGTGAGCTTAAAAATTGTGTGTACTTTCAAGTGGATCTACAAAAGTGTTTTTTGACCCACCTTTATTGATTAAATAATACAGAACCTATCGAAAGTTGGCTTTGGTAATTTCACAAGTCTTGGAGAGAGACAAATTACTTTGGGAGCTTGATCATAGTGTAGAAGATCATTCCAAGGTGTGGTGACTTGCCTAGAGAGTTGGGCAAGCTATTTGGAGGGGTCATTGAAGCCAAGGAGTGTTGCAAAACATTCTATTTAATTTTCTAGATATGACAATTTCATTGGAGGGATGATCTTGAATTTTGATGCTGATTTGGAGTGTTCGCAGAGTATAAAATATTGCAAATATTTTATACTAATTTTCCATCTTGGGTAACTTGCCCTAAGAGTTTTTTAGAAGCCATTTTGAGGATTTTTGGCGAGTAAAATAATCTAATTTATTTTCTATATTTGTTTGAGGTAGGTTGAATCAGATGGGGGAGAAATTGAGCATCTTTGGAGGGTTTTTAGACTCTGCTTGAAAAGGTAAAAATTGCAATATTATTTTTTGTTTTTGTGTCAATTAATCATAAGGGTTTGAAGGAATTTGTAATGGAAAGGCAAGGGTTTCATCGTGAAAATTCTGCCCTTATTTTTTGAGTGGGGCGATTCACTTGTGAAGGGTGTGCAAGAATTTAGGGTGCCTTGTTTGGCCCTAAACAAGAGGCCATTAATTATTATTAATATTTGTGAATTTTATAATATTTTTATAGTGGGGTTTGGCATGAATACAAGTCTAATTTTTGAAGTTATTTTTTGATATTTACTACTATATGTGACGACTTGGTTGTGGGAGAATTGATCATTTTTGGGCCCTAACATTGGCCGATTTTGGCATAATATGCATGCTGAAATTTGTCTACAATTTATCTTCAGTTGTAGAGAGATTTTTAGAGTGGATTTTTTGACAAAAAGAGGATATTAAAATTAGCTTTCGCGCATTGGTAGTTTGGAGGGATAAACACATCAATTCGGCTCCCCTTCATCATTCAGTGTGGGCCATTGTGGGCTAAATCTCATAAGGTATTTTTAAATTTATTTTTGAATATGTGGAAGCATAAATTTTCAGTTTGGTGATGCATATACTACCCTAGGGTTATCTAGTTTTAAATTTTCATAATTCAATTTTTGTTTGGGTTTGTTAAGAGTTTATTGGAAAACTCTTGATGACATTCTTCACTCAATTAAAAAATCAAAAACATTATGCAAAGCTGACCCAAAGTAAACTACTTGAGAGAGTTACCTTGTTGTTGCAATCTTTTTGGTTGTCCAGAAATTATCATTTGAGGTCGCTATAAAGGGTTTTTAGCCTGCCTTCTTACGGCTATCCTTGGTTGGACTATACATTCAATAATAAAAAAATGTTCCTTTTCCAATCAAGCATTGGAAAGACTCTATTTCCATGAAAAATGAGATCTTTAGTAATCACAAACTTGTCAACCTTCATTGTGTTACCTCCATCTTCAAATGCAATCCCATATGCTTGACCTATTCTTGGGTAGGAAACAAACTCAATTACTCTTCCTTTTTTATCCTTGTACCTACACGCAGAACAAAATCATTAAGGAAAATAAGGGTTCCCATTATCACTTCTTCATCCCTTATAAACATGATGCCAACTCTCTCTCATTACTTACAACCATCCCATAATCTCCACTTAAATTATGGATGTCTGAAAACTCAGTCACATTATTCCAAGCACAACTAACTATAACCTTGCATTTCCTTCTCCAAAATCAGAGTGATAGTGGCCAAAACCTCTTCTACAAATGTCAACAAAGTGAGAATGATGCTAGAAATGTTGCATGTAATAGGTGAAAAGTTGGTGTAGTAGTTATCTGTAATGTCCCCCTTTTTGGCATAATTTGCTTATGAATCCTTACCTTGGTTTGTTCCTACAAGACTAAGGGAAAGAAAGGGGAGGGAAAATTATGGGGCTATTCAAAGTGCAAAAAGGTGAAAGGTACTTAAATATTCTAGTTTTTTGTTGAGTTATGAAATAAGTACTTTTGATCTAATTTTCACTTAAGGGACCTTTAAGGGTCATGAGAGCCTAAACTCTCAAACAAGCTTTTAAAAAGATAAAGTTACTTATGATTCAAAAAACACATCCCTCCAACTTGTGCGCCACCCTTGGGGATGATTATAAAAAGTAATTGAGGATTCATTTGGAAGGTTATATCTAATTTTGATATTGAATAATTGATCAAGTATGTCAATCTTGTTCATCACATCTTAAAGAAAAACACTTTTAAGAGTGTTAAGGGTTTGGGGACGAAAACCTCCATTCCTACTTCTTGGTCATCTCTATTCAAGGTCTATAGTTGAGCTTCAAAATTGAATTATTGCATGAAAATGGATTCACAAGGGTGATTTTCGACACCACCTTCATAAAGGAATATTGTAAACCATATAGAGAGCTGATTTTTGAATAATTTACATGTCTTGGAGAGTGGGAACTAGCGTTGGGAGATTGTTATAAAGATTTAGAGTCATTCCCTTTGGTGGTGGCTTGATTGATTTAAGAAGAAGACCCCTCTTGAGAGTGATGTGTTACATGGAGACCCTTGAGGGTTTGAAGAATTATTGGAAAATTTATCCCACTTGGGAAACTTGCCTAAGGCATCATAAAATGCCAATTCGATGGTCAATTTATGACGTAAAATAATCTAAATTATTTTATATTTTTTCTGAGGTAGGGCGAACACGTTCGAGGAGGAACTCAACTTTTTTTTAGGGATATTAGACTCCAATTCGACAAGGTAAATTTATAATATTATTTCAAAAAAAAATGGAATAAAATCACAAGGTTTTGAAGGCTTTTGTGATATAATAAAAAGATATAAATTCAGGTATTTATTACAATTAAATCAGAAGTTGGGCATCTCACTTGAAAGGGTAGTTGCAAGGGTTTGGGGTGCTTGTTGGCCCTAGCTCATTGGATAAATATTAGACTTAATATTTGTAATATTTTTTGATATTTTTTTAGCTTGTTCGTTGAGGGTTTGAACCTCATTAATCATTGGATGTTCTTAAAATTATAGAGTGAATTTATGTGGTAATTTTCTAGCTTGCTTACGAAAATTGGTGATCTAATTTTCTCTTGTTTAGTGACCAGTTTGGGGGTCTATTTTCAAATTACTTTGGCTAGAATTTATCATTGGTTTGATATAATATTGTAAGCTATTTTTCAAAGTATTTTCTAGTAGGGTTGGTGAGTGAAAGGAAGGCTTGGGATTATTCATTTTGGGAATATATATTCAGCTAAGGTGATCACCATTTCCAAGTATCCATTAAAATAATTTACATCATCTTTTAGAGTGTATTTTTTAGTTCTTAGAATGGATATTAATGGTTTTAATTGTGGATTAATTTATACCCTAGTGGCATTTAGCATTTTGTTCACTTTGGAAAGCTGTTGTAGTTTGTTTAATAGACCTAGAGTGGCTAGTCTATTCTATTATTTTCAATTTTTTTATTGGGGTGAATAGTAATCATTATAATCATGGATTAATTTCTACCCTAGTGGTGTTTAGAATTTTGTTCACTTTGGAGAGGTGTTGTGGTTTGTTTGATAGACCTGGAGTGGATGGTATATTCTATTATTTTCAAAAAAATTATTGGGGTTTGTGCCCAATCCCATTATTGCTTGTTTATCCCAAATTGAGGACATTATAGTGGTATCAAAGCCATATTTTAGCTATAGTATGCGGTGAAGGGTTTGATACATGTATGGTAATAAAGAGGTTAAGTATTAGTTAAAGAATAGTAGGAGGGAAGTAAGGCTTCCACCAATTGGTTCACTTGAGCAGGATCAAGTCATGGGTGACATGAGACACTAGGAGAGAGAGAGTGAGAGGAGAGATAGCTTAACTAAGGAGAGGTCTGATAAGTATTCTTAGACTCAAGAGAGGATGACAACAATGATGGAGGGGTTTTTTCATTCCCTTAATGAGATAGGTAGCTTAAAGACTCATTGGAGATAGTGGGGCTTTAGTGAGCAAGATGGATTCAGATACTCCCCCTTTAGGAAATTGAGCATCTACACATAAGCGCACCTAGCCTACATTTATTCAAAGGGAGGAGTGTGCACCAAAAATGGAGGGGTTACCTAGCCCACGTGAGGAGTTGGAGAGGGAGATGGATGAGTCGTTACCTTATCCACGATGTTTAAAAAAACTAACTTTTTCCAAGTTTTCAACTTGGAAATGGGGACAAAGTGGACCTAGGATTAGTCAGAGGCAAAGGGGCATCCATGGAAATCTCCAGCATGCATTGGGTAAGTTATCTCTCTCCATATTTGATGGTTCATAGAGGAGCTCAATGAGGGCATGGGTTCAAAAGGTAGATACCTTATTTTTTCTTCGACTTATGGAAGAGGGAGAGACCATTTAGTTTGCCAATATGCATTTAGAGCAACCCAAAATTGGTGATATCATGGTTTGATCACATAGGGGAATCAACACATACACTCCTATGAGGAGTTCAGTAGGAGGTTGATTGATGGGTTTGATAGACTGGATTTGGAATTTCATTTTCATGATTTAGTGCAATTGAGGCAAAAGGCCTCAATAAACGATTATGTCATGGAGATTCAGAGACTTTTAGTCATGGTGACTGCTATTTTAGATAAGAAACTAGTGGTGTTGTTCATAGAGGGCTTGGTTGATTCCTTACAGAGATTGGTCAAGGCATTTGATCCACCTTCATTGAGAGAGGCCATCTAAAAGGCCTATGATTTGGAGTCTTCTACTCTAAGGGGCAAATTTACACCTTTGGTATATCTAAAGAATATTTTTTCCCACCTATAGAGAACTAAAGAGGTGGTGCTTTGGGGCATCCTCAAAATATCTATACAGGGCCTCCAAAGGCCATTCATGTGGGTCCCATGATTAGACCAAACCAACCAAGTTTGGGGCAGTAGAAGGAGCTACCACGTAATAGCTTTGATGTGAAAAATGAGTTGAGAAGGAAAGGTCTTTGTTTCACATGCAAGGATCATTAGGAGAAGGGCTACAATTACTATCACAAAGGGAAAGTACACTACATCAAGTTACTTCCCAAAGAGGAAAATGAGGAGGAAGTTGGGACAGCGAAATATGAGGACACCTTAGAGATAGAGAAAGAAGAGGAGTTGAGTGGCACCTTAGCATCACTTTCAAGGGATCCTAAGTATTATCACTTGAAAGTGAATGGATTATTGTAGGGAACCCCTATCACCATAATTATTGATAGTGGGGCAACTCATAATTTCATTGATAGAGGATTAGTAACATCATGTGAGCTACAATCTATAGAGTTTAAAGGATTCAGAGTCCCTATGGCAGATGGATTCACTATCCCTTGTACTACTAAGGTTCTAAAGCTTAGTCTCACTCTGGAAAGGTATGTGGCTGAAGATGATTTTCATGTGATTGGCATAGGGGAGACTAATATGGTCCTTGGTATTCATTGTTTACACTCATTTGGCAAGTACACTGAAAACTACCAAATTGTGGAGCTAAAATTCATAGTAGGTAATGTGATTGTTTTGCATGGTTTTCTTGATAGAGAGGCCCCTTCTACAAATAGTATGTTGGGAGGATGTTTCATAAGCATGAGGAAGATTGAAAATCAGGATGCTACTAGACATCAAATACAACCCCTTCTTTCCAAATTAGAACCCTTTACAAGGCAATTGGTAAGTGTTACATATATTGATTTTTGTCATGCTTGTATTGGGAGGGATGAGATGAGAATTGATTGCCAAGGGCAACCCAAAATTTTCTTTGGGCAACAACCTATTCCTTCCTACAAGAGTAGAAATGGAGGTGTTTTAAGGAAAATGAGGCCCTTTTTGGGTTTTGAATGCATTAAAACTACAAGTAGTTATTCACAAGGTTCGAATGGTAAAAAAGGTTTGTCTTTTCACTTACAAAAGAATGTTAAACACAGTTGGGATTACCTATGGATTCTTTTGGGTATTAAAAACAATTTATTGTGTATATGAAAGCCAATGGAAAGAGCTGGAAAAAGTTGTTTGAAATTTGAATTTTTTGGTTTCAACTTTTTGAGCCAACAAAACAAGTCCAACCACATAAAAGAATAAAGAATTAACACTTTAAGCACACACTATAGCCCAAGATGGGGAAGACACATACCAAAGTACATTATGAAATATACCACATAGAAAAATCTAATTTTAAAAGGTAGGTACAATAGTATATAGAAGGACAAAACTGATTTTTCTGGTAAAATCTAGCCAATGGTGTATTCTAAAAATGTTCATGATGAAGCACACTTTTAGCATAACCAAGAAAGGGAGGTACAATAATATATTGGGGATTGGTGGAGGCTTTGGTTTGGTCAATTTAATGTTATTCCTATGCATAAAGTAATGGAAGGAATTCAAAAGGGAATGTCATACCACATGTTTTGAGGCACACTCAAGAGAGGTTGCATCTATGTAATATTTGCATTCAAGGTATGTTTCAAGATGAGATCATAGTTACTCATTTCCAAATTTTGGGAACATTAATCACCATGAGAAGCTACATCAAAAGCAAACAAGAAAGGTATGTATTAATTCTTTAAGGTTATGAGTTCTTGGGAGATGGTCATGACACACTGAGCCTATGGGGGTAACCATTAAGATACATGTTTAGCAAGTGGGGAGTTCAAGATGAAGCTTATTTCTAATGAGAAGCCATTTTAGTTGGTAAGTGAATCATGAAGAATGTGGGGAGAACCCCAGAGCTTTTACAATTTCTTGAGGAGATAATTTTGGGTGGGAAGGACTATAATGTCCCCCTTTATAGCATAACTTTCTTATGGACCCTTAGCTTGGTTTGTTACCACAAGACTAAGGGAAAGAAAGGGGAGGGAAAATTAAGGGGGTTATTCAACGTGCAAAAAGATGAAAAATACTTATATATTCTAATTTTTAGATGAGTTGTGCAAAAAGTACTTTTGATCCAATTTTCACTTAAGGAATCTTGAAGGGTCATTAGAGCATAAACCCTCAAAAAGGAGTTTTAAAAAGATAAAGTTGCTTATGATTCAAAAGACACATCCCTCCAAATTGGGTGCCACCCTTGGGGGATGATTATAAAAATAAATTGAGAATTCATTTGGAAGGTTATGCCTATTTTTGATATTGAATCATTGATCAAGTATGTCAAGTTTGTTCATCACAACTTGAAGATGAAAAGCTTCAAGAGTGTTAAGGGTTTGGGGTCGAAAACCTCCATTCCTACTTCTTGGATAGCTTTATTCAAGGGCTGTAATTGAGCTTCAAAATTGCATGATTGCATGCAAAAGGATTTATAAGGGTGTTTTTGGACACCGCCTTTGTCAAAGAATATTTCAAACCATATAAAGAGTTGGTTTTTGGATAATTTTCAGCCTTGAAGAGTGATGAATTGCATTGGGAGATTTTTAACAAGGTTCAGAGTCATTCCCTCAGGTGACAACTTGTTTGGATTAAGAACACCCCTATTAAGAGGGTTGCACTACACGGAGACCCTTGAGAGTTTGAAAAATTATTAGTGAATTTATTCTCCTTGGGCGACTTGCCTAGGGCATCACAAGAGGCTAATTAGGTGGTCAATTAGTGAGGAAAAATAATCTAAATTATTTTATATATTTTTCTGAGGTGGGGCAAATACGTTTAAGAAGTAATTGAACCTTTTTGGTGGGATTTTAGACTCCAATTCAACAAGGTAAATTTATTAAATTTATTTTGATTTTTTTGGGAATAAAATAACAAGGTTTTGGAGGGTTTTTTTGAGCAAATAAAAAGGTATAAATTTTGGATTTTTTTTTGTAAAAAATCAGAAGTTGGACAACTCACTTGGAAGGGTAGTTACAAGGGTTTGGAGTGTTGGTTGGCCCTAAATCATTGGACAAATATTACCCTTTATATTTGTAATATTTTTCCAACTTGTTAGTTGAGGTTGTGGACCTCATTAATAATTGGATGTTCTTAAAATTATTAAGTGAATTTATGTGGTAATTTTCCAGCTTTCTTTGGAAAATTAGCAATCTAATTTTCTTTTATTTAGTGGCCAATTTGGGAGTCTATATTTGCCTAGAATTAATCACTGGTTTTATATAATATTGTAAGCTATTATTCAAAGAGTTTTCTGCCAGGGTTGGTGAGTCAAAGGAAGGCTTAGGATAACTAGTTTTGACAATATATATTCAACTAAGGTGATCATAATTTCCAAGTATTCAATACAATAGTTTGCATCATCTTTTAGAGTATATTTTCAGTTCTTGAAGTGGATATTAATGGTGAGGTGTGATATTTCAATGCTAGAACATGTAATAGTGACATTATCAACAATAATAATCTGAAATCAGAAATTCTAACCTTAATGGGTCTCTAGACATCACTGTGATCCCATAATATTATGCACATTTTTTTTTGAATTTGATTAAAAAGATCTATGCTCTATATCACAAGTAGTCTCCTTTACCTTATCGTCCTTTTTAGCATGTTGTTTATGACGACTTAAATATTACAATGGCATAGGAGGGAGTGATGAATTTTAAATATGATCATCACTATCATACCTTGGGCTACCAAAAAAAATCTTATCCTCCTTTGGTGAAGTGGGGTTTGTGGAGATACCTCCAACATTTTTATCCTTGTGATTCCCAATATTCTCTTCAAACACGACTCTCCACACTGTTATGAAAATAAGTCAATTTCTCATCTTTAAAAAGTTCAAAGGATGCCACATTTTCCTCCACTTTAATGTCTTCACATTCAACAAGTGACTCCCTATCTTCCTTGATTTCATCTATATTTTGTTGACACATGCATAGAGCATTTTCTTGGTTCTTGCAAAGTCATGAACACCATCAACTAGTTTCTTATAGATTATTGTTCTGAAAATTCCATCAAGTTGAACATCAAAAATATCATCCAATAATTGGGATTTAATCACAAAATTATCTCCCCATTCTTGTAAATCTATCTTTCTTTCTTCCTTGGGCTTGTGCTCCTTGATTTCTCCCTCTTCACTCATCATCAAGGGGGAATTATTTTCCCTAATTTTTTGTAGGTGTTATTTTGTTTGGATGACTATCAACTTAGCTTCCTTATCTCTCCTTATCCATTCATCACATCTTTCTTGGGTCCTCATTACATCCTTTGCTCTTGAAAATCTAATTTTTTCTCTTTAACCCTAACATTTTATCCATTTGAATCCATATCTTTCCCTTTAGAGGGCTCTTCATTTTCAGTTTGCTTGGTGGATTCCTCTCTGGTCAACATGATCTTTTGTGATGATGAAGTATCCATCACTTCTACAGACCCATTTTCTTCTTCTAAGGGAGACTCTTGAGGTATAGAACTTAACCCTACAAATTTCATCCATGCCTTGGGGCCCATTGCCTTTAGTTATTTATGAGATTATTTCATAGCTTGCAACATCTCTTCTATGGCTTCTTGTGTTGTCTTCATCTTTCTGTCAATTTATCATCTTTAGGAAGTTCGAAGGATATCATATGTTCCTCTACTTTGATGTCTTCACATTCAACAAGTGAACCCCTATCTTCTTTGATTTCATCTATATTTTGTTGACACATGCATGGAGCATTTTCTTGGTTCTTGAAAAGTCATGAACACCATCAACTAGTTTCTTATTGGTCATTTTTATAGAAATCATAGCAAGTTGAACATCAACATTATCATCCAATAATCTAGATTTAATCACAAAATTCTCTCCCCAATCTTGTAGATCTAACTTTCTTTCTTCCTTGGGTTCGTGCTCCTTGATTTCTCCCTCTTCACTCGTCATCAAGGGAGAATTATTTGCCCTAATTTTTTGCAGGTGTTATTTTGCTTGGAAGACTACCAACTTTACTTCCCTATCTCTCATTATCCATTCATCACATCTTTATTGGGTCCTCATTACATCCTTTGCTATTGATAATCTAATTTTTATTCTTTAACCCTAACATTTTGTCCATTTGAATCCATATCTTGCCCTTTAGAGGGCTCTTCATTTTCAATTTACTTTGTGGATTCCTCTCTGGGCAACATAATATTTTGTGATTATGAAGTATCCATCACTTCTATAGATCCTTTTTCTTCTTCTAAGGGAGACTTTTGAGGTATAGGACTTAAACCTACAAAATTCATCCATGCCTTGGGGCCCATTGACTTTAGTTCCTTCTGAGATTATTTCATAGCTTGCAATATCTTTTCCATGGGTTTTTTGTGTTGTCTTTATCTTTCTATCAATTCCCTACATGAAAAAGAGTTTATAAATAACTCACCACCCATAGCTAGTCAAAAAATGACCCTAATACTACTAAATGCTAGAAATAGTCATTGATGTTTGTGATATTGTCATTGATGTCCAAGGAAGCAGGTGTTATTCTGCATTAATGCCAAAAGATGAGTTGAACATACTTGCAGTGTTAATCAGATTTCTCCAATGCCTTTACTTCACAATCTTGTCAAGTCAAGTTGGATGAAAAGTCTAAACAAGTCAAGCCAAGCAATACAAATTGGAGTTCAGCATGACTTAACTTCCCTTTATTTCTCAATTCAAGCAATTGGGAAACTATGAATCGGTCTAGTGAAGAAGTGATCAAGGATTCGCAAGTGCTTTACTTCTCTTGTGATTAAATGCTAAGCAAAGTGAAAAGTTAGAAATGGTCTAGAGAAGAAGTAATCAGGGTTTTGGGAGCATCTTACTTATCTTATGATTATAAGCTAAATAATGTGGGAAACCCAAAAGGGTCTAGCGAAGATGTGATCAGGGATCTGCAAGCATGTTACTTCTTTATGTTGATAAGCTAAGAAGAGGTAAAAAATCGAAAGGGTCTAGATGAAGTAATTAGGATTTTGAAGAGGGAATGTTTCTCTCAAGTTGATAAGTCAAGTAATGTCAAAAACTTGAAAGGGTTTAGACAAGGCAATCAAGATTTTAGAGTGGATTTACTTCTCATATTTACATAAATCAAAGGATGGAAAACCTAAAATAGTCTTGAAGAATTCCTTTGGAGGAATTCTTTCAAAAAAAGTGGCAAGGAAAAATCTTTCAAAAAAATTGTCAAGTCCTTTTCAGAAACTGTTCCTTTACAAAAATCTGAAGGGTAATTCAAAAAGTTAGACACTTCAAAGAAAACCGAAGGGTATGTAAACCCTTTGAAGAAGGTTGGAGGACACTTTAAATAAATTTGAAGGGTATGTGAACCCTTTGAAGAAGGTCGAAAGACGGTTTGAAGAAGGTTGAAGGACACTTTGAAGAAAGCTGAAGGGTAAGTCAAAAAGTTTGAAGGGTATATGAACCTTTCCAAAAAAATTGAAAGGCACTTTCAGAAAGCCCGAAGGGTAGGTGCACCGCTGTAAAAAAAATTGAAGAGTAGTTTTGAAAGAGCCCAAATGGAAAGTGCACTATTGTAGAAAACCCGAAGGGTAACTTTAGAGAAAGATCTTGAGATAAAAAATATCAGACAAAAAGTTTGAATAAATGTCTCGGACAAAAAGTCTGAAGAAATTTGAAAAAAAACTTAAAGACTAACCATAAAGAAAGACAAGAAAAAAGTCCAAAGAAAAGAAAGCCCAAAGGAGAGAGATAAACTCAAGAAAATAGATCGAGAAAGAGAATAGCCCAAGAAAGATAAGAGCTTGAGAAATAATATGAGCTCAATAGAAAGAGCTTGAATAAGAAATTCCAAAAGGAGAGAAAGCCCGAATAGAAAGGAGTGAAAGTGAACCAAGAGAATATCGAGACACGAGATAAAAATTGATGGTTCCAAAACAAAAAAAAAAACAATGGATGACTCAAATATATGGTGACTAGCACCAAAGACAAAATGAGTAAATCCTTGATTAAAGACAGGACTAAGCAAATGGTGGTGAGCTCAAAATGGTTTACACGGGGCTTAATACTGATGGATTCAACCAATGAATCTTGATTGGGAAAGATATGCATTTATGAGATAAACTAATCAGTTGTCAAATGAAGAAAAGAGATTTGACCATTGCAAGGTGATGCATAAACTAAGGCACGAGAAACGTGCAAGTATAAGCCATCTTTAATGAGAGCCTGTTTAGAGAAGTTGGATGTGAATGCAAGGAGAAGCTAAAAAACCCTAAAAGGTAGTTCAATATAAATGACTTCAAGAGGACTTTATGGTGAGTTGTCACTACTGCCACTGCATTTTCAAGTGTGAGAAAAAGTGTTGTTGATAAAATAAATATGCAGACACAGTAAAACATAGAGAAAAAGGATGGAGAATGAAGTGTATCTGAATAAAGCATAACCAAATGTATGCAAATATAGAGTGAGAGACATATGCAGATAGAGATTAAATAAGAAGGAAGATAGAGTACATAGACAATGAGAAGAAGGTGAGCAGTTACAGATTAGACTTGTAACAAAGAACATTGAACTAGATTCACTTGTTAATCCATCTTGTACACTAGAGTTATAGCTCCATAGTTCATGTAGGTTGGTGCCTACATCCAAACTAGGTTGGTGCTCAGTAAGGAGATTGGTATCTCTAAAGGATTGGTGTCCTTGAATGTAACTAATGAGGTTTGCTAGTAAGGCATTTTATTGTAAGGCTAAATTAGAATAGTAGATTCTAGCAGTTGATTCTCACCGTAGTTTTTCTCATTGGGTTTTTTCATGTAAAATTTAGTGTTATGTTTCTATGTGTATGACTTCTGCATTTGTTCTTTGATATAAACATGAATTTACATTTTTTATAAAAGGTTCTAAATGGACTAGTTTTAGATCATTTACTGATTCATGCCCCCCTCTCAATAGATAGATGTGTTCAACAATTGGTATTAGAGCCTAGGGTTCCTAAGGAGAAGCTTAATCAGCTCAGGTAGATTTTGGATTAGTGAACACAATGGCTAGTCAAGAAGGATCTTTATAAAACAAGGTTCCTCTTTATGATGGGTCAAACTATCTCTTTTAGAGTATAAGGATGGAAGCATATTTGTCTTCCCTAGGGTTTGATGTTTAGATGTATGTGATAAATGGATATACAGCTCCTATTATAGCTCCTATTGATCAAGCTACTAAGAAGGCTTATGAAAATAACACTAAGGCAAAGAATGTTATTCTTTGTGGACTGTAAAACTTAGAGTTCATCAAATTCATGCATTGTACAAATGCACAAGGCATCTAGGACAAGCTAAAAAGTATCTATGAAGTAGACATCAAAGTGAATCAAGCTAAGCTGCAAACATACAAAGGCCAGTTTGAGAGTTTAAAGATAATTGATGAGGAGAAGATTAAAGACTACCTTCTCAGGGTAGATGAGATTGTGAATGCTATCAGAGGACTTGGAGAAATAGTAGAAGAGCCAACTATTGTTAAAAAGGTCTTAAGGACTTTTCCATCAAGATATGATTCAAAAATCTCTACAATAGAATAAGCAAGAGACTTGCATAAGCTCACTATTGATGAGTTGCACAAAACATTCATAGCCTATGAGATGAGAATGGGAGAGACAGACACGATTAAAAGAGAAGATGCATTAAAAGTAGCAAATATAGTTAAGGATGAAATAGCCATGTCAAAATCTGAGGAGTCTAATGAAGAAAAAAGCAACTTTGTTAGAAAGCTAAAGAGAGGATCTAAAAAGTACAAAGGTAAATTACCTTTCAAATGTTTCAACTATGGAAAAATAGGACACTTTGCTGCTAAATGTCTTCATATAAAGGGAGAAAATTTTGAGCAAATGGAGAACAATAAAAAGGCAAAACCCCATAATACATATAAGAAAAACTTCTCTAAGAATAAGGGCTTATACACAAAAGAAGACAACTAAAAGAAAGACAATGATAGTGACAGTTTGGATGATGACCGGGACTGTGCTTTTGTGGCTAGGGGAAATGAATACCTATTCATGGCAGAAGAATCTACATCCTCTAATCAAGAACAAGGGGAAGATAAAAATTAGGATGAAGAAGAGGAAGGTCAAATTGATCTAGAAGGATAACTAGTTTGTGCTCTAGGAGATATTGAGAAACTAAGAAAAGAGAACTCTAAACAGAGGAAGCTTGGGCAAAAGGAACTTTAGAAATCTAATCAAATGATAGTGACTCTGAAAACTAAAGTTAAGGAGGCTAAAAGAATAGAAGAGGTAGTTAAAATGGAACTGCAGTCCAAAATTGAAGAGTGTATAAAACTTGGAGTAGAAATAGTAACCTTGAGAAAAGAACTAGATAAAAGTCTAAAGATGACAAAAGGGTTAGACATCTTAAATGAATTAATCAGCTATCAAAAACTCTCAAATGAAAAATTAGGTATTGGATATGCGAAAGGTAAAGATTCCTCAACTAGTATGTCAACTAGTCTATATGACAACTTCAAGATAGGAGTAGCAGAAACAAAGAAAGTGAATGATAGCAAGGATAATAAGATTGAATCAAACAAAGTTGATGAGAAGAGAATTTTTTTTGAAAGGAAGCATGAAATCAAAGATCCAAAAGGATACACCAAAGTTGTATATTTGAATAAATAAAAGGTTAGGAGAGTTCAATACAAGGCACCAAGAAATGTTACAACCAGGTATTACTCATCCTTTTATGGTTATTGTTACAATTGTAATCAATTTGGTTATAGGGCTATTGAATATAGATTTGTGCCTACAAGAAGAACTAACTTTGTAAGTAGAAACACATTTACTCCTCTGTTAGATTCAAGTACAATATGCTATAATTTTAATAACTTTGGTCATATAGCCAAACACTGTAGGACTAAATTTATAGTGTCAAAAGTAAAGAAAGGCAAGTCTTCTAATAAGAACAAAGGTCCACAGGTTATTAATAAAGAAAAGAAGATGACATATGAGAAGCCCAAGGAAATGTGGAGAGTGAAAAATCAATCCTTGATCGCTCAAAAAACACTCCATGCCAAACAGTAGAATTTATGGGTAATAGATAGTGGGTGCTCAAAGCACATGACTAGTGACAAAAGTAAGTTTGTCAAGCTAAGCAAGTGCAAGAAAGGAACTGTTAGTTTGGAAGATAATAATGCATTAAGAATCAAAGGTAAAGTAACCATGCATATAGATGGTAAGATTCCTACTCATGATGTACTCTATGTTAAAGGACTTAAGCACAATATGCTAAGCATTAGCTAAATGTGTGATAATGGATATAAAGTCATATTTTATGCTGAACGTTGTAAGTTGAAGAGATCTAGAAAAATAGTTAGAAAAGGAAAATGGATCAAAAACAACATCTATAATCTTGTTGAGGTAAACAATAATAGTTTCCTCATAAGAAAGGTTGATGAAAGCTGGCTATGGCATAGAAGAATGGGTCATGTCAATTTTGATAATTTAGTCAAAGTAAGTTCAAAGAAGTGTGTAAGACATATGCCCATAATCACCAACCCATAGATACTACATGCAGAGAATGCCAATTAGGCAAGCAAACAAGGGTCAAGTTTCAGACAAAAAAATGCAACAACAAAGCCTCTACAAATAGTTCATACTAATCTATGTGGACCTACCAAGACTAAAAGATCAAAAGGAGTTCAAAACTTCATGTTATTTGTTGATGATTACTCAAGAATGACATGGATAACCTTCTTAAAGGAGAAATATCAAGCCTTTGAGAGATATAAGATCTTTAGAGCCATGGTTGAATACGAAATGGGAAGAAAAATCAAATGCCTGAGATCTGACAAAGGTCGAGAATTCACTTCAAATGAAGTCATAGAATACTATGAGAAACATGGGATTAAAAGGCACTACTCTACTGCAAGAACTCCTCAACAAAATGGATTTGTTGAAAGAAAAAATATGACTGCCAAGAAGATGGCTAGAACAATTGATGAGTTGTAATGAAGCCGACATGGATGAAAATTGGTTGAAAGCCATGGAGGAAGAACTGAATCAAATAGAAAAGAATAAACTTGGGAATTAGTTCCTAGACCTTGAAACAAAAATGTAATATAAACAAAATGGGTTTACATGAACAAACTCAATGAAGATGGCGTTGTTGTAAGGAATAAAGCAAGATTAGTATGCAAGAGATATGCACAAGTAGAAGGCATAGATTTTGAAGAGACATTTGCTCCAATGGCAAGACTGGAGGTAATAAGAATGTTCTTGGTATTCTTTATTCACAAGAAGTTCAAGGTATATCAAATGGATGTGAAGTTAGCATTCCTAAATAAAACTTAGAAGAGGAAGTCTACATTGAATAATCAGAAAGATTTTAGTTAGCAGAAGAAGATTATGTGTGTAGACTAAAAGAAAGCTTTGTATGGTTTAAAACAGCCACCTAGAGCATGGTATTCATGATTGGATCAATATATGTAATGACAAGGATTCAAAAAAAAGTGTATAGATAGCAATTTGTACTTTAAATTAGAAGGTGAACATAATTATTATTGTTTATGTAGATGATATTATCTTTGGAGGTGGCAATAGTAACATGTGCAAAGAATTTGCCACACAAATACAAAATGAATTTGAAATGTCTATGCTAGGAGAACTCTCTTTCTTTCTTGGACTATAGATTTCACAAACCAAGTATGTGAAGGAGATTTTCAAGAAATTTGGCATGGAGGACAACAAACCAGCTAATACTCCTATGATAACTAGATGTAAGTTGAGCAAAGAAGATGAGTCCGCTGATGTGAAAAATGCATTATATAGATCAATGATAGGTAGCTTGTTGTACTTAACAGCATCAAGACTAGACATCATGCAGGTCATGTGCATGGTTGCAAAATTTCAAGTAGCCTCCAAGGAATCACATGTCAATACTCTGAAAAGAATCTTTAGATAAATCAAAAGCATAGTTGACTATGATTTGTGGTACCCTGCAACTGAATAGTTCATGTTGTTTGCGTATGTAGATGATGACTGGGTAGGAAGTGTGGATGACAAAAGAAGCACTAATGGTGGTGCATTCTTCCTTGGAAACAGAATTGTGTCATTTTTAAGTAAACATCAAGAATCAGTTACACTTTCTACAATAGAATCAAAGTATGTTGCAATAGTAGCAGCATGTTGCACCCAAGTCTTATGGATAAAGCAAACTCTCGAAGACATCAAAGTAGAGTATAAATAAACTATCTCTATCTTTTTCAATAATTCAAGTGTCATAAACATATCCAAGAATCTAGTGATGCACACCAGAACTAAGCATATATCCATCAAATATCAATTTCTAAAAGAAAAGGTTGCAAATCAAGAGGTTAGAATTGAGTATGTTCCAACAAAGGACCAAATTGTAGACATATTTACCAAGCCTCTTCCCAAAGAGCAATTTAAGTATCTGAGAGAGAAGTTGGGAGTAGTAGCTCCCACACCACATCACTAACTTTTCATGATAGGGAATGAATCTAGGGGGAGTATTTAAAGAACATTATTAACTCTTGGATTAAGAGAAAAGGTAGTTTGGTGATAGAACTATAGTTCCTTTACAATTTGATGACAAAGGTATGTTGGATCTAGCTTATTATGCCTGTCTATACAGAGATATGTCAATTATTGGTCTTTTAGACCAATGCTATATACATGCTCATCTAAAGTATCATGGAGTCAAAAAAGCTACATTTGAAGAGCCTTCATAGAAACTTAGGCAAATATGACATTGGCTAAGGGGAAGTCCTTCACAAAGTGCTCTAACTAGCCAGGTCTAAGGATCAGAACAACCAAGCTAATTGTGGATGTTATGGCAAGGACTCTTTGTCATTAATGTCAAAGGGGGAGAAAGAAGCATAATGAAAGGAGAAAGTAGAAAGGCATTATGATAATGTTTTTACATCAATGACAAAGGGGGAGATTGTTGGAAATATTCATTGATGTTTGTGATATTGGCATAGTGTTATTCTGCATTAATGCCAAAAGATGAGTTGAATAGACTTGCAGTGTTAATCACATTTCTCCAATGCCTTTACTTCACAATCTTGTCAAGTCAAATTGGATGAAAAGCTCGAACGGGTCAAGCCAAACAATGCAAATCAAAGTTTTGCATGACTTAACTTCCCTTTATTTCTCAACTCAAGCAATGGGAAAAGTTTGAACTGGTCTAGCGAAGAAGTAATTGAGGATTCGCAAGTGCTTTACTTCTCTTGTGATTATAGGCTACGCAAAGTGAAAAGTCTGAAATGGTCTAGAGAAGAAGTAATCAGGGTCTTAGGAACATCTTAATTTTCTTATGTTTATAAGCTAAGAAATGTGGGAAAACCGAAAGGGTCAAATGAAGAGGTGATCAGGGATTTGCAAGCACATTACTTCTTTATGTTGATAAGCTAAGTAGAGGTAAAAACCTGAAAGGGTCTAGATGAAGTAATCAGGATTTTAAAGAGGGTCTGCTTCTCTCAAGTTGATAAGTCAAGTAATGTCAAAAACCTAAAAGGGTCTAAAAGAGGCAATCAATATTTCTTAGTGGCTTTAATTCTCACACGTACATAAGTCTAGAAGGATGGAAAACCTGAAATAGTCTTGAAGAATTCTTTTGGATGAATTCTTTCAAAAAAATTGTCAAGTCCTTTTTCAAAAAACTGTCCCTTTACAAAAATATGAAGGATACATTCAAAAAGCCGAAGGACACTTTGAAGAAAACTGAATGGTATGTGAACCCTTTAAAGAAGGCTGAAGGACACTTTAAAGAAAGCTGAAGGGCATGTGAACCCTTTAAAGAAGGCCAAAGGACACTTTGAAGAAGGCCGAATGACACTTTGAATAAAGCTGAAGGGTAAGTTGAAAATTTTGAAGGGTATATGAACCTTTTCAAAGTCGTTGAAGGGCACCTTTCAGAAAGCCCGAAGGGTAGGTGCATCATTGTAAAAAAAACTGAAGGGTAGTTTTGAAAGACCCTGAAGGGCAAGTGCACCATTGTAAAAAACCTGATGGGTAACTTTGAAGAAAAAACTTGAGAGAAAATACCCAGACAAAAAGTCTGAAGAAATTCAAAAAAGACCTTGAAGACCAAAAAGAGAGACGAGCAAAAAGTCCAAAGAAAATAAACCCTAAAGGAGAGTTAAACTGGAGAAAATAGCCTAAAAAAGAGAATAGATCGAGAAAAAGAAGAGCCTGAGAAATAATATGAAGAAGATGAGCTTGATAGAAAGAGCCTGAATAGGAAATGCCAGAAGGAGAGAAAGCTTGAATAGAAAAGAGTGAAAGTAAACCAAGAGAATATCGAGACATGAGATAAAAATTGATGGTTCCAGAATAGGGAAATAGAAGATGACTCAAATAAATGGTGACTAGTTCCAAAGATAAAATGAGTATATCCTCGATTAATAATTGGACTAGGAAAATGGTAAGCTCAACAAGGTCTACACAGGGCTCGAGACTGATTGATTTAACCAATCAATCTCGATTTGGGAAGATGTGCATTTATGAGATAAACTAAGCAGTCATCAAATGAAGAAAAGAGATTTGACCATTGCAAGGTGATGAATAAACTAAGGCACGAGAAACGTGCAAGTATAAGCCATCTATAATGAGAACTAGTTTAGTGCAGCTGGGTATGAACACAAGGAGAAGATGAAAAACCCTAAAAGGTAGTTCAATATAAATAGTTTCAAGAGGACTTTGTGGTGAGTTGTCCCTACTGCCACTACATTTTCAAGTGTGAGAAAAAAGTTGTCAATAAAATAAATATACAGACAAAGTAAAATGCAGAGAAGAAGGAAGGGGAATGAAGTGTATTTTAATAAAGCATAACCAAATCTATGTAGATACAAAGTGAGACATATGTAGACAGAGATTAAGCAAGCAGGGAGATAGAGAAAATAGATAATGAGAAGGTGAGAAAAAATAAATTAGACTTGTAACAAAGAACATTGAACTGGATTCACTTGTGAATCCATCTTGTACACTAGAGTTATAGCTCCATAGTTCAGGTAGGTTGGTGCCTATATACAAATTAGGTTGGTGTTTAGTAAGGAGATTGGTGTCTCCGAAAGATCAATGTCCTTGAATGTAACTAATGAGGTTTGCTAGTAAGGCATTTTATTGTGAGGATAGATTAGAATAGTAGATTCTATCATCTGATTCTCAACATGGTTTTTCCTTTTGTGTTTTCCACGTAAATTTTGGTGTTATGTGTTTTTTTGTGTGTATGACTTCTACATTTGTTTTTTGATTTACACATGAATTTACATTTTCTATAAAAGGCTCTAAATGGACTACTTTTAGATCATCAAGTGATTCACTCCTCCCCCCTCTCAGTAGATAGGTGTGTTCAACACTAAAATGTCCCTTTTAGGAAAGAATTAGAAGAATTCGGGTTTTCCACCAAAATCTAACATAAACACATGCAGTTTTTTATTTTTTTATTCAAAACCTAATAAATAAAATTCAAACTTATATAGATGTCAATTTTAGGGAATAAATAAAATATTTCATTCACCAAAATACTTGCCAAAAATTATAAATATCACAACTGAATATAGTATCTTCAAACCTTTTTTTAATTAAATATAGGACTAAAAATTACAAATAAACACTAGCTGAATATAAGAATATTTAGTTTCCACCCTCAGCAAATCATCCCATAATATCAAATTTAATCTTTCCACATGGGTCGTTGCCCTAGGGAAGATCTCCAATAGTGTTGGTTGTCTTATCAAAGTCTGCAACTGGTTTGTTTCCCTCGAAAAGGGCCTCCAATAGTTGCATCCCCTTCATAATGTCTTTTAAATGCCATACTCCACATTCAAACTACCCTAATAATTTAAAATTTCTAATTTTTGCTCAATGTAACCCGTGATATAGAGTTACCCCACTAATGGTTTGAGGTTTTCCTCCTTAATTTAGTCTTACAATAAAGAGTTTCATCTCCAATGGATGCAAGTCAAGTAAAACATGCTCAAACTTATGATTTCAACTGATAAAAATAACATTATAATCACAAATGAGCATCATCTCCTTCTTTTATAACCTTATCCATCCAGAATCATTCCAAAAAGGGATGCTCCACTTGGGAAGGGAATTTTATATAGAAAAACAATTTCCCTTATAATTTCACTTAAGGGTTGACTTGCCCATGAACAAAAAGGTCCCCTCTTTAACTCTAAAACAAATTAGAATCAAGTTATCAACATAAGTCACTTTTTGGCAACTAAGACTTATTAGTATTTTACTTTAATTATTTAAATATATTTTTTATTTTAATAATAATAATATTATAATCTCAAAATAGGAGACATTACATATTGCTTGCTCTTGTTTGCGTGTTGCTAAGACCCATATTGTTTGAAGACCTTAGACTTACACACAAACTATTACCCAATCAATACTTGACCCTAGGAAAAACATAGTCAGTTGTCCAACATTAATTAATCAATCATTATTTCATAACCTAACACTGTAATTAAATATAATCATCATCTTACTCACAACCTGTCATCCCATCATTCTACTTAAGCTTGCCTTAACTATCATTTCATCTTGTCCAAAATCAGAACCTAGACATCTATCTGAGATTACCTTAGTTTAAAATCCTCCTTACATCCTAGACATTAGCCCAATCAATTCATATCACCCATTTATAACCTAATCTAAATACACTTGTCCACCTCATTTATCTTTGGCAATGAAATTTGCCTAAATCTTGAGCTAGTCAAACTCTATTTGTTGGGATATCTTCCCTTAGTCAAAACTCTTATCTAAACCAATCATCATATTGTTAGCAACCCATCACTCTATCATATTAGGCACCCATCATCCCTTTGTTAGCAACCTATCATTCATCATCACCTTGTCATCATCCTTCTAACAACCTATCACTTTATTGGTTTAGATCTAGCACCCATCATCTTATATCCCATCATTATGTTGGTTTGAATCTATCACCCATCATTATCTTGTTACTCTGTTCAACTGAATTCAACACCTATCAAAACATTGTCATTCTACTAGTTTGAACCTATAACTTTTCAATACCTTGCTATCACTTTTCATACCACTAGTCTGAATTAGACACTCATCATTCATCCAAAACTATACCCATTGCATCTCATCTAGTAAAAATTTAGAGAAGCACACTTTTATCATCATTTAAGGCAATTGTACTAGCTCAAAATCATGAGAACCTCTTTGCTTGAGGTTAAGACTCATCAAACCTCTAGTCATCTCTCATATCCAACCAATCACCTCAAAGGTAATCTTCATATACCATCCACTTGTATAATCCATGAATCCACATGGCACCGCTTACCCATGCACAAAATTTAAAGTTGGATAAGCCTCAAACCAAATTGATGATAACCCAAGGAACTTGGGTGAGCAACTTGTGGATTGTGAAGAAATCCTGAATGACATCCACCCCTTATTGGGCGATGCGAACACCCAGTATGACTTTAAATAATAATGACAGTAGGGCCTAATTAGAATAGTTCATCTATGAAAATAAAGACCAAATCTTGACTCATCTTATTTAAATGGGAACTAAGGTACCCCATGACTTTCACCAGGACCTCTTAAATAACTTAGTCCAATGTCTTGTAAGGCATGATACTTCACATAACCATAATCCTCTATCATATCTTGTTGACCGCGAAATTGAGGGAGAACAATTTGTGGATGAAAAACCTTCCCCTAGGGACATTACCACTAATAGAGTCAAGACTGATAAGGGAAAAAACCAATTTTGAGGATCAGACGGCATTGATGCAAAAACCTTCTGGAGGCCATAACTTTTGACCCGTAACTCCGTTTGAGTTCTTCCTCACACCAAAATGACCATATCAAAAAGTTTGATTCTACTCTAAGCCACTCTATCTACTTAAATGTAATATCCTTTGACAATTCTAACTTCAAACTACTGATTATAGGCTCAAGTAATATCATCAAACACTTTACATACAATGTCAAAACTTGTTATTTGTAGCTTGTTTGGAAGTTTTGGGTTCAAGGATGATATTTGTAATGATGATATGACTTGAGAGATATCATCTAAATGACTAAAAAATTAAGAGAATACAATGAAATAGCTGTATTCAATCTTTCAATGAATGTAAATGACTGAAATAACATGAATAATGAACTTACAACCTTGTTGTCATTTCAACAAACAGTTACCATGCATACTAATGACTGATATGTAAAGACATATTGATAGACATTTTCTTTGTAACCTTATTCCTCTTTAATAATCAATTGATTATAATGGTCTTTAAGTGCCCAAATCACTTTAAACCCCATGAAGAAATTCATCAAACAAATGGCAAATATTCTTCAATTTGTGAAAATCTAAAAATTGTTTATCGTTGACAAGAAAGTCTGAATACTATCTTAGTCTGCAAAAAAGGAAGATACAAGTCTGAATTTCAATTATCAAAAGATTCATACATATGCTTTAATGGATGCCCTCAATCTTCAGACTTAGTACTCAGAAAAATATGCAAAAACATAAGCAAATAGCAAAGGGAACCTGAAATTATTTGGAATGATGAGTAAACTGTTTGGTGAGGCCTTTTGAATTTATTTGGAATTTTTGGAGCTCTGAAAACATGAAATTTCCCTCCTTGAAGAAGGTCGCCCTTGACCTAGGATAGGAATCTCTTGCAAAAATCATTACAACCATATACCTCCTTCCTTGAACCCTTGAAATGATTGTTAGGATGGTAGGAACCAAATGCATCAATACCCACAACTGATAAGTGTCACAATGGTGAGATAGCAACCAAAATATCATTACCATAGAGTCACCCTTACTGTTGTATGATAGTCCTCAGTAATAATAATTTCAACCTTAAAACACATCCAATTTGTTCTTAAAATGATCTCCAGGTAGCCAAAAAGAGTTTGAACTAATGCCCACAAAATTCAGATGCAAGGATGTGCTAATACAAACCAAAATCTGAGTATGAGTACGTAGCTTGAAACCCTCCAATGGCTAAAAATAAGCTCTAATGAAAAATCTGTAAATCATCCAATGTAACACACATTGGACCTCTGAATGAAGCCTACAATTAGGCAATAATCTTAACTGATAGTTTCACAGCCTCAAAATTGCACAACCGATGAGAGTTTTTAATCTCAAAGGCTCAATAATGGCAAAAACCCTAGCTGGTTACTTCTCCAAGCAAAACACTTTGAAACACATATCAATTCATGGATGAATGAAGCTTGGTTTGATCTTATTTTATACTTTTTATTCAAGAGGCTTACCCTTCTAGAAGCTTCAAGAAAATAATATTATTTTATTTTAGTGACTTTATGATATAATAATATATTTTAGTCACTTTTATTAAATTAATTAAATATAAGATCACTTTTTGGTATTTAATTTTTGTGATAACTGTACAATTAATTAATTTAATTACACTTTTAATTTAATTAAAATAATTAATTAGTCATCCTTATGAAATATCATTATTTTGGACACCTTAATCAATTAATTTAATTAAATTACTCTACCTCCAAATCGGGGGCATTAGATTTGATATCGGTATTTTTTTGAGGCCAAACGTGATCATTTGAAGGGTCCAAAATTAACTTTTAATATTTTTGCGAGAATTTTCTATTTTTAGAAATTGTATATTTTTAGAACTGGATATCAACTTCGGTTGAATTTCATCCCATAGGATAATTTTAGCATTTAGGATATTTAGGGAAATTTTTAGGGTTGTGCATGCTTTCATGCAAAGGTTACCAAAAATGACATTTTTTTTCTAGATTGTAGTTTTTTTCTAAAAATAGGAAGTTTTTTTAGATTTTAGAATTTTTTTTTTTTTTTTTTTTTTTTTTTTTGCATATAAATACGAATTACCGAGTTGAAGGTTATTTAAGCATGGTTTGGATTTGTAATTATTATCAAGTTATTCAATACGAATCAATATAAATTATTGTTCAAAAAATTAGCTTATTGGTAATTTTAATTTGTCTTGTTACATTTTTTTTCATTAGGAATAGGACCATAAAAGAGTCATACTAGATCATCTTGATCAAATCACTTAATAAGTAATTTCCTTGGATTTTCAAATCAATTTAAAAGTATATAAGCCTACTTCACTAAAGAGACTTGTTAAAAGCACTCTGTCTCATATTCACCAAGACCAAAGTAAGCCCAAACATCTACTTCCAATCTTTTGATGGATGCTACCTTTGCCTACAAATGACAAACTATGAAGGAGGCTCTCCAAAACATGGATACACGAGCACATTCTAATAATTATAAGTATGAAAACTTGTGTTCCTACACCCTTGAGATGAGCATTCTTCACGTACCTTTTCTTACTCATATGAAGCATTGTGCACCTAAGGGTTGGTAGATCAGGACATCTATGCATGACGATGGTTATTGATTCTTCAACATGATCTTACTTAACAAGTAATAGTCAATAACCATCTTTCTTTTTGGAAAGAGTTATTTGGCAACCACAACGAGAATAATTTCCTTATTTAATGAGCTATATGATGTGATTTAGTATCTCATCATTCTCCACAATTAATATTTAGTATAGAAGGTTGTTTGTAAGTAGAGTCTTATGATGTTTGCCCAACTTCTCTCCTTATGTTACCTTTGTATTGTGTTGGAATTATTAGAACATTACATTGTGTAGGAGGTTACATCAAATGATATCTCTAACAAACTATTTTTAATTTTATTCAAGTCCTCTCTATGTGTTATAGAGGCTTATTCTTACACATTGTGTCTAGACTTGTTCTTAATATTGGGCAAAAGAATCATGTTATTTTCTATAGCTTGGAATTCTCTTCAATATTGGAGGATTGAAATAAGGCTTACCCAAATATGTCATGGGGTAGGACGTACATCTTTCCTCAAATGTAAGGGTAAAGTCGACTAGCATACTTTAGAACCTAATTCTACTCAATATCACCAATCCTCAAGCCTACAAGTAGCTTATGGAATTCATTACTATACTCTTGCACCAACTCATTTGTTTGACGTTTCAACTATTGCATTGTAATATTTAAGGATTTGAGGGATAACATTCTCCACATATTTCTTTAAATAAATTCTCACAAGTGCTAAAAATGACATAGTATTGTGTATGTCATGCATTGAGAGTTTCCCTCCAATGTACAATAGTTTTGCACAACTTCTATGAAGTGAAGTAAAGGTGACCTCCTCCAAATTCATAAAGTGATTGATAGACAAACATGCCTCAAGTTATCAAACCTAATTATCCAATGCTTTAACATCATTCTTTCCTTAGATATGTTGAGATTTACTTTCTCCTATATAAAGCTTTGAGGGAAAATATCCTCAACAAATAACTTTAACAAAATTCTCCCAATTGTCGACAATGTTGTAATCTTGTGGACCTTGTGTCCTAAGAGTTTCACTCCAATATAGGAGGTATTTAAACATATTCAGTGTAGTGCAGTGGATATTATCCACATCAATGAAGTGATTGATAGAGAAATATGCCTCAAGGTTTCAATCCAAATCATAAATGTTTTAACATCAATTTAGCTTTAGGAAACTAGTATTTTGAGATTTGATATAGGAGAAACATGGTATCATGTGATATAGAAGCTAGAGGTCCTAACCAAAACATCAAGTTGTAGAAAATATTCAAGAGTTTCTTGTGCTATTCCTTTAAGACATCGTTGATGACCTATTGCACAGTTGTAGAGGTTTGGTGGCCTTCCTATGAATCATCCATTTTGCTTTTATGGTGGATTTTGTCTAGATAATATAGGACATGACCAAAAGCTGCAATGACTCCTACTGCTATACATGATTGTTAAATACATTTAATAATTTTATGTTGATATGAAAAGCATACATTGATCTAATTGCCATGAATTATTGTAGTGTTAAATGACAATGAAGTTTACCCAATTTCATAATAACATAACAAACTAGTTATCGGTCTATTATGATATAATGACTATTTAATAGAAAAATAATGTAGTAAATGATTATATATACATCAAAGCCAATGATAGAATAGAGTAATGGTCTTTTATTCACCATATAAACCTAGTATAGTATGTATGTGTCAATGAACCAAAACATTGAGGATGATAATTCCCTTGATTAAGAATAATAATGAGAATACTTATTTATTTTTCTAATTGAAACAAAAAAATATATGGAGAGCACCAAAAGGAGTTAAAAAATCCCTTTTCTCAATGTTGTGCTGCTATGAAAATCACACTCTCATCCAATTGCCATAAATTGTTATGGAATTACGTGAGAATGAAGGTTTTCCAATTTGAGACTAATGATTTGCCCCATAGGACTTGACAACATTACAAACTAACAATCAATCTATTATGTTATAATGAATGTTTAATGGAAAACAATGCGATAAACAATTACAAATACATGAAAGACAATGATAGAGCAAATTAATGCTCTTCTATTCACCATGAACACCTCATATAGTGCGTATGTGTCAATGAACCAAAAAACTGAGATTGATAATTCCTATGACCAAGGAAAAAGAATAAGAATCTCTCTTGATTTGTCTAGTTGAAATGGAAAAACTATCTAAAACAACAGAAGGAATCAAGTAGAATCTATCAATTACGATAAAGATTCATTACAAAATAATTCAATTTTTTATGATCGATGGTTAAGCTTCCTTGGCACACACTACCAGAGAATACACAAATCATAATTTGGCTTCCTTATGTATGATGGCATCCCTAACACGTGGAGATGTTATTGACGTGTAATGGAATCAAATGATTTTGTCAATGTTGGTGTAAGACTGGTGTGTGACTTATTCTAATAAATAAAGCATGCAACTTACCTAGGTTTCACTCTAATTACTCACTCTCATAGACTGTTATTTGACTAGAATGATAGGATTACAAATCCCACAAAGATAGCATATGTAGTAGAAATACCACAAGGACCCACAAATCCAAAGACAAGAATAAGTTTTGTTGGAAGTTCTCTTAATGACCTAGGTGAATAAATGTCTTTTACCCTATTCATGACTTTTACAAGCTACACAATATTTTCCAAAAAAACATCAAGTCAAAGATTTCCTATGGTGAAAATTGGGCATTTCCTAATTACCTAAGTTTTTAATGTTACATGTTGTAACTGCAGTACCCTGTAACATTATCCTTATTTTCATAAAAAAGAAGAAAAATATGTTTCAACTAGGCTAATTAGTTTTTATCTTGCATGTAATATTAGAGAAAATTTGTTCCTTGAAAAGATAACACTTTAACTAAGAGAATATATTCTTATATCAAACAAGATATAGACTAAATTATATTGACTAATGATTGCTATCCAAAATTAATAGTCCCTCCTTTTGTTTTCTCCTTTATTCTTGCTTAACTAACAAAGTTTCCTACAGCTTCCTTTCTCTTGAAACTGATGCTCACAATTACACATAGTTTACCATGTTATTCACCTTCCCTAAAGCACGAAGCTAAACTCAATTTACCTCCTACTACATGCAAGAATGTTGTCCCCCTTCTTTCTGGCCTTCACCCATCATAAATGTGTTCCATATTTCCCCCTCTTGTGAAAACAAGCAAGGGATATTTATTCATTTTCCAACAATAACCACATTTGCTTTGATAAGGAAAATAAAAACTACCTTTAATTACCAGGGATGGTGCAAGAGGAGAAGAGGATGTGCTTCTAGGTGACACTCATTAGTTGAGTGGATTTTAAAAACAAAAAAAAAAAATACAATAGACGTAGACATGGACTAATAACCCAAGCTTTGACCACTATTAATAAATGCTGGTCAATTCCTACCAAAATTGCATAGATATGTGCACTACTTGGTCCTACAAAACAAGAAGCCATTATTAATTAAATATAATATCACTTTTCATGTTATGAATCCCAAAAATAGCTAAACAAGAAAATAATACCAAGTTAACCACAAGGTACTAAAGAAGTAAAGGCTTCACAATTAATGTATATTCTTTAAAACCTACGTACCAAAAAAATACTTATTATATTTTCTAATTTTTTTCAGTGGAGGAACTAATGACATTGTTAATCTATCTACAATGATGACAAGGTTTTAAGATTCAATACATGCTAAAAACACTATGAAAAATTACTACCTAACATGATAAAACTAAACATCCTGCTCAAGACAAATAACATAGCATTGTATCAACAAGAGTAGAGGAATTTGAAATAGCCTCTAATGCAAATATTACATTAAGATCATTGGATACAAATAAGGTTTTTAATGATGGGTATTACATTGGCTCTCAGGGAAGTCACATCAGGGTCAATTTTTTCCTCTTATGAAGGATAAAGGATCAATTACTCACTAATTATTGTGCATATGAGTCCTTATCAATATGAGTCTTATGACATTTGCACAACATTTCCCCTCATTTCATATTGCCTTTGTCTTACGTTCATGTCATTGGATCCTTTTTTTGTATAGGAGGTTACTTTTGATGATATCCACAGCCAATGGATTTTGATCTATTCAGTTGCTTTCTACGTGTTATGGTCAAGGTTGTTCTCAAGCATTTGGCCACAAAATCAAGGTTTTTTCTATAATTTGGCCTTCTTTTCAATCTTGGAGGTTTTTGCATCCTAACAATGCTTTAAGGGATCATATTTTCCACAAATAGCTTCGATGAAATTCTCACAAGTGATGACAATGTCATAGTCTTGTGCACATTAAGCATTGAAAGTTTCCCTTTAATTTACAATAAGTTTGGATAACTTCAGTGAAGTGAAGGTGACCTCCTCTAAATTAAACAAGTAATTGACAAAAAAATATGCCTCAAGTTATCGAACCCAATTATCCAAAGCTTAAACATTAATCTTGCCATAAGTATGTCAAGATTTGTTTTCTCCTATATATATCTTCAAGGCATAATCTTTTCCATAGGTACCTTCTACAAAATTATCCCAAGGGTCGACAAGGTCATAGTCTTGTGCATATTCTCCACATCAACGAAGCAATTGATAGAGAAATATGCCCTGAGTTTTCAAACCCAACTATCCAATGCTAGTCTTGCCTTAGGAAACTAGTATGTTGACATTCACCTTCATCTTCAAAGGGATTTGATATTTGAGCAACATATTAGCATGTGATATAGAAGTGAGAGGTCTGAACCAAGGAATAAAGTCACAAAATAGATTAAACAGTGTCTTACACCATCCCTTTACGATGTCTTTGGTGACCTATTACACAACTGGAGAGGTTTGGTAGCCTTATTTTATGTCATCCATTTTCATCTTCTAGCGAACCTCGTCTATATAATCTAAGACATGTCCAAGTTTCAATTACTCATATTGCTACACATGAGAGTTAAATTGCATTCAACAAAGTTATGGTGCTACAAAAAACACACTCTGGTCTAATTTCCATGAATTGGTTGTAATATGATGTGAGAATGAAGGATTCCCACTTTGAATCCAATGATCTATCCCACTTGGATTGACAACATAACAAGCTAGCTATCAATATATTGTGTTATAATGAATGTTTAATAAAAAATAACACAATAAACAATTGCATATACATATACATTAAAGACAATGATAGAACATAGTGATGCTCTGTTATTCATCATGAACAGTTGGTATAGTATGTATGTGTTAATGAACCAAAAGACCAAAAATGACAATTACTATGATCAAGGGTTAAGAATGAGAATCCTTATAGAAAACCTCCATTGTAAATGGAAAAATTATGGAGAACATCCAAAAGTGTAAAAATACCCCCTTTTCTCAATGTTAGCTATAGGTATATGTATACATGTACAATAAAAATGGGTTAAAAGAAAGATTCATTATAAAACATTTCAATTTTTAAAGGATAGACAATTAATTTTCTTTGGCACACACTGGTGGAGAACCCACAAATCATAATTTGGTTTACTTGAGTGTGATGGTCTCTGACACATGGTAGTATTCTCGACGTGCAATGGCATCAAGTGACTTTGTTACATATTGGTGCATGATTGGTGTGTGATTGATGTTGACAAAAGTATTGTACAATTTACTTGGGTTGCACTCTGACCACTCACCTTCTTATGCTAAACTAGAATAATAGGTCTACAAATCCCACAATAATAGCAAATGTAGTAGAAATACCAGAAGGATCTATAAATACAAAGTCGAGGAAATTTTGTTACAAGATATCTCAATGAACTTGGTGAATGAATGATCATACCCTATTCATGACTTTTCCTGGCTACACAATATTATCCAAAGGACTGTCAAGCCTAACAATCCTTAGAGAACATTCATTCTTTTCCTAATTACCTATGTTTTGCATGTTACATGTTGTAGATATACTAGCTTTCGAGGAGAATCAACCTCCAATAACAAACCTAATTTTCATATAAAAAGAAGAAAAGTGTGTCTCAAAGCTACCCAAACAGGGCTAATCAGTTTGTATTATGCATGTGGTCTTAGAGCCAAGTTGTTCCTCAAATGATAACATTTCAACCAAAAGAATATACTCTTATATCAAATAAAATAAGACCAAATTAGCTTGAATAATGATTGGTATCCAAAAATAGAGACAAATGAAAGAATTCCCATAAGCTTTATTTAATTAATTAATGTATATATACTAAGGATTTATAATATTTTATTCTTTAGAAAATTTCACAACCTAGATGCTTGAAAATTATCCCTCGTTGACCACTTAGATTATGGTATTTCAAGTAAAGGGTAAAGACTAGTTTTCTAAATCCTCAAATTCATTGATCTACACCATGAGGCCAAAAATAGTGCTACGGAGTATGACACAAACACAATACACAATCTAATAATCTATTATGGTATAATGTACACATAATAGAAAACAATGTTAAAAAGTATTAGACATTCATGAAAGACAATGAGATATAAAAATAATGCCCTTTTATTCGACATAAAAACCATAATAAATGGATACAATAAACCAAAAGTTTGAGAATGATTTCTAGTGATTAAAAACTTAGGATGAGAATCCTAGCTGATCTACTTATCTAAAATGGAAAAACTATGATGAACACAAGGAGTTGAAGAATCAATTTTCTAATGGTTGGATAGAAATATATATACAAGGAAAAGAAAATAACTTCAAAAAGCATGTAACTTTGTAATTATCAACAGTTACAAAATAACATCAACTATATAATAGTCAACATTTCAACCTTCTTAAGAATGTGAAGGTGTTAAATGCGTAGATATGATGGCTTCCCACACAAGCTCATGTCTTAAAATGCATAATAGTGTTTTGCATACCCGGTGGTACAAAGTGAGGATATAGTGCACTGGTGTAGAACAGATGCATGAATCATTGTAGTAGAGATCGTGCACAAGTGACCAAACTTTCAATTATATTATTTCCCCCCTCTTTTAAAGCGATGGCCCAATCGTATCTTCATTCAGCTATGAAAACTATGTGACGTTGGCAGAGGTTGGAACACTCATCCAAATCTAAATACTTTCCAACCTTAAAAACTCTAACTATGAACTTCTGGATAGGTGTGTGTGATAGTTTGAGATAATCTAGATTTTTAACAATAGTTTGACATAATCAAACTCAAAGTGCAAAGGACGTTGAACTATAATGGGCTCAAACAAAAACAAAACACGACTTTATTAGCTCAACAATAAAAACAACATGCAACACAAGTATACGAAAGCATTCTCATTTACTACACGCAATATAATGTACAGACCATAGTGCAGTTTTAATGAGGACCTTTGAACTGCTCTTTTAATGTAACCAAACATTATCACCAAAATTTAATATAAATGGAAAAAATACAAATCATTTTACTTTTTATATGTTTTTGGATTGGCAAGTAAGGCTGTGTTCTACCTATTGATGCACTTGTCGGATGTGATGCAGAAATCTCACTGCCTAGTCCACATTTTTCTAATGTGAGCCCAACTGAGAACTCATGGGTGCGCTCTTTACCTTATCTATTTCTTTCTTGTGGAATCAAGACTAGGAACTTGATGCAGGATCATCCTAGAAAAATCTTTGCCTATAATTAAATGATGAATGCCAAAGAAGAGACCTACTTTTCCAGGGCACAATCACACAGAGCAGTGGTTGGAGGATTTTGGATGAGCAGGTCCACTTGCATAGAGCATGGATGGTCAGGTTGTGCATAAGGTTGGGGATAAGAATATACGAGTTTTACGGTGTGAAGGCAGTGCATGCACTCTAGTGATGAAGAATAAGGAATCGGATAGTGGTGTGCAAGAGGAATTCCATAATGATGAGCGAAGGACTTGGACCTTCAAGAGGTACAAAGGAAGCAAGGTAAAGGGAAGGAGTTGAGGAGCACATAATTTTGCGAATCATGGGACAACATGAGAGCCACCAAATCATGGAAGCATAAAACTTCTGAGTAGATCACAAGAACCGAGGAAATAACTAGATAACCAACTGGGCATCAAGTCTAACACCTGGCCTTTTATAGGCCATGATAGTACCATAGCTGAGATGATGGTGAAAAAAAATAGAGATCAACCAACACATAGATGACCTAATAATTATCTTATATGCGAGGCTCAAAGTCTGTAAAGGCTACAACTACTAATATAGGCCTTCAGGTTTGCACAGAGCCCCGACAGTTATAGTTGTTAGGCATTACATGGCAGATTTGTCATTTCAAGTACAGAATGGATATAAAAAGAAGGGTCAGAAGGCCAAAGGGGGAGGACGAAAAAATTCTACTTGTAGAGATGGAAACAATTTCAAAATACAGAGTTAGAGAGAGGAAACCGAGACATTAGGGCCTTTGGCCTGAGTGTATACAGAGATGATGGCTCCATTATTGTAAAGGGGTTGTATATCCCATTATACAACTTGGGAAGCTAAGAATATCTTGAAAACTATGAGTTATCAATGAAATAGTTTGTTTTCTTGTTTTCTTGTTATCCGTTTTTTGGAACCTTGACCTCGGTTGCATCAGTTTGTATCAGAGTAAATTTACAAATCTGGAGAGGATGCAAGAGGAGAAGATTATGTATGTGGAGTGATGCGAAAGGTTATCATATCACCGATTGTGAGGTGGCTAGTAGGGTGTTGTGAGAAGCTGGCAGATCACCGAATGGGAGGCAACCAGAAGAGTGTGGTGGAGTGCTGTGTGGAACTCACAGAGACCATTAATTGTGAGGCATCTAGTACAGTGTGGTGAGGAACTGGTAGACCACCAAATGGGAGGAAGCTGGTAGAGTGTTGTGATGGACTAAAAGACTGGGAGAGTGTTGTGATGGACTAAAAGACCATTGACTATGAGACAGCTAGAAGTAGCGAGAAAGGGTTGGTAGAATGCCAAATGTGAAGCAACCAACAGATAATAATGTTGTCGACTGTGTGAAAGTAAATAGAAATAGAATGAGTAGAAAGGAGGAGATAACTGTGAAATTTGCAGCTACAACTGCATAGATCAACCAGACAAAAAAAAACAGAGCAGCAAGAAAAACAGAGTACAAAAAAACAGAGCAAGAAAGAAATTGCGGATACTATAATATTTCCTTAATAATTATTGAAAAAAGCATTAGCCTTAATAAAGGTTACAAAAGCTTTTCAACCGCAGCAAAGAGAAGCGGTGAAATAGGCGGAAAAAGCAGAGTTCAACTGCTGTTTAACCATCCTTATTTGCATGAAGGCGGTGAAAACAAAGGAACTGCTCTACATTAGTTAGCTTAGATAAACAGGTAGTTAGCTTGGCATTGGACTGCGCCTGTTGGAAGAGAATTTGACGCTAACACCCCCCCCTTAAGCTAATTAAGGAGAAAGAAAAAAAAAAAGAGGAAAGAGGGAAAACCCTGTGGGAACAAAACCCCCCCTCAAAAGAGACACTAACTGCACATGGCAGCTATTGTGTTGCAGTGTTCTTCACACCAAGAAGGTCTCGTAGAAAATGAAACTTTTGCTCAGTGAATGTCTTCATGAAGATGTCGGCAATCTGTTCAGAAGTGGCACAGTACTGCAAGTCGATGGCTCCATCATATATCAATTCGCGGATGAAGTGCATGTGGATCTCGATGTGTTTGGTCCATTGCTGTTGTATGGGATCTCTACAAACCTTCAGTGTACTCTGATTGTCACACCAAATGACCTCAGTTAGGAAGTGTTGCAGCCAAATGACTTGAATGGTAACATTGACTGCACCTCTATATTCAGCCTCTGTTGATGATAAAGCAATGGTAGATTGCTTCTTACTTGACCAACAAATGGGCCCTGATCCCAAACTAAGAACATACCCTGAAGTGGACTTGCGATCAATGTTATCACCAGCCCAGTCAGAATCAGTGTAGCCAATGAGATCCAAAGCACAACTTGCTGAATAACGAATCCCATAGCAAATGGTTCCCTGGACATAGCGAAGTATACGCTTGGCAGCCTTCCAATGTAGCTCATGCGGCTCTTGCATGTATCTAGAAACAACCCCCACTGCATATGAGAGATCTGGACGAGTGTGAGTGAGATGTAGAAGACTCCCCACAAGTTGACGGTAGTGTGTGCAATCAACCAATGGTGTATCCTTGCCATCTTCAAGCTTGACCCCTGATAGGAAAGGTGTGACAGCTGACTTGCAGTCAGTCATGTGAAACTGAACCAAAAGAGATCTTGTGCATACTTGGATTGAGCAACTGTGATTCTTGATTGATTATGGCTGATTTCAAGGCCAAGAAAAAAATGTAGGAGACCCATGTCTGTCATAGAAAATCTATCATGCAAAATAGTTTTAATTGCTGCAATGGCGGTGGGTGAATCACCTGTTATTAGTAGATCATCTACATAGAGTACTATGAGCAACAAAGAATCAGAGGTTCTTAGCATATAAACATTTGGATCAGATTTGCATCATATGAAATTTTGAGACAGAAGATAAGAATCCATTTTAGCATACCAAGCTCTCGGTGCCTGCTTGAGGCCATAAAGTGACTTCTTGAGTCTACATACCAATGAGGAATTTTGTATATACCCTTGTGGCTGCTCCATGTAGATCTCCTCCTCGAGATCACCGTGAAGAAATGCATTCTTCACATCCATGTGATGAACCTCCCACCTTCTTGATGCTGCAATGGCAAGAGCCAATCGAATGGAGTCCATTTTTGCCACTGGAGCAAAAGTCTCATCATAGTCAATGCCATGAACTTGTTGAAAACCTTTGGCGACCAACCGTGCTTTGTATCTGCTCACATGTCCATCTGCTGATTTCTTTGTCCTGTAGACCCATTTACATCTGACAAGCTTGCGATTGGAAGGAAGTGGAACAAAATCCCAAGTTTGGTTTGCAATGAGGGAGTTGTACTCCTCATCCATGGCTGCTTCCCAAAGAGGATTCCCTGTAGCTTCTGCATAAGTCTGAGGGTCAGATGCTAGAACCACATAAGCATGCATCGGCATGATGGGCTCTGTAGCTGAGAGTGCATGAGGGACTTCATATATATCAGCTAAGCTCCTTATTCTTTGATTTTCCACATGGGATACTGAATCATCACTAGAATCCAAATCAAGGATTGGTTGTGGATCAACATATGCATGCTCATGTTCCTCTGAATCAGATTAAAAAATATCTGAAATAAGATCAGAATGATTGCATGTATCTTTGAGATTTGTAAGATGAGGAAGCATAGAGGTGGTGGCATGTTGTTCCTGAGATGCATGTGGAAGACTTTCATCAAAGTAGACACTCCTTTCAATGAAGAGTGTTTCTGTGGAAAGATCTAGTAGTCTGTATCCCTTTACACCATCTGGATATCCAACAAAGATGCATTCTTTGCTTTCAGGCTCCAAAGCCTTCCTCTTATCTACAGGAATGCGTGTGCCCAAGCACGAGATCCAAAGATGCGGAAATGTGTGACTTCTGGTTGTATGCCTCTCCATGCTTCAAAATGTGTTTGTCCTGTGACAGATTTTTGAAAAGATCTGTTTTGTATGTATGAAGCACAGTTGATTGCTTCAGCCCACAATTTGGAGGGAAGGGACCTACCATGCAACATGTAGCTGGCCATCTCTTTCAAAGATCGGTTCTTCCTCTCAGCTACCCCATTTTGTTGTGGAGTGTATGGAACTGTGTTCTGCAATTGTATTCCTGCTTCATCACAAAGATGTTGGACATCATTGTTGACATACTCCTCTCCATTATCTATGCGGAGGATCTTGATCATTTTCCCAGACTGCTTCTCTGCATGGGCTTTGAAAACCCTGAGATTCTCAAACACCTCAGATTTGAATTTAAGAAAATACACCCATGTGTATCTTGTGCAATCATCAATGAATGTTAGCACATATCTGGCTTTGCTCATGGAAGGTTCAGGAAATGGACCCATAAGATCACTGTGAACAAGCTCTAAAGGAGAAGAGGCTCTCCATGCATTCCCCTTTGGAAACTTTTCTTGTGGATGCTTTCCAAGAGCACATCCTTCACAAATTCCATCAGAAAAGTCTATCGCTGGCAAGCCTTTAACCATTCCCTGTTTGTTAAGTTGTTGCATGTATCTAAAATTTAAATGACCAAATATTTCATGCCAAATTCTACTTTCATCATTTGAATGTGTTAGAAGTAAAGTAGAATCTGATTTAGCAACAAAATCAGAAAAAGTGTACAGATGAGATTGATGATTTGCCTTACCAACAGCAATTTTGGAGTTGTCTTGCATGTCAAATATGGTCACCGAATCAGGGGTGAACTTAACTCTCCTACCAGTTCCAGTATGTGTCATTTGATACATAGAAAGAAGATTAATAGAAAGCTTTGGAATATGTAAGACATTATCAAAACTTCCAATTCCAACCTCTACCCTCCCTATTCCAGTTGCCTCTACAGGAGAACTATCTCCCATGAGAATAGGAGAACCAGAATATGGTTTCAAAGAAGAAAGAGCTTCTTTTGTGGCTACCATGTGGTGTGAAGCTCCAGAGTCTATGATCCATGCATCTGAAGAAGAATGAATAGCAATCAATGCATGAGCATTGTCTGTTGTTTCAGGGCCTTTTTCTTCCTGCTTCTTCTTGGCACTCTCAGGGATAAGGCTACCAAGATTATGTTGTTGAAGTGTCTGAGCCATGAGATCAATGGTCTTCTTCATGCATGATGATTCTGGATGGTACCCACGGTTGCAATAGCTGCACTTTGATTGGCCCTTTTTGTCCTTTTCTTTTGAGCCAGTAGATCCATCTAGAGGTTTGAGATTGCCTTCCTTTCTTGGATATGAATCCTTTTTCCCTTTGCCTTTGAATTGCTGGTTGGATTTGGAATTGTTCTTCCCACTTGCATGCACAACAAGTGCATGAGCTTTGGAATTCTTCAATGTGCCCATCTTTATAAGCTTATCCTGCTCATGTACTAGAGACTCAATGAAGGTATCCAGTGTGGGCATCTTCCAAGTTGCTCCTGTTGTGAGCCCAACTGTGTGGAAAGCAGAGACAAATATTGCATATTCTGGACCCAACTTTGATAGAATAGAAATGATTAATTTGCTTTCTTCCTTGGATTTGTCAATCCCAAATCCTTTGAGCTGAAGCAATAAGGCCTTGAACTTTGTGAAGAAATCTTGAATATTATCAAAAATCCTTGGATCTAATGAGTTGAGCTCATTTTCAAGGATATGACCCCGCATTTGATCTTGCTTTCCAAAAAGAGTCTCCAATGTATTCCAAACTTGGTTTGGAGTTGTACATGCCTCAACATGAAACAACAATTCTGGAGAGATAGATAAGCATAGCAAACCAAATGCTTCATCCATGCGGTTGAAGTATTTAGATTTTTCAACTGCTGGATTGGGTTCAACCTCTGTATTCATAACTATCTGATAGAGGCCTCTACTTTTGAGCTGAAGTAGAATCTTTGGCTTCCAATCAAAATAGTTGTATGGTGTGAGAATGGCAGAGGGTGAACATTCCATTTTTCAGCTCTGATCTTCTATATCTGCAAAAAAAAATACTGTACTTCTTCTTTCTGGCAACCAGGCTCTGATACCATGTGAAATTTACAGCTACAACTGCATAGATCAACAAGACAAAAAAAAATAGAGCAACAGAAAAAACAGAGTACAAAAAAACAGAGCAAGAAAGAAATTGCAAATACTATAATATTTCCTTAATAATTATTGAAAAAAGCCTTAGCCTTAATAAAGGTTACAAAAGCTTTTCAACCGCAGCAAAGAGAAGCGGTGAAATAGGCAGAAAAAGAAGAGTTCAACTGCTGTTTAACCATCCTTATTTGCATGAAGGCGGTGAAAACAAAGGAACTGCTCTGCATTAGTTAGCTTAGATAAACAGGCAGTTAGCTTGGCATTGGACTGCGCCTGTTGGAAGAGAATTTGACGCTAACAATAACTAATATAAGTTTGAGACTGGAGTTGTGAGTAGATTGTGGAAGTTATGTTTATAAAACACTAACTTTGAGGCGGTCGTTGCAGTCAATGTGTTGAGAGTGCAAGGGCAGAGAGAAACACTGATAGGAGGAAATATAGGCACAAATGAGAGAATTGATGTGTTGTAAAAGTGGGTGCTAATAGAAACATCGATAAAAGGATATACCGGCATAGATGGGGAACTAAAAGCACCGACCCATCACAAAATAGGCAGTCGATTACAAGAGAAGCATTGATCGAATCTCTGAAAGGACACAACCGAGCACAAAAAAGAGAGGAAGAAACCGACAAAGCAGCAAAGGTGAGGCAGTTCAACAAAAGAAATGGAGAACTGGTAGAATCTTTGAAAAGAGGCAGCTGAGTTCAGTAAGGAAAGTAAGTGGAAGCATTGGCAGCAAAATCGTCAATTGGAGGTAGCCAATTCATGGAAGAATAACTTTGCAAAGGCTGACAAAATTGTTGAAAGGAGGCAATTGAGCACGAGAGAGGAATTAGAGTGGGAACACATGCAATTTTATTGATAGGAGCCAACTAGAACCACGAAAATGGTATGATGAGCAACACCGACATATCATTAAATAAGAGGCAGTTAGGGCACAAGAGCACTTCCAATCAGAGCTTTAGGTAGAAAGTACAAATCAAAATAGTTGTTCTTCATCAAGCATAGATGGGTAGAGAACGAGGAGCATGATGAAAGTCTTGGTAAAGAGTCAAGATGAGACATGACCCAAATTCGTTGGTCTCAGAGGAGATAGAGGAGATGAAGGAGATATCCTTCAAGAGGAGCACGCTATAAAGTGAAACATCACAAAGAAGAAGATCTACCAAAAGAAGAGATTTTGTAACATAGGGGACAAATGCGAGAAAGAACCCTTTAGGAATTGGAGGCACACAGGGGATCAACTAAGAGCTTATGCATGGAGGTTCTCAAGAGGAGAAGACCCAAAGGAAGGATTGGAATGAGTGATGGATTTCAAGTGTAATTTTGCATCGAAGAATGTAGGGGACTCATTGGGAGTGGAGTGTGCACCGAAGAGGGTTACGTGCTAACACAACGAGGGGGTAGAAAGCCTTTGAAGATAAGAAGAGGTGGAGGGGTAAGGATAGGATGCATAAATGGGAAAAATGGTTTCCACCCTATTGCACCAAGCAATGCAATTAGGACATCTCAAATAAAAGGAAGTTTCTAGGGCCACAATAAAGGGCATGTGAAATCTACTCCGACGGGCAAAGAAGGGACAATTGTAATATTCCTAATCAAAATATTGTATAAGAATTTGATTTGCCCGGAAATTCCTTGAAATAACATTTCATAAATTTAAACTTGTATTTAGAATAATACTTTAAATTAAAAAATGTAATTGTAATAATAATAAAATATAAATCCTTAAGGGGTTTCGTCTTTGGGTTATAATGATTACAAGGGTTTTTATCCTTACAATCAGAGTACATGATTAAGGGATTGCATCTTTAAAAGTGGTTGTAAAGCATGATGTTTGTACAAGTTGAATGTTTGAATGTATATGATTGAATGATTTCCTTCTCATCAATTCGTTGAATATAAATACCTTCATTGCTTCCTCTTCAAATGACATGTCTCCTCCAAGGATTGTGAGCTTTCATCAAATGAATACTTAATGACTGACTAATTAATTAATTAATTAATAAATAATAATTGGTGTTAATGACTTTAATGATTGTTGTTTATAATATCCAACTTAACTCCGATCACCTGTTTACCCTTAGGTAATTCAGCTAGCTCCCATGTTTTGTTTCTCTCTATTGCATCTATTTCCTCATCCATGGCCTTACACCATTTCTCTTATTTCATTGCTTCTTCATAACATGCAGGATCACTATGAGAAAATAAACCAAAATTCAAAATTTCATCATCATACCTTGTATTATCATAAATCTTCCTCAAACTCCTTGTTTTTCTTGGCATTAGAGAGGCAAGGGTTGGATCTTAACTGTTACTGGAGATGTTTGACTCAGGAGTATGTTGTGAACTTGATGTATCTAGAACTATTGCTAAAGGCTCACCATGTTGATCTATTATTGGTTCAGCTTCACTGTCTTCATTTCCACCTTCTACATCATTTTTGGGTATTGATACTGAAACACTCGAGGCAGTGTCAACAATGCCATCCCATGATTCATTCTCAATGAGTTCAACATATCTGCTAGTCACAACCTTCTTGGTAACAAGGTTATATAATCTATATGCTTTAGACTCTTCACTAGAGCCAATAAAGATGCTCGTTTTCTCCTTTTATCAAATTTTTGCCTCTTTTCCTTTGGCACATGTGCATATGCCATACACCCAAATATTTTTAGATGCTCCACATTGTATTTTTTATTTGTCCACAATTCTTGTGGAATCTTCTCTTGTACAGCCTTTGTTGGACTTCTATTTGACAAGTATATTTTTGCTGCTACAGCTTCACTCCAAAACTCATTTGAAAGTCTTTTGGCTTTCAACATGCTTACATCCTTCTCTTGGATGGTTTTATTCTTCCTTTCAACCAATCCATTTTGTTGTGGAGTGTACATGGTGGTGAATTTTTTTTCAATGCCTTAATTCCTGCTAAAACTCAAACATTATTTAGAGATATACTCTCCCTCTCTATTTGTTCTTAGGGACTTAATGAAATGCCCACTTTGTTTCTCAACCAATGCTTTGAACCACTTAAATTTTTCAAAGACTTCATATTTATTCTTTAAGAAATAAACCCAAGTATTCCTGATATAGTCATCTATGAAGGTCAAAAAATCTGCATTCTTAGAGAAAGTGGGATTTTTCATTGGGCAACACAAATCTGAGTGCACCAACTCCAATGATGCCTTTTCCCTCCTAGACATCCCTGATTAAAAGGGCTACCTATGTTATTTTCCTAAGATACATGCCTCACATTTTTTGTTAGGTTCTACAATCGCTGGTAGTCCCTTAACCATATCTTTCATAGACAAAAGACTTAATCAAAAATAACTTAAATGCCCATACCTCAAATGCCAGAGTCTGGATGTGTCTTTGATGATTGTCTTGAAGTTTGCTTGTTGTAGTACTACTATACTCTTCATCTACTTAGGAAAACCAGATTGCATCTTGAGTGAAAACATGTGTTTCTTTATCATTTGAATCGTAGCAATCTTTCTCTTGCTTTCATGCTTATCAAAGATCATGCACTCTCCATTTTCCATCAGGACTTTATATCCTTTCTGTACCAACTGACCAATGCTCAAAAGAATATATTTTAACTTTGGAACATAGAAGACATCCTCAATTTCTCTTCTTTCACCTTCCCTGGTGTAAATGATGATAGTTTCAATGGCCACAACTGGAACTTTTTCATTATTCCCCATCTTATTCTCAGACTGAATGCTCTTATCAATGGAGGAAAACAATCTCTCATACCACTCATGTGATTACTACAAGCATTGTCAAAGAACCAAACTTCATAGTTGCTTTTCCCAACAATATTACATGCAATGAACATGGTTGACAAATGTTTAGGTTCACTTACTATCCCATTAGCTATATTTGCACATTGACTTGATTGGTCATGCTGCCTCTTTAAGCAATCACTAACAAAATGACCATACTTGAGATAATGATAACTCTTAACTTTACTTTTGTCATACCTTTGATGTGAGGTATTGTTCCTCTTCTTGTCTTGGGAGTCTGACTATGAGCTGCTTGCTCCTTCTCGATTGCTTGATCTTGCTCTGATTCTAGCTTATTCCTTTTCCTCTACCTTTGAAGCTTTTACCTTTATTTTCTCTTCCTCTCCCCTTGCCTCTAAAATTGGTTTGAGCCTTGAAAGTTTACTCTAGGGAATAAGGTCTGGATTTGTTTAATCGATGTTTTAGGGTTTGTAGGAACCTATTAGCTCATCCACTTTCATCCTTAAAAGGGTCTTTAGCCTCTTCAATTGCAATGACAATTGGATCAAATCTTAATGGCAAACTCCTCAGGATCTTCTAAACGATCCTTTGATCTACCATAGTTTCACCATTAATTCTTAACTAATTTGCTAGGCTAGAAATTCTAGTATGAAAATCTGAAATGAACTCATCATCATCCATATGAAGAGTTTCAAACTCTCTTCTGAGCAGTTGGATTTTGACCAACCTCACCATGTTAGGACCTTTGTACGTGTTTTGAAGAATCTCCCATGCCTCCTTTGAGTTTCAAACTCTTTTCTAAGTAGTTAGAGTTTGACCAACCTCACCTTGTCAGGTACCTTTGTAGGTGTTTTAAAGAATCTCCCATGCCTCCTTTGAGTAGTTCATTGCTGCTATTCTAAGGTATATGGCTTCTGCCATAGTTGTCTTGATCAGGTTCAAGGCTTTTGCATCTTTCCTTTGATTCTCCTTCAAATGAGTCTTTTGGGCATTTTACAATGCATTGTAGGTAGCTTGATCATTCAAATTAGTGAATCCGCTGACCAATAACTCCCAAAAATCATTTGTAATCATTATCATCTTCATCTTCTTAACCTTTATGTCATAATTTTGACCATCAAACATTAGTGGATGATGTCAACTCTTACCCTCTGTTCTAGCTATGTTGTGGATCTGATCTTTTATTAAGTTTAGAACACAAGCTAAAGAATAATAATCGGTGCCAATGTGATCTGTAATGACACCTTCTTTATCTTCTTCTAGTTACAACCACCTACTCTCTGAAAATATTGAAAACCATCTTTTGTCTCATCTACAATTGCTGAGTGAAAGATTTCATAGAGTTTCACCAATCTACTGGATGAAATATATCCTTTTTTCTAATTATTATTATTTGTATTTCACAGTTTATGTGCCCATTTTTTCACTCAACCATGAACTTTGTTGACTGCACTTCCTTTACATCTTTCCATCAATGAATTATCTTAAAATAACGATTGTTGTCTCTTCTAGACTTCACAAAACTCTACAACTCCACGAGCTCTTGCTTCTAACTTCCTCATTAGGGTTGTTGTTGCTAGTTGACTGAGCTCTATCCTCCAATGGAGTAGCCTTACAAACAAAAATACATCTTCGATTTAGCTCTTCCCAACGCCTCCTTGTCTTATTTATGGGTTGGCATCTCCTTTGGTAATGGATGCAATTCATAATTGTGATAAGCTTACTGCTATCATGAAGTTAAATTGCTCCTTTGTCGCAAACATTGACCAATAGATCTGAGGCTCTTCCCTTGACTAATATGCCTAATCTCCCATGGTCTGCCTGATCTTTAGCTTCTGATACTAGACTAATGACAATGAAGGACATGTTGTTGTACTTAATACTATGTCTTCATTCCATGCATAAACCATTACAAGTGCCTCAAATAAATAAGGGAATTTCAATAAATAAATAGATAAACACAAAAGAAGAAAATAATAAAGAAATGATGCTTTCAATGGAGGTAACGAGTAACTCGAGTGGGTAATTAGTGCTGGATGAAGTGACTGCACTTTCAGTGCTAGCAAGAATTACTATTCCAATATTATGAAGGCTTTGATAGGTCATTAATGATCTAGGATGATAGGTAATGTGTCTTCCTCAGTAGTTTACGAGGTCACTTAGGATGGTCTAGTTGGTCATTGAGTCCAGTTATGTTATCTTGTCATCAAATAGTCATTCTTCATGGTATTTATTTTGTATTTAGCATTGTTTAAGGTAATTTCGATAAAGTTAAGGTAGGCAAGAAATCAAGTCAATGTGGAGGCATGCCTAAAGAAATAAGATGATACCCTTGCAAGGAACAACCGTGGCCTAAGGCTGGCCAAAATGGGTCAAAAAAGTAAAACTAGTAAGTTAATCACATTGTTTCTAAAGTGATTTGGAGAGTTTAAGGTAATTTTGGCAAGATTAAGGTATTCTATTACTTTAGTCTTATTATGCACCTTAATGTGAAAATGACACTTGTTAGTCAAGAACAAATATAAAGGTTTTATCTTTGGAAAAACAAAGTTTTTAAAACATCTAACACCTATGTCATGACATCATGCTTGTACATAACTGTACACATCCTCCAAAGATCTTATACAACTGATTATCAATGTTAGATCTCTCTTTGTAACTGCCATTTATCATTTTCCAATGCATAAATGAAATTTTTTTGAGAGATTTATAGGAAAACAAGGTTATCAATGTTTTATCACTCTCTTACACATTTTTACACGTTAGAGGGAGATGAAAAGTCACCTAGTTCACTATCTCCAACAATTTCAAAGGGTAAAACAATCAGAATCTTAAGAAAATAATGATTTTGGTGGTCTTTTGCAGAGGGTTTCTAATGGTTGACAAGGTTAAAACTCCTCCAAGGTTCCCCATTGTCTTCTTAAGCAAAAATCCATGTAAGAAGTGGAGCTACAAAGCCAAATAATGCAAAAACCCACCCCATTTCTCAATCAACCTTCTTGGCATCTCAAGACAAGCAACAAATTTTCACTTAGTTCTTGGAGGAGAGAGAGAGTTGGAGTCCAATATCTTGGCCATAGAAGGGGACCCTAATGCCCTTCCACTTTGTGATATTGATTATCTAGTTAAACCCCTTAAATCTATGAATACTTGTTAAGAAGTTAAGGGTATACAAAGGTGACTCAAAACCACATTAGGGTCATTTTTTTATAAATGCAGGGTTCTAAAGTTGAATGAATTCATGAGAATGTTTTTGGAATGTATTTTAAACAATCATCTACCCCTTCAATATCATAGTTTCTCAAGGTTTCTCATGTTCCTACTTGGAGTGGTGCAAAGTAGCCTTGAATAACTAGTTTAGGTATGATAGTCTTATTTGTAGAGAAGATGTGGATTGTCTTGTGCATGAAATGAGTGAAATGAAGTTTTCCACAATTAATCCAATGTCTTCAAGGTCTCTCATAATACTTTAAGACATTAATGGGGTGAAAAGTTTCAATATAGGCAAGTAATTCTGCAAGCATATGGTGAACTGTTGAAACTAATTGCCTTGGTGAAGTCCCCTGTTCAAATGCAAATATATGGTCATTTTTCAATTCTTTTGAAGGAGAAAAACCATATCAAATAGAATTGTATATCATCCTTAGGAGGTATTACAAGTGCCTAGTCCTTGCATTTAGAGTTTATAGTGTCTTTCTTCAAGCCAATATCGAAGGAGGACTGTGAGTCTATAGGTCTACAGACCTGTAGGTCACTATTAGCATCAAGTGTTTGTCTTAATGATTTCAACTTCATCTTTTTAATCCTCTATAGGATTGGTCCAAGCATCCTAAAACACCTGATAACTCAAACTTCATTTCACTTTGGCTTAATGGACTGTATGCCTAATTAAGACTTTGTAAGTCTAAAAGAAAGATTATGAGAGCTACAAAACATTCAAGGTGAGTTGAGCACATTAGGCTCATGAAGGAGACTCCAAAAAAATGAAATTTTGATCCATATTCCACTATGGGTCAATTTAATCTCAAATTAGATCAAACACACGAAAAGTAGTTTTAGGCATAAAAGACAATCTATAAGGTTATTAGTAGGTAGTAATAGAAAAAGACCACAAGTTGGTGATGAGATGTCTGAAAAACCAAAGGGAGTATGATTAAAAACCAAATATTAGTAAAGGGACATAAATTCCAAAGCATAAAAAGGAATTTGATTAGCCCTATATAACTCAATTTGAAAACCTACAACCATAAGGCCTAAATGGTCACATATAGGCCTGTTATAGGCAGACTTGAAGAAAAATACCAAGTTTGAATGAGCATGAAGGGTGAAGAGGTCTATCGGGGAGGAAAATAGGAACAAGGAGAAAACTTACACTTTGTGTTTTGACCACCAAGTTGTCAAGGCTTAAAGAAGTTGAAGAAAACCCTTAAATTATTGTCATATAGCCCAAAGCATTATTTACAGGCCTATCAAGCAAAAATGAATAAAATTGTCATGTAGTGGTATGAGAAGAAGTCTTGAAGGGTATTTATAAGGGTTGAGGAACATAAGACAAATATCCCAACATTGGTTAGAATCACTAATGTGCCACATGAAGATTATAGTCTCCAAACTTGCAACCAAGAGGTCTAAAACACCATTTACAGGTCTACTTAGAATAACTGGAAGAAAAATGTGATTGTTGTTAAAGATATGAAGTTATGAGAGTAGAAATGATGTATATAATTTATTTAAAATTTTTATTAGGATCCTTATAGGGTTCTAAAAGTGATTGAAGGCAGTTATGGGGTTAAGAAGCCTGGCTAGGCTTAAAAGGCCTAAATCTGCACATACAGGTCTGCATTGGAAAGAGTGAAGAAGTTTGCTTGTTGGAGATGGATATGAAGAATGAGAGATTCAATAAGGTGTAAAAGAATACAAAGAAGGATTTTTGAAAGGTTTGGACACTTTGGAAGATGTAGAAAATGACACAATAAGATTGTTAGGGTCATTAATAGAAAATTGTTCTTAAACCCTAATCGTGAGCTTGTAGAGGTGGAAATGGGATTGAGCAATGGAAGGAATAGATAACATTGGAACACCTCACATAATGTTTCAAAAGCATCAATGATGTGTTTGGGACCAGAATCAAACAAACTCATGCTTTATTTAGGCCAAATCAACCTCCTTGAGCTCTCAATGAGGCCTAACAGTAAAAAATGGTCATCTTTTCTTGCTCATAATTGTACGAAGAAGATGCATGGGGTCACAATCTCATAGGAATAATTCAATACTCTTTTAAACTAAAAATTAGTGGCATTAGTTCAAGTATTATAGCCCTCATCTTTATGAATCATCCTTAAGAAAGTTGCACACTCCTAAACTCTACTTAAACCCCGTAAGAGACCCAATGTAGGAGATTGGCTGATTAAGTGCTTCAAATTGATTGAAATGACCTAAAAATTCCTTGGATGATACTTTCACACCTATAATCACTTGAATAATTAACTTAATCCCATGTGTGAGGTATTATGGTACGGAATTTGGCCTAGGAATGACTGCTATAGGCCTAAAAATGTAGTTTTTAAAGGTTTCTCATGAGGGTTGACTAAGTGAGACCTAGTATAGTTCCTTGGAACCATATATGATCTTGATAAGGAAAGGAAATATTCTTCTAGAGACTCTTGAAGAAGGTTTTAATGACTGCAACACCATCAATTGGTTTCAATACTCCTAAGTGTAAGTGAAAATGTTATCAAGGGTTCTTATCAGACCTAATGCACCTGTACCTCAATTTTGAAGATGTTTTTGAGCTTAAACAGAGGTAGAATGATCTCCTACAGGGTGTCTAAGAGGTATTCAATTTGTGACAAAAATACTTGAGCAATTAACTGAGCCTAAAATGATAAGAGTGACTTGTTCTTGTAGTCTTCATTTGAATCAAGCAGGGGTTCTATCAAATGCAAGTTCCTTATCAGTTTGAAGAATCTTGAAACCTGATTCTCAGCTCCACCAAATTGAGAAGCATTGAGAAGCATAGGGTGGTGTGGATGTTTCCAATGAGGCCAAGATGCCATGTGTCAATATTTAAAGTTGTAACTACTCCTTCAAGAAATGCATAATTCTTCAAACAAGAGCTCCTATGCCACTTGGTGAGGTTCATCTTCAAGATAAGTAACACATGTCAAAGAGGATTACAACACTATTATTAGCCTTTTCCATTTGGCCTTATAATTGACTTTAATTGGATGACAATTGTCATTGTAGTTTTTCCTGTGCCTCCTCTCTCTCTCTCTCCTTCATTCTCCTATATATACTACCTTGAATGGCTTGTTAAGGATCCCTTAGCTAAGTATGGTGAAGCCCTACTTAACTAAAAACTTGTACTATGCCTTTGAATTTTTAATAATGCTGATTCTTACCTTATCATATACTTACAATTAGTGTACTTATGTGATTCTTGATGAAATCTAGTAGTAGTGCCTTTACTCTCTCTCATTTGTCCTCTCTTACCTCTTTGTAAATGGATTGTCTTATTATAAATCACATGGCCAGTTTGTGTAGATTTGCATAGTTTAGAAGTGGATATCAGTGTTTAGTGTCTTTGTTAGACCTCTTTATTATCCCTCTTATTCGATATATTATCTATGAACTTTATATTTAAACACTCATGCCTGAAGGTCATTATTGAGTAGTGTGATCAAATTAAAGCCTAATTCATGTTCCTAGTCTATTATGGTCAAGTAGAGGGTGTTAATTTGGTGGATCCCCTCCCTAGTTTAATTTATTTTCAGTTATCTTCCCCTTTTTCTTTGCAAGTAATAGGTCTAGTAGTTGTTCAGGGTGATAGCATGAAGGGAACTAGCCCTATCTAGAGAACTAATTAGGCCACTCACAGCCTAGAGGTGTCTCCATGCCATCACTTAAGTGAGGAGGCTTGATAAACCTCCTCAAAGGTGTTTTGATGATAACAGGAGGTACAAGGTAGAAGAATTATAAGAGTGATGATAGTTGAGCCACATAAGGCATTTTCCTAAAACCAAGGGAAAAAAGGTAGAGAGGTCAACTTATAGGTGAACTTTAATTATTTCAAAAATAATGGAGTAACGTGTGAGGAGGAAAAACATGGAAAAGATAAGGGAAGAACAACTATGAGAGGCCAAATAAAACACACAAGGATAGGACTTGCATCGAGGGGAATTCACTCATAGTGGAAATCATGGTGGCAGTATGCCAAGGCAATATAAAGATACAAGTACCCTTACAAGGTCAAAAGGTATAAGGATGTGCAACATATCAAGAGTATTTAGGTTGTAGTTAATTAAAGAGTAAGACCTATTTGTACCAAGTAGAAGGAATATACTTTGTAGTGGCTCAACTCGATGTTGATATACGAGGTAGGCATAATTTCACAAGGAGTCAAGGAAACCACCAAGAAAGGTGGGGAAAGCCAGGAAGCATAATTCATATTGCACAAAGAATAGAAGTCGTTTTCATCGATGATAGTATAAAATATAAGGAAGGGTGACTGAAGTAGACATCAATCCCAATGCGTGGAGTAAGGAGCATAATGGTAGAGAATGGGAATAGGGATTCCATGAGAACTTAAATTTTATGTCCAACATCAAGTTGAAAAATGGGAAAAGAAGATTGTAGAAGGTCCACAACATCCCCTATGATAAAAATGTAAGAGGAGCATGTAAGAATATCTACTTACCTTAAAGAAAAGGAAATACATTTAGTTATATAAGAAGCATAGTTAAAAGAAGCAAAGAAAAATTTTGTGTATAGAGGTTAGCTTATATATAACCAAGACTTGTTGTGTGGAACAAATGAGGGAAAGGGAAGAACAAATAGGAAAGGTCAGTTAAAACACACAAAGTTAGGAATTACATCAAGGGGAATTCGTTCATAGAATAAATCATGATAACATGCACGTTGAGGTAATGTGGAGATAGTAGTACCCTTAATAAGGTCAAAAGGCACAAGGATGCACAATGTAGGAAAAGTAGTCAACCTATAGCTGCCAAAGGTGCAAGACTTGTTTGCACCTAATAGAGGGAATTTATTGAGGATTGGCTCAGCCAGAAAGTGACATGGAAGGAACATGCTTGATTATGCAAGGAGTCAAGGAAACCACCAGGGAAGGAGGTGCAAATTATAGTACACAAAGAAAAGTCATTGTCATCCACAATAGGATAAGAGACGAAGAAGGGTGACTAAAGTGGGCATCAATCCAAGTATATTGAGCTAGGAGCACAATCGCAGAGAGTGGGAATCAAAGTATCCCATGAGAACTTGAATGCTACAAACAACATCAAGATGAGGAATGGGAGAAGAGGATCACCAAAGGTCCACAACATCCCTCATGATAGAAATAAAAGCAAAGCATGTAAGCATATCTACTTACTGTAAAGAATAGGAGATGCATTTAATTCGAAAAAAAACATAATCAAAGAAAGTAAATAAATATTTTATAGAAAGGGGTTTTCTTATATGCAGCCAGGACCTATTGTGCATAACGGGCAAGCGCAAAGGACATTTATATGAAGACATGCCTAGAGAGAAACCATAACAAGTGACAATCGAGGAGATGCATGTTATTTCAAAACATCAAGAAAGTATTTGTGAATAGAATAAATGTTTCTAAAGGAAGGAACAAGGAGGAAAATTGGCCGAAGGAGCACAAGATTTTTTGCATAAGGCATGTGTCAAGTGCCTGAAGAGGATAGCATCCCAGAAGCAACTAAGTATTGTATTGAAGGTGGGGAAAAAATACTACAACATTACATGAGAGAAAGAGGTACAATGTGATGAGTATGAAAGCATGTATCAAACCAACCCAAGAAAGGGGAAGCACCTAGAGAGGATGAGATATGGCATAAATAAGATGGGGATTTATTATTCCCATAAAGTAAGGTGTTGTTGCAAGAAAATGATAATAGAGGATAAAATGTCACACCAAAAGGAGGTGAAAGGTAGGATAACCTTTATGTGGGAGTGGATGGGGGTAGGTGAGCATAGGTCCACATGAGATAAATATGGGTACCAACCCACAAAAGAAGCAAGAAGTGCACCATAGGGGAAGCATTTTGGAAACACCTAACAGATCTAGATAGATAAAATAAGATATAGGTCCACTAGAGGAAGGATGAAAATGGAAAGGAAGAAGAGGAATAGAAGGGCATTGGAGCTAGGTGAAGGGGTCATTTCATGTCTCCAAATAGGTCCCATAAAAGAAGGAACAAAGCATCTCGACTAAAGCAACACACCAGGGGAAGGGGAGCACCATGGCATTGATAACTGACCCAAAGGGTGTTTCTACTACTCATCCCACTTTTAAGTTTAGGTCTTACATTTCAATTAATTGTGGATACTAATGCAAAAGCATCCCAAGAAAATTAGCAATCTTACATCACCCTATAACTTAATGATGATCGATAAATAAGAGACCAAATTTTTATGTGCACAATCACACAATGCAATGTTTAGAGGATTTTAGATGAGTAAGTCCACTTATGCAGAGGATAGATGGTTGGATTTTGCATATGGTTGGGAATATAAGAGTATACAAGGTTTGGGGCTCAATGGAAATGCAGGGGCACAAGTGACAAAGAACAAAGAATCAAAAAGTGGTGTGTAAGAGGACTTGCACAATGACACATAAAGAAGTCAAACCTTCAAGAGGTATAAAGGGAGGAAGATAAAGGGGAGTGGTCAAGGACCTCACAATGGTAAAGGGGAAAGAATAGGGTCGATGTACCTAAGGTATAAAACACATAAGTTGTATGCAAACCACAATAACTAAAGAAACATCTAGATGGCCAACTAGCCCCAAGGACTAACACCTAGCCCTTTTACAGGCTAGGACAATATTATAGTTCACATGATGGTGAAAGATAACAAGATCTACCAATATAGATATGACTTGATGATAGTCAAATATGCATGGCACAAGGTCTGTATATGCTATAACTACCCCTAGGGTAGGCCTTCAAGTTCAAGACAAACCACATCAGTTACATCTGTCAAGCATTATGTGGTAGGGAAGACAATCCAAGCAATGAATGGTTGTAAAATTAAGGGTCAAAAAGGAAAAAAAGGCCAAGTCTAGAGACAAACTTTGTCAAAATATAGAATTAGAGAGTGGAAATTTGATGTTGTAGGGCATGTGCCCTAAGAGTATAAAGATAGGGATGACTCCATTATTGTAATCGGGTTGTGTACCCCATTGTGTAAGCTAGGAAGCTAAGAATATCTTGTAGATTCTGAGCTGTTATTGAAACACTTTATTTTCTCATTATTCATTGTGTGGATTTGATGGCTATGAGGTCAAAGGCATCCCTTCATTGGGAACTCTAACCTCTACTACATTAGAACTGATTAGTGCACCATATGGAATTAAGGGGTGTTGGAAATATTGTCATTGATGTCAAAGGTTTAACATTATTAGTGATAAAGGCCCCATTACATTTAATGTTGTTTGTAATAAATATATCTTGGCTAATATGAGTTAATACTTATTTAATATTAACGAATATATTTTTGGTTGCATATGAGACAAAATAAGGGCCCATGGAGAAGTCGAAAAGCCACAGGGTAAAGACAAAAGAAGGATGGAATGCATTTTCCCATGAAGAGTCATTTTGGGGAATACCAAGAGTCACCAAGTGAAGACAAAAGAGTAAGGGCAAATTTCTCATGAAGGGACACTTTAAGGAATATAAAAAGTCACCAAAGATAAGGACAAAAGTGGGAAGGACGTTTTTGGTCATGAAGGGTTACCACATGACTTTTCAATTTCTTGGATATGAAGGGTCATCCAAGATTGATGCCATTTTCCATGAGGATTGAAAGGTCACAAAGGGGGAAGGCCAAAAGTCATTTGGAAAGCTATAAATAAAGGCTTGAATAGCCATTTGTAATATGAGAGATAGAAGTTGATTTGATATTGTAATATCTAGCTTAGAAGAGCAATTGTGAGAGATGAATATGATTTGTATTTATTATATCTAGCTTAGAAGAGCAAAGGTGAGAGAGAGGAAAGAGATGTTGTATTGAGCTATCATTTGTTGAGATAGCAACATTGAGAGATAGGTGTGTGGTATACACAAAGGGGTTGGTGCTCCTATGGGTTGGTGCTCACGAATTGTTGCTGGGTTGGTGCTCGGCAAAGGGGTTGGTGCTCCTGTGAGTTGGTGCTCATGAATTTTTGCTAGGTTGGTGCTTGGCAAATGGGTTGGTGTTCATAAATAGGTGTTGGGTTGGTGCCCGACAAAGGGGTTTGAAGCTCTTGTGGGTTGGTGCTCACGAATTGTAGCTGAGGCTGGTACTCGGCAAAGGGGTATGGTGCTCCTGTGGGGTTGTTCTCACGAATATATTTGAGATTGATTCTCTGTGGTTTTTCCCACATTGGGTTTCCACATTATATCTGGTGTGTCTCTCTGTCTTGTGTGATGTTTATTGTTTGAGTTTTATTGCATATCTTGAATGTTTGATTAAATGGAATTTGATAAAGGGAAAGTTTTATAAGATATATAATATACTGATTCACCCCCCCTCTCAGTATATTTTGTGCTTAACAATTGGTATCAGAGCAGGTTCTTTTTTGAAAAGTTTTACAGCTTGAAGGTAGATTGGGAAAGCATGATGGCTGGGTCACATGAAGGATTTTCTACAAATAAGGCACCTTTGTTTGATGGGACAAATTATGTTTTTTAGAGCATGAGAATGAAGGTTTATTTGATGGCCGTTGGATTCGACATATGGAAATCAGTGGTAGAGGAATATGAAGAGCCACAAACATCTACAATTACTCTAGCAAAAAAAAGGCAAGTGAATGTAATGCTAAAGATTTAAATGTTATTTTATGTGGTTTATGTGAATCTAAATTTGTTAAAGTTATGCAATGTAAATCTGCTCATGAAACTTGGGTAAAATTTGAGAATATTTACAAAGGTGATGGAAAGGTTCAGCGAGCTAAGCTGCAAACTTTTAGAAGACAGTTTGAAAGTTTGAAAATGGAAGAAGAAGAAGATATATCAAGTTATCTCTTACGAGTTGATTAGATAGTAAATCAGATTCAAGGTCTTGGAGAAATGTTGGAAGAGTCATCGGTAGTGCAAAAGGTTTCGAGATCTCCACCAATGAGATATGATGCAAAGGTTTCGGCAATCAAGGAGATGAAGAATTTAGCCAAGCTAAAGATGGATGAGCTTCATGGTATTCTCATGGCATATGAGGTGCGGACAGAACAAGATAAACCCTCAAAGAGAGAAGCGGCTTTCAAGACATCAAAGAAGGAGAAAGCTAAGATTCAAGAATCAATTGATAGTTCCAGTGATGATGAAGATGGCAATGAAGCACTTTTCACTCGCAGGCCGAAAAGAGGAACAGGTAAATATCAAAGAAAATTACCTTTTAAATATTTTAATTTTGGAAAGATTGGACATTTTTCAGCTAGATGCCCAGATAAAGTTAAAGATGATGAAGAAGAAAAAGCTACATACAAGAAGAATTTCAAAGGCAAATCTAAGAAGAGTTTTGAGAAGAAGAGCCTGTATTCTAAGGATCCTAGTTCAGGCGAAGATAGTGGAGTCAATGATTCAGAAGAAGAAGAGATTCTATTCATGGCCATACATGACGATCAAGAAGAAGAAGAGGAGGAAGCTAAAGTAGATATGGAAGGAGAACTCAATTGTGCCCTAGAAGAGTTAGAAGCTGTTCAGAAGAAGAATCGAAAGTTAAAGTGCCAGATCAAGAAAAATGAACAAGAGTCAAAGGAAATTATTGAAGATCTACAAGCACACTTTGAAGAAGCCAAGAAGAATGAAGAAGATTTCAAAGCACAGTTGGAAATAGAAAGAAAAGATTGTGAAAGGTATGTTATTGAAATTTCCTCTTTAAAAGAAGATATTAAGAAAGCAGTCAGTGATAAAGTAGTCAGTTATTCAAAATTTGAAGATAGCACTAACATGCTGAATAAGATATTGGAAAGTCAAAAAGCATATTCAGATAAGACATGGATTGGTTTTGAAAAGAAAAAGAGCTATGCTAAAGCTCTTACACAAGAGGAAATAAAAAGGGGAGAAGTGAAGAATACAGAGGACATTTCAAATAGAGAAGGTTGGAAGGAACAAAGCTACAAAAGGCAATCAGGTCAGAGATATACAGACAAGTCTTATTTTTATGGCTATTGTTTTTATTGTAATGGATATGGTCACAAGAAATTAAAATGTAAAAAAGAGCTAACAATTTCAGAAATAAGAAGAAAAGTCAAGTAGAGTCAAGAAGAAGCCACAACTCTTTTGCTCCTCTATCAAGCTTTGATGAAGAGACCATAGTGTGCTACAAGTGCAACAACTTTGGACACATAGCTCGGCATTGCAGAAGCGTGTTCGAGTCAGTCAAGAAAGATCAGAGTTTCAAAGCTCCATTCATCAAGAAGAAGAATCAGAGTGCCAAAGATCCATTCATTAGGGGGAAGGTTCAAACATGTACATGGCAGAAGAAACAACATGAAGATTCTATGATGGTGCAGACAGCTCTGCATGTGAGAGGTAAAAATCAACCATGGTTAATTGATAGCAGATGTTCGAGGCATATGTGGGAGGTAAAAATCAGCCATGGTTAATTGATAGCAGATGGTTAATTGATAAAAGTAAGTTCATTACTCTAAAGAAGATCAATGGTGGTACAGTGAGATTCAAAGATAAAACCACTGCCAGGATAGCCAGAAAAGGTACTTTGAGTTTGTATTATGGTAGAACTAAGACTAAGAATGTTTTGTATGTAAAAGGTCTTAAGCATAATCTGTTGAGTGTTAGTCAAATTTGTGATCAAGGATACACATTAAGGTTTCATGCTGAAGGTTGTGAGATTAGAAGAAAAGATTCAAATGAGTTGATTGCAGATGCTCAAAGGACAGGAAACAATGTATATGTTTTGTCAGATATCTTCTCAAAGGATACATTCAAAGAGCAGCGAGAGGAGTTGGGAGTAATTTCTATTACTTCCTGCCATTGATGTTCAACATTAAGTGAGGGGAAGCTAAGTGTTAGCTCCAGGTAGGCCCTTTGCCATTGATGTCAAAGGGGGAGAATAACAGGTACAAGTACAAGTGCAGAAAATAGGTACAAGGAACAGGTACAGGTTACTACAGTAAGGGGGAGTTATTGTATGTTTTTAGATGACAAGATGTGCAAGTGATAGGATGTGGTAGTTTTAGGATTGAGGTTACCATCAATGACAGGGGAATTTCTCATGAAGGGACACTTTAAGGAATACGAAAAGTCACCAAAGATAAGGACAAAAGTGGGAAGGACGTTTTTGGTCATGAAGGGTCACCACATGACTTTTCAAATGCTTGGATATGAAGGGTCATCCAAGATTGGTGCCATTTTTTATGAGGATTGAAAGGTCACAAAGGGGGAAGGCCAAAGGTCGTTTGGAAAGCTATAAATAAAGGCTTGAGTAGCCATTTGTAATATGAGAGATAGAATTTGATTTGATATTGTAATATCTAGCTTAGAAGAACAATTGTGAGAGATGAATATGATTTGTATTTGTTATATCTAGCTTAGAAGAGCAAAGGTGAGAGAGAGGAAAGACATGTTGTATTGAACTATCATTCGTTGAGATAGCAACGTTGAGAGATAAGTGTGTAGTATACACAAAGGGGTTGGTGCTCCTGTGGGTTGGTGCTCACGAATTGTTACTGAGTTGGTGCTTGGCAAAATGGTTGGTGCTCCTATGGGTTGTTGCTCATGAATAGGTGCTGGATTAGTGCTCGGCAAAGGGGTTTGAAGCTCTTGTGGGTTGGTGCTCATGAATTGTAGCTGAGGTTGGTACTCGACAAAGGGGTATGGTGCTCCTTTAGGGTTGTTCTCATGAATATATTTGAGATTGATTCTCCATGGTTTTTTCCACATTGGGTTTCCACGTTATATTTGGTGTCTCTCTCTGTCTTGTGTGATGTTTATTGTTTGAGTTTTATTGCATATCTTGAATGTTTGATTAAGTGGAATTTGATAAAGGGAAAGTTTTATAAGATATATAATATATTGATTCACCCCCCCCCCTCTCAGTATATTTCGTGCTTAACAAGGGGATCATTTACCTAAATCTAAGACAATTCTGAAATGAACTAGGTGCAATACAACTATACAAAGCTTTATTCGAGGCATGTTGAATATATGATAAACTATCATCCCATCTGCAAGAACACGCACTATTCTTAATGTGCAACAAATAGACAAACGTTTGGTTGAACACTTTAATTTTCCATCTCAGATTGGAGCATAATAATCTCATCTAGCTAAGCATCCAACATCTCACAAAGGCATATAAAAAATACCTTGATGAGCTAGACGGAGAGTCAAAAGATCCTCATCCATACCTTGACATGAAATTTTATGTATTGATGACCCACTCCTGATCCAAATATTGTGCAACCTTGACCCATGGTTGGAACTAATTTTGTAACTCCAAACCTAATATTAAAGGTGGATGTGTAAATTCGATGAAAAGTATCCACTCCACTAGATCAATTTTTTTTTTAATCTATATTAGATCCCATGTATACATAATGTTACCATGGCATCCTTATATCAAGAACTTAAGCATTCCATCTAGTATCAATGGTTGTGTGCTACAAAGAAAAAGAAGGCTTCCAATATCATCTAGTCAATTTTTATGAATGATTTGAAGATGCACAATAGCAGGAGTCTGATGAATAATTATTTCAGCTAATTGGCAAAGCTGTGACATTCAAGATCAGTCAAGGACTATATTTATCAATTTAAAACCTATCCTTGCAAGTGGAAATGATTATAGATGAAAAACTAAATGATTTAATTTTTGGAAAACTCAACAACCACATTCAACATGAGGTATGCAAATTTAATCCATTTAATGTATCTGATTTTGTTATCACAACACATAAGGTAAAGGAATATTTTTTGGCTAATAAGAGCTAGGCATTCACTAGCCTCAAATATCATAACACTCTAACACTATCGAAGGCATATTGTTGTGCATGTTGACATTAGAAAGTAGTCATGGCACAAAGGATTTTATTCAATGTCCATGAGATGTGTAATAATCAAAGAATGAACTTGTGGTATAAGTTTACAAGTCTATGTAAACGTTTGAGCTCTTTAAGGTTGTGCAAAGGTGGCAAATTGTGAACTACTTAGATCTTCTTTGGGTATACATCAATACCACCAAAATATATTTGTGTGGTGCCAAACATACACTTTCCTAAGTAGGCTTACAAATTATGATGGTGCATGGTTCTTAGGTCATGTGTGGCATGCTTGATGCACTACTATTATGTCTTACTAAAGAAGAAAATATTATCCATGTAAAAAATGATGAATACATTGAAGGGCATGAGTATGTCATTTATTAGGTGCAAGAATGTTGATGATGCATAGGTCAAACCAAAAGGCATAGCCAGCCACATGTTAGTCCCTCCTTGGTTTTGTAGGTTGTCTTCCATACATCTTAATGATTCATAAGAACATGATGGTGAGGTATTGTGCAAATAAGAGTTCATTTAGAAGGCCATCTATGCGTAGAAATGAATATAATTTCTTCACCATGATCTTTTTTAGCAAGCAATAGTCAATCTATAGGTGCTAAAACCATCTTTATTTATCAATACACAAGGAGAAGAGGTCTCTTAGTTGATGAGCTCTTAAATCTATTAGAATCTCTCGCATACTACCAAATTGATCAAATGCTTTATTGGGAAGTGTGTTAGGACACCTTTGGGATGAAATATTAAAACTAGATTGATCGAATGCTTTATTATGAAGTGTGTTCATATGCCTTTGGGTTTCTAAAAGACATCTCCCAACTGTTGAAGTACACTGTCAATTTGTTGTGATGCATGTTGCATAGGACATGTCACAAGGTTGTGTTTATCATGGTGTTGGGCATCTCTATAAAAATGATGAGAAATTGAAACTTATACATGTAAGACATCTCCAAACTATTGAAGTATACCATCAAGTTGTGTTACATGCAATACAAGGCATACGACAAGGTTGTGCTTCTAAGAGTGCTTGGGTGTTTATGAAAATCATAAGCATCACAAACCTATGCACATGAGACTTAAGCTCCTTACATTGAATTAAAAATACCAATGTCACTTGAGTGTTCATAAGAGATTCCAAAACGCTGTAAATGAAATCATTGACCTTGACAAAATAATGTTGGGGCTTATCTTTATAGGTACCAAGTCAGTCATAGACATATAACATTAACATGGTGTTGTAAATATTTGTGTGTCATTGCAAGTGAGAATAAAAAATGGACCTTTTGGTGTGTACCTCTTGTCCAAAACCATATACATTCCATTGGTACAAGTTGGGGGGCCTAAACACTTAACTACATCATGCACTAACATATTTTGCCAACATCCACTACCGATAACAACATGGTGTTATTCCATAGCCCAATATTTTGAATGTAACAAATAATATATTTCATTATAAATGTCAATCATGCACGTTTTAGGATTTAGATTGGCACTCTAGAAGGTTCTTTAAGGATCAATTTCTTCCTCTTCTTACATAGGCCCAAGTGTGGACTACACACTTAATTGTTGTGTGCATCACTTGGGGTCAATGTCGGTACAAAACTTAAGATGTTTGCACAATTTCTCCCCTTGATTATTCTTACATAGGCCCAAGTGTGGACTACAAACTTGAGTCACTAGATCTCTTTGTGTGCAGAAGATTGATTCTAATTATATCCCTAACTCTCAGTTTTTGCTTCTTAAGTGGTTTGTACACATTATGAGCTGACTTGTTCTTATAAAGTGGGATAAAAAAAGGGATTATCTACAACTTGGCCTTCTCTTTAATCATGAAATTGCTTACATTTGGGCTTTACAGTAGGCTTTCCCAAACATGGCATAGAGTAAGAAATACATCTTTCGGTAAATTTAATTGTAAATTCCAATAAAACACCTTATTCTACTCAATATCATAGATCCTCAAGCACACATAAAGGTAGTGGAATTTTTTAGTATGCTATTGCACCAATTCATCAATTAATTTTTTGTAACTATTGCAGCTTCGTGTATAATGCTTTAAGGGATAACATTCTTAGTGAATAGCTTTGAAAAAATTCTCCCACTTATTGATAAGGTTGTAGTCTTATACACATTGTGTGATAACAATTTACTTCAAATGTACGATAGGTTTAGATAGCTTTAGTGAAGTCAATGTGATCTTCTCCACATTAATGAAGTGATCAACAAAGAAATATGCCTCAAGTTGTTGACCATAATCATCTAATGCTTCAATGTCAACCTTGTCTTGGAGACTAGTATGTCAGCATTCACTTAGACCTTGAGAGGGCTTTGATATTTTAACAACATCCTAGCATGTAACGTAGAAGTTGGAGGTCCTAACTAGCCCATCAAATTGCATAACTGATCAAAGAGTGTCTTACACTAGTCCACCTTATTCTACTATGTAATGCAAATTCTTAAGCACATAAGTAGGTAGTGGAATTTGTAACCATAATGTTACACCAAATCATCCATTAATTGTTTTAGCTATTTCAAATTCATGTTTAATGCTTTGAAGGATAATATTCTCAACGAATAGCTTCAAAAAAAACTCTAAGTGTAGACAAGGTTGTGCACTGAGAGTTTCCCTCTAATGTAGGACAAGTTTGGACAACTTAAGTGAATTGAGGGCAATCTTATTAACATCATTGAAGCAATTGACAAAGAAATATGCATCAAATTGTCAACCCTGATCATCCAATGCTTCAATGTCAATCTTGCCTTAGAAAACTAATATATAGACAATCAATTTCACCTTGGAAGGGCTTTGATGTTCTAATAACATGCTAGTGTTTAATTTAGAATTCGAAGGTCCTAACTAAAGCATCAAGTCAAAAATCTATCAAAGAGTGTCTTATGATACCCCTCTAGGATCTCCTTGAAGAGTTTTTAGATACCCCCAAAGGTTTTAATAATTTTATTTCGATTCAATCAATTTCCTCTTCGATCGACATCAACATTAAGACTTTTAGATAATCACGGACTTGCATTCACTCATATTGATAAGCAAGGGTGTTAAAATACATTCAACAAAGTTATGTTGCTATGAAAGACACATTTTGATCTAAATTTCATGAATTGGTATAGTAATGCATGATAATGAAGATTTCCCACTCACATACCAATGATCTACCCCACGTGCCTTGATAAGGTGAAAAGCATTACAACAACATAATAAACTAGCTAGCAAATTATTATGTTATAATGAATGTGTAATAAATAAACAACACTAAAAATAGTTATAAATACATCAAATACAATGATATGTAAAACTAGTAGTCTTATATTCACCACTTAAACACGTATAGTATGTATATGTACAATGAACCAAAAGACTGAGAATGATAATTCCTTTGATCAAAGACTAAGAATGAGAATGTTGACAATAGTTAATTTCTTTAGGTTGATTTATTTAGGTTGAAGAGTCTATTTCATTAATGTTGGGTGCATGTATATGTATACAAGTAGAAGAAACATTAGCTATAGTAAAGATCTAATACAAAACAATCTAGTTTTATACCAATCAAAGTTTAATCTTCCTTAGTTATTCATAATTTGGATTCCTCATGCATGATGATGTCTTTGACACATGCTTATGTTCTCAATGTGTAATGGTATCAAATGAGTCTATGGCATGTTGTGCGTAATTTGTGTGCAATCGATGCATACAAAGTTAGTGCACAATTGACATGGGTTGCACTCTAATCACTCACCCTCATATGTTTGTGTTTGATTATAATAATAGGTTTAGAAGTCCCTAGTTGACATGTGTTACACTCTAATCACTCACCCTCATATGTTTTTATTTGATTATAATAATAGGTCTACAAATCCCACATGGATAGTGTAAGTAATAGAGATACTAAAACAATCCAAAAATATGAAGTCCAAACTAAGTTTTGTAGTAATATCTCTTAATGATCTATTGCCCTTTGTTCATGACTTTCACAAGTAACACAATATTGTCCAAAAATCCATCAAGCTTGACAATCCTTAGATAAAAAATTGGACTTTTACTAGTATCCTATGGTTTATAGGTCATGTCTTGTGCCACAATCCTTACATAGGTAGCTCACCCTCCAATAAAATACCAAATGTTAGGGGGAAAAATATGACTCCAACATCAATGTTACATTGGGTAATGGCGATCCCATACTAGTGTCTAGGCACAGGTTGAGGGACCTTGTGGGGAGGTTAGAAGATCACCATACAAGACTAACATCTTCCAAGGCGATGGAATAACATAGTTTGTTGTCGATTTTTCAATCCTTTCCCCTTTTAAGGGACACTCTAGGTCGATGAAATTTGTGTTGGTTGAGCATCAGTTAGTGGGGAAGTGGATAAGGGAGCTAAATCCTTCTCATAGGTTATACAAAATCATTTGAAAGACCCCGAAAACGGCTCTTGATAATCTCACTCAATATAGAAAATGATGACCTCGACTCAGCCCTGGTGAATAAAGAGTACTATCTCAGAAAAGGAGTCATATGCTAGGTTGAAAAATTATGGCCTAATCTTTAAGATCGAAATGACTGGATCTCATTATAATGGAAACCTATTTTGAAAGGTAAAGTGGAACTTTATACTTCTACAAAAGTTTTTTTCTACTATTTTCCTCTTCATTTCGAATAAAGTTCTTGTTCTTGGGCATCAGTGGAGATGAAATCAACACCAACTATTTATGAAACCTTAGGATCCAAATTTTAATCCCCTTATTGATACTTTCTCCTTCGAACCTATATGGATCTACCTCCCACATCTTCCCCATCATTTTTGGGCTAAACGTTGCTTCAATGTTATTGTTAACTCCATTGGCAAATTCATACAAACTAATTCAGCCATTGATTTGTTTTCTCATACAAATTTTGCCAACATTTGTTTTTTCATTGATACAATGCTTGTTCTTTTGGCCTCCATAGATATGATAGTAGACGATCAAGTATGGAGTCAACCATTGTATTATGAGAGACTGCATTTTAAGTGTTGTTTCTCTTAATTTCTATTCATTTTTTATTTAAGTAAGAAGGTAAAAAACTAGTAATAAGGGTGTGGTAGAAGAACCTGGTTGTTATGCACGTGTGACCCAGAGGAGTGTGGAGAGCTATTTTTTATCTTAGAAAGATAACATGTAGATAAGAAAGCAGTAACAAAAGGGATTGTTAGAAAGATAGTTAGGTGGACTGCCTAGCATGAGCTAGATCCAAGAAGCGTGAGCTTGCAGGTGGTTATCAATCCACTTTTTGATACTAGTTAAGTTGAAAGAGAAAAGTAAACTACTTGCATCAAATAATAGAAAGTACTGAAATGAAATACAAAAATAAAATGAATGCTTGTTAGAAAAAATAACTAAATATAACAATAACGAGTCAATACTAGTGCTAAAATAGATCAGATCAAGTTCATAAAATTAGGCAAGAGTCTCTGAACAAGTAGGGACACAAAAAATTAAATTTGGTTGGGGGTAAGGGGTTAAAAATAAATTTCCATTACTTCTTACCATAGTGACCATCAGTGGTTAAGGTGTCTGTCGAACTTTCAACGATTGGGTAACCGTCAGCAGTTAGATGTGACTATCAGTGGTTATGTTAACCATCAGTGGTTGCTTGTGAAATTCTAGAGGTGTTTAAAAAGGAGTTGTAGAATGGTTTATTGATCAAGAAAGGATCTATTAAGGGTTAGGTTAGGGATATGAAAGTCAAAAAATAGGTGCAGGGGGTTTGATTCAGGCTTGGAAGTCAAAAACTAAACATAACTAAAACACAAAATGTACCTATTACTTGATGGCTAATGGTTAATGGTTGGAGCAATTTTGGCAGAGTAACATTACTTTTCCTCAAAAGTAATTTGGGTAGAGGTTTGGGTCTCTATTGTAGTTTCTTTATTTTTGAAAGAATGGTTAATTGGCCGGAAGCTAGATCACCTATGTGCTGGAATGCTCAGAAGTGTTTCTAATTGCTCAAACCTGGATCCTTTCACCTCCTACTCCGCTCCTTTTATAGGCAAAGAGAGATGGAGGATAGAAGGTTCCCTAGAGGTTTAGGCTACTAATTTTGATGCTTCATAGTTCGTTAGCACCAAGCAAGGTGGACATATTAAATTATGTCATGTTAGCTTGCACACAACTAGTGATGTGTTAGAAAGGTGAGGACATGACCATCAATAATCAGCATAACTATCAACAATCAATCTGACCATCAATGGTCAAGAGTTTAGAGGGAAATTGGTCAAGGTGAGTTAAGAGGGGTTAGGTTTAGATTAGTTAGTAAGTTGGTGAGTTTAGTTAGCTAAGTAGCTAACTAGACCCAAAGTCTAATGGGTTGGTTAGGTGGCCCTTACGGGATTCTAAGGTATTTTGACATTTAGAGCTGTTGTGTGCTATTTTCTAGTGTCTACATTTTTCCCTTTTTTGTTATGTGTCTTTGAATCAATAAGCTGAAAAACAAAAATGGATTGCTAGTCAAAGGTCTAGTTGCCTTGAGTATAGGAGGTGTTCCACCTCAAACCAGGGGTTGATGAGGTGAAACCAAAATTGATTTGGGGTTTGATAAGTGGTGTATGGTGAGTCACGAGGTGGGTGACAAAAAGAGTTTGGTATTTGAATCACAAACATGTGCACACAATGTGATTAAGTGTGATAGCCAAGATCACACCTAGACTAAGGTTTCCAATGTTGATAAAAATAAGGCCAGTTCTAGAAGGATTGGTGATGGGGTAACCAAGCCATAGCATTGGCATAGCTGATCAGATCATCCCTTCAAGTCTCCTAGACAAGGTCGGTGTTTTCATAGGTATTCAAGGTAGAAAGTGCTAATTTGAAAAACACAAATGGTCTAGTTGTGCACAAGGTGGTGCAAATTCAAATATTCAACATGACAAGGTTGGTCGGTGTGATCAAAAAGGACCAAAGCAAGGTCGTCATTGAGTATACGATAGTTTGGGTCAAAAATGGTCAACATCAAGGTAGACGTGGTTAGGTGGTTGGTTGGTGGGAGAGGGTATTCTCCAAAGGTTTGTTTTGGTTTGCTGGAGAAGGTAATCTCCAAAAATGAGGCACTAAGTTGTTGGTGCTTAAAAAAATCCAATGTCGAAAATGTGGGTTCCTGACCATCGATGGTCAGGGGTCCCAAACTCTTGACTATCGATGGTTAGGTGGAACCCTAAAACCATGGAATATAAAAATTGAAAATGAAATTTCATTTTTAGTTTTTGTAATTTAACTTCTGTGCCTTTTGTGTGCTCTGGCAATTTGGTGATTTGTCATTTTGTGTGAGAGGGTTGACTAAGCATTTTACAGACTCGATGACTATTGATTAGTTAGAGGTGTGTGTTGAGGTGATTTGCTGAGACTGAGGATGCATGGTGGATGAATACATCATCAAGCAGTGGGATGTGGGCTCTATCCTTGATAACGATTGAGGAACGAGGTAGGGGTATTTCAAAATTGATAGATTAGGTGATTTGGTTGTTTTGGATTGGTATTTGGGTAGTTTGTGGTTATGTTGGGTAGGGTGTTGGGGGTTTTGACCTAGATTTAGGTTTTGTTTGTGGTTTGAAAAATTAACAAATTAATTTTGAAATTGAAAGAGTATTTGGGTTGGGGGTAGGGTATAGGATAGAATTAGGTAAGTTTTTTGTTGTTTTGTTGATTTTAGGATGGTTGGGTTAGGTGGTTTCACCGATGTCAGTCACACACAGTGACCATTAACGGTTTGACTCGATCATCGATGGTCGAACTTGACCATCGATAGTTGACCATTGAAGCAAAGAGGTCACTTGACTGTCGGAAATCATAGTGATGATCGACAGTCAAAAGATTTGGGAAGGTTTTTTTGAATAGTAAGATATATTAAAAATGTTTTAAGGGGTGTGGGGTAGTTAAAATGCCAAGTGTAAGTTAGGATAGGGAAATTATCAAGTAGGAGTTGTGTGTTGAAATTATTGTTGATTAGAGTTAGGTGTTGGTTTGATAGGTTTAGGGAAGGTGTTGAAAATTTTGTGGGTTAGGGTAGATGTTTTGTTGAAAAAAGAGTTAGGTGTTGGTTTGGTAGGTTTGGATAGGTGTTAAAATGTTTGGGGGTGACAGTTGCTTTCAAGTGCTAGAGGTAATGTGGTAGTGTTATAAGGGTAGTATTGGAATAGGTTGATTGAGGTGGCTTTAGGTTGATAAAGAGGTTGATGTAGGTAGATTGATTGAAATGAATAAAAATGAGCAATGGCAATAGACAATTAAGTGTGCATGCTAACCTAAACTTTCGTAGGCATGAGATCAGATCTAGATGAGGGATCGAGTTCCTAGGATCTTTATGGAGATCTATGGAGTGATGACCGGTAATGATAGGACACATATGGAGGAGGTCAGCATCAAAGCTATGAGATACTATCAGCATTTACCATGAGATGTGGTGATGATCATGGCCCTCATCGAAAGATGAGATCCGACCACAAGCACCTTCCTCCTATCAACATGAGAGATGACAATCCTACTAGAGGATGTTCATAGGATTACACAATTGCCTATTTAGGAGGAGCCAGTTTATCATATTGACAGTGAGGAGAGGGACAAACAGATAGAGATTGGGCCCTTATCATGTAGCATGCTAGTGGTTTTGGTTATCGACCATTGTTGCAGAGGGTTATAGATGAGAGGCATTTCATGACTATGATGATGATGGTCATGTCTTATTTTGTATTACCAGATTCAAGCAATGGGCAATTTCCTTATCTATTGTTGGGTGCGTTGGTAGAGATGTTTCTTAGGAGGACACTATTCGGGTGGGCACCAGTTTTGCTAGTCTAGATATACAAGGATCTATGGGCATTTTGAGCTCACAGATGATATGGGATAAGTGTGGGGTTTGTGCTCCATTGTTGGGCATATGAGTACATTAGGGTTCTGAGACCTTTGGGGCTACCATGGGAGGGCTACGCCTAGATGAAATTTAGAGTGGGATTCATGCAATGGAAGGGAGACTATGCACTAACAGGAGCTAGAGGTTCAAGGGATTGGTGGTGGGAGATGTTATTTGGAGGCCATACATTGGATTTCCTAGATGAGACCTCTATAACTACCATATATTGTATTTGCAGATCTGGAGATGGATTTATGGGATGAGAGAGGGTGAGAGTGAGCTCATCCCATTTGAATGAGTGTGGATGCAGTTTGGCCTAGTGTAGGGGGTTCTAGGTCTATTCCTAAGGTACAAGGAGGATAATAATTTTTTGTTACTTGAGCCACAATTAGAGGAGGTGGTCCTAGATCATGAAGAGCTACTTATTAGAGCAGGGGTTGATGATGCTAGTTTTGGTGATGGTTATGCAACATGGTACCAGGTCTTTTATGTAACAACTGATTTTGGGTGGGATGATGGAGGTTGGTAGGTTATGGATGTGGATCTCACTAGTGGGGGTCCATAGGTACAGGCATAGAGAGGTAGCCCTGATGAATAGGTAGAGGCAACATTGACCATTGTGCAAGCACAAATTATATCTTTACAGGGACAAGTGACCATATTATAGGGCTAGATTGTGACTTACAGGGTCAGGGTATGGTGACAAGTGAGAGACATTAGGCTAAGACCTCACTAGGATTGGTGACTCAGGAGAGGGACACCCTGAGATAGAGGGGGGAGCCATGATAACACCAACAAGACCATTGAGTACCATCTCTATGGTATGGTACTTGGCCATAGTAGAGGAGTTAAGGTATTATGAGGCCATAGTTCTAGCATAATGCCCATAAGAGCCCCAATGGGGTGAGCACATGGCCAGTTTAATAGGTGGGGCAATTGTAGCTACTCCAGGTCAATGGGTTGCTTCAGTGGGGGGAAAGACAAGATTATTAGAAGGATTGACACTAGATGGAAGTGGTGGTGCAGCGAGAGCCAGTGGTGGTGCAGCCAGAGCCAGTGGTAGTGGTGCACCAGATGCATGATATATGATATGATAGGAGGATAGATGTACATGATTTTGATATCGACCTGCATGTCGATGCAATGAGATGTACATGTTTTAAGAGAGAGATTACACATTATTACATGTATTAGTTGTTTGGAAGACATGATGTATATGATGGTTGATGTTCATGATGATATATAGATGTGGTTTATATATAGATGTGATGTGTGTTTCATGGGTCATGGTGCACATGTCTTGATGTTTTATGCTTATGATTTATGAGATGTGGACTTAGTAGCTTGGGAATATGATGATTTTACTATATTTTACTAGGTGTACACGTCTTGAACCTCTATTGATTGTAGGGCCTCTATCAATGCTTGGTGGTAATGGGTAAAAGTGTTGATTAGTTCATAAAGACTCATCTTCATCGATGTCTGGTGAAGTTGTTTTAGGACTACTCGTTCAATAAATTCAGAAGGGTTGGAGGGAGAGGCACCCAAAATGGATATTTTGGGTTTTGGTGAAGGCAAAGGTAGAAGTGAGGAGTACTTGGCTTTGGTTGGAAGGTTGAGGGGTGGAAGGGTATGTCCATGGTATGGACACTTTAACTGTTCCCTTATCTTTTTATTGGGCCCTAGATTGGGTAACCATATGGATAGTGTGGATGAGGGGAAGTGTTGGGCTGGATGGTTGCTTCGATTCCTCCTCATTTTCAAATGAGAGTGGAGGAGTAGGTAAGTGTTTGATGGGTTCATATTGTGGTTGGGTTGGTAATGGGCTTAAGGGAAGTTCATCTGATAATAGATCATCCTCATCCTATAAGTTATGGACAAGTGCTTGGAGAGCTTTACAGTTCTCCATGTCATGTCCAAGTGTCCTATGGTATGACTAGATTAGGCTGTCATTGAACCAAGATGGCTCAGGACTTGAAGGGTCAAAAGATTTGATAGGTGGTAGGCTTAAGGAAGATGTTTGCAATAACCTTTGTAAAATGATCAAATAAGATTTGAGTAAAGGTGTTGAGGTGTTGGGTTTTTGGTTTTAGGAGTGGGAGCCTTCTTAGAAGTAGGCTTCATTGCGAAAGTTGTAGGTGGTAGAATGGTCTTGGTAGGTGGTTTTGATTGGGATTACTTGGTTATAGTTGGTTTTGAGGTGGAAGATTTAGACGTGGATGATGAAGGTTTGGAGATAGGTGGTTAGGTAGAGGTAGATAGGTTAGTGAAGAATGATGGGGAGTTTGATGATTTGGTGGAGGTAGATAAAGGTAGAATGAAGCGAGAAGGTTTAGTTTGGATAACTTTGGGAGGGTTCACCGTCTTGGTGGAAGTATGAGCTCCTAGGATGGTGGAAGGATGGGGTCCTAAGATAGATGGTAAGAGGGAAGGTGGTATAGCTTTGGTTTGAGGTGGGAGTTTGGTTGGGGTTTTCTTTGATGGACTAGATAGGGTTTAGTCTAACTTCAAAGATGGTTGAGTAAGGCTAGGTATAGGAAGTATTCCTAGATTCTTGATAGGTTCATCAGAGCAGCGTAAGGTGAATTGATAATTTCAGATGGAGGTGGGTTGGATGGTTCCCCTACAGTTTTGGAAGGAGAAGTATTTGATGAAGGTATTGAGGTGATGATAGGTTTGATGGTGGATGCAAGTGAGGTTGAAGGTTTAGGTTGGTTTTTATAGGGGAGCCCAAGACGATGCCAAAAGGTGGATCTATCTAGATTGGGTTGAGAAATGAATACTAGACTTTGGACCAATCTAGAGAAAGGCTTGTAAATGGGTTTGATCCCTTGGTCATTGGTTTCAAAGATATCTTCACCTTTGTTCTTGATGGAAGTTTCTAAGATTTGGGACAATGTTTCCTTCCTAGAAAGGATAGACAAGGTAATCTCTTCTTTTGGGATGGTTCCTAAAGAGAGAATGGGTGGTTCTATGATAGGGAAGGAAGGTGTGATGGAAACGGTTATCTCCTTTGGTATCTCTATCAAATGAGAGGTAGCTAAGTTTGTAATCTCCCTATGTGAAGGAGAGGAGGTGGTTGTTTCCTTTGTTTAGGTGTCTAAAGGAATGGTGGGTAATTTTACCACTTCAATAAGTGGAGTGGGGGAGGAGATAGTTGAAGTGATGGTTGCCTCTATTAGTATTTCTATCAAAGGAAATAAGGATAAATCTATAGTTTCATCAAGTAAAAAAAAAGGGGTGGTTACTTCCTCTGTTTGGGTGTCCAAAGGAATAGAGTGTGAGTTTACCACTTCAATGAGTGGAATGGAGGAAGAGGTAGTTGAGGTAATGGTCTCCTCAATGATAGGTTCATTGATAATGACATTGATCATATGGACCTTATGAGTGTGAGATGATTCTGGTGTGTTATCATCATAGTTGGTAGAAGGGGCATAATTGGGGAAAAGTCTACAAAAGATGTCGAGGGATTGATTCGGGGGTGCATTGGGATTATCAAATACAAGTTCTCCCTTATCAATCATGTTTTGGATAATGGTTTTGAAGGTGTTACACCTACTGACATCATGTCCAATGACGCAATGAAAAGCACATAGATCATTCTCATTGTACCAACCAAGTGTAGGGCGAGAAGCATCATATTGTTGGGGAAGTTTTATAGGAGGAAGTTATATGATCTTTGCTTTGAGCAGTTTATCCAAAATTGAAGCATAAGATTCTCCTATCAGAGTGAATTGTTTTGGGGCAGCTTGGTTTAGATTTTGGTTTTGTTGGTTGGAAGAGTTAGAGGAGTTGATTTGGTTGGGTTGGTTGATAGTTGGTGGTGGAACAGTTTTAAGGGCAAACAAGTATGTGGATGCTTTTGGTTTGGTGTTGGGATGGTTACATTGATTGGTGGTTTTGGATGAGGAAGGGTCATTGGATTTAAATCTAGAATTTTTGCTCTTTAGTTGCAATTTTCCCTCATCAATAGCTTTGATTTCTAATTTGTGTGCCATGGTGAAAGCCTCATCAAAAGTCTTGAAAGTTTGAACTTGAAGAGTAGGGGGAATATGTTTGGCACAAACCCTAAGAGAAAATTTCAATCAACTCGGGTTGGGGTAAAGAGAAAGAGAGTTGGTTGATAAGACCTCTCCATCTAGCTACGAAATTGGTAATTGATTCATCATAAAATTGTCTAATAGAGTAGAGGTCGGTAATAAAGACCTTTTTAGATATATTGATAGAAATGATTTAAAAAGATTTGGGCAAGTTGGGAAAAGGAAAAGATAGAGTGCTTGGTGAGAGCACTATACCATTCTAAGGCTGGTCTTGATAAAGACATGGGAAAGGTGCAAAGGAGAAGACCATCATCATATGCAGTTAAATAGCAAGAATGGTGAAATGCTCTTAAGTGTTGTTGGGGGTCCTCCTTGCTTTGGAACTTGTAAAAGTTGGGTTGTTCCCATTGAGGAGGATAAGATCAGATAGGGACGGATGGGTTAATTGATTCATTACAAATTAGATCATAAGATAAATGGTTATGAGCCCCAGAGTTAGATGACTCTAGGTTAGTCGTTTTGCCCATTCACATTTTGACCAAATCTGTTTGGGGTTGGGAAGCTCCATAATTGTGTAGTAAGTTTGGTTGAGGTTGGGTGGATGCAATATATCAATAAGTGGTAGAAGTTTGACAAGATGCCACATATTGATATGTGGTCATTGAAGGTTGGGATGTGTTATATAAAGGTTAATGGGTACAAAAGGTTAGGTAGAAGGTGCTATGTATCCTTGTGGATTAGGAACATATTCAGTGCTTGGTGAGAGTATTATACCAATCTAAGGCTGGTCTTGATAAAGACATGGGAAAGGTGCAAAGGAGAAGAGCATCATCATATGCAATTAAATATCAAGAATGGTGAAATGCTCTTAAGTTTTGTTAGGGGTCCACCTTGCTTTGGAACTTGGAAAACTTAGGTTGTTCCCATTGAGGAGGATAAGATCAGATAGGGATGGATGTGTAAATTGATTCATTACAGATTAGATCAAAAGATAAAACGTTATGAGCCCCAGATTTAAATGACTCTAGGTTGGTCATTTTGCCCATTAACATTTTGACCAAATCTGTTTGGGGTTGGAAAGCTCCATAATTATGTAGTAATTTTGGTTGAAGTTGGGTGGATGCAATATATCAATAAGTGGTAGAAGGTTGAGAAGATGCCACATATTGATGTGGTCATGGAAGGTTGGGATGTGCCATATAAAGGTTAATGGGTACAAAATTTTGGGTAGAAGGTGCTATGTATCCTTGCAGATTAGGAACATATTGGTAGGATGTCATGGGTATTTGTTGAGGGATTGATATGGGTTGATTTGGAGGTATGGATAGATTAATTGGTTACGATTGAGTGGTAACTCTTGTGCTAATACGTGTTAGGGGAGGAGGTATAAAAAGCAACAAATTTTGAAGTGGGGTGGAAGTTGGAGGGTTAGTAGTGATAAGGGGAATGGTGGAAATAGGGGTAGAAGATACCCCCATGATGAAGTATGAGTAACAAGAGGCAAAGTTGCTCCTATGTTGGAGGTGTTGGTTGGTGTAGGGGGTGTTTGGTTATTGGTTGGGATGTTGAATTGAGTTTTAGTGGTGGTAGAAGATGGGTTATGGGTGGAAGAAGATGTTTGGGTGATCATAGGTTGGGAAGAGGTAGCACCAACCATAAGATGGGGAGGCATACCATAAGGTAGATCCGTGGGAGGAACCGATAAAGTAGGGGTACGATGAGATATTTTTTTGAGGTAATGTTCAAGAGCCATGGGATTGTTATCAAGGAAGGTAGCAAAATCTGCATCACCTTCGACAACTATTCGAAGCATGGTAAAACGGGGACAATGATGAGGAGAGCCCTCAACATCCGAAGTATATTTCATGGATGAGGAAGAAGAGGAAAGTGGTTCTTGGTTGGTTTGATTCCTCAACTATTATCTAATAAAGACCATGTGAGGAATATAAAAGAGATGATGAAAAGCTCACAACTCAAACACAAAGCAAGTAAAAGAAAAAGATCTCGAGGCAATCAAAACATACACTAAAGTGTGTTTAACAACTTAGGATTCTTTTTAGATCTCTTTTGGTTTATGCCTTAGAAAGTGTGAAGGGTAAATTTGGTTTGTAGATCAGGTACTAAAAAGGAAGTCTAAGGTTGGTTTCATGTGTTAAAGGCTCTCAAAAATCTGTATTGAAAGTTAGTACATGGCTTGATATTGGGGCCTACCCCCTAACTTCACACATCACAGCGATAAGGGTGTCGGGTGCTTAGCCTAAATATATTGAATTTTAGAGTTTAGACTCAACTAAAGAATTGAATTTTGGTTTTTCTTCTTGGTAATGACCTCCAAGTAAGATAGCCAAAAGAGTAAGGTATACTAGCCAAAAAGGTAAGGTATACCGCTAGGTGATGAAATCCTAATCGGGCCTTATGTTAATTTTCTTGATGTGTTAATTGATTATGTAATTTGGTAAAGTGTGTGATAACAAGAGTGAAACTACGATTGACTTTTCCTTTAAGTTAACTCCATGAACTAAAAACAAGCAAGCAATCAATGTATGTAAGATTAATTTTAAGCCCAAAAGTAAAATTTAATTTTGTTGTATGAACATGAAATAAAAGAAGAAAAGGGCACCTAGATGATTCTACGTTCCCATTGGGCATGCCAAAATGTTTCTCTTAATCTCTACTCATTTCTTAATTAAAGAAAAAGATAAGAAATTAGTGATAAGGGTGTGGTAGAAGAACCTGGTTGTTATGTGCATGTGATCTAGATGAGTTTGGAGAGATCCTTTTTGTCTTGGAAGGATGACCTGTAGATAAGAAAACACTAACAAAAGGGGTTGTTAAAAAGTTAGTTAGGTGGACTGCCTAGCATGAGCTAGATCCAAGAAGCATGAGCTTGCTAGGAGGGTGTCAATCCACTCTTTGATAATAGTTGAGTTGAAAGAGATAAAAGTAAAATACTTGCATCAAATAACATAAAGTACTGAAATGAAATACAAGAAGAAAATGAATGTTTGTTAGAGAAAATAACTAAATATAGCAATAACAGGTCAATACTAGTGCTAAAATAGATTAGATCAGATTCATAAAATTAGGCAGGAGTCTGTGAATAGGTAGGGACACAAAAAGTTAGATTTGGTTGGGGGTAAGAGGTTAGAAATAACTATATATTTTTTACTACAGTGATCATTGGTGGTTAGGGTGACCATCGACAATTATGCTGACCGTCGGTGGTTGGATAACCATCGATGATTGTGCTAACAGTTGGTGATTTTCTATGGAATTCTAGAGGTGTTCAAAAAGGAGTTGCAGAATGGTAAACTGATCAGGGAAGGATCTATTAAGGGTTTGGTTAGGGATAGGGAAGTCAAAAAATAGATGCAGGGGGTTTGATTCAGGCCTAAAAGTTAGAAACCAAATAGAATTGAAACACAAATTGTACCTATTGCTTGATGGCTAATGGTTGATGGCTGAAGCAATTTCAGTAAAGTAACAGTACTTTACCTCAAGAGCAATTTAGGCAAAGGTTTGGGTCTTTATTATAGTTACTTGATTGCTGAAATAACTATTGATTGAATGGAAGCTAGATCGCCTATGTGTTGGAATTCTTGAAAGTTATTCTGATTGCTCAAACCTAGATCATTTCACCTCCTACTCCTCTCCTTTTATAAACAAAGAGAGATGGAGGGTAGAAGGTTCCCTAGAGGTTCAAGATGTTGATTTAGATGCTTCTTAGTTAGTTAGCATTGGGCAAGGTGAACATATTAAATTGTGACATGTTAGCTTGCACACAGCTAGTGATGTGTTACGAAGATGAGGCCCTGAATGTCGACAATCAGCCAAACCATCAGTAGTCAAGTTGACTATTGGTGGTTGAGGGTTTAGAGAAAAATTGGTCAATGTGAGTTAAAAGGGGTTAGGTTAAGGTCAATTAGTAAGTTAGTGAGTTTATCTAGCTAAGTAGCTAACTAGATCCAAGGTATGATGGGTTGATTAGTGGATCGAGAAGGGTTAGGTGGTACCTAGGGGGTTCTAAGGCATTTTGACATTTAGAGTTGTGTGCAGTTTTCTAGTGTCTACAAGTGTTTTAATATTGTTTAATTATCTTTTGATTGTCCTTTTGCAAAAAAAACATATTTGACTTGGTGGAAGAATTATTCTTTATAACTTCTTATAGTTTGTGGTCTGAAGTATGACGGCTCTGTTGAGTATTGTCATTGATGTCTTTGAAAGAGTGTGCCTAGTTGGAAATATGTTGATGTGACAAGGGGCATTGATGGAGTGTTATCATTGAAGGATGTTATCTTTTTAAGGCAAAGGAGAGAATTTGAAGGTAACTAATGTCTTATGGTTGCATGAAGGTACAAGTTTTTGAGTAGCCCAATCCTAGCCATGGTATGAAGAGATCTTCTGAGAAGGTATGAACATGGTGGCTTGGTGAGATGAGTGCACATAGGCATGAGTGATTGTATGAGGTTGTTTGAGCATGCATGTGAGGCACTAGAGCACTCATGAAAGTCTCAAGGTAAGCCTACAGGGGTAGGACCTTCAAACCAAGTCTGCATCTAGACCACTCATAGACCCTTCCTAGTCTAATGAGGTATAATGATTTATTGTCAAGGCATGTGAAGGATGTATGGAAATGTTTAAGAATGAGAGAGGTTGATTATGTGAGTAACATGGAGATTGCATGGAAAGAGACATGAAGGTCAGTTTTAAGGCCTAATGTGGTTTGCAAGTCAAGGTTTAGAGAGCAAAGAGAGAGTGTGGCCTAATGATGGGTTGAGATCATATTTCAAGGTGTTTAAGCTCATTTAATAATTTTCATAGGTGAGTTATGTTGTTTCAAGTTTTATCATGCAATTTGAGGTCGTAGTGTGAAGGACAAGGCATGAAAAGTTGTTTGGAGGTCACTTGAGTGCCCAGAATGAAGGGTTCTCAACTCGAGAAGGATTTTCTTGTGCTCATTAGCTCATCAAACCTTTGAATATGAGCCTAACCAGTTCATCATAGATGGGGAATGGTCCTAAAAAAAAATTTCAGACATTAGTTTTTGGATTGAGGAGCTATGCTTTATGAATGATCGTTAAAAGTGGAAACTGGTTTAAACCCTCTTAGAACCTTAAAAAATACCCAATGTTGAAGATATTATTGAAAAGTACTCAGGATGAATTAAATTTCTCATCTAAACTATTGGATCTTGTAGTGGACACTCCCAGATACCTCCAGGGGGTATTGGCTAGAGAGAGGAAAGAGAAAATGTTAAATTATAGGCTTCTTTCTGAAGGTGTTGTAGAAGTCAAAAGTTGCATCATAGTAAGAAAATAGATGGAGAAAGAAGGTAGAGACTCATGTTTCATATCCATGAATATTTATGGATAGTTTCTAATCCTCAAGTGTGTTAAACTAGTCATCCAAGTTGGCTAGTTGCTAATAAGGCTAATGGTGCAAATAGTGAAAAACCCAGGTAGCAGTGAAAAGATGAATTGGAATGTGTTATCATGATAGAATGATATAACCAAGTGCATAGAGATGTTCCATAATTTTAAGATATGTTCATGCTTGGAAGAAGATTTGAAGGACGTGTGTGGTGAAAAAGTTGCTTACAAGTTGACCTGTCTGGTTCATATAAGACAGTGAGATATAAGGTCATGAGATTAGTCTAAAAGACCAATATTTTCCATTAGATCATATGATCTTACTATTTGAGGATGGTCTGAAGATCTCATAGGACCACCTACATGTATTAGAAGTAGTAGAAAATATCTATACAGGTGTTGGAGATCTGAGTTACCATGAATTAAATTGCTTAGGTAAGCTATTGGATCTTGTAGTGGACTCTCCCAAGTACCTCCAAGTGGTATTGGTTCATGTTAAGTTTTTAAGTTCTAGTGGTTGTGATCTAGGATCCATATTATTCAATTCTAAAAACTGATGATGACCCTTTCTCTTGTCGACATCTATTGCATACAGGGCCTTTGGAGGTTTGAGAAACATTTGTTCCAATATAACTTTCTTGACAAATATGATTCTAATTTACTAAGAATAATATAAATCTATGTTCATGAATTGCATCTTAGATAAATCACAAAGAATCATATGAAGCTATTCCACTCATGTCACAAATCCAATATAATATAGGCACCTCGAAAATGATATCTCTCAATGTTTTTTACATTAAAATATAAGAAAATTATCATGATATTTAGTAATCATGATAAACCAATAATAGAATTGCAGTGTTCATATATTGAAGTTGAGGAAAGGGATCTTATAGCGGATTAGATGGTAAGCCTATAGGGGTAGGACCTTCAAACCAAGTCTGCATCTAGACCACTCATAGACCCTTCCTAGCCTAATGAGGTATCATGATCTGTTGTAAAGGCATGTGAAGGATGTATGGCAGTGTTTAAGAATGAGAGAGGTTGATTGAGTATGTGAGTAACATAGAGATTGCATGGAAAGAGGCATGAAGGTCAGTTTTAAGGCCTAATGTGGTTTGCAGGTCAAGGTTTAGAGAGCAAAGAGAGAGAGAGAGTATGGCCTAATGAAGGGTCGTGATCAAATTTCGAGGTGTTTGAGCTTGTGTAAGCATTTTCAAAGGTGAGTTATGTTGTTTCAAGTTTGATCAAGTAGTTTGAGGTCATAGTGTGAAGGACAAAGCATGAAAAGTTGTTTGGAGCTCTCTCAAGTGCTCAAGATGAAGGGTTCTTAGCTAGAAAATGATTTTCTTGTGCTTATTATCTCATCAAACCTTTGAATATAAGCCTAAGCAGTTCATGGTAGATGGGGAAGGGTTCTAGCTCAAATTTTCATGAGCTATCATTAAGAGTGGAAATTGGTTCAAACCCTCTTAAAACCCTAATAAAGACCCAATGTTGAATATATTACTCAAAAGTGCTTAGGATGAATTTAATTACTTAGTTAAACTATTGGATCTTGTAGTGGACTCTCCTAGGTACCTCCAAGTGGTATTGGCTAGAGAGAGGAAATAAAAAAATTTAATTATAGGCTTGTTTCTGAAGAAGTTATAGAAGTCAAAAGTTGCATAAAACATAGTAAGCAAATGGATGAAAGAATAAGGTAGAGACTCATGTTTCATGTCCATGAAGGTTTATGGATAGGTTATAGTCCTCAAATAAGCTAAATTAATCATCCAAGTTGGCCAATCGCTAACAAGCCTAATGGTGCAAACAATGAAAAACCCAGGCAGTAGTGAGAAGATGAATTATAAAGTGTTATAATATAGAATGATGAAACCAAGTACATGAAAATTTTGTTCAAAATTTATAAGATATGTTCATGCTTGGAAGAAGCTTTAGAGGTCATGTGTGGTGAAAACATTTCTCACAAATCGATCTGTTTTGTTCAGATAAGACAGTGAGATATAAGGTCTTGAGATTGGTCTACAAGATCAATATTTACCATTATATCATATGATTTTTATATTTTAGGATGGTTTGGAGATCTCATAGGACCACCTACATGCATTAAAATTAATGGAAAGTGTCTATATATGTTGGAAGTCTAAGTCACCATGACTGGTCTTTGAGGAAAACTAGCAGTTCTGAGTGAGTGAGTTGCATAGGTGTTTTTGAGGCTCTATGCCCTGGTTTGAAGTGTTTAATGCATATGGTGATATTGTTGAGGTCATTTAGGTTTTGTATAATTGATTTATCATCATGGTTGTGTGACTAAATGAAGTGTTATCTTCAATTATTCCAGATAGACTTTTTTGTGTGTTCAAAGGCCTAATGTGAACAATGTTAATGAAGCATTTCAAGTGGTATTTGGACCTAAAAGGTGTCATGGTGATCAGAGGATGTTGGCTAAGGCCAATTTGACTATTTTATGAAAATTTTGTGCCATGTATAGAGGTGTAGAGTGTTCTAAGGGGTCATAAAGTAATATGTCCTGAATTAGGCCTAATGGAATTAGGTCTCCATGAGACCTAAAGAAGGATTTGGTCTATTTGAGTAATGAACAACATTATGTAATGATTGATTATTTTTTTCAACATGTCATAAGGCTTATTATGTGGCCAATATAAGTGGGCAAGTGTGTATGGCCAACCACAATGTGTATGAGCAAGAGGTATGTATAAAAACAAGGCCTTTTAGGCCTAATTAGCTTGTTAGTGGATTGAATAGTTGAGTGAGTGAGATAGAAGATCCTTAAGTGGAAGGTCTTATAGACCATTAGAATAAATTAGGACTGTTATGAATATCTAACAGGGGGTCTGAATATAAGATCAAGGTCATATGACCTAATCAATCTTGAAGAGACCTAGTTGAGCGAAGAGGCCTAGAAGATAGATTGAGAGGGATAAGAGTGTGAAGAGTTGAAGAAGTGGTCATCATAAATTCATTGAACAACATAGTGTTCTAAATTTGATCAAAACAATCAGGTGGATGAGTGGGTGTTGAGTTATCTAGGGGGTTAGTGCTTCCTTACAAGTGGATGTTTGCTAAAGCTTAGTCAAGTGGATGCTTGGCTAGTTGGGATTAGTACTCCATGTAGAGTTGGTACATCACTAAATTTGGTTTTTTTCATATAAGACTATAGTCCATTTGTAGAGATCAATGTATTTTCTTCCCATTAAGGGTTTTCCATATATATGATGTGTTCTTGTATTTCATGATCATATGTATAGTTGTTTGTGCTTTGATTGATCTATATGTATGTATGAATGGCTCTTGAATGATAAGTGGAATTGAATGATCATTTTAAAGACTAATTAACCCCCCTCTTAGTCATTGTGCTTTCAACAATTGGTATCAAATGTTGATATTTTGAAGTAGACCTAACAGCTTGAACGTGATCTTAAGAAGCACAAGATGCCTAGTAATAAAGAAAACATTTATGATGAAGAAGTCTACTATGATAGTGAAGATGGAGAAGCTGAATTAGACCTTGAAGTTGAGTTCATAAGTGCCCTAGATGATTTGAAACATCAAGAGAAGAAAATGCATGAGTTGAGATCTATGGTCAGGAATCTTAAGGAACATATTTATACCTTGAAGAGTGACTAGGTCAAAGAATCTAAAAGGGATGAGAAGATCATTAAAGATCTCAGGAAATAGTTAGAAGGTGTCAATACAAAGTTTAGATCAAAATAAGTTGAGTATGATCAGTTGAAGACAAAACTAGATTCTTTGAAAGTTGAGCATGAGCAACTCATAGACAAGATAAACAAGTTTGAGAAAAAATGTTAGAAGCCAAAATAAGTTAAGATCACTAATATGAAAGTCAACATGAAGAAAACAATCTGACGGCCCAATGCAATGAGGTATTTCAATTCTTTCAATGGTTGTTGTTTTGCTTATCACATCTTTGGTCATAGAGCAAGTGATTGTAGAATGGTCTCAAGGGATAAGTGTTCATGGGACCATGGGAGGAGTGATCAGTCAAGAAGAATTAACAAGGTCTATGGAGCTTCTAGAGTGTATGAGAAGGGTCAAACATTGGTGTGGAAGCCAAAGAAAGTCAGAGTTGATCATATTGAGCCCAAGAGTCAAGATGGATCATTTACTAAGGAAGAACATAAGACTAAAGAGGAATCTATGCTAGCTCAGACTACCTTTCACATTCAAGATGAATGCATGAAATGGTATATAGATAGTGGTTGCTCAAGCAACATGACAAGAGATATAAATAAGTTCATATCGTTGAAGAAGAATGTTGTAGGAATAATGAGATTTGGAGATAACACAACTGCCAATATAGTTGGCAAAGGAATCTTGAGTTTGGACAATGGGAAGACCAAGATGGAAAATGTGTTGTATGTGAAAGGTTTGAAACTTAATCTGCTTAGTGTAAGTCAAATTTGTGTAATGAAATTACTTAGATATTCTCATAAAATAAGTAAAGATAAGAGATCACACAATAATAATTGACAGCAGAGCAGAATACTGGATAATATAGAAGAGCCACTTCGAGTGGGTAACCTCCACAATAATGCAATAAGAGCATAATACTTAATATGATAATCAAAGACTAACCACTACCTCATATATATAGTCTACTTATCCATGGTTATTTTATAGAATGACCTACCTAAGAACTTAGAGAAATGTAACAAGAATATAAAATAGGTGTATAAGCCATAAGTCAGCCACACATATCCCAAGACATGCCAAGATTAAGGGCATAGCATGCCCCTCCTCTTCAAAACAATGTTGTCATCCACATTGAATTGACTCTACATGTTGTTGCATAAAGGATTCATCCTCCTAAGTGGCATCTTCACATGGCAAATTCTTCCATTTGATTAGGTACTCCTTAATCACTCTAGACCGCAGCTGCTTAGTGCATATTTGAAAGATCACCTCAGGATCAAAAATAATTCTCCCTTCCTTATCCAATTCTGGTAACACAATTTGAGAAGCAACTCTATGTCCAATGACTTTTTTCAGACATGATACATGAAATACTAGATGTATGTGAGTGGATGATGGAAACTCTAACTTGTGGAACACACTACCAATTTTTTACAAGATCTGATAAGGTCCATAATAATTAGGGGATGACTTGTTATCTTTTTTTTGTTACTTCAAGGACATTTGCTTATATGGCTATAAGCGAATAAAGACCCAATCACCAATATCAAAATGCCTCTCACTCTTGTGCTGATCTGCCTATTGCTTCGTATGATTCTATACCATGGCTAAATTTTCATGCAAAATTGCAAGGACCTCGTATTGATGGTGAATATGTTCCTCAACTGCACGAACCTTATGATGGACCTTCAAGGTTGAATTTATGGATGGAGGGTGGTATATATACAAGGCCAAAAAGGGATAGATTTTGAAAGAACTATGAACAGAAGTATTATACCACCATTCAACAAGTGGTAACCAATGAATCCATTTATCATGTTTATCAAAAATAAAATGGAGATATACTTCAAGACAATTGTTGACTACCTCAGTTTGTCGATCTGATTGAGGATGATAGAATGAGATATGAGCCAACTTGATGCCCAAACATGCAAAGAATTTAGTGCAAAAATTACTAGTGAAAATGGGATCTCTATCACTGACAATGATCTTAGGAGTACCATGCAGTTTTTGAACTGTATTAAGAAAAGCAAAAGCTACTGTTATAGTAAAAAAGGGCTATGATAAAGAAAAAAAATGAGAATACTTACTAAGACAATCCACAATAACCATGATAGCATTTTCACCCTCAGATCTTGAAAACCTTGTAATGAAATAAACACCTCTTCCCAATGCTGGCTAGGAATGGATAAACACTGTAAGAGACCTAGGGTTTTGATGCTTTTACCTTTATTTTATTGATAGATCATACATTCAACCACATATTTTTGGACATTTCCCTTGAGTCTTTCCCAAAAAAATCTTTCTTGATTCTATGATAAGTTTTCAAAAATCCTAAATAACCCTCAAGTGGAGTTGCATAAAGTTCCAGAAGGATTTTTCATTTAAGAAAAGAATTATTATACAGGTATAATCTATCATTATACCATAATGCATTACCCTTCCATGTGAATTTTTTAAATCCACCCAAACCTTATTAAAGATTCTGAATCAAATCATGGGTAGCACTGTCATTTTCCCATCCTGATCTTGCTTCCTCTAGCCAATCTCCTTGTCAAATGGTCATGGCACATAACAATGCCTCAACTGATTGATCCATCTTGGATAGTACATTTGCCACCACATTTTCCTTACCTTTTTTTAGACTATTCTAAAATCATAGCCTAACATTTTAGTTACACATTTCTATTATTTTTCTGATGATAATCGTTGTTTCAAAAAATATTTGAGACTATCATGATCAGTCTTTACCTAAAAATAAAAACCCATTAAATAAAGTCTCCATTATTTGACTGCATCTAGAATGGCCATCATTTCCTTCTCATAAATGGGCTTGAGCTGATTTTACACTTCAGTTGGCGATCTTCAACTGCAAGTGGTCTGCCTTCTTGCATGAGCACAACACCCATACCATATCTAGATGCATCACATTCAACCATAAAAATCTTAGAAAAATTAGGAGTGGCCAACACTAGAGTAGTGCACACAGCCAGTTTCAATTGTTTAAATGTTCTGGTAGCTTTATCAGTCTACTAGAAGAAGTTTTTCTGCAATAAATAGGTGAGTGGGGATGCAATGCGACCATAATTTTTTGACAAATCTGCGATAGTAACCAGTTAGCCCCAAAAATACCCTTAGTAGCTTGAGTGATATGACCCAAATACTCAACCTCATGAGCTCCAAAAGTACATTTAGAAGGTTTTACATACAACTAATGTTCTAGAATTAAGAGTACCTATTTCACATGGTCTTCCCAATTTTCTCAAAAATGACTTAAAAATAGTATTCACAAATTCTGAAAGTTGGATGGTGCATTTGTTAAACCAAAAGGCATAACCATAAACTCATAATGGCCCTCATGAGTTTTGAAAGTTATTTTGTGTATGTTTTCATCATAAATCCAGATTTGATGATACCCAAAATACATATCTAATTTGGTAAAATAAAGAGAATCATTCAATTTATCTAGCAAATCATCAATGTTAGGAATATGAAACTTATCTTTGATAGTGTATTTATTTAGCTCTCTATAATCGAGACATCCTCCAAATGTCATATTTATTTTTCTCCATGATAATTGACGAAGAACATTCTCTTTGGCTATGGTAAATGATTCATGTATCCAACATCTTCTATACCATCTTTTCAATTTCACTTTTTTAGGCGTAGAGATGCCTATATGGCTAGATGTTGGGTGGTGTACTACCAAGAATAAGTTTGATGGCATGATCATGTATGCAGCTGGATGGAAGTCCTTTTGGCATGTCACCAAAAAAAACATAATGGGCATCAATCACTTGTTGGAGATCAGGAGGTGTAGATAGTTGAGTTAGCTAGACTTTAATGGAAAACAAGCAAGCCATAAATCCTTCAGCACCCTTTCAGAGAATCTTGGTCATTTGATTGGAGATAACAATTTGTGGAGATTTAGCCCTTAATCCCCTTAGCTCAAATGTCATTTGCTCAAAATGAAAATGCATGAATAATTCTTATAAATTCATCTCAATAGTACCCAAAGTGGTGAGCCACTATACTCCCAAAATAATGTCCACTCCACCTAGGGGAATAGTAAACATAAAATAATTTAACAAGTAGCTCCCATGGCCAACTTAATACTATGGCATTTTTCTGAACAATTGACAGTACCACCATCTGTAATCATGACCTAAAATTATGGAGTGGGATAAATGAAAAATTTGAAACAAGTAGCCAACTTATTGTTGATGAAGTTGTGTGTGCTCTTAAAATCAATCAATACAATGGCCTTCTATTTTTTAAGAAAACCCACCACCTTAAGAGTTTGGGGAGTATTGTTATATGAAAGGGCATGATAAAAAATAGTAAGTTGAGAGTCTTCAGATTCCTCCTCAGGTCCTTCTGCATCCTTACCAATTACCTCATCATCTGCATCCTCATTGGCACCCTTGATGTACAACAACTTTTCAACACAGTGATGTCCTTTACTCCATTTTTTATCACACCCATTACACAATCCTTTAGTTCATTTCTCAATTTGCTGAGGTGTTGATCTGGTGGGTTGAGGAAATGGTGTTGGAAAGGTGCAATCATGACCAATAGTGAAAGTTTTTCATTTGACCATCTCTTTTTTCTATCAGGCATACCTTTGGGATAGCATTTGATACAGATGATGGATTAAACATCCTAACCTCCAATTGGATGCTATCTTTGAGTCTACCCAAAAAATAATCAGTCAAATTTGCCTCAGTGATGTCCTCTAATCATTCACAATTCATATTTGACGTAGTTTGGCTAACTAGTTGTAGTAGTCTTAGAGACATTATTCTGATAATGAGCCAAAAACTTATCAGTGAAAACATACCATGTAATAGGGGCACCATTCTTTTTTTTAGCACACAACCAGTGATACCAAATGAATTGATCAGGTTCTAGATATAGAGATGCCACTATCACCTTCTAAGAACTAGGAGTTTGGTGCAAATAAAATAAATTCTCAATTTAGGTAATACAAGTGAGAGGATCTTTACTATCAAACTTATGCATGTCCACTTTTGGTAACATCAATTTCATACTAGGATTGGAGCTATTAATGTCGAGAAGAGAACTTGAATGATGTATAGGATTATTTGGCTATAAATAAGATGAAATGGTAGAAAATTATGTAGTTATCTGATGCAATTGAGTGTGCACCCCATTAATTTCTTCACGCATCCCTTAAGCATCAGTTTGAATTATAACAAAGTCATCATTTTGCACCAAGCCCTTTATGTCAACCTAAAGTTGAGAAAGCATCAGATCTGAAGTTCTAGATTCCATGTCATCCTTAAGAGTCTTAGGAGTAGCTTGCCCCCCTTTTTTCCCTGAGTAGGACCTGCCATGCACAAACCCTAGAAGGGTTTTTGCCCCAAAAAAGTGTACTAGGATATGGTACCGTTGCGATCACCTCACCAAGACAAATCCAACAACAACTTTTATGCACTCAAATGAAAAATTTTGGCACCAAAAAAGTGCACTAACAAAATATACCATTACAATAATCTTGTCGACATGAATCCAATGATTGAAAACGTGCAAAGAAAAAATTATTTCCAAACTTATTTTTAATATTTTTTTCAAAAAAGTGTTTCGAATAATACTGCAATGATAAAAAATTAATTCTTCTCAGATTGCAAGTTATGTTTTTTTGATCCTATTCGAAGAAGTCGTTCCTCATCAGATCCAAAAAAAAAACTATAGGAAACTTACCCAAATTGAAGCTTTGCTACCACTTGTAATGAAATTACTTAGATGTTCACATAGAATAAGGATAAGACATCACACATTATTAATTGACAGTAGAACAAAATACTGGATAATATAGCAGAGCCACTTTAAGGGGGAAACCTCCACAACAATACAATAAGAGTAAAATACATAATATGATGATCAAAGACTAACCACTACCTTCTATAAATAGTCTACTTAGCCATGATTATTCCATACACTGACCTAAATAAGAACATAGAAAAATATAACAAGAATATAAAAGAGGTATGTAAGACACAAGTCAACCACACATATCCCTAAACACGTCAAAAGTTAAGGGAATAGCAATGTGTCACCAATGACACACACTAACATTTCATGACAGAAAGTGTGAGATAAAAAAATCCAAATTAGGAAGGCTAATCACCAATGCTAAGAAAACTAAAAATAATCTATATGTCTTGAATGAGATCAAGAAGCAGAGATGCTTTATGAATAAGATGGATGAAATTTGGTTATGGCATAGAAGGTTAGGTCACCTAAACTTGAAAAATATGGTCAAGATAAGTATTAATAAGTCTGTGAAGAACATTTCTAAGATCACCAAACCTATAAACATACTTTTCAAGGCATGTCAACATGGTAAATAGCCTAGAAAAAGGTTCAATTCCAAGGAGTACTCTACAACAAAACCCTTAGAGTTAATACACACTGATATTTGTGGGCATACAATAATTCAAAGCATTCAAGGAGATAGCTACTTCATGTTACTCATAGATGACTACACGAGAATGACTTGGGTAGCATTCTTGAAAGAAAAGTAAGAATCTCTTAACAAGTTCAAGACATTCAAGGCTATTGTAGAGAATGATAAAAATTGGAAGATCAAGTGCCTAAGATCTGATAGAGGAGAAGAGTTTTGGTCTAATGAATTTGATGACTCCTGTGAGGTTCATGAAATAAGGAGACAGTTTTCAGCAACTAGGACACCTTAGTAGAATGGGGTAGTGGAAAGAAAGAATCGGATAGTTTAAGAGATGGCAAGAACTATTCTAAATGAGTCTAAATTATCCGATGGATATTGGAGAGAGGCAATAAGCAATGTAGTTTACATTTTGAATAAATGATAGATAAGGACTAATGGTAACAAGACTCCTTATGAACTATGGAAAGGTAGACCTGCTAATGTGAAACAATTTAAAGTGTTTGGGAATAAATGTTTCATCAAAAGAGATGATGAAGACTTAGGAAAGTTTGATTATAGATCTAATGAAGATATATGCTTAGGATACTCATCAATGAGTTCAGCCTATAGATGTTATAACAAAAGGTTACAAAAAATAATGGAAAGCACCAATGTGAAGATTGATGAGACAAAAAAATCATACTCATAGTCAAAGGATACATTAGAGAATCTGGACTTCAAGAATGAAGAGAAAACTATAGAGGTTGATGAGGGAGAGTAATAAGTTAAAGACAAATAAGACTCAAAAGGCCCCTCAAGACATATTCAAAGAGATCATCTTGAATCTCAAATCATTGACAACAAAGATGTAGGTATGCAAACAAGGAGAAGACTGGTAAGTAATCTAAATCAAGATAATGTTTCTCTATTGTCTAAGATTTAACCTAAGAAACTTATAGATTCAAACATAGACAAATTTTGGATAGGTGCTATGAATGAGGAATTCGACTAAATAGAGAAGAATGAAGTTTGGGAACTAGTTCCTAGGCCTAAAGATAAAAATGTCATTAGCACAAAATGGGTGTTTAGAAACAAAATGAATAAAGATGGAGAAGTCACTAGGAACAAGGCTAGATTGGTATGTAAGGGATATGCACAAGTTGAAGGCGTAGACTTTGAGGAGACATTTACACAAGTATCAAGATTGGAGGCCATTAGATTGTTTCTAGCATATGCAGGGTTCAAAGGGTTTAAGGTATACCAGATGGATGTCAAATCTACCTTTTTGAATGAGAATTTGGAAGAGGAGGTGTGCATAAAGCACCCTGAGGGTTGTCACTATCAGGTAATAAGGACTATGTTTACAGATTGAAAAAGGCTCTTTATGGTCTAAAGCAATCTCCTAGAACTTGGTATGCCAAGTTGGATAAGTATCTGTTGGATCGATGATTCAAAAGAGGAGTTATAGATAGTAATCTATACATAAAAGATAGAAGATGACCAATATTTGATAGTTGTTGTCTATGTGGATGACATCATCTTTGGTGGAAATAATGAGACCATGACCAAAGCCTTTGTATAGGTGATGAAGAAAGAGTTTGAGATGTCCATAATAGGAGAACTATCATTATTTCTTGGGTTGCAAATTACTCACTTTGAAAAAGGTATATACATTTCACAAGCCAAGTACATAAGAGAGATGTTGAAGTTTGAGATGGAAGATTGCAAGGTAGTTAGTATACCTATGATCACAAGGTGTAAGTTGAACAAGATGAGTCTCCAAAAGTCAATCAAACATCATATAGGTCAATGATTGGAAGTTTTATATACACCACTACCTCTAGACCTAATATCATGCAAGTAGTAGGTCTTGTGGGAAGGTTTCAAGCAGATCTAAAGGAAAATCATCTGCAAGCAGTAGGTCTTGTGGGAAGGTTTCAAGCAAATCCAAAGAAAAATCATCTGTAAGGAATCAAAAGAATACTTAGTTATCTCAAGGGGTTTATGGAGTTTGAGTTGAAGTATCTAAGGAGCAAGGAGTTCAATTTAACAACCTTTACAGATGTAGACTAGGCAGGAAGCCTAGATGACAGGAAAAGTACTAGTGGATAAGCTTTCTTCTTAGGTGGGTGCCTAGTTTCATGGATAAGCAAGAAGTAACCATCAAAGTTTCATGGATAAGTAGGAATCAACCATTAATAACATTATCCACTTGTGAGGCTGAGTATATTGTAATAGCTTCATGTCGCACTCAAGTCCTATAGATGAAACACAATTTAAAAGACTACAAGTTAGAGTATGACGGTCCTAGTCCTATTTATTGTAACAATACAAATGCTATAAACATCTCAAATAACCCTATCATGCACTCAAAGATTAATCACATTCCCATTAGGTATCATTTTTTAAGAGAGAAGGTAAGTGAACAAAGTGTCAGACTTGAATATGTTTCTACACAGGATCAGATTGCAGACATTTTGACCAAACCATTTCCAAATGCAACATTTGAACACCTAAAACAGGGATTGGGTGTAATTCCTACTCTTAACAGTCATTGATGAAGCCAAGTACTTAGGGGGAAATAATCAAATGGTTCATTATCTCTAAGAGTGAGTAGTTCCAAGAAGGTATGCATGAAGATAGAGGGAACATGTTTGTACTATGACTCATAAACTAATAGTCCTATGTGTTTAGCGTTTTGGTTGCAAAGAGTTACAGACATTACTTTGTCATTTATGTCAAAGAGGGAAAAAGATTAGAATGAGGGAGAAGTTGCATGTTGAGAGAAGTTTCTGAGAGTGGTTACCATCAATGACAAAGGGGGATATTGTTGAGTATTGTCATTGATGCCTTTGAAAGGGTGTGCCTAGTTGGTAGTATGTTGATGTGACAAGGGGAATTGATGGAGTGTTTTCATTTGAAAGCAAAAGAAAGAATTTGAAAGCAACTAATGCTTTATGGTTACATGAAGGTACATGTCTTTGAGTATCCTAAACCTAGTCATGGCATGAAGACAACTTATGAGAATGTATGAGTATGGTAGCTTGGTGAGATGAGTGCACACAGGCATGAGTGATTTTATTAGGTTGTTTAAGCATGTATGTGAGACACTGGAGTGCTCATGAGAGTCTTAAGGTAAGACTACAGGGATATGACTTTCAAACCAAGTCTACATCTAGACCACTCCCAGACCCGGAATAGCCTAATGAGGTATCCTAATTTGTTGTCAAGGCATGTGAAGGATGTATGGCAGTGTTTAAACATGAGAGAGGTTGCTTGAGTGTGTAAGGTGGAAAGTGCAGGAAAAGAGGCATGAAGGTCAGTTTTAAGGCCTAATGTAGTTTTCAGGTCAATGTCTAGAGAACAAAGAGAGAGAGAGAGAGTGTGTGGCCTAATGAAGTGCCATGATTAAATTTCAAGGTGTTTGATCTCATGTAAGCATTGTCAAATGTGAGGTATGTTGTTTCAAGTTTGTTCAAGTAGTTTGAGGTTACAGTGTGAAGGACAAGGCATGAAAATTTATTTAGAGGCATCGCGAGTGCTCAGAATAAAGGGTTCTAAACCCGAGAAGGATTTTCTTGTGTTCATTAGTTTGTCAAACTTTTGCATGGAAACCTAAGAATTTCATGGTAGATGGGGAAGGGTCCTAGCTAAAAAATTTAGGCATTAGTTTTTGGGTTGAGGAGCTATGCTTTATGAATGATTGTTAAGATAGAACCCTAAGAAAGACTCGATGTTGAAGATATTGCTTAAAAGTTCTCAGGATGGATTGAATTATTTAGGTAAGTTATTGAAGCTTGTAGTGGACTCTCCTGAGTCCCTCTAAGTTCTATAGGCTAGAAAGAGGAGAGAGAAAATATTGAGTTACAAGCTTAGTTTTGAAGAAGTTATTATAGAAGTCAAAAGTTGCATTGAACATAGTAAAAAAATGGATGGAGAAAAAAGGTAGAGACTCATGTTTTATGTCCATGAAGGTTTTTGGACAAGTTATAGTCCTCAAGTGTGCTAAATCGATCATCCAAGTTGGCCAGTCGCTAAGAGGCCTAATGGTGCAAATAGTGAAAAACTTAGGCAATAATGAGAAGATGAATTAGAATGTGTTATCATGATAGAATGATGAAACCAAGTGCATGAAATGTTTTTCAAGATTTGTAAGATATGTTTATGCTTGGAAGAAGCTTTGGAGGTCATGTGTGTGGTGAAAAAGTTGCTCACAAGTTGACCTGTCTAGTTCAGATAAGGCAGTGAGATATAAGGTCTTGAGATTGGTTTGAAAGACCAATATTTACCCTTAGATCATATGATATTTATATTCGAGGATGGTCTAGAGATCTCATAGGACCACCTACATGCATTATAATTCATGGAAAGTGTTTATATAGGTGTTGGAGATATGAGTCACCATGATTGGTCTTTGAGGAAAACTTAGAGTTCTGAGTGAGTTATAGAGGTGTTTTTTAGGCTCTATGCCCTGATTTGAAGTGTTTAATGCATATGGTGATATTTTTGAGGTCATTTAGGTTCTATATAAGTGATTTATTATCATGGTTGTGTGACTAAATGATGTGTTAACTTTAATTATTTAAGACAAACTTTTTTGTGTGTTCAAAGGCCTAATGTGAATAGCGTTAATGAAGTGTTTCAAGTGGTGTTTGGACCTAAAAGGTGTCATGGTACTCAGAGGATGTTGGCTAAGGCATATTTGACTATTGTATGGAAAGGTTGTGTCATGGATAGAGGTGTAGAGTGTTCCATGAAGTCATAAAGTAATATGTTTTAAAGTAGGCCTAATGGAATTAAGTCTCCATGAGACCTAAAGGATTTGGTCTATTTGAGTAATGGCCGACCTAATGTAATTATTGATTCTTGTTTATAATGTGTACAAAGAAATCTCTCATAAAGTAGAGAAAAAGAAAAAACCTATAGAAAAATCTCCCCTCAAAGAGAGGGACATGAAGAAGAAGAAGAGGCTAGAAGGCCCCTCAAAAGATGATGTTGCAATATCCTAAACCTCAAGAAAAGTCAATAATTGAATATAATCACTCTCCATAAAAGTTTTGGTGAATATGTCTACAATCTACTCTATCATCTGACAATAGATCAAATCAATTATGTCCCCATGAATAAGCTCTCTGATGAGTTACATGTGAATCTTTGTGTTTGGTCCACTGATGCTAAACCAAATTCCTAACAATCTAAATAGTACTCTAGTTATCACAATCAATGATGGTTAAGGCCTATTGTGTGGCCAATGTAAATGGGTGTGTATGGCCGACCAAAAGGTATATGAACAAGAGGCTTGTATAAAAAAAAGGCCTTTTAGGCCTAATTGGTTTATTAGTGGATTGAATAGTTGAGCAAATGAGATAGAACATCCTTGAGACAACGGTCTTATAGACCATTAAAAGAGGGTATTGAGAGTGTCATGAATATCTAACAGGAGGTCTGAGTATGAAGATCAAAGTCATATGACCTAATCAGTCTTGAAGAGACCTAGTTGAGCGAAGAGGCCAAAAAGATAGTTTGAAAGGGATAAGAGTGTGAAGAAATGAAGAAGTGGTCATCATCAGTTGGTTGGACAACATAGTGTTCAAAAGGTGATCAAAACAATCATGCGGCTGCGTGGGTGTTGAGTCATATAGGGGGTTGGTACATCCTTGCAAGTGGGTGTTTACCTAGTTGGGGTTGGAACTCCATGTGGAGTTGGTGCTTCACTAAATTTGGTTTCTGTCTTTTAGGACTGTAGTCCATTTAGAGATATTAATGGGTTTTCTGTGCTTTGAGGGTTTCCCACATATATGATGTGGTCTTGTATTTCATGTTCATATGTATAGTTACTTGTGTTTTGATTGATCTATATGTTTGTATGAATGACTCATAAATGTTAAGTGGAATTAAAAGAACATTTTGAAGATTAATTCACCCCCACCCTCTCAGTCATTATGCTTCCAATAGGGACATCAGATTTAGAAGAAGAGATAGATACAAGACTTGTAGTGGAACATCATGTAGTGAAAGAAAATAAGAGAATTTAAATGCATGTATTCTAATACCTCTTCAAGATAGTAAGATTTCAGATCTTTCTAAAGAAGCCAAAATTTCAATCATCACATCCTCGTGTGAAGGGGAAAAAATTTGGATAACAAGGATTTTGACTTTAGTTTGTTCAATATTGATGAGGGTTTGGGGGATGTTCTTTCTCCTAGAACCTAAAAGGATGACAGAGGATGGATTAAAGTTCATAAAATAAAGATAATAGAAAAGAGGAGGTCCAACCTTCCAACAAGTTACTCCATTCAAGAGGGCCCTACAGAAACCTCATGGAAGGTGGAGGCATGGTTTGAAAAACTAGAATGAAGTAGACACAAAGGATATAGTTTAAGAAGTAGATATATTTTGTACAATTGTTATTCACATTTGACCCTTGGTTCTCAAATGGCATTTTGGGTGGGTCATTGACAACTATATTATTTTGGGTATTAAAAAGTAAATGTAACATTTTACAAAAAAAAATTGAAGTCAATAAAAACTAAATAAATTAAAAAAAAAAATTGACTATACAAAATTAACTAAATAAATAAATAAATCAAATATTAAATTAAAAAAAATTACTAAATTAAATGTAAAAGTTTAAAAGAAAAGAAAATAAATAAAGTCAATCAAAACTAAATTAAAATAAATTTAACAAAATAAAAACAAAACAAGAAATATATATTTTTAAAAGACAATAAAATATAAATAAAATAAAAAATAAAAATAAATCAAATATTAAATTAAAAAAATTAACTAAATAAAAATTAAAAATTAAATGTAAATGTTTTAAAAATATAAATTAAAGTCAATAAAAACTAAATATTTTTAAAAGACTATAAAATAAAAATAAAAATAAAACTAAATCAAATATTAAATTAAAAAAATTAAATGTAAAAGTTTAAAAAAAATTGAAAAATAAACTCAACAACAACAACAACAAAAAAAAATAGAATTTTGCTAAATATTATAAAAATAATAAGCAAATACAATAATTTTATATAAAAAAATAAAACAAAATATAAATTTAAAAACAAAAAATAAAAAATAAAAATAAAAATAATATTAATTTAAAAGTTTAGAAAAAGTAAAAAAATTTGAAGTCAATAAAAACTAAATTAAAAATAAAATTAACTAAATAAAAAATAAGAATAAATCAAATATTAAATTAAAAAAATTAAAAAAAATTGCTAAATTAAAATTAAAAAATTAAATGTAAAAATTTAAAATGAAATAAAATAAATAAAGTCAATCAAAACTAAATTAAAATAAATTTAACAAAATAAAAATAAGACAAGAAAATATATATTTTTAAAAGATTAAAAAATAGAAATAAAATAAAAAGTAAAAATAAAAATAAAGATAAAGATAAAAATAAATCAAACATTAAATTAAAAAATTAAATAAATAAATGTAAAAAATTAAATGTAAAAGTTTGAAAAAAAAATAAATCAAAGTCGATAAAAATAAAAATAAAAATAAATCAAATATTAAATTAAAAATAAATAAAAAGTAAATGTAAAAGTTTACAAAAAGAATTAAAAAATTATACACATATATAAAATTAAAATATAAGTAAAATAAAAATTAAAACAAAAAAGAAAAAAAAAAAAAAATTGAAATATTAAATTAAAAGAATAATAAGCAAATAATAAAATAATATAAAAATAAAATAATTAAAAATGAACAATTATTTTTTTAAAAATGAAGTCGGTAAAAACTAAATTAACTAAATCAAAATATAACAAAAAATATAAATAAAATAAAGAGTAAAAATTAAAAAAATCAAATATTCAATTAAAAAAATTACTAAATTAAAATTAAAAAAATAAATGTAAAAGTTTAAAAACAATTAAAAAAATGAAGTCAATCATAACCAAATAAAAATAAATTTAACAATATAAAAACAAAACAAGAAATATATATTTTTAAAAGACTATAAAATATAAATAATATAAAAACTAAAAATAAATCAAATATTAAATTAAAAAAATTAACTAAATAAAAATTAAAAATTAAATGTAAAAGTTTAAAAAAAAAAAATTAAAGTCGATAAAAATTAAATATTTTTAAAAGACTATAAAATAAAAATAAATCAAATGTAAAAGTTTTAAGAAACTTAAAAAAATATAATAATAATAATAATAATAATAATAATAATAATAATAATAATAATAATAATAATAATAAACCATTTTGTTAAATATTAAAATAATAATAAATTTAAATAAAAATAATAAGCAAATAATATAATTTTATATAAAAAATAAAATAAAATATAAATTTAAACACAAAAAATAAAAATAAAAATAATATTAATTTAAAAGTTTAGAAAAATTAAAAAAAAATTGAAGTCGATAAAAACTAAATTAAAATTAAAATTAACTAAATAAAAAATAAGAATAAATCAAATAGTAAATTTAAAAAAAATTCTAAACTAAAAGAAAAAAATTAAATGTAACAGTTTAAAATGAAATAAAATAAATAAAGTCAATCAAAACTAAATTAAAATAAATTTAGAAAAATAAAAATAAAACAAGAAAATATATATTTTTAAAAGATTAAAAAACATAAATTAAATAAAAAGAAAGATAAAAATAAAAATAAATCAAACATTATTAAATTAAAAGATCAAATAAATAAAAATAAAAAATTAAATGTAAAAGTTTGCAAAAAATAAATATATCAAAGTCGATAAAAATAAAAATAAAAATAAATCAAATATTAAATTACAAAAAATTGAAAATTAACGAACTAAAAATTAAAAAGTAAATGTAAAAGTTTACAAAAAGAATAAATTTTTTATACATACACATATATATATAATTAAAATATAAGTAAAATAAAAAGTAAAACAAAAAAAATAAAAATAAATACAATTGAAATATTTAATTAAAAGAATAATAAGGTGAAATCATTAAACAGTGAAATGGAGGTATGTAGTCCATCACCGAGCTAGGGCAGCCGTGCCCTGGCTTGTTTTTGCTATGTTTGCATTCGCGTTGGAGGGGGAAGGGTGTTTGTTTGTTAGTGGGGGGTGGGGTGCTGCGGCCTTGGCTGTCTCTTTTACTAGTTAACCTTTTTTCTGACTGTCATTTTGCATTGTGAGAGCCTTCTGGTCAACGTCGGTGGAGTTCCTGGCTTGATTTCATTGTTGGAGAGTGTCTTATGGCAGGCGTAGTCATGGCTAAGAATGCACCTTCTAGGACCAAAAATGGTATTAGTTTTAGTGAAGCGGTGGGCCTGAATTTACTGAGACAGGAAGCGAGGGTGTTTGAAAATGCCTTCTGTTCTCAGACTGCAGGTGTCACAGACTCGAGCTTGCATGGAGGATCTCAGATCACGAAGATTAACGGTTGCCTTGAGCGGTGCAAAGAAAGACCCAAATTGATAATTCCTTTTGAAATGATTGCTGAAGATGTAGAATACTATTCTAAGCATTCCTTGTTTTGCAAATTCTTGGGTTTAAGAGTCTCCCTTCAATTTCTAGAGAGTTGGGCTCAGAGAGTGTGGGAATCAGAGGGAGAAATGGAGGTCACGATGCTTGAAAACAACTACTTCATGGTTACGTTTGTTTGCCTGACTGACCGCAATAGAGTCTTTGAAGGAGGGCTCTATTTTTATAATTAGGTAGGGCTATTTGTCAAACCATGGCATGCAGGCTTTAACCCTTCTGAGGAGCTTCCAAATAGAGTGCCACTGTGGGTTCGATTGCCCAAATTTCCAATAGAATGTTGTCATGAGGACATTCTTCATATGCTTGCATCGATGCTCGAAAGACTCGTAGGATTTTCAACACAAACTTTAGGTAAGAAAGTTATGACTTTTGCTCAAATTTGCATGGAAATTGATCTGAGTAAGCCATTTCCAGATGCGGTAGAGATGTGTGTGGGCTCATATTCCTGGGTGTAACAACTGGACTATGAGACTCTTCCTTTTCGTTGCCGCCTTTGTCATGAATATGGCCACCTGGTGCGAAGATGCCTAAGAGCCAAGTCAGTGGAACAACAACCTACGCCTCCTCCTAGTAACAACCCTGGTACTAATAAAGGGAAGAAGCCTGTTACAGGTTAAAGCAAGGATGCTAAGGGCTTTATTCAGGTAAAATCTTGAAATCGTAGCAGAGGGTTAAAAAGAACTCTAAGGGAGCGACAGGAGGAGGATACTTTTAACAGGGTTGAGGTCTTTGAAGAGTTGGGGCAGCAAGCAATTAATCTAGGATTGAACAGTGCTGATCAACTTGTGGTGGATTCGGGATTGGATATTAGCTCTGCCAATCCTCCCTCTGCTTCGCAGGAGGAATTTACCATCCTTATGGTCATGGACAGACAGCCAGGGATGCAGGGGATGTTAGAGCCAAATGCTGATATGGGGCAGGGAGTAGAGGAAGCGGCTCCTCTTGCAAAGACTGGTTTTAGAAATGGATAAATGAGGTAAATCTTCTCCTCATCTGGGCATTTTTCAAAAGGATGGGAAGAAGGGGGCTTCAGAGAAAAATGCTAAAATAGGATGAAAGGACCTAGAGAAGATTAAGATGATAGGGGAGACCTTGGTGGAGTTAGGATCTGTCAAGACCCTAGACTCCCACTTCTTGACTCCTCCCAAATGATCATCATCTCTTGGAATGCAAGGGGCTTGAATAGCGGCCCTAGACAAAAAGCTATTTGGGAATTAGTTCGAAGTCATTCTCCTGATGTTCTCTTTCTTCAGGAGACTAAGGTTTATGTGGAATGTATGATGATATCACACCTAAGGTATGGAGGCAAGGTCAATGTCAGTGCATTGGAGCTCAGGGATCTTCGGGGGGTGTGGGGGTGTGGCATGTCTATGGAACACGCGTAAGATCCATCCTTTGTCCTGGATTTCATTTAGGTCCTCCTTATCCATGGTTTCTTTGTGCATTGAATTAGGGGAGTCTGTTATTTTTTAAATGTCTATGCTCCAACAGATTTCCAAGGTAGTCTCCAGGTATGGAATAATATTCATGTGGTTCGTAGATTATTTCCTTATTTGCCATGGATTATTGCTGGAGAGTTTAATGCCATCTTGAATTTATTTGAGAAATGGGGAGGTATTATGAGAATGGAGACCTCCTTAATCTTGCTTAGAGACAATATTTTGGCTCTTAATCTCATGGACATCAAGCCTACCAATGGCCACTTCACGTGGAATAATAGAAGGGTGGGTGATAGGTGCATTGCCGAACATCTTGACCATTTCATGGTGTCATGTTTTTAGGTGGGTGGGTTGTGGTCTACCAGCTCTGAGATACTAGATTAGAGAGGTTCAGACCACTAGCCCGTAAAGCTCATTATTTCCTCAGCCAAGGTGCCTCAAAAGCCACCTTTTAAATTCCAGCTCATGTGGCTCAGGGACCCGGACCCGTATGGATGTGTTGTCGAATGGTGAAATAGAGGCAGACCTGGTTTCAGTTCAGCAATGTATATTTTTGCCAAGCTTATACAATTTGTTAAGTATCAGTGCAAACGTTGGAACCGACAATGCTTCGGGAACATTTACCAGGCAAAAAATGTGGCACAAATCCAATTGAATGATGTTACCCAGATGATTAGGGAAGAGGGGGCGTCTGAATATCTATTATGGGAGGAAGCTAGAGCTCTAAAAACTGTGGAGGAATGGGAGCTGAGAGGAAATCTTCTAGAAGCAAAAAGCGCGAAATGTATGGCTTCAAGAGGGGGATAGGAATATCGCATTCTTCTTCAATTCAGTGAAAGCCAGACAACATGGTAACTCTATATCTTCATTGGTGACAAACAGGGGGGAGATTATCCATTCTACCCAAGGTATTTGTAATGAGGCTAAGCAGTATTTTGCTTCTTTATTTAGGAAGGAAGCACAGGGGGACTCGGCTACTGAGGCTCAGGTTCTCTCATGTATTCCTTCTTTGGTTTCTTTGGAAATGAACAAGCATCTTATGAGAGACATATCTATGGAGGAGTTAGAGAGGATTACTTTCCACATGCAGAAAGGAAAGGCGCCTGGACCAAATGGATACCTGATTGAATTTTTCCAAGAGTTTTGGGACATTATTAAAGTTGAATTATTCGCTGTTGTTCACAAATCACAGACGAATAAGCAAATGCTCTGGGCCCTAAATTCTACCTTCTTGGCTCTCATTCCTAAGGGGGAGGGAGCTGATTAATTAAGTCAATTTTGCCCCATTTCTCTTTGCAATGTAATTTATAAAATTATTTCTAAGTTGATTGCAAAAAGGTTTAAAAGGTGGCTTACATTGCTTATTTTTGAAGAGCAAAGTGGCTTTATGGAAGGACATCAAATCTTGGATGGAGTGGTTGTGGCTACAGAGACTATCCACTCCATGGCCAAGTCCAAAGAAAAGGCTATGTTCATCAAGCTGGACATGAGCAAAGCTTATGACAGAGTCCACTGGTCCTTCTTTCAGAAGGTTTTGGGTGCTTTTGGCTTTGAAGAGGAATGGATTCGTTGGGTTATGAGTTGTGTGAATTTGACTTCTTTCTCAGTTTTGATTAATGGAGAGCACTCTAATCTATTCGGGGCCTCTCAGGGTTTGTGGCAAGGCGACCCTCTCTCTCCTTACCTATTTCTTCTTCTGGTGGAAGGGTTGGGATGGCTGATCAAAAGGAATTTGGAAGGGCGCTATATTTAGGGCTGGAAATGGGGAGGTCTCCCTGTACTATCTCACCTACAGTTTGTGGATGATGCAGCGTTGATGGGTATGGTGACTATTAGAGAGGCTTCTAATATGCGCAAAGGCCTAGATGTTTATCTTGAGGCTTTATGGCAATTAATTAATGAGGGTAAGCCTTTAATTTTTTTTTCAACACCCCACCTCCAATTCAATGAAGAATTGTTAATATCTTCAAGTTCTAAATTGGAAGTCTTCCTTTGTTATACCTTGGGATTCCTATCTCTACTGGTAGGCAGTCTAGGGAGATGTGGCAGGGCCTTCTGGACAAGTTTCGTGCTAAAGTAAATCATTGGACCCATCATTGGCTGTCCTTTGCTAGTCGAGTTCAGCTGCTTCAATCAGTTGTGCAGGCGATCCCTCTATATAGGTGCATGATACAAGTGGCACCGGTGAGTTTTGTTAGAGATCTCGAGACCTTAGAAAGATAGTTTCTATGGGTTGGTAATTTATCAGCAACTAAGTGGAGCCTTATTAAGTGGGAGGTAGTTTGTAGCCCAAAAAGGCTGAGTGGTTTGGGATTAAGGCAGTCATTGCTCTCTGGTACTGCTCTGGCAGCGAAACTGTATTAGCGGTGGTGCGTTGAACAGGACCAGATGTGGGCCAAAATCTTATCCCATAAGTACCTGTTTGGGATCCCCTAGAGAGATACCCCTCGGTATAGCTTGACAGGGAAAGGGTCAGTGATTTGGTCTATGCTCAAGAAAGGGGTTGCGCTCATTAAGCGTGGACTGTTCTGGATATGCAAAAATGGGATGGAGGCACGGTTCTGGCAAGACTCTTGGGATGGCTTTCCGCCCTTAGTAAATCAATATCCTCATTTAAGTATATTAGCTCAGAGATTTAGTGAAGCTAGTTAGATGAAGGTGGGCAATTTTAAGGCTCTTTCCCGTCATGGGTGGGTGGTGGAAGCAAGATGGAAAATCCCAGGGGAGTGGCTGATTTTTGAGTTGGACGCTGAGTGTGCTGAACTCCACTCCATTCTTGTTGGTCGCAGCTGTAGCGGCCTTTTGGATAGTGACATTTTGGCATGGGCTCCCAATTCGAAGGGATCATACACGGTGTCTTTTGGGTACCAGAAGTTGATCTCTTAGCAACTCGATGGGGGAAGGGAAGTTCCTTGGTGTAAAAAAGTCTGGAATAGTTTCTCTTAGCCGAAGTGTAACTGCTTTATTTGGACTTTGGCCTAGAATAAATGCTTGATGTGGGAAAATATTTGAAAGAGAGGATTTGCTGGCCCTTCGAGGTGTGTTCTCTGCAGTAGTGGGGAGGAAGATTCTCAGCATTTATTCTTCCGCTGCCCCTTCTCAGCGCAATTATGACACTTTTGGTGGGAAGTGTGGAAATGCCAGTGTATTCATGCGTCCTCTTTGGCTGATTTTTGGGCAAGATTGGGGAGGCCTCCTTCCTTGGCCTCATTCTTGTAGGATGTGTGGTATGTTGGTCATATCTTTCTCTTATGGCAAGTTTGGCTAGAAAGGAATCGCAGAATTTTTTGGGGGGAAAATTTGGGGATTCAACAGGTATGGACTAGAATCTTGGGCATGATCCAAGAAACTATTGGAGTTAAGAGTGAGATTATCCTGCCGTTGGAGAAGAGTGATGCTGAGATAGTGGACAGGTTAGGCGTACAGGGGATATCGTCGGTCTCAACTTGTGTCAGGAGAGGTAGACAAGTGAAATAGAGAGTGCAAAGGATGGGGAAATGGCTGCCTCCTCCTGTTGGTTTTTTGAAAATTAATACGGATGGTTCTTCCCGAGGTAATCCAAGATCGGCTGGGATTGGTGGGATTGATAGGGATTCTGCTGGATTAGTGGTTTTGATTTTTGTGGTTAACAAAGGAGTGCAGACTGTTAATCAGATGGAAGGCTTGGCGATCTTATATGCTTTGAGGCGAGCTTATGATCTAGGATGGGGGAAAGTGATTTGTGAGGCTGACTCTCAAGTTATGGTCAATCTGCTTCTTGAGAGGAAGACCTCTGATGTTAGCTGGCAGCTGTCATTGTTAGTTCAGCAGATTCTTGAGGTTACTTCTTGTATGGATTCAATGTCTTTTGCCCATATTCCAAGGGAATGGAACAGAGTGGCCGATTGCCTGGCAAAATAGGCTTTAGAAGATTTGGAAGGCCAAAAGATTGATGGCTAGGAGCATATGCCCTACGCATTACATCAAAACCTGGAAAAGATTATTATTGAAGATGAGAGTGGTACTGGAGAGTGATTTTCTTGATCTTGTTGTTTTCTGAAGTTTTGTTGGTACCTGAGGCGTTGGCCTTACGCTGCTCTGTATTCTGCTATTTTATGTTTTAATAAAGTTTTTACCCCTATTTTTGCAAAAAAATATTAAAAGAATAATAAGCAAATAATAAAATAATATAAAAATAAAATAATTAAAAATGATGAATTTTTTTTAAAAAAAAATGAAGTCGGTAAAAACTAAATTAACTAAATAAAAATATAACAAAAAACATAAATAAAATAAAGAGTAAAAATAAAAATCAATCAAATAATAAATCAAAAAATTTACTAAATTAAAATAAAAAAATAAATGTAAAAGTTTAAAAAAAATGAAGTCAATCATAACCAAATAAAAATAAATTTAACAAAACAAAAATAAAACAAGAAATATATATTTTCAAAAGATTAAAAAACATAAATAAAATAAAAATTAAAAAAAAAAATAAAGATAAAGACAAAAATAAATCAAACATTAATTAAAAGATTAAATAAATAAAAATAAAAAATTAAATGTGAAAGTTTGCAAAAAAAATAAAAATAAAGTCAATAAAAATTAAAATTAAAATAAATCAAATTTTAAATTAAAAAAAATAAAAATTAACGAACTAAAAATTAAAAAGTAAATGTAAAAGTTTATACAAAAAGAATAAAAAAATTACACACATATATATAATTAAAATATAAGTAAAATAAAAAGTAAAACAAAAAAAATAAAAATAAAAACAATTGAAATATTTAATTAAAAGAATAATAAGCAAATAATAAAATAATATAAAAATAAAATAATTAGAAATGATGAAATTTTTTTAAAAAAATGAAGTTGGTAAAAACTAAATTGACTAAATAAAAATATAACAAAAAATATAAATAAAATAAAGAGTAAAAATAAAAATAAATCAAATATTAAATCAAAAAATTTACTAAATTAAAATAAAAAAATAAATGTAAAAGTTTAAAAAAAATGAAGTCAATCATAACCAAATAAAAATAAATTTAAAAAAATAAAAATAAAAATAAAACAAGAAATATATATTTTCAAAAGATTAAAAAACATAAATAAAATAAAAAGTAAAATTAAAAATAACGATAATAAATCAAATATTAAATTAAAAGATTAACTAAATAAAAATAAAAAATTAAATGTAAAAGTTCAAACAAAAAGAAAATAAATAAAGTCAATCAAAACTAAATTAAAATAAATTTAATAAAATAAAAACAAAACAAGAAATATATATTTTTAAAAGACTATAAAATATAAATAAAATAAAAACTAAAAATAAATCAAATATTAAATTTAAAAAATTAACTAAATAAAAATTAAAAATTAAATGTAAAAGTTTTAAAAAAATAAATTAAAGTCGATAAAAACTAAATATTTTTAAAAGACTATAAAATAAAAATAAAAATAAAACAAATGTAAAAGTCTTTAAAAACTTAAAAAGTAAACTAAATAATAATAATAATAATAATAATAATAATAATAATAATAATAATAATATAAACCATTTTGTTAAATATTATTAAAATAATAATAAATTTAAATAAAAATAATAAGCAAATACTATAATTTTATATAAAAAATAAAATAAAATATAAATTTAAAAACAAAAAATAAAAATAATATTAATTTAAAAGTTTAGAAAAAGTAAAAAAGAATTGAAGTCAATAAAAACTAAATTAAAAATAAAAGTAACTAAATAAAAAATAAGAATAAATCAAATATTAAATTTAAAAATTTAAAAAAAAATTCTAAATTAAAATAAAAAAATTAAATGTAACAGTTTAAAATGAAATAAAATAAATAAAGTCAATCAAAACTAAATTAAAATAAATTTAGAAAAATAAAAATAAAACAAGAAAATATATATTTTTAAAAGATTATAAAACATAAATTAAATAAGAAGTAAAAATAAAAATAAAGATAAAGATAAAATAAATCAAACATTATTAAATTAAAAGATCAAATAAATAAAAATAAAAAATTAAATGTAAAAGTTTGCAAAAAAAAATATATCAAAGTTGATAAAAATAAAAATAAAAATAAATCAAATATTAAATTACAAAAAATTAAAAATTAACGAGCTAAACATTAAAAAGTAAATGTAAAAGTTTACAAAAAGAATAAAAAAATTACACACACACACTAGTAAAATAAAAAGTAAAAAAAAATAAAAAAAATAAAAACAGTTGGAATATTTGCAACTAAAAGGGCATAAAATTTTTATTCAAGCTAGCCCGAAAATGGGCAGATTACATAGTAATATATTGCTCAAGAAGATGCGCCAGGCCGGAATCATACTCTGATCATGAATAGACCAATCTGATCCATATTCCGTGGCCCATTTAGCCAAACGGTCCGCCACACTATTCCATTCACGAGGAATATGCTTAAACGAGATCCTCTCAAAAAACCGGCTAATTTGCTGAATTTGCTTAACAACTGTGGCCAACTGCCAATCCACCCTCTCTAAATTATGATTACTCAGCAAGTTAACAACAACTTGTGAGTCCGACTCACAACTAATATTAAGCCAACCCTGCTGGCAGCAAATTTGCAAAGCTTCCAGGATAGCTTGTGCCTCCATTAGGTTATTGGTGTAATGGCCCTTATACTCCGAGAACAAAAAATGAATAGCTCCAGCACTGTCTCTGCCAATACCCCCAATCCCAACCTGCCCGGGGTTGCCTCTAGCCGAACCATCCACATTAACTTTGGTAACTCCCTCCTCTGGCGGCGTCCACTTGCCCAGCCTGCTAATCGGCCCCTTGCTCTACCTACGGCGAGTGGAAAAACAAGTTTAGCGACAAGGGTGGGCAGTCAAAGGCGTCCCAGCTGAGAGACGCACCCAAACAGCAGCATCGACCGGTGCCAAGTCCTCCCAACTACCTGATTTTGAATGAATTGTCTCCTGCAGCGCCACCAGGATCTTCATCCAAACCTCCCTGAAACTCATACTATAGTGTTTAAAAATTCGTCTGTTCCTCTCGATCCAGAGGTTCCAGAGGATAAAGGCAGGCCCAGCTAACCAAGCATTTTGCAATATAGGCGCCTTACCAGGTGGTCCATCCAGGTGCTGCTAGAAATCCTCCAAAGAAACAACATGCCAGCATGGGTGCCCCCAGGCATCCCACCATAAATGCCATAACTTCCTGGCAAAGGAGCACTGAAAAAAGAGATGCTCAGCATTCTCCTCGCTACCCTGGCAAAGCACACAGATAGAAGGACCATGAAATCCTCTTTTCAAAATGTTGTCCCATGTAAGACACCACTTGTAGAAAAGAGTCCACACGAAGAAATTACATTTTGGCCACAAAACTGAATTCCAAATTTTCTTACCCCATTGGAAATCCACAATCCCAAAACATTTTTTGGTCAGCTCCTTATATCCTGAAGACACTGAGTAGAGCCCACTGGCATCCCCCCCCCAAGCCAAAGTATCCTGCTCACGTAGAGAGCAACACGCTCTGAAAGCAAGGAGCTGCTCAAGTTCCATCCGACTTTCCACCATTCCTCCCAGTAGCCAGTTAGACTCCTGCTTCCATCTAAAAGCCACGGTATTCCCCAAATTGTAAGCTTCTTTGTAATGTTCCACAGTATCCCACCCAGCACCTCGAAAAACCTCATACATGGCCTACAACTAGGGGTGAGAACTCAGGAGGGACGGAGCACCATCCCATGAATCCTCCCAAAATAACGTCTCAGCTCCGCTGTTACAAATCCAAAAAAGACTGGGTTGCACCAAGGATGCTCCATTCTTGAGGGTGCTCCACACCATAGAGCCTCTCCCCTCTATGGGAAACCTGGGAATCTCTGAAGGCAGAGCTCCTGGGAAATATTTCACCGACAGAATACGGGCCCAAAGCTGGGACTGATTGGTACACCACCGCCAGTACAGCTTTGCCACCAAAGCTTGACTGGCCAAGATAGCCGATCTAAGCCCCAAGCCGCCCTCCTTCTTGGGCCTACACACCGTGTTCCACTTGACCAAGCTCCATTTCGAATTTCAGAGATTATCGCTCCAAAGAAATTACCGTGAGAGAGCATCAAATTCTTGGAGGAAATACATTGGGGCAGCCTGGACCATACTGTGGTATGTCGGCAGCGCTTGAATGACCGACTGGAGGAGAACCACTCGACCCGCCATCGAGAGCCACTTGTGGGTCCAATGATTGACTCTCTGCTGCAAATTATCCAGAATATTTTGCCAAAAAAGCCTAGGCTGCCTGCCAACCACAATGGGAACTCCCAAATAAGTCACCGGGGGGGGGGGGTTGCGTCTGAAATTTGAGGATCGCAGCTATCCTACGCTGAATAGAAGCAGGAGTATTAAAGAAAAAAATGGAAGATTTCTGCTCATTCAATTTTTGCCCTGAAGTTGCCAGATAGGTGTCCAAGGTACTCCTGAAAGCTTGTGCCTCCTTAATCCTAGCAACCCCTATCAGAATGGTATCATCCACAAATTGAAGGTGGGTCAAATTGGTAATCCCATGCCCCCACTGCCATCACTGAATCAGGTGCTGAGAGGCTCGGTATTTTAAAAGCCAGCCCAACCCCTCAGCCAAGATAATAAATAGATAAGGAGATATCAGATCCCCCTGTCGAAGCCCTCTAGAGGCCCAGAATAGTCTGGACGGCGCACCATTAATGAGGACTGAGTAAGAAGGCATAGTCACACAACTCAGCACCCACCGTACCCAATCCTGGCTAAAACCAAAAGCCAAAAAAACTTTTTGCATGAAGTTCCAGTCAACTCTATCATACGCCTTAGCCATATCCAGCTTAATGAACATACCTCTCTCCTGAGAAGTGCTCATAGAGTGGATTGCTTTTGAAGCAATCAGCACTCCATCCAGAATCTGCTTCCCAGCCACAAAACCCCCTTGCTCATCAGAAATGATACTAGGGAGCCAAATCTTGAGCCTCTCAGCAATGAGCTTGGTGATTATTTTATAGACCATATTACACAGCACTATAGGCCTGAAGTGATCCATCTGATTAACCTGTTCCTTCTTCAGGATCAACACCAGAAAGGTAGCATTCAGCGCTTTGAGCATCTCTTTGCTGTGGTAAGATTCTTGCACAACTTCAACTAAATCTTGGCTGATAATATCCCAGAACTCCTGAAAAAACTCAGCTGGGAATCCATCCGAACTAGGAGCTTTACCTCTGCGCATCGTGAACACAATTTTCTCCAGTTTCGATTTATCAATCGGCTTCAGGAGCTTATCATTCATTTCCTGCGTGATGATGGGCAGTATTCAAGACAAGACTGAATTCTCCTCCAGCTCAGCAGTATGCGTCTTGCTAGAAAGAAGCTCCGAGTAAAAATGATCTGCCTCCTGAGAAATTGTGGGAGTAGATGAGATACGCATCCCATCCAAGCCCACAAGAGAAGTAACATGGTTCTTATTGCACCTCGCGTGGACAGACTTATGAAAGAAGGCCGTGTTCTTGTCTCCTTCCTGGAGCCAGTCTATCCGAGCTTTCTGCTTCCAAAAGATTTCTTCCCGAAGCTCCCACTCATTAAGTTCACTCAGAGCCCCAAATTTTGCTTTACGGAGATCTTCAGACATCCCAAAGTCATGAATCTGTCTAGTAATACTGTCCAGCGTATCTTGAGCTTTCTTCTTCATAACATAGAGATTACCAAAATTGTTCCTGTTCCACACCTAAAGCTTTCTTTTGATGAACTATAGCTTTTTGGCAAAGGAAAACATGGTTGTCCCATAAGCTGGACCCCCTACTTCCACCAATGGGCCATCAAGGCATGTAGTGATGGATCCTGAAGCCACATTAGCTGGAACTTAAAGGGAGGTTTCTTGGGCCAATCAATGTAATTGGTTGTGAGCTTGATAGGCCAATGGTCAGACCCTCTCCAGTCCAGGATTTCCGAACTAATAGAGAAAGCACTAGATAGCAAAAAACAAGAAACTAAAAATCTAAGCGCTCTGAAATAGCTTCATTACCTAATCTCCTATTGCTCTAGGTGAATAGCCCATTGATGGGTTTAACATCCGCTAGGCGCAACCTCTCCATATTCTGTCTAAGGCAATCAGCCGAAGGGTCTAACCGAGCTATCCCACCCCTTTTTCCTCAAGACTAAAAATCGCATTAAAATCCCCACTCACGATCCAAGGCAAGTAAGGAAAGCAACTCTGGACATGACTCAAATGTTCCCAAAGCTTACGCTGTCCCTGAATGTCAACAGGTGCATAAACACTGGTGACCAACATCAACTCTTCAGTATCAGGGGAGGCTATGATCATGGAAAGTGTCAAGATATTAGCCATCCACTGGAGAGGCGTGATCTTCCCTGGATCCCAGCAAATTGCTACACCCCCAGTGCTCCCTGTGGCTCCAACACACTGACCTTGCCCACCTTTCCAAATTTTTGGCATACAACTCAACATGGCATCAACAGAAAGCTTAGTCTCCTGGATACAAAGGATATCCGAAGAGTGCTTAGAAATCAACTTCCGCATAGCTTTTTGTCTAAGGGTACTATGCAACCCTCTCACATTCCAAGACAACACTATCATTGAGTGGATTTGGTGAAGTGCTCATCCAGAGTTCTAACCACTCCCGATTCCACTAGCAAATCTCCTGTGACTTTGAGTTTCTCCTGATCCTTCCTGCACCCCGGTCTAGAAAGTATGGAGAGTGAGGCTTTTTTAAACGGCCTCAGCAATATACCCAACGCATTTGACTCTCCCTTTTCTTTCCTGGTAACACTCAAATCTTTGATCACCTCAGCCCAACTACCATCCTTGTTCTGCTGCGCTCCCAAATCTGCCAAATTCCTTGCTGCCGATACACACACAATCTCCTGACACGGCTGGATCATCATGTCTTGGGTTTCACTTGGTAAAGAACGATGCTCTTCCCATTCTGAGGGGCCTCCCTCCTCCAGTGGAATGCCATCCTCGATGGCCATACAATCCAGCGCTTCAAACCTGTTAAAACTCATTTCAAGAGCTCTATCCTGATTTCCTCGCTTCAGGCCACACCCTCTCCCTCAATGTCGGACTTGGGTGAAGCCCTCCTTGTCCATGCCAATATCCACCTTTGAACCCAAGGTCTCACTAGCTGGGTTTGGGTTGGCTTTAGCATACCCAGAGCGTCCTTGCTGGAACTTCGAACTTCCCCCATGGGTCGACTGTCCTGATTCCTTTCCTACATTGGATGCCGTCTCTTTGAATCTTCCAGCCTGAGGGCATTAACGGTGCAAATGGCCATATACATGGCAGATCCTACATCAGAAGGGAATAGCTTCATAATCTATTTGCTAGACCCAGGAGGTAGCCCCCAAAAAAATTTCAATAGATTCAGGCAAGGGATTATTCAGGTTGATTTCAACATAGATTTTGGCATAGGAAATAAGCATTTTGTCCAACGATTGATTTGCTATGGCGATTGGCATTCAAAGTAAAGCGGCTATTTGCCGCAGAATATCTTCTCTCCAAAATTCCAGAGGCAAACGCGGGAGACAGACCCATACCGGGACCCGGGCTGGTAATTCCTCTGCTGAATTGAACCCAGCATGCCAGGGTTTGATAAACAATCCATTTTTGTTATAGAAATAAGGCCCTCCTTCAAAAATGCAGTTCTTATCAGCAATGGAGGAGAAATTAACCACAAAATAATTATTGGCAGCCAACATGATTTCTATGTCTCCCTCTACCTACTAGGTGCGTCTCATCCAGGCAACCAGGGCATACTGAGATATTCTAATGCCCATAAATTTACAAATCAGGGCATGAGCTGCCAGATACTCAACCTCCTCTTTGACAAAATCCTGAGTAAGCACCAGAATCGGTCTCTCTTGGCTGCATGGGAAACAACCGTTCACCTTCGCCCCTCTAGGTTGATCCCTGAAATCCAAAACATCTCTCCCATGGGCGTCGTCCTCCTGCTCCAGCCACGGCTCCCCTAAACCTTCGCCTGGCCCGTGCTTACTTTCTCCTCTATCTTCTTGGCTTATTTTATTCCAGTCTTTAGACAAATGATGACCTTTTTTTACTCTTCAAGGTTATGAGACATTTTTATTTTTACGTCACAGTTTTCTTCATATTTTTGAATCTATAATCTTTATTTCAGATTCTTATTCTTAAGAACTTTTGTCTCACCTAAAGTAAAGATGAGTTCTTCTTCAAGATCTACCTCTCTATCTTTAACATCTTCCTCTTCTTTCAAGGTGTCTTCACTTGTAGAGGCACAAGTCATTATAGCCATGAATGGAGTTTCTTCTCTGTCACTACCTAAAAGGCTCTCATCACTCTCTTCAACTGAGTTGCTATCCTTTTTAGAATAAAGACTTTACTTGTGCTTATTGTAATTTTTATTATACCCATTTTGTTTGAAGTTTTTCTTGAAGTGAGGCTTATTTTCCTTCTTTTACTTTTTATTGTTATTATTTTCCTCATCATTGCTATCATCCTTATGTGGAAATTTAGTACCAAAGTTCCCTATTTTAACATAATTGAAACACTTGAAAGGTATCTTACCTTTGTATTTATTAAATCCTTTTATAAGCTTTTTGACAAACATGGCCTCCTTATCTTCCCTTTTATAAGCTTTTTGACAAACATGGCCTCCTTATCAAATCCTTTTATAAGCTTTATATTTCCCTTTTTTAGAAGCTTTGAAGGCTACTTCCTTCTTAGATGATTTTTCCTTTTCAGTCCTCATCTCATTTGTCATGAGAATTCCATGTAACTCATCAATTCTTAATTTGTTTGAATCCTTTATTTATTCAATCTCATAAATTTTTGCATCGAATCTTAAAGGCAAAGACCTTAGTACCTTTTGGATAACTATAGATCTGACTTTTTCACCATTCCCTCTGATAATGTTGATAATTTCACCTACATGAAGTAGATAGGCTACAATGTTTTCATCCTCTCTCATCTTCAAACTTTTGAATTATCTCCTATGAGTTTGAAGTTTCACCATCTTTACTTTGTTATCTCCCTCATAGATGGTCCTAAGTTTATTCCAAATCTCCCTAGGAGTCTTTTAGAGGCCATTTTGAGGATTTTTGGTTAGCAAAACAATTTGATTTATTTCATATATTTTTTTGAGGTAGGCCGAATCATTTGTGGAGAAATTGATCATTTTTAGAGGGTTTTTATGTTAAACACACACCACATTGAGGGGGGTGAATTAGTTTTTAATAATAATTTAATTTCTTTCTAATTAACTTCCATTAAGAAACCATTCAAAATGCATAATGCAAAATTTACGTGAAAAAACCAACCATAAGATTAATAATTCTTTTTAAAAAAAATTAGGCACCAACCTACTTGGAGACACCAATCCCCAATGCCAAGCACCAACTTAACAAGAACCACTGATCTCTTTAATTGAAGCACCAACTTCACTACCAAGCACTGACAGAACAAAGACACCAATCTTTCTATTTTGAGAAACTGCTCTCACTTAAATAATTTCCACCTTTTCACTATTACTTTTTCAACAAACGATGACACAATAAAGTTTCTCTCTTCTCCCTTTTCTCTCTCTTCTTCCACTTATTCTCCTTGTGTATGATAGAAATAATTATTTTTACACATGTTCAAATTTCCATTCATTTCTCTTTTATACCTTTTCATGCCTCCTGGAAAGTGTGTGATTTCTCCCAAGGGATACAATCTCTCCAAAGGTGGCTGGACCTTCATTTTAGATTATCATTCATTAGATTTGGATGATGATTCTTATTGTCAAAATTTAGATGCTAATAAAGGTGGTTTGCCATCATTTAATACAAATGAATTTAACTCTATTTCAACATTGTTCTTCATTAGTTAATCATTGCTCTTGATACTTCAATTTTTATTCTTCATGCTTCAATTGATGTTCTTTACACTAGGCAAGTTCAAAGATATTGAATAAGTCTGAAGCTTTGGTTGAATCCAAAACTCTGGGAAAGTCTGAAGCTACTGGGCAAGTCCGAAGCTACTGAGTGAGTCTGAAGCTTTGAATGAGTCCAAAGCTTTAGATGAGTCTAAATATTTCCCTTCACCTTGCATTTGACATCAATGATAATATTCCAACATTTTAGACTCCACTTGACAAGGTACAAAATGTTATATTATTTCTTATTTTTTTGGTAATTAATCACAAGTGTTTGAAAGAATTTGGAAGGGAAAGGCAAGAGTTTCCTTCTAAGAATTATGCCCTTGTTTTCTGAGTGGGGCAATTCACTTGTGAAGGGTGTGCAAGAGTTTAGGGTGCCTTGTTTGGCCCTAAATAAGAGGCCATTAATTATTATTAATATTTGTGAATTTTATAATATTTTTCTAGCAGGTTTTGGAATGAATACAAGTCTAATTTTTAAAGTTATTACATGATATTGATTCCTATATGTGCCGACTTGGTTGTGTGAAAAATTGATCATGTTTTAGTCCCTAACATTGGCCAATTTTGACATAATGTGCATGATGGAGATTGTATATAATTTATCTTCAATTGTAGGGAGTCTTTTTGTGTGGATTTGGTGAGAGGAAGAGGATATTAAAATCAAATTTTGGGTGTTGTCAGTTTGAAATGGTAAACACATCAATTCAGCTCCCCTTCCTCATTCAGTGTGAGCCATTGTGAGCTAAATCTCATAAGGTATTTTTATACTTACTTTTAAACATTTATAAGCATGATATTTTTAGTTTGGTGATGCATATACAGCCTTAGGGTTGGCCAGTTTTAAATTTTTAAAATTTAATTTTTGTTTGGGTTTGATTGAAAAAACCCTATTTTTTTATCATTGTCCCAATTTGGGGACATTACAATGGTATCAGAGCCATAACTTGGCTATTATAAAGGGTGAAAGATTTGATACACAAGTGGTAACAAAGAAGTTAAGTATTACTTGAGTAGCAGGGAAAAAGTAGGGCATCCTCTAGTTGGTTTTCTTGAACAAGATGGAGTTGTGGGTTGTAGGGCATCCCTCAACTGCCTTGTGCAAAATACCCTATCAACCCTGTTCCATGAAAAAGCTAAGTGTTTTGTCATTTTGCTTAGTCTAGTGCAAATTAGGTTTGTGCAGGTACATTACTTGTCTACTTTTATAAGTAGAAGTGATTGAAGAACTTGAAATGGTTTAAGCAATTCATAAAAAGGTAACAAATTTCCTTTAGAAGGCATTTTGGCAGCTTGAAAGATGTTTGTAAAAAGTCTAAAGGGTATGTGCCCTTACGGAGGCCACCTTGGTCAGTGGCAGGACCAAATCAGAAGTTTCAAAGAGGCATTTCAAGACCCAAAGGGCCTTTGCGAAGGGAAATGAGCATATTCGGGAAAGAGAGAAAGGGCAAATGATTCCTTTGGATTTTCTATCTAAAGGAAATCCAAAGAAAAGACAAGACAAGGGATTCCTTTGGACTTTTTCTGAAGGAAATCAAAAGGAAGAATCAATGGATGAATTACTTCGGACAAAATGCCTGAAGGAATTCCTTCAGACATTTTGTCTGAAGAAATTCACAAGGAAATCCACAGCAAAAGGCAAAGGTCAAAGGTCGTTCAGACAAAATGTCTAAAGGAAGATACAAGGAAGAATCAACGAAGGAATTCCTTCAGACTTTTGTCCAAAGGAAATTTGAAGAAAAAGCCGAGACTTTGAAAGAGCTCGAAAGAGCCCGAAGGGCAAGTACCTTTGCGAGGGACTCCGAACAACCCAAAAGCAAGGTTTAATTGCAAAGCACTAAAGGAATACAAAAGGTTGAAGGAATTGCAAAGGGCCGAAGGAATACAAAACGCTGAAGAAATTGCCAAAGGGGTGATGGGCCTGAGAATGTCAATTTCAAGGTAGTAAACTAGCCGTTGGCTTTCAAATGGTGATGGGTTTCCGAACATCAAATTTATGGTGATGAAATAGCTATTTAGTTTTTAAATAGTGACAGGCCCATAGACATTAATTTTGATGAGATGCATCAACCGTTGAGGAGAAGCCAAAGAAGGAACTCATGAAAAGTGGCCCAAAAGAGCTGGAATAGTGTAGGCCTGACAGAATTCAAAGGGGCATAAGACCCAAGGAGTAAACTCAGTGACCCACTGAGAAAGGAGCTTGAGGAGCTGGTAAAAGATAGAAGATAGCTCGAGAGCTCAAATTGCTAAAAACTGACAAAATAACAAGGAAAAGGGGAATAAAACAAAGAATCTAGAACATGGCTATGCACACATATAAAAACTTCTAGAATGTTCCAAAGTACGCACCCAGCTAGGCATAGACACAAATCAAATCAGCCCAAGTGGCAAAAGAAGGTGTTGGCACAAGGAGTTATTGTTGCAAATGAAATAGTCTCCACCAAATGGTCATCAAAGAGCATGAACATTCAAGAGAGCAGTCCATTTTTTCTTTGTTTGGAATTAATAGGCAGACAGTTGCGTGAACTTTCATGGAGGGATGGCTTTGTCAGTTATGAAGAGCAGTAACCCATACTTCTGCAGGAGCATTTAATATTCCTAGGCAACAAAGTCAAGAAGAATTTAATGTAGTATGGGTCACCCTTTCTTGAAAAGCACAAAACTCTCTTAAAATTTTATATATATTTTAACCTCTTAGTTGAGAAGGATATCTCTCAACTTGTATGGCGAAGCCCTGCAAGATTTTACCTTGAATCAAGACATAGCATTTTTACCTCCACTAGTATTTGCACTTTTGCATGTCTATAGTTTTGTCTTGTGTTGATTCATTTTATTTCATGCTTTCATAGAATGATTCCATCATGTCTAGTGTATTGTGAGTTCTTCTTTTGTAGGTCAACAAGAAGTGTCCACAACAAAGTATAGGTGCATGTGAACAGGGCGCCATAGTGTGTCTTAGAACACCTCTGGTAGTTTCTTCCTCTCTATATCTCTAGAGGACCCCCTAACTCACTGATGCAGAAGAATTTCTCATGTCAAATGAAGCATATATTAGCTTGTTCTTGGTATAAAGTGTATGCCAAAGCTAAGTAGACCAACCATTTTGGTGCATCACTACTTTAGTTTAAGTTCTATTTTTAGTATTTTCTCTCTTTTCACCCCCCTATTATTAACAGTAGTAGCAGTAAAAGATTTCATAGATGCATCAAAGGGAGCTAGCCCTTATCTTGAGATTCTCCCTTTAATTTTTCCAAACCCACAGCAAGAGGGGAGTCTCCATTATGTTGTATGGAAGGGAGAAGCCAAGCCTTCTTTCAAGGGTGCAATCCACAGCGTCAATAGGAAATTGGGACAGCCAACTATGAGGGGAACACATTCAAGATAGAAGAAGAGGAGGAGTTGAGTGGCACCTTGGCATCACTTTTAAGGGATCCTAGATATTATCCCTTTAGAGTTAAGGAATCATTGAAGGGCACACCTATTACCATACTTATTGACAGTGGAGGAACTCAAAATTTCATTGATAGAGGATTGGTAACATCACGTGTATTACAATCTGTGGAATTCAAGGGTTTTAGAGTCACAGTAGTGGATGGATTCACCATTCTTGGTACAATCAAGATTCCAAATCTTAGCCTCACTTTGGAAAAACATGTGGTTGAGGATGAGTTTTATGTGGTAGGCATATGAGAGACCAATATGGTCCTTGGTATTCAATGACTGCACTCACTTGGTGAATATACACAAAACTACCAAACTGTGGAACTTAAATTCAAGATAGTAGGCAAGGAGGTTATTTGCATGGTTTGACTGATGGAGAGGCCCCTTCTTATAAGGCCAATAAAATATTGGGAGGATGCATCATGAGCATGAGGAGAGTGGAAAAGAAGACTATCCCTAGACATAAAACACAGCGCTTTCATCCAAATTTGAAGCCTTTTGAAAAGTATTTGGCAAGCCTTGTAAATTCTCATCGTTGTCATATTTATATTAAAAATGATGAGGATAGAATTAATTGCCAAGGCTAACCTAAAACATGCTTGGATTAGTACCCTACTCCTTGCAAAAGGGGAAGTAGTGATGTTTTAAGGAAAAGAGGACACCTCCTAAATCTTGAAAGGATAAAATTTATTAGCAGTTGTTCAAAGGGTCCAAATGACAAGAAAGGAAGGTCCTTCTTGCAAAAGAAGGATAAGCATAGCTGGGATCACGTATGGAGCATTAGGGGCATGAAAAAACATTTATCTTACACATGACATCTAAGAGAAAGAATGGAAAAAAATGGTAAGAAGAATGAATTTTTTTGTTTCAAATTTCCTAAGTTAGAAAAACAAGTACAGCCACATGGAGGGAAAAAATGTCATTTTTTGGTCATATTACAACCTACATTGGGGAAATTTGGTGCCAAGATGCATTCTAAAAATGATCACAGAGTAAAATCTAAATTTAAGGGTCAATTATAGCGATATATAAGAGTCCAAAAATTTGATTTTATTGATAAATTCTAGCCAAGGGTGCATTTTGAAAATGTGTATGAGAAAGCATATTTTTGGTTTAATCACATTTGGAAGGTACAATTCCATGTTAAAAGTTAGCATAGGCTTTTGTTTGATCAAAATTAAATCTTTCCTATGCATAAAGGGAGTGGTAGAAGACATACTCAATAAAAGTTATGCCTATGCACTTTTATCATTCAATGTATGTTGTATGAAGAAACCTTAATGATTGATTACAAATTTGTGAATATTTTTTTATGAAGGCACATCATTCACTTTGGGATACTATATCAAAAGCAATCAATCATGGCATGTCTTAGTATTTTCAGGTTATGAATAATTCTTGGGAGATGATTATGGCATCTTGAACCTATGGGTCAACCAAAAAGGTATGTGTTTAGCAAATGGGAAGTTAAATTTGAAGGTTCTTTACAATGGGAAGTTATTTCAGTGAAAAGATGCATTATGGAGGATGTGAGGATAGCCCCATGGCTTTTGCAATTGCTTGAGGGCAAGCAATTTTGGGTGGAGAGGATTTTAATATCCCCCTTTTTGGCATAGTTTACTTTTTGAGTGCTTAGCTTAGTTGTTCCCACAAAGCTAAGGGAATGAAGAATAGAAAACATGGAAGGGGGCTAATCTATGAACAAAAAGGAAAAAAGTACTTAAGTGTTCTAATTTTCAATTGAATTTGCAAAAAAGTAATTTTAATCTTATATTCACTTAAGTTGGGGTCATGGGAGCCTAAACCCTCAAAAATCAGAGTTTTAAAAAGATGAAATGCTTATGTTTTGAAAAGAAACAACCCTCCAACTTGGGCTCCACCCTTAGAGGTTGGTTATAAAAGCAAAGAAGTAATCTTATGAATGTTTATTTTGAATATTGGATTGAAAAATTTGATCAAGTATATCAAGCTTGATTACCACATCTTGAGGATGAAAACCTTCAAAACATTTCAAGGGTTTGGGGATGAAAACCTCCAATCTTTTTACTTGGGCAACTCTATTCAAGGGTCGTAAGTGAGCTTAAAAATTGTGTGTACTTTCAAGTGGATCTACAAAAGTGTTTTTTGACCCACCTTTATTGATTAAATAATACAGAACCTATCGAAAGTTGGCTTTGGTAATTTCACAAGTCTTGGAGAGAGACAAATTACTTTGGGAGCTTGATCATAGTGTAGAAGATCATTCCAAGGTGTGGTGACTTGCCTAGAGAGTTGGGCAAGCTATTTGGAGGGGTCATTGAAGCCAAGGAGTGTTGCAAAACATTCTATTTAATTTTCTAGATATGACAATTTCATTGGAGGGATGATCTTGAATTTTGACGCTGATTTGGAGTGTTCGCAGAGTATAAAATATTGCAAATATTTTATACTAATTTTCCATCTTGGGTAACTTGCCCTAAGAGTTTTTTAGAAGCCATTTTGAGGATTTTTGGCGAGTAAAATAATCTAATTTATTTTCTATATTTGTTTGAGGTAGGTTGAATCAGATGGGGGAGAAATTGAGCATCTTTGGAGGGTTTTTAGACTCTGCTTGAAAAGGTAAAAATTGCAATATTATTTTTTGTTTTTGTGTCAATTAATCATAAGGGTTTGAAGGAATTTGTAATGGAAAGGCAAGGGTTTCATCGTGAAAATTCTGCCCTTATTTTTTGAGTGGGGCGATTCACTTGTGAAGGGTGTGCAAGAATTTAGGGTGCCTTGTTTGGCCCTAAACAAGAGGCCATTAATTATTATTAATATTTGTGAATTTTATAATATTTTTATAGTGGGGTTTGGCATGAATACAAGTCTAATTTTTGAAGTTATTTTTTGATATTTACTACTATATGTGACGACTTGGTTGTGGGAGAATTGATCATTTTTGGGCCCTAACATTGGCCGATTTTGGCATAATATGCATGCTGAAATTTGTCTACAATTTATCTTCAGTTGTAGAGAGATTTTTAGAGTGGATTTTTTGACAAAAAGAGGATATTAAAATTAGCTTTCGCGCATTGGTAGTTTGGAGGGATAAACACATCAATTCGGCTCCCCTTCATCATTCAGTGTGGGCCATTGTGGGCTAAATCTCATAAGGTATTTTTAAATTTATTTTTGAATATGTGGAAGCATAAATTTTCAGTTTGGTGATGCATATACTACCCTAGGGTTATCTAGTTTTAAATTTTCATAATTCAATTTTTGTTTGGGTTTGTTAAGAGTTTATTGGAAAACTCTTGATGACATTCTTCACTCAATTAAAAAATCAAAAACATTATGCAAAGCTGACCCAAAGTAAACTACTTGAGAGAGTTACCTTGTTGTTGCAATCTTTTTGGTTGTCCAGAAATTATCATTTGAGGTCGCTATAAAGGGTTTTTAGCCTGCCTTCTTACGGCTATCCTTGGTTGGACTATACATTCAATAATAAAAAAATGTTCCTTTTCCAATCAAGCATTGGAAAGACTCTATTTCCATGAAAAATGAGATCTTTAGTAATCACAAACTTGTCAACCTTCATTGTGTTACCTCCATCTTCAAATGCAATCCCATATGCTTGACCTATTCTTGGGTAGGAAACAAACTCAATTACTCTTCCTTTTTTATCCTTGTACCTACACGCAGAACAAAATCATTAAGGAAAATAAGGGTTCCCATTATCACTTCTTCATCCCTTATAAACATGATGCCAACTCTCTCTCATTACTTACAACCATCCCATAATCTCCACTTAAATTATGGATGTCTGAAAACTCAGTCACATTATTCCAAGCACAACTAACTATAACCTTGCATTTCCTTCTCCAAAATCAGAGTGATAGTGGCCAAAACCTCTTCTACAAATGTCAACAAAGTGAGAATGATGCTAGAAATGTTGCATGTAATAGGTGAAAAGTTGGTGTAGTAGTTATCTGTAATGTCCCCCTTTTTGGCATAATTTGCTTATGAATCCTTACCTTGGTTTGTTCCTACAAGACTAAGGGAAAGAAAGGGGAGGGAAAATTATGGGGCTATTCAAAGTGCAAAAAGGTGAAAGGTACTTAAATATTCTAGTTTTTTGTTGAGTTATGAAATAAGTACTTTTGATCTAATTTTCACTTAAGGGACCTTTAAGGGTCATGAGAGCCTAAACTCTCAAACAAGCTTTTAAAAAGATAAAGTTACTTATGATTCAAAAAACACATCCCTCCAACTTGTGCGCCACCCTTGGGGATGATTATAAAAAGTAATTGAGGATTCATTTGGAAGGTTATATCTAATTTTGATATTGAATAATTGATCAAGTATGTCAATCTTGTTCATCACATCTTAAAGAAAAACACTTTTAAGAGTGTTAAGGGTTTGGGGACGAAAACCTCCATTCCTACTTCTTGGTCATCTCTATTCAAGGTCTGTAGTTGAGCTTCAAAATTGAATTATTGCATGAAAATGGATTCACAAGGGTGATTTTCGACACCACCTTCATAAAGGAATATTGTAAACCATATAGAGAGCTGATTTTTGAATAATTTACATGTCTTGGAGAGTGGGAACTAGCGTTGGGAGATTGTTATAAAGATTTAGAGTCATTCCCTTTGGTGGTGGCTTGATTGATTTAAGAAGAAGACCCCTCTTGAGAGTGATGTGTTACATGGAGACCCTTGAGGGTTTGAAGAATTATTGGAAAATTTATCCCACTTGGGAAACTTGCCTAAGGCATCATAAAATGCCAATTCGATGGTCAATTTATGACGTAAAATAATCTAAATTATTTTATATTTTTTCTGAGGTAGGGCGAACACGTTCGAGGAGGAACTCAACTTTTTTTTAGGGATATTAGACTCCAATTCGACAAGGTAAATTTATAATATTATTTCAAAAAAAAATGGAATAAAATCACAAGGTTTTGAAGGCTTTTGTGATATAATAAAAAGATATAAATTCAGGTATTTATTACAATTAAATCAGAAGTTGGGCATCTCACTTGAAAGGGTAGTTGCAAGGGTTTGGGGTGCTTGTTGGCCCTAGCTCATTGGATAAATATTAGACTTAATATTTGTAATATTTTTTGATATTTTTTTAGCTTGTTCGTTGAGGGTTTGAACCTCATTAATCATTGGATGTTCTTAAAATTATAGAGTGAATTTATGTGGTAATTTTCTAGCTTGCTTACGAAAATTGGTGATCTAATTTTCTCTTGTTTAGTGACCAGTTTGGGGGTCTATTTTCAAATTACTTTGGCTAGAATTTATCATTGGTTTGATATAATATTGTAAGCTATTTTTCAAAGTATTTTCTAGTAGGGTTGGTGAGTGAAAGGAAGGCTTGGGATTATTCATTTTGGGAATATATATTCAGCTAAGGTGATCACCATTTCCAAGTATCCATTAAAATAATTTACATCATCTTTTAGAGTGTATTTTTTAGTTCTTAGAATGGATATTAATGGTTTTAATTGTGGATTAATTTATACCCTAGTGGCATTTAGCATTTTGTTCACTTTGGAAAGCTGTTGTAGTTTGTTTAATAGACCTAGAGTGGCTAGTCTATTCTATTATTTTCAATTTTTTTATTGGGGTGAATAGTAATCATTATAATCATGGATTAATTTCTACCCTAGTGGTGTTTAGAATTTTGTTCACTTTGGAGAGGTGTTGTGGTTTGTTTGATAGACCTGGAGTGGATGGTATATTCTATTATTTTCAAAAAAATTATTGGGGTTTGTGCCCAATCCCATTATTGCTTGTTTATCCCAAATTGAGGACATTATAGTGGTATCAAAGCCATATTTTAGCTATAGTATGCGGTGAAGGGTTTGATACATGTATGGTAATAAAGAGGTTAAGTATTAGTTAAAGAATAGTAGGAGGGAAGTAAGGCTTCCACCAATTGGTTCACTTGAGCAGGATCAAGTCATGGGTGACATGAGACACTAGGAGAGAGAGAGTGAGAGGAGAGATAGCTTAACTAAGGAGAGGTCTGATAAGTATTCTTAGACTCAAGAGAGGATGACAACAATGATGGAGGGGTTTTTTCATTCCCTTAATGAGATAGGTAGCTTAAAGACTCATTGGAGATAGTGGGGCTTTAGTGAGCAAGATGGATTCAGATACTCCCCCTTTAGGAAATTGAGCATCTACACATAAGCGCACCTAGCCTACATTTATTCAAAGGGAGGAGTGTGCACCAAAAATGGAGGGGTTACCTAGCCCACGTGAGGAGTTGGAGAGGGAGATGGATGAGTCGTTACCTTATCCACGATGTTTAAAAAAACTAACTTTTTCCAAGTTTTCAACTTGGAAATGGGGACAAAGTGGACCTAGGATTAGTCAGAGGCAAAGGGGCATCCATGGAAATCTCCAGCATGCATTGGGTAAGTTATCTCTCTCCATATTTGATGGTTCATAGAGGAGCTCAATGAGGGCATGGGTTCAAAAGGTAGATACCTTATTTTTTCTTCGACTTATGGAAGAGGGAGAGACCATTTAGTTTGCCAATATGCATTTAGAGCAACCCAAAATTGGTGATATCATGGTTTGATCACATAGGGGAATCAACACATACACTCCTATGAGGAGTTCAGTAGGAGGTTGATTGATGGGTTTGATAGACTGGATTTGGAATTTCATTTTCATGATTTAGTGCAATTGAGGCAAAAGGCCTCAATAAACGATTATGTCATGGAGATTCAGAGACTTTTAGTCATGGTGACTGCTATTTTAGATAAGAAACTAGTGGTGTTGTTCATAGAGGGCTTGGTTGATTCCTTACAGAGATTGGTCAAGGCATTTGATCCACCTTCATTGAGAGAGGCCATCTAAAAGGCCTATGATTTGGAGTCTTCTACTCTAAGGGGCAAATTTACACCTTTGGTATATCTAAAGAATATTTTTTCCCACCTATAGAGAACTAAAGAGGTGGTGCTTTGGGGCATCCTCAAAATATCTATACAGGGCCTCCAAAGGCCATTCATGTGGGTCCCATGATTAGACCAAACCAACCAAGTTTGGGGCAGTAGAAGGAGCTACCACGTAATAGCTTTGATGTGAAAAATGAGTTGAGAAGGAAAGGTCTTTGTTTCACATGCAAGGATCATTAGGAGAAGGGCTACAATTACTATCACAAAGGGAAAGTACACTACATCAAGTTACTTCCCAAAGAGGAAAATGAGGAGGAAGTTGGGACAGCGAAATATGAGGACACCTTAGAGATAGAGAAAGAAGAGGAGTTGAGTGGCACCTTAGCATCACTTTCAAGGGATCCTAAGTATTATCACTTGAAAGTGAATGGATTATTGTAGGGAACCCCTATCACCATAATTATTGATAGTGGGGCAACTCATAATTTCATTGATAGAGGATTAGTAACATCATGTGAGCTACAATCTATAGAGTTTAAAGGATTCAGAGTCCCTATGGCAGATGGATTCACTATCCCTTGTACTACTAAGGTTCTAAAGCTTAGTCTCACTCTGGAAAGGTATGTGGCTGAAGATGATTTTCATGTGATTGGCATAGGGGAGACTAATATGGTCCTTGGTATTCATTGTTTACACTCATTTGGCAAGTACACTGAAAACTACCAAATTGTGGAGCTAAAATTCATAGTAGGTAATGTGATTGTTTTGCATGGTTTTCTTGATAGAGAGGCCCCTTCTACAAATAGTATGTTGGGAGGATGTTTCATAAGCATGAGGAAGATTGAAAATCAGGATGCTACTAGACATCAAATACAACCCCTTCTTTCCAAATTAGAACCCTTTACAAGGCAATTGTTAAGTGTTACAAATATTGATTTTTGTCATGCTTGTATTGGGAGGGATGAGATGAGAATTGATTGCCAAGGGCAACCCAAAATTTTCTTTGGGCAACAACCTATTCCTTCCTACAAGAGTGGAAATGGAGGTGTTTTAAGGAAAATGAGGCCCTTTTTGGGTTTTGAATGCATTAAAACTACAAGTAGTTATTCACAAGGTTCGAATGGTAAAAAAGGTTTGTCTTTTCACTTACAAAAGAATGTTAAACACAGTTGGGATTACCTATGGATTCTTTTGGGTATTAAAAACAATTTATTGTGTATATGAAAGCCAATGGAAAGAGCTGGAAAAAGTTGTTTGAAATTTGAATTTTTTGGTTTCAACTTTTTGAGCCAACAAAACAAGTCCAACCACATAAAAGAATAAAGAATTAGCACTTTAAGCACACACTATAGCCCAAGATGGGGAAGACACATACCAAAGTACATTATGAAATATACCACATATAAAAATCTAATTTTAAAAGGTAGGTACAATAGTATATAGAAGGACAAAACTGATTTTTCTGGTAAAATCTAGCCAATGGTGTATTCTAAAAATGTTCATGATGAAGCACACTTTTAGCATAACCAAGAAAGGGAGGTACAATAATATATTGGGGATTGGTGGAGGCTTTGGTTTGGTCAATTTAATGTTATTCCTATGCATAAAGTAATGGAAGGAATTCAAAAGGGAATGTCATACCACATGTTTTGAGGCACACTCAAGAGAGGTTGCATCTATGTAATATTTGCATTCAAGGTATGTTTCAAGATGAGATCATAGTTACTCATTTCCAAATTTTGGGAACATTAATCACCATGAGAAGCTACATCAAAAGCAAACAAGAAAGGTATGTATTAATTCTTTGAGGTTATGAGTTCTTAGGAGATGGTCATGACACACTGAGGGTAGTTACAAGGGTTTGGAGTGTTGGTTGGCCCTAAATCATTGGACAAATATTACCCTTTATATTTGTAATATTTTTCCAACTTGTTAGTTGAGGTTGTGGACCTCATTAATAATTGGATGTTCTTAAAATTATTAAGTGAATTTATGTGGTAATTTTCCAGCTTTCTTTGGAAAATTAGCAATCTAATTTTCTTTTATTTAGTGGCCAATTTGGGAGTCTATATTTGCCTAGAATTAATCACTGGTTTTATATAATATTGTAAGCTATTATTCAAAGAGTTTTCTGCCAGGGTTGGTGAGTCAAAGGAAGGCTTAGGATAACTAGTTTTGACAATATATATTCAGCTAAGGTGATCATAATTTCCAAGTATTCAATACAATAGTTTGCATCATCTTTTAGAGTATATTTTCAGTTCTTGAAGTGGATATTAATGGTGAGGTGTGATATTTCAATGCTAGAACATGTAATAGTGACATTATCAACAATAATAATCTGAAATCAGAAATTCTAACCTTAATGGGTCTCTAGACATCACTGTGATCCCATAATATTATGCACAATTTTTTTTGAATTTGATTAAAAAGATCTATGCTCTATATCACAAGTAGTCTCCTTTACCTTATCGTCCTTTTTAGCATGTTGTTTATGACGACTTAAATATTACAATGGCATAGGAGGGAGTGATGAATTTTAAATATGATCATCACTATCATACCTTGGGCTACCAAAAAAAATCTTATCCTCCTTTGGTGAAGTGGGGTTTGTGGAGATACCTCCAACATTTTTATCCTTGTGATTCCCAATATTCTCTTCAAACACGACTCTCCACACTTTTATGAAAATAAGTCAATTTCTCATCTTTAAAAAGTTCAAAGGATGCCACATTTTCCTCCACTTTAATGTCTTCACATTCAACAAGTGACTCCCTATCTTCCTTGATTTCATCTATATTTTGTTGACACATGCATAGAGCATTTTCTTGGTTCTTGCAAAGTCATGAACACCATCAACTAGTTTCTTATAGATTATTGTTCTGAAAATTCCATCAAGTTGAACATCAAAAATATCATCCAATAATTGGGATTTAATCAAAAAATTATCTCCCCATTCTTGTAAATCTATCTTTCTTTCTTCCTTGGGCTTGTGCTCCTTGATTTCTCCCTCTTCACTCATCGTCAAGGGGGAATTATTTTCCCTAATTTTTTGTAGGTGTTATTTTGTTTGGATGACTATCAACTTAGCTTCCTTATCTCTCCTTATCCATTCATCACATCTTTCTTGGGTCCTCATTACATCCTTTGCTCTTGAAAATCTAATTTTTTCTCTTTAACCCTAACATTTTATCCATTTGAATCCATATCTTTCCCTTTAGAGGGCTCTTCATTTTCAGTTTGCTTGGTGGATTCCTCTCTGGTCAACATGATCTTTTGTGATGATGAAGTATCCATCACTTCTACAGACCCATTTTCTTCTTCTAAGGGAGACTCTTGAGGTATAAAACTTAACCCTACAAATTTCATCCATGCCTTGGGGCCCATTGCCTTTAGTTATTTATGAGATTATTTCATAGCTTGCAATATCTCTTCTATGGCTTCTTGTGTTGTCTTCATCTTTCTGTCAATGCCCTACATGAAAAATATTCTACAAATAACTCACTACCCATAGCTAGCCAAAAAATGACTCTAATACTACCGAAATATCCCTTTTAGGAAAGAATTAGAAGAATTTGAGTTTTACAACAAACCCTAACATAAACACGTGTAATTTATGATTTTCTGATTCAAAGCCTAATAAAATAAAATTTGAACTTTTGTAGATGCCAATTTTAGGAAATAAATACAATATTGCATTCACCAAAATACTTGCCAAAAATTATAAATATTACCGCTGAATATAGTTACTTCAAAAATTATTTTTGAATTAAATATATGATTGAAAATTACAAATAAACACTAGTTAAATATAATAATATTTAGTTTCCACCCTCAACAAATCATCCTATAATATCAAATTTAATCCTTCCACGTGGGTCATTGCCCTAGGGAAGGTCTCCAATGGTGTTGGCTATCTTATCAAAGTATGCAATAGGTTTGCTGCCCTAGAAAAGGGCCTCCAATAGCTACCTCCCCTTCATAATGTCTTCAAAATGCTATACTCCATATCCAAACTACCCTAATAATCTAAAAGTACCAATTTTTACTCAATGTAACCCTGGAAATAAAGTTACCCCATTGAATATTAAAGGTTTTCCTACTTAATTCAATCTTATGGGGGCTGGAAGCATCCCATTATTGACCAAAAATTCTCCAGACTGAAGATTATTCCATTTCATGATTGTCTCCATTTATGTGCCAGCAAACAAAGTGTTTGACCAACTAAAATTTTGAAAACAATACAATTATTTATGACGATGTGTCTTAAAACCCATAAAGCATGATTTCCACTACAATAACCCCACTAATTTCCAATTGGGTTACCATGCTTAGGGAAGCAAGATAACTTCCATCTTGCTCACTTCCAGATACAAAATTTATGAACTCAACATCCCCTTTTATTGAAATATTTCTTTTAAGAGCATGTGTATGGATTAGGAGCTGAAAACATCTATGATAGAACTATTGTTCTAAAAATGAAAACATGGGATTTACCTTGTGTCCATCCAAAGCATTAAAAAGTTGTTGTATCTCCATGATGTAAGGAATGATGGATCCCCTTTGTAGTGACTCATCCTTCATTATGTTGTTAGGATGCATAGGAAATTTTACATGACTCTTCCTAATTCTTTTTATATGCCAAGTGAAAGAGGTGGAGAACTCAATAGTGACACTTACCTTGATCCTAACCAAACCATTTGGATCCCATATGCACAAACAACCTTGGAATTGAATCGAAGAATCTACATGTTCATCACTACAAATTATGTTCTTGGTCTCAATACACATCTCATAATACCACTTAGGAGCATGATTATAAGTTGAATTAACAATAATATGAGGAAATAATGTTTAGTCCTATCAATCATACCATAGATTTTGACTAAAGGGTAGTCATATCCAATTTCCAACACAAGCAATCACAGATTGGACATCATATCTGAAATTATCAACATTATTCTGAATTTGTTGGCCCCAATTTTGAGTTATCTCATTGTTGTTTGTTGCAAGAGAACCTTTGGATGTGAGGTGACATGTATTTGGACCTTGCATTTTTCCCATGAGCTGAAACCACCAAATTTTCATGATCCAACTAATGTTCACTGCATATCCATTATGTTCCTCTAAGGTGACGTTTGATCTTTCAATGCTAGAACATGTAATAGTTACATTATCAACAATAACTATTCTAAAATAAAAAATGCTAACCTTAATGGGTCTCCATACATCACTGTGATCCCATAATATTATGCATAATATTTTTTTAATGTGATAAAAAAGATCTATGCTCTATATTACAAGTAGTCTCCTTTACCTTATCATCTTTTTTAACATGCTGTTTATGATGACTAAACTATTACAATGGCATAGGTGGGAGTGATGAATTTTAAATATGATCATCACTATCATACCTTGGGATACCAACAAAAAGCTTATCCTCGTTTGGTGAAGTGGGGTTTAAGGAGATACCTTCAACACTTTTATCCTTGTGATTCCCAATATTCTCTTCATACATGACTCTCCACAATGTTATTATGAAAATAAGTCAATTTATCATCTTTAGGAAGTTCGAAGGATGTCATATGTTCCTCTACTTTGATGTCTTCACATTCAACAAGTGAACCCCTATCTTCTTTGATTTCATCTATATTTTGTTGACACATGCATGGAGCATTTTCTTGGTTCTTGAAAAGTCATGAACACCATCAACTAGTTTCTTATTGGTCATTTTTATAGAAATCATAGCAAGTTGAACATCAACATTATCATCCAATAATCTAGATTTAATCACAAAATTCTCTCCCCAATCTTGTAGATCTAACTTTCTTTCTTCCTTGGGCTCGTGCTCCTTGATTTCTCCCTCTTCACTCGTCATCAAGGGAGAATTATTTGCCCTAATTTTTTGCAGGTGTTATTTTGCTTGGAAGACTACCAACTTTACTTCCCTATCTCTCATTATCCATTCATCACATCTTTATTGGGTCCTCATTACATCCTTTGCTATTGATAATCTAATTTTTATTCTTTAACCCTAACATTTTGTCCATTTGAATCCATATCTTGCCCTTTAGAGGGCTCTTCATTTTCAATTTACTTTGTGGATTCCTCTCTGGGCAACATAATATTTTGTGATTATGAAGTATCCATCACTTCTATAGATCCTTTTTCTTCTTCTAAGGGAGACTTTTGAGGTATAGGACTTAAACCTACAAAATTCATCCATGCCTTGGGGCCCATTGACTTTAGTTCCTTCTGAGATTATTTCATAGCTTGCAATATCTTTTCCATGGGTTTTTTGTGTTGTCTTTATCTTTCTATCAATTCCCTACATGAAAAAGAGTTTATAAATAACTCACCACCCATAGCTAGTCAAAAAATGACCCTAATACTACTAAATGCTAGAAATAGTCATTGATGTTTGTGATATTGTCATTGATGTCCAAGGAAGCAGGTGTTATTCTGCATTAATGCCAAAAGATGAGTTGAACATACTTGCAGTGTTAATCAGATTTATCCAATGCCTTTACTTCACAATCTTGTCAAGTCAAGTTGGATGAAAAGTCTAAACAAGTCAAGCCAAGCAATACAAATTGGAGTTCAGCATGACTTAACTTCCCTTTATTTCTCAATTCAAGCAATTGGGAAACTCTGAATCGGTCTAGTGAAGAAGTGATCAAGGATTCGCAAGTGCTTTACTTCTCTTGTGATTAAATGCTAAGCAAAGTGAAAAGTTAGAAATGGTCTAGAGAAGAAGTAATCAGGGTTTTGGGAGCATCTTACTTATCTTATGATTATAAGCTAAATAATGTGGGAAACCCAAAAGGGTCTAGCGAAGATGTGATCAGGGATCTGCAAGCATGTTACTTCTTTATGTTGATAAGCTAAGAAGAGGTAAAAAATCGAAAGGGTCTAGATGAAGTAATTAGGATTTTGAAGAGGGAATGTTTCTCTCAAGTTGATAAGTCAAGTAATGTCAAAAACTTGAAAGGGTTTAGACAAGGCAATCAAGATTTTAGAGTGGATTTACTTCTCATATTTACATAAATCAAAAGATGGAAAACCTAAAATAGTCTTGAAGAATTCCTTTGGAGGAATTCTTTCAAAAAAAGTGGCAAGGAAAAATCTTTCAAAAAAATTGTCAAGTCCTTTTCAAAAACTGTTCCTTTACAAAAATCTGAAGGGTAATTCAAAAAGTTAGACACTTCAAAGAAAATCGAAGGGTATGTAAACCCTTTGAAGAAGGTCGGAGGACACTTTAAATAAATTTGAAGGGTATGTGAACCCTTTGAAGAAGGTCGAAAGACGGTTTGAAGAAGGTTGAAGGACACTTTGAAGAAAGCTGAAGGGTAAGTCAAAAAGTTTGAAGGGTATATGAACCTTTCCAAAAAATTTGAAAGGCACTTTCAAAAAGCCCAAAGGGTAGGTGCACCGCTGTAAAAAAAATTGAAGAGTAGTTTTGAAAGAGCCCAAATGGAAAGTGCACTATTGTAGAAAACCCGAAGGGTAACTTTAGAGAAAGATCTTGAGATAAAAAATATCAGACAAAAAGTTTGAATAAATGTCTCGGACAAAAAGTCTGAAGAAATTTGAAAAAAAGCTTAAAGACTAACCATAAAGAAAGACAAGCAAAAAGTCCAAAGAAAAGAAAGCCCAAAGGAGAGAGATAAACTCAAGAAAATAGATCGAGAAAGAGAATAGCCCAAGAAAGATAAGAGCTTGAGAAATAATATGAGCTCAATAGAAAGAGCTTGAATAAGAAATTCCAAAAGGAGAGAAAGCCCGAATAGAAAGGAGTGAAAGTGAACCAAGAGAATATCGAGACACGAGATAAAAATTGATGGTTCCAAAACAAAAAAAAAAACAATGGATGACTCAAATATATGGTGACTAGCACCAAAGACAAAATGAGTAAATCCTTGATTAAAGATAGGATTAAGCAAATGGTGGTGAGCTCAAAATGGTTTACACGGGGCTTAATACTGATGGATTCAACCAATGAATCTTGATTGGGAAAGATATGCATTTATGAGATAAACTAATCAGTTGTCAAATGAAGAAAAGAGATTTGACCATTGCAAGGTGATGCATAAACTAAGGCACGAGAAACGTGCAAGTATAAGCCATCTTTAATGAGAGCCTGTTTAGAGAAGTTGGATGTGAATGCAAGGAGAAGCTAAAAAACCCTAAAAGGTAGTTCAATATAAATGACTTCAAGAGGACTTTATGGTGAGTTGTCACTACTGCCACTGCATTTTCAAGTGTGAGAAAAAGTGTTATTGATAAAAAAATATGCAGACACAGTAAAACATAGAGAAAAAGGATGGAGAATGAAGTGTATCTGAATAAAGCATAACCAAATGTATGCAAATATAGAGTGAGAGACATATGCAGATAGAGATTAAATAAGAAGGAAGATAGAGTACATAGACAATGAGAAGAAGGTGAGCAGTTACAGATTAGACTTGTAACAAAGAACATTGAACTAGATTCACTTGTTAATCCATCTTGTACACTAGAGTTATAGCTCCATAGTTCATGTAGGTTGGTGCCTACATCCAAACTAGGTTGGTGCTCAGTAAGGAGATTGGTATCTCTAAAGGATTGGTGTCCTTGAATGTAACTAATGAGGTTTGCTAGTAAGGCATTTTATTGTAAGGCTAAATTAGAATAGTAGATTCTAGCAGTCGATTCTCACCGTAGTTTTTCTCATTGGGTTTTTTCATGTAAAATTTAGTGTTATGTTTCTATGTGTATGACTTCTGCATTTGTTCTTTGATATAAACATGAATTTACATTTTTTATAAAAGGTTCTAAATGGACTAGTTTTAGATCATTTACTGATTCATGCCCCCCTCTCAATAGATAGATGTGTTCAACAATTGGTATTAGAGCCTAGGGTTCCTAAGGAGAAGCTTAATCAGCTCAGGTAGATTTTGGATTAGTGAACACAATGGCTAGTCAAGAAGGATCTTTATCAAACAAGGTTCCTCTTTATGATGGGTCAAACTATCTCTTTTAGAGTATAAGGATGGAAGCATATTTGTCTTCCCTAGGGTTTGATGTTTAGATGTATGTGATAAATGGATATACAGCTCCTATTATAGCTCCTATTGATCAAGCTACTAAGAAGGCTTATGAAAATAACACTAAGGCAAAGAATGTTATTCTTTGTGGACTGTAAAACTTAGAGTTCATCAAATTCATGCATTGTACAAATGCACAAGGCATCTAGGACAAGCTAAAAAGTATCTATGAAGTAGACATCAAAGTGAATCAAGCTAAGCTGCAAACATACAAAGGCCAGTTTGAGAGTTTAAAGATAATTGATGAGGAGAAGATTAAAGACTACCTTCTCAGGGTAGATGAGATTGTGAATGCTATCAGAGGACTTGGAGAAATAGTAGAAGAGCCAACTATTGTTAAAAAGGTCTTAAGGACTTTTCTATCAAGATATGATTCAAAAATCTCTACAATAGAATAAGCAAGAGACTTGCATAAGCTCACTATTGATGAGTTGCACAAAACATTCATAGCCTATGAGATGAGAATGGGAGAGACAGACACCATTAAAAGAGAAGATGCATTAAAAGTAGCAAATATAGTTAAGGATGAAATAGCCATGTCAAAATCTGAGGAGTCTAATGAAGAAAAAAGCAACTTTGTTAGAAAGCTAAAGAGAGGATCTAAAAAGTACAAAGGTAAATTACCTTTCAAATGTTTCAACTATGGAAAAATAGGACACTTTGCTGCTAAATTTCTTCATATAAAGGGAGAAAATTTTGAGCAAATGGAGAACAATAAAAAGGTAAAACCCCATAATACATATAAGAAAAACTTCTCTAAGAATAAGGGCTTATACACAAAAGAAGACAACTAAAAGAAAGACAATGATAGTGACAGTTTGGATGATGACCGGGACTGTGCTTTTGTGGCTAGGGGAAATGAATACCTATTCATGGCAGAAGAATCTACATCCTCTAATCAAGAACAAGGGGAAGATAAAAATTAGGATGAAGAAGAGGAAGGTCAAATTGATCTAGAAGGATAACTAGTTTGTGCTCTAGGAGATATTGAGAAACTAAGAAAAGAGAACTCTAAACAGAGGAAGCTTGGGCAAAAGGAACTTTAGAAATCTAATCAAATGATAGTGACTCTGAAAACTAAAGTTAAGGAGGCTAAAAGAATAGAAGAGGTAGTTAAAATGGAACTGCACTCCAAAATTGAAGAGTGTATAAAACTTGGAGTAGAAATAGTAACCTTGAGAAAAGAACTAGATAAAAGTCTAAAGATGACAAAAGGGTTAGACATCTTAAATGAATTAATCAGCTATCAAAAACTCTCAAATGAAAAATTAGGTATTGGATATGCGAAAGGTAAAGATTCCTCAACTAGTATGTCAACTAGTCTATATGACAACTTCAAGATAGGAGTAGCAGAAACAAAGAAAGTGAATGATAGCAAGGATAATAAGATTGAATCAAACAAAGTTGATGAGAAGAGAATTTTTTTTGAAAGGAAGCATGAAATCAAAGATCCAAAAGGATACACCAAAGTTGTATATTTGAATAAATAAAAGGTTAGGAGAGTTCAATACAAGGCACCAAGAAATGTTACAACCAGGTATTACTCATCCTTTTATGGTTATTGTTACAATTGTAATCAATTTGGTTATAGGGCTATTGAATATAGATTTGTGCCTACAAGAAGAACTAACTTTGTAAGTAGAAACACATTTACTCCTCTGTTAGATTCAAGTACAATATGCTATAATTTTAATAACTTTGGTCATATAGCCAAACACTGTAGGACTAAATTTATAGTGTCAAAAGTAAAGAAAGGCAAGTCTTCTAATAAGAACAAAGGCCCACAGGTTATTAATAAAGAAAATAAGATGACATATGAGAAGCCCAAGGAAATGTGGAGAGTGAAAAATCAATCCTTGATCGCTCAAACAACACTCCATGCCAAACAGTAGAATTTATGGGTAATAGATAGTGGGTGCTCAAAGCACATGACTAGTGACAAAAGTAAGTTTGTCAAGCTAAGCAAGTGCAAGAAAGGAACTGTTAGTTTGGAAGATAATAATGCATTAAGAATCAAAGGTAAAGTAACCATGCATATAGATGGTAAGATTCCTACTCATGATGTACTCTATGTTAAAGGACTTAAGCACAATATGCTAAGCATTAGCTAAATGTGTGATAATGGATATAAAGTCATATTTTATGCTGAACGTTGTAAGTTGAAGAGATCTAGAAAAATAGTTAGAAAAGGAAAATGGATCAAAAACAACATCTATAATCTTGTTGAGGTAAACAATAATAGTTTCCTCATAAGAAAGGTTGATGAAAGCTGGCTATGGCATAGAAGAATGGGTCATGTCAATTTTGATAATTTAGTCAAAGTAAGTTCAAAGAAGTGTGTAAGACATATGCCCATAATCACCAACCCATAGATACTACATGCAGAGAATGCCAATTAGGCAAGCAAACAAGGGTCAAGTTTCAGACAAAAAAATGCAACAACAAAGCCTCTACAAATAGTTCATACTAATCTATGTGGACCTACCAAGACTAAAAGATCAAAAGGAGTTCAAAACTTCATGTTATTTGTTGATGATTACTCAAGAATGACATGGATAACCTTCTTAAAGGAGAAATATCAAGCCTTTGAGAGATATAAGATCTTTAGAGCCATGGTTGAATACGAAATGGGAAGAAAAATCAAATGCCTGAGATCTGACAAAGGTCGAGAATTCACTTCAAATGAAGTCATAGAATACTATGAGAAACATGGGATTAAAAGGCACTACTCTACTGCAAGAACTCCTCAACAAAATGGATTTGTTGAAAGAAAAAATATGACTGCCAAGAAGATGGCTAGAACAATTGATGAGTTGTAATGAAGCCGACATGGATGAAAATTGGTTGAAAGCCATGGAGGAAGAACTGAATCAAATAGAAAAGAATAAACTTGGGAATTAGTTCCTAGACCTTGAAACAAAAATGTAATATAAACAAAATGGGTTTACATGAACAAACTCAATGAAGATGGAGTTGTTGTAAGGAATAAAGCAAGATTAGTATGCAAGAGATATGCACAAGTAGAAGGCATAGATTTTGAAGAGACATTTGCTCCAATGGCAAGACTGGAGGTAATAAGAATGTTCTTGGTATTCTTTATTCACAAGAAGTTCAAGGTATATCAAATGGATGTGAAGTTAGCATTCCTAAATAAAACTTAGAAGAGGAAGTCTACATTGAATAATCAAAAAGATTTTAGTTAGCAGAAGAAGATTATGTGTGTAGACTAAAAGAAAGCTTTGTATGGTTTAAAACAGCCACCTAGAGCATGGTATTCATGATTGGATCAATATATGTAATGACAAGGATTCAAAAAAAAGTGTATAGATAGCAATTTGTACTTTAAATTAGAAGGTGAACATAATTATTATTGTTTATGTAGATGATATTATCTTTGGAGGTGGCAATAGTAACATGTGCAAAGAATTTGCCACACAAATACAAAATGAATTTGAAATGTCTATGCTAGGAGAACTCTCTTTCTTTCTTGGACTATAGATTTCACAAACCAAGTATGTGAAGGAGATTTTCAAGAAATTTGGCATGGAGGACAACAAACCAGCTAATACTCCTATGATAACTAGATGTAAGTTGAGCAAAGAAGATGAGTCCGCTGATGTGAAAAATGCATTATATAGATCAATGATAGGTAGCTTGTTGTACTTAACAGCATCAAGACTAGACATCATGCAGGTCATGTGCATGGTTGCAAAATTTCAAGCAGCCTCCAAGGAATCACATGTCAATACTCTGAAAAGAATCTTTAGATAAATCAAAAGCGTAGTTGACTATGATTTGTGGTACCTTGCAACTGAATAGTTCATGTTGTTTGCGTATGTAGATGATGACTGGGTAGGAAGTGTGGATGACAAAAGAAGCACTAATGGTGGTGCATTCTTCCTTGGAAACAGAATTGTGTCATTTTTAAGTAAACATCAAGAATCAGTTACACTTTCTACAATAGAATCAAAGTATGTTGCAATAGTAGCAGCATGTTGCACCCAAGTCTTATGGATAAAGCAAACTCTCGAAGACATCAAAGTAGAGTATAAAGAAACTATCTCTATCTTTTTCAATAACTCAAGTGTCATAAACATATCCAAGAATCTAGTGATGCACACCAGAACTAAGCATATATCCATCAAATATCAATTTCTAAAAGAAAAGGTTGCAAATCAAGAGGTTAGAATTGAGTATGTTCCAACAAATGACCAAATTGTAGACATATTTACCAAGCCTCTTCCCAAAGAGCAATTTAAGTATCTGAGAGAGAAGTTGGGAGTAGTAGCTCCCACACCACATCACTAACTTTTCATGATAGGGAATGAATCTAGGGGGAGTATTTAAAGAACATTATTAACTCTTGGATTAAGAGAAAAGGTAGTTTGGTGATAGAACTATAGTTCCTTTACAATTTGATGACAAAGGTATGTTGGATCTAGCTTATTATGCCTGTCTATACAGAGATATGTCAATTATTGGTCTTTTAGACCAATGCTATATACACGCTCATCTAAAGTATCATGGAGTCAAAAAAGCTACATTTGAAGAGCCTTCATAGAAACTTAGGCAAATATGACATTGGCTAAGGGGAAGTCCTTCACAAAGTGCTCTAACTAGCTAGGTCTGAGGATCAGAACAACCAAGCTAATTGTGGATGTTATGGCAAGGACTCTTTGTCATTAATGTCAAAGGGGGAGAAAGAAGCATAATGAAAGGAGAAAGTAGAAAGGCATTATGATAATGTTTTTACATCAATGACAAAGGGGGAGATTGTTGGAAATATTCATTGATGTTTGTGATATTGGCATAGTGTTATTCTGCATTAATGCCAAAAGATGAGTTGAATAGACTTGCAGTGTTAATCACATTTCTCCAATGCCTTTACTTCACAATCTTGTCAAGTCAAATTGGATGAAAAGCTCGAACGGGTCAAGCCAAACAATGCAAATCAAAGTTTTGCATGACTTAACTTCCCTTTATTTCTCAACTCAAGCAATGGGAAAAGTTTGAACTGGTCTAGCGAAGAAGTAATTGAGGATTCGCAAGTGCTTTACTTCTCTTGTGATTATAGGCTACGCAAAGTGAAAAGTCTGAAATGGTCTAGAGAAGAAGTAATCAGGGTCTTAGGAGCATCTTAATTTTCTTATGTTTATAAGCTAAGAAATGTGGGAAAACCGAAAGGGTCCAATGAAGAGGTGATCAGGGATTTGCAAGCACATTACTTCTTTATGTTGATAAGCTAAGTAGAGGTAAAAACCCGAAAGGGTCTAGATGAAGTAATCAGGATTTTAAAGAGGGTCTGCTTCTCTCAAGTTGATAAGTCAAGTAATGTCAAAAACCTAAAAGGGTCTAAAAGAGGCAATCAATATTTCTTAGTGGCTTTAATTCTCACACGTACATAAGTCTAGAAGGATGGAAAACCTGAAATAGTGTTGAAGAATTCTTTTGGATGAATTCCTTCAAAAAAATTGTCAAGTCCTTTTTCGAAAAACTGTCCCTTTACAAAAATATGAAGGGTACATTCAAAAAGCCGAAGGACACTTTGAAGAAAACTGAATGGTATGTGAACCCTTTAAAGAAGGCTGAAGGACACTTTAAAGAAAGCTGAAGGGCATGTGAACCCTTTAAAGAAGGCCAAAGGACACTTTGAAGAAGGCCGAATGACACTTTGAATAAAGCTGAAGGGTAAGTTGAAAATTTTGAAGGGTATATGAACCTTTTCAAAGTCGTTGAAGGGCACCTTTCAGAAAGCCCAAAGGGTAGGTGCATCATTGTAAAAAAAAATGAAGGGTAGTTTTGAAAGACCCTGAAGGGCAAGTGCACCATTGTAAAAAACCCGATGGGTAACTTTGAAGAAAAAACTTGAGAGAAAATACCCAGACAAAAAGTCTGAAGAAATTCAAAAAAGACCTTGAAGACCAAAAAGAGAGACGAGCAAAAAGTACAAAGAAAATAAACCCTAAAGGAGAGTTAAACTGGAGAAAATAGCCTAAAAAAGAGAATAGATCGAGAAAAAGAAGAGCCTGAGAAATAATATGAAGAAGATGAGCTTGATAGAAAGAGCCTGAATAGGAAATGCCAGAAGGAGAGAAAGCTTGAATAGAAAAGAGTGAAAGTAAACCAAGAGAATATCGAGACATGAGATAAAAATTGATGGTTCCAGAATAGGGAAATAGAAGATGACTCAAATAAATGGTGACTAGTTCCAAAGATAAAATGAGTATATCCTCGATTAATAATTGGACTAGGAAAATGGTAAGCTCAACAAGGTCTACACAGGGCTCGAGACTGATCGATTCAACCAATCAATCTCGATTTGGGAAGATGTGCATTTATGAGATAAACTAAGCAGTCATCAAATGAAGAAAAGAGATTTGACCATTGCAAGGTGATGAATAAACTAAGGCACGAGAAACGTGCAAGTATAAGCCATCTATAATGAGAACTAGTTTAGTGCAGCTGGGTATGAACACAAGGAGAAGATGAAAAACCCTAAAAGGTAGTTCAATATAAATAGTTTCAAGAGGACTTTATGGTGAGTTGTCCCTACTGCCACTACATTTTCAAGTGTGAGAAAAAAGTTGTCAATAAAATAAATATACAGACAAAGTAAAATGCAGAGAAGAAGGAAGGGGAATGAAGTGTATTTTAATAAAGCATAACCAAATCTATGTAGATACAAAGTGAGACATATGTAGACAGAGATTAAGCAAGCAGGGAGATAGAGAAAATAGATAATGAGAAGGTGAGAAAAAATAAATTAGACTTGTAACCTTATTAAAGATTCTGAATCAAATCATGGGTAGCACTGTCATTTTCCCATCCTGATCTTGCTTCCTCTAGCCAATCTCTCTGTCAAATGGTCATGGCACATAACAATGCCTCAACTGATTGATCCATCTTGGATAGTACATTTGCCACCACATTTTCCTTACCTTTTTTTAGACTATTCTAAAATCATAGCCTAACATTTTAGTTACACATTTCTATTATTTTTCTGATGATAATCGTTGTTTCAAAAAATATTTGAGACTATCATGATCAGTCTTTACCTAAAAATAAAAATCCATTAAATAAAGTCTCCATTATTTGACTGCATCTGGAATGGCCATCATTTCCTTCTCATAAATGGGCTTGAGCTGATTTTACACTTCAGTTGGCGATCTTCAACTGCAAGTGGTCTACCTTCTTGCATGAGCACAACACCCATACCATATCTAGATGCATCACATTCAACCATAAAAATCTTAGAAAAATTAGGAGTGGCCAACACTAGAGTAGTGCACACAGCCAGTTTCAATTGGTTAAATGTTCTGGTAGCTTTATCAGTCTACTAGAAGAAGTTTTTCTGCAATAAATAGGTGAGTGGGGATGCAATGCGACCATAATTTTTTGACAAATCTGCGATAGTAACCAGTTAGCCCCAAAAATACCCTTAGTTGCTTGAGTGATATGACCCAAATACTCAACCTCATGAGCTCCAAAAGTACATTTAGAAGGTTTTACATACAACTAATGTTCTAGAATTAAGAGTACCTATTTCACATGGTCTTCCCAATTTTCTCAAAAATGACTTAAAAATAGTATTCACAAATTCTGAAAGTTGGATGGTGCATTTGTTAAACCAAAAGGCATAACCATAAACTCATAATGGCCCTCATGAGTTTTGAAAGTTATTTTGTGTATGTTTTCATCATAAATCCAGATTTGATGATACCCAAAATACATATCTAATTTGGTAAAATAAAGAGAATCATTCAATTTATCTAGCAAATCATCAATGTTAGGAATATGAAACTTATCTTTGATAGTGTATTTATTTAGCTCTCTATAATCGAGACATCCTCCAAATGTCATATTTCTTTTGCTCCATGATAATTGATGAAGAACATTCTCTTTGGCTATGGTAAATGATTCATGTATCCAACATCTTCTATACCATCTTTTCAATTTCACTTTTTTAGGCGTAGAGATACCTATATGGCCAGATGTTGGGTGGTGTACTACCAAGAATAAGTTTGATGGCATGATCATGTATGCAGCTGGATGGAAGTCCTTTTGGCATGTCACCAAAAACAACATAATGGGCATCAATCACTTGTTGGAGATCAGGAGGTGTAGATAGTTGAGTTAGCTAGACTTTAATGGAAAACAAGCAAGCCATAAATCCTTCAGCACCCTTTCAGAGAATCTTGGTCATTTGATTGGAGATAACAATTTGTGGAGATTTAGCCCTTAATCCCCTTAGCTCAAATGTCATTTTCTCAAAATGAAAATGCATGAATAATTCTTATAAATTCATCTCAATAGTACCCAAAGTGGTGAGCCACTATACTCCCAAAATAATGTCCACTCCACCTAGGGGAATAGTAAACATAAAATAATTTAACAAGTAGCTCCCATGGCCAACTTAATACTATGGCATTTTTCTGAACAATTGACAGTACCACCATCTGTAATCATGACCTAAAATTATGGAGTGGGATAAATGAAAAATTTGAAACAAGTAGCCAACGTATTGTTGATGAAGTTGTGTGTGCTCTTAAAATCAATCAATACAATGGCCTTCTATTTTTTAAGAAAACCCACCACCTTAAGAGTTTGGGGAGTATTGTTATATGAAAGGGCATGATAAAAAATAGTAAGCTGAGAGTCTTCAGATTCCTCCTCAGGTCCTTCTGCATCCTTACCAATTACCTCATCATCTGCATCCTCATTGGCACCCTTGATGTACAACAACTTTTCAACACAGTGATGTCCTTTACTCCATTTTTTATCACACCCATTACACAATCCTTTAGTTCATTTCTCAATTTGCTGAGGTGTTGATCTGGTGGGTTGAGGAAATGGTGTTGGAAAGGTGCGATCACGACCAATAGTGAAAGTTTTTCATTTGACCATCTCTTTTTTCTATCAGGCATACCTTTGGGATAGCATTTGATACAGATGATGGATTAAACATCCTAACCTCCAATTGGATGCTATCTTTGAGTCTACCCAAAAAATAATCAGTCAAATTTGCCTCAGTGATGTCCTCTAATCATTCACAATTCATATTTGACGTAGTTTGGCTAACTAGTTGTAGTAGTTCTTAGAGACATTATTCTGATAATGAGCCAAAAACTTATCAGTGAAAACATACCATGTAATAGGGGCACCATTCTTTTTTTTAGCACACAACCAGTGATACCAAATGAATTGATCAGGTTCTAGATATAGAGATGCCACTATCACCTTCTAAGAACTAGGAGTTTGGTGCAAATAAAATAAATTCTCAATTTAGGTAATACAAGTGAGAGGATCTTTACTATCGAACTTATGCATGTCCACTTTTGGTAACATCAATTTCATACTAGGATTGGAGCTATTAATGTCGAGAAGAGAACTTGAATGATGTATAGGATTATTTGGCTATAAATAAGATGAAATGGTAGAAAATTATGTAGTTATCTGATGCAATTGAGTGTGCACCCCATTAATTTCTTCACGCATCCCTTAAGCATCAGTTTGAATTATAACAAAGTCATCATTTTGCACCAAACCCTTTATGTCAACCTAAAGTTGAGAAAGCATCAGATCTGAAGTTCTAGATTCCATGTCATCCTTAAGAGTCTTAGGAGTAGCTTGCCCCCCATTTTTCCCTGAGTAGGACCTGCCATGCACAAACCCTAGAAGGGTTTTTGCCCCAAAAAAGTGTACTAGGATATGGTACCGTTGCGATCACCTCACCAAGACAAATCCAACAACAACTTTTATGCACTCAAATGAAAAATTTTGGCACCAAAAAGTGCACTAACAAAATATACCATTACAATAATCTTGTCGACATGAATCCAATGATTGAAAACGTGCAAAGAAAAAATTATTTCCAAACTTATTTTTAATATTTTTTTCAAAAAAGTGTTTCGAATAATACTGCAATGATAAAAAATTAATTCTTCTCAGATTGCAAGTTATGTTTTTTTGATCCTATTCGAAGAAGTCGTTCCTCATCAGATCCAAAAAAAAACTATAGGAAACTTACCCAAATTGAAGCTTTGCTACCACTTGTAATGAAATTACTTAGATGTTCACATAGAATAAGGATAAGAGATCACACATTATTAATTGACAGTAGAACAAAATACTGGATAATATAGCAGAGCCACTTTAAGGGGGAAACCTCCACAATAATACAATAAGAGTAAAATACATAATATGATGATCAAAGACTAACCACTACCTTCTATAAATAGTCTACTTAGCCATGATTATTCCATACACTGACCTAAATAAGAACATAGAAAAATATAACAAGAATATAAAAGAGGTATGTAAGACACAAGTCAACCACACATATCCCTAAACACGTCAAAAGTTAAGGGAATAGCAATGTGCCACCAATGACACACACTAACATTTCATGACAGAAAGTGTGAGATAAAAAAATCCAAATTAGGAAGGCTAATCACCAATGCTAAGAAAACTAAAAATAATCTATATGTCTTGAATGAGATCAAGAAGCAGAGATGCTTTATGAATAAGATGGATGAAATTTGGTTATGGCATAGAAGGTTAGGTCACCTAAACTTGAAAAATATGGTCAAGATAAGTATTAATAAGTCTGTGAAGAACATGTCTAAGATCACCAAACCTATAAACATACTTTGCAAGGCATGTCAACATGGTAAATAGCCTAGAAAAAGGTTCAATTCCAAGGAGTACTCTACAACAAAACCCTTAGAGTTAATACACACTGATATTTGTGGGCATACAATAATTCAAAGCATTCAAGGAGATAGCTACTTCATGTTACTCATAGATGACTAAACGAGAATGACTTGGGTAGCATTCTTGAAAGAAAAGTAAGAATCTCTTAACAAGTTCAAGACATTCAAGGCTATTGTAGAGAATGATAAAAATGAGAAGATCAAGTGCCTAAGATCTGATAGAGGAGAAGAGTTTTGGTCTAATGAATTTGATGACTCCTGTGAGGTTCATGAAATAAGGAGACAGTTTTCAGCAACTAGGACACCTTAGTAGAATGGGGTAGTGGAAAGAAAGAATCGGATAGTTTAAGAGATGGCAAGAACTATTCTAAATGAGTCTAAATTATCCGATGGATATTGGAGAGAGGCAATAAGCAATGTAGTTTACATTTTGAATAAATGATAGATAAGGACTAATGGTAACAAGACTCCTTATGAACTATGGAAAGGTAGACCTGCTAATGTGAAACAATTTAAAGTGTTTGGGAATAAATGTTTCATCAAAAGAGATGATGAAGACTTAGGAAAGTTTGATTATAGATCTAATGAAGATATATGCTTAGGATACTCATCAATGAGTTCAGCCTATAGATGTTATAACAAAAGGTTACAAAAAATAATGGAAAGCACCAATGTGAAGATTGATGAGACAAAAAAATTATACTCATAGTCAAAGGATACATTAGAGAATCTGGACTTCAAGAATGAAGAGAAAACTATAGAGGTTGATGAGGGAGAGTAATAAGTTAAAGACAAATAAGACTCAAAAGGCCCCTCAAGACATATTCAAAGAGATCATCTTGAATCTCAAATCATTGACAACAAAGATGTAGGTATGCAAACAAGGAGAAGACTGGTAAGTAATCTAAATCAAGATAATGTTTCTCTATTGTCTAAGATTTAACCTAAGAAACTTATAGATTCAAACATAGACAAATTTTGGATAGGTGCTATGAATGAGGAATTCGACTAAATAGAGAAGAATGAAGTTTGGGAACTAGTTCCTAGGCCTAAAGATAAAAATGTCATTAGCACAAAATGGGTGTTTAGAAACAAAATGAATAAAGATGGAGAAGTCACTAGGAACAAGGCTAGATTGGTATGTAAGGGATATGCACAAGTTGAAGGCGTAGACTTTGAGGAGACATTTACACAAGTATCAAGATTGGAGGCCATTAGATTGTTTCTAGCATATGCAGGGTTCAAAGGGTTTAAGGTATACCAGATGGATGTCAAATCTACCTTTTTGAATGAGAATTTGGAAGAGGAGGTGTGCATAAAGCACCCTGAGGGTTGTCACTATCAGGTGATAAGGACTATGTTTACAGATTGAAAAAGGCTCTTTATGGTCTAAAGCAATCTCCTAGAACTTGGTATGCCAAGTTGGATAAGTATCTGTTGGATCGATGATTCAAAAGAGGAGTTATAGATAGTAATCTATACATAAAAGATAGAAGATGACCAATATTTGATAGTTGTTGTCTATGTGGATGACATCATCTTTGGTGGAAATAATGAGACCATGACCAAAGCCTTTGTATAGGTGATGAAGAAAGAGTTTGAGATGTCCATAATAGGAGAACTATCATTATTTCTTGGGTTGCAAATTACTCACTTTGAAAAAGGTATATACATTTCACAAGCCAAGTACATAAGAGAGATGTTGAAGTTTGAGATGGAAGATTGCAAGGTAGTTAGTATACCTATGATCACAAGGTGTAAGTTGAACAAGATGAGTCTCCAAAAGTCAATCAAACATCATATAGGTCAATGATTGGAAGTTTTATATACACCACTACCTCTAGACCTAATATCATGCAAGTAGTAGGTCTTGTGGGAAGGTTTCAAGCAGATCTAAAGGAAAATCATCTGCAAGCAGTAGGTCTTGTGGGAAGGTTTCAAGCAGATCCAAAGAAAAATCATCTGTAAGGAATCAAAAGAATACTTAGTTATCTCAAGGGGTTTATGGAGTTTGATTTGAAGTATCTAAGGAGCAAGGAGTTCAATTTAACAACCTTTACAGATGTAGACTAGGCAGGAAGCCTAGATGACAGGAAAAGTACTAGTGGATAAGCTTTCTTCTTAGGTGGGTGCCTAGTTTCATGGATAAGCAAGAAGTAACCATCAAAGTTTCATGGATAAGTAGGAATCAACCATTAATAACATTATCCACTTGTGAGGCTGAGTATATTGTAATAGCTTCATGTCGCACTCAAGTCCTATAGATGAAACACAATTTAAAAGACTACAAGTTAGAGTATGACGGTCCTAGTCCTATTTATTGTAACAATACAAATGCTATAAACATCTCAAATAACCCTATCATGCACTCAAAGATTAATCACATTCCCATTAGGTATCATTTTTTAAGAGAGAAGGTAAGTGAACAAAGTGTCAGACTTGAATATGTTTCTACACAGGATCAGATTGCAGACATTTTGACCAAACCATTTCCAAATGCAACATTTGAACACCTAAAACAGGGATTGGGTGTAATTCCTACTCTTAACAGTCATTGATGAAGCCAAGTACTTAGGGGGAAATAATCAAATGGTTCATTATCTCTAAGAGTGAGTAGTTCCAAGAAGGTATGCATGAAGATAGAGGGAACATGTTTGTACTATGACTCATAAACTAATAGTCCTATGTGTTTAGCGTTTTGGTTGCAAAGAGTTACAGACATTACTTTGTCATTTATGTCAAAGAGGGAAAAAGATTAGAATGAGGGAGAAGTTGCATGTTGAGAGAAGTTTCTGAGAGTGGTTACCATCAATGACAAAGGGGGATATTGTTGAGTATTGTCATTGATGCCTTTGAAAGGGTGTGCCTAGTTGGTAGTATGTTGATGTGACAAGGGGAATTGATGGAGTGTTTTCATTTGAAAGCAAAAGAAAGAATTTGAAAGCAACTAATGCTTTATGGTTACATGAAGGTACATGTCTTTGAGTATCCTAAACCTAGTCATGGCATGAAGACAACTTATGAGAATGTATGAGTATGGTAGCTTGGTGAGATGAGTGCACACAGGCATGAGTGATTTTATTAGGTTGTTTAAGCATGTATGTGAGACACTGGAGTGCTCATGAGAGTCTTAAGGTAAGACTACAGGGATATGACTTTCAAACCAAGTCTACATCTAGACCACTCCCAGACCCGGCCTAGCCTAATGAGGTATCCTAATTTGTTGTCAAGGCATGTGAAGGATGTATGGCAGTGTTTAAACATGAGAGAGGTTGCTTGAGTGTGTAAGGTGGAAAGTGCAGGAAAAGAGGCATGAAGGTCAGTTTTAAGGCCTAATGTAGTTTTCAGGTCAATGTCTAGAGAACAAAGAGAGAGAGAGAGTGTGTGTGGCCTAACGAAGCGCCATGATTAAATTTCAAGGTGTTTGATCTCATGTAAGCATTGTCAAATGTGAGGTATGTTGTTTCAAGTTTGTTCAAGTAGTTTGAGGTTACAGTGTGAAGGACAAGGCATGAAAATTTATTTAGAGGCATCTCGAGTGCTCAGAATAAAGGGTTCTAAACCCGAGAAGGATTTTCTTGTGTTCATTAGTTTGTCAAACTTTTGCATGGAAACCTAAGAATTTCATGGTAGATGGGGAAGGGTCCTAGCTAAAAAATTTAGGCATTAGTTTTTGGGTTGAGGAGCTATGCTTTATGAATGATTGTTAAGATAGAACCCTAAGAAAGACTCGATGTTGAAGATATTGCTTAAAAGTTCTCAGGATGGATTGAATTATTTAGGTAAGTTATTGAAGCTTGTAGTGGACTCTCCTGAGTCCCTCTAAGTTCTATAGGCTAGAAAGAGGAGAGAGAAAATATTGAGTTACAAGCTTAGTTTTGAAGAAGTTATTATAGAAGTCAAAAGTTGCATTGAACATAGTAAAAAAATGGATGGAGAAAAAAGGTAGAGACTCATGTTTTATGTCCATGAAGGTTTTTGGACAAGTTATAGTCCTCAAGTGTGCTAAATCGATCATCCAAGTTGGCCAGTCGCTAAGAGGCCTAATGGTGCAAATAGTGAAAAACTTAGGCAATAATGAGAAGATGAATTAGAATGTGTTATCATGATAGAATGATGAAACCAAGTGCATGAAATGTTTTTAAAGATTTGTAAGATATGTTTATGCTTGGAAGAAGCTTTGGAGGTCATGTGTGTGGTGAAAAAGTTGCTCACAAGTTGACCTGTCTAGTTCAGATAAGGCAGTGAGATATAAGGTCTTGAGATTGGTTTGAAAGACCAATATTTACCCTTAGATCATATGATATTTATATTTGAGGATGGTCTAGAGATCTCATAGGACCACCTACATGCATTATAATTCATGGAAAGTGTTTATATAGGTGTTGGAGATATGAGTCACCATGATTGGTCTTTGAGGAAAACTTAGAGTTCTGAGTGAGTTATAGAGGTGTTTTTTAGGCTCTATGCCCTGATTTGAAGTGTTTAATGCATATGGTGATATTTTTGAGGTCATTTAGGTTCTATATAAGTGATTTATTATCATGGTTGTGTGACTAAATGATGTGTTAACTTTAATTATTTAAGACAAACTTTTTTGTGTGTTCAAAGGCCTAATGTGAATAGTGTTAATGAAGTGTTTCAAGTGGTGTTTGGACCTAAAAGGTGTCATGGTACTCAGAGGATGTTGGCTAAGGCATATTTGACTATTGTATGGAAAGGTTGTGTCATGGATAGAGGTGTAGAGTGTTCCATGAAGTCATAAAGTAATATGTTTTAAAGTAGGCCTAATGGAATTAAGTCTCCATGAGACCTAAAGGATTTGGTCTATTTGAGTAATGGCCGACCTAATGTAATTATTGATTCTTGTTTATAATGTGTACAAAGAAATCTCTCATAAAGTAGAGAAAAAGAAAAAACCTATAGAAAAATCTCCCCTCAAAGAGAGGGACATGAAGAAGAAGAGGCTAGAAGGCCCCTCAAAAGATGATGTTGCAATATCCTAAACCTCAAGAAAAGTCAATAATTGAATATAATCACTCTCCATAAAAGTTTTGGTGAATATGTCTACAATCTACTCTATCATCTGACAATAGATCAAATCAATTATGTCCCCATGAATGAGCTCTCTGATGAATTACATGTGAATCTTTGTGTTTGGTCCACTGATGCTAAACCAAATTCCTAACAATCTAAATAGTACTCTAGTTATCACAATCAATGATGGTTAAGGCCTATTGTGTGGCCAATGTAAATGGGTGTGTATGGCCGACCAAAAGGTATATGAACAAGAGGCTTGTATAAAAAAAAGGCCTTTTAGGCCTAATTGGTTTATTAGTGGATTGAATAGTTGAGCAAATGAGATAGAACATCCTTGAGACAACGGTCTTATAGACCATTAAAAGAGGGTATTGAGAGTGTCATGAATATCTAACAGGAGGTCTGAGTATGAAGATCAAAGTCATATGACCTAATCAGTCTTGAAGAGACCTAGTTGAGCGAAGAGGCCAAAAAGATAGTTTGAAAGGGATAAGAGTGTGAAGAAATGAAGAAGTGGTCATCATCAGTTGGTTGGACAACATAGTGTTCAAAAGGTGATCAAAACAATCATGCGGCTGCGTGGGTGTTGAGTCATATAGGGGGTTGGTACATCCTTGCAAGTGGGTGTTTACCTAGTTGGGGTTGGAACTCCATGTGGAGTTGGTGCTTCACTAAATTTGGTTTCTGTCTTTTAGGACTGTAGTCCATTTAGAGATATTAATGGGTTTTCTGCGCTTTGAGGGTTTCCCACATATATGATGTGGTCTTGTATTTCATGTTCATATGTATAGTTACTTGTGTTTTGATTGATCTATATGTTTGTATGAATGACTCATAAATGTTAGGTGGAATTAAAAGAACATTTTGAAGATTAATTCACCCCCACCCTCTCAGTCATTATGCTTCCAATAGGGACATCAGATTTAGAAGAAGAGATAGATACAAGACTTGTAGTGGAACATCATGTAGTGAAAGAAAATAAGAGAATTTAAATGCATGTATTCTAATACCTCTTCAAGATAGTAAGATTTCAGATCTTTCTAAAGAAGCCAAAATTTCAATCATCACATCCTCGTGTGAAGGGGAAAAAATTTGGATAACAAGGATTTTGACTTTAGTTTGTTCAATATTGATGAGGGTTTGGGGGATGTTCTTTCTCCCAGAACCTAAAAGGATGACAGAGGATGGATTAAAGTTCATAAAATAAAGAGAATAGAAAAGAGGAGGTCCAACCTTCCAACAAGTTACTCCATTCAAGAGGGCCCTACAGAAACCTCATGGAAGGTGGAGGCATGGTTTGAAAAACTAGAATGAAGTAGACACAAAGGATATAGTTTAAGAAGTAGATATATTTTGTACAATTGTTATTCACATTTGACCCTTGGTTCTCAAATGGCATTTTGGGTGGGTCATTGACAACCATATTATTTTGGGTATTAAAAAGTAAATGTAACATTTTACAAAAAAAAATTGAAGTCAATAAAAACTAAATAAATTAAAAAAAAAAATTGACTATACAAAATTAACTAAATAAATAAATAAATCAAATATTAAATTAAAAAAAATTACTAAATTAAATGTAAAAGTTTAAAAGAAAAGAAAATAAATAAAGTCAATCAAAACTAAATTAAAATAAATTTAACAAAATAAAAACAAAACAAGAAATATATATTTTTAAAAGACAATAAAATATAAATAAAATAAAAAATAAAAATAAATCAAATATTAAATTAAAAAAATTAACTAAATAAAAATTAAAAATTAAATGTAAATGTTTTAAAAATATAAATTAAAGTCAATAAAAACTAAATATTTTTAAAAGACTATAAAATAAAAATAAAAATAAAAATAAAAATAAATCAAATATTAAATTAAAAAAATTAAATGTAAAAGTTTAAAAAAAATTGAAAAATAAACTCAACAACAACAACAACAACAACAACAACAAAAAATAGAATTTTGCTAAATATTATAAAAATTATAAGCAAATACAATAATTTTATATAAAAAAATAAAACATAATATAAATTTAAAAACAAAAAATAAAAAATAAAAATAAAAATAATATTAATTTAAAAGTTTAGAAAAAGTAAAAAAATTTGAAGTCAATAAAAACTAAATTAAAAATAAAATTAACTAAATAAAAAATAAGAATAAATCAAATATTAAATTAAAAAAATTAAAAAAAATTGCTAAATTAAAATTAAAAAATTAAATGTAAAAGTTTAAAATGAAATAAAATAAATAAAGTCAATCAAAACTAAATTAAAATAAATTTAACAAAATAAAAATAAGACAAGAAAATATATATTTTTAAAAGATTAAAAAACAGAAATAAAATAAAAAGTAAAAATAAAAATAAAGATAAAGATAAAAATAAATCAAACATTAAATTAAAAAATTAAATAAATAAATGTAAAAAATTAAATGTAAAAGTTTGAAAAAAAAATAAATCAAAGTCGATAAAAATAAAAATAAAAATAAATCAAATATTAAATTAAAAATAAATAAAAAGTAAATGTAAAAGTTTACAAAAAGAATTAAAAAATTATACACACATATATAAAATTAAAATATAAGTAAAATAAAAATTAAAACAAAAAAGACAAAAATAAAAAAAATTGAAATATTAAATTAAAAGAATAATAAGCAAATAATAAAATAAAATAATTAAAAATGAACAATTATTTTTTTTTTAATGAAGTCGGTAAAAACTAAATTAACTAAATCAAAATATAACAAAAAATATAAATAAAATAAAGAGTAAAAATTAAAAAAATCAAATATTCAATTAAAAAAATTACTAAATTAAAATTAAAAAAATAAATGTAAAAGTTTAAAAACAATTAAAAAAATGAAGTCAATCATAACCAAATAAAAATAAATTTAACAATATAAAAACAAAACAAGAAATATATATTTTTAAAAGACTATAAAATATAAATAATATAAAAACTAAAAATAAATCAAATATTAAATTAAAAAAATTAACTAAATAAAAATTAAAAATTAAATGTAAAAGTTTAAAAAAAATAAATTAAAGTCGATAAAAATTAAATATTTTTAAAACACTATAAAATAAAAATAAATCAAATGTAAAAGTTTTAAGAAACTTTAAAAAATATAATAATAATAATAATAATAATAATAATAATAATAAACCATTTTGTTAAATATTAAAATAATAATAAATTTAAATAAAAATAATAAGCAAATAATATAATTTTATATAAAAAATAAAATAAAATATAAATTTAAACATAAAAAATAAAAATAAAAATAATATTAATTTAAAAGTTTAGAAAAATTAAAAAAAAATTGAAGTCGATAAAAACTAAATTAAAATTAAAATTAACTAAATAAAAAATAAGAATAAATCAAATAGTAAATTTAAAAAAAAATCTAAACTAAAAGAAAAAAATTAAATGTAACAGTTTAAAATGAAATAAAATAAATAAAGTCAATCAAAACTAAATTAAAATAAATTTAGAAAAATAAAAATAAAACAAGAAAATATATATTTTTAAAAGATTAAAAAACATAAATTAAATAAAAAGAAAGATAAAGATAAAAATAAATCAAACATTATTAAATTAAAAGATCAAATAAATAAAAATAAAAAATTAAATGTAAAAGTTTGCAAAAAATAAATATATCAAAGTCGATAAAAATAAATATAAAAATAAATCAAATATTAAATTACAAAAAATTGAAAATTAACGAACTAAAAATTAAAAAGTAAATGTAAAAGTTTACAAAAAGAATAAAATTTTTATACATACACATATATATATAATTAAAATATAAGTAAAATAAAAAGTAAAACAAAAAAAATAAAAATAAATACAATTGAAATATTTAATTAAAAGAATAATAAGGTGAAATCATTAAACAGTGAAATGGAGGTATGCAGTCCGTCACCGAGCTAGGGCAGCCGTGCCCTGGCTCGTTTTTGCTATGTTTGCATTCGCGTTGGAGGGGGAAGGGTGTTTGTTTGTTAGTGGGGGGTGGGGTGCTGCGGCCTTGGCTGTCTCTTTTACTAGTTAACCTTTTTTCTGACTGTCATTTTGCATTGTGAGAGCCTTCTGGTCAACGTCGGTGGAGTTCCTGGCTTGATTTCATTGTTGGAGAGTGTCTTATGGCAGGGGTAGTCATGGCTAAGAATGCACCTTCTAGGACCAAAAATGGTATTAGTTTTAGTGAAGCGGTGGGCTTGAATTTACTGAGACAGGAAGCGAGGGTGTTTGAAAATGCCTTCTGTTCTCAGACTGCAGGTGTCACAGACTCGAGCTTGCATGGAGGATCTCAGATCACGAAGATTAACGGTTGCCTTGAGCGGTGCAAAGAAAGACCCAAATTGATAATTCCTTTTGAAATGATTGCTGAAGATGTAGAATACTATTCTAAGCATTCCTTGTTTTGCAAATTCTTGGGTTTAAGAGTCTCCCTTCAATTTCTAGAGAGTTGGGCTCGGAGAGTGTGGGAATCAGAGGGAGAAATGGAGGTCACGATGCTTGAAAACAACTACTTCATGGTTACGTTTGTTTGCCTGACTGACCGCAATAGAGTCTTTGAAGGAGGGCTCTATTTTTATAATTAGGTAGGGCTATTTGTCAAACCATGGCATGCAGGCTTTAACCCTTCTAAGGAGCTTCCAAATAGAGTGCCACTGTGGGTTCGATTGCCCAAATTTCCAATAGAATGTTGTCATGAGGACATTCTTCATATGCTTGCATCGATGCTCGAAAGACTCGTAGGATTTTCAACACAAACTTTAGGTAAGAAAGTTATGACTTTTGCTCAAATTTGCATGGAAATTGATCTGAGTAAGCCATTTCCAGATGCGGTAGAGATGTGTGTGGGCTCATATTCCTGGGTGTAACAACTGGACTATGAGACTCTTCCTTTTCGTTGCCGCCTTTGTCATGAATATGGCCACCTGGTGCGAAGATGCCTAAGAGCCAAGTCAGTGGAACAACAACCTACGCCTCCTCCTAGTAACAACCCTGGTACTGATAAAGGGAAGAAGCCTGTTACAGGTTAAAGCAAGGATGCTAAGGGCTTTATTCAGGTAAAATCTTGAAATCGTAGCAGAGGGTTAAAAAGAACTCTAAGGGAGCGACAGGAGGAGGATACTTTTAACAGGGTTGAGGTATTTGAAGAGTTGGGGCAGCAAGCAATTAATCTAGGATTGAACAGTGCTGATCAACTTGTGGTGGATTCGGGATTGGATATTAGCTCTGCCAATCCTCCCTCTGCTTCGCAGGAGGAATTTACCATCCTTATGGTCATGGACAGACAGCCAGGGATGCAGGGGATGTTAGAGCCAAATGCTGATATGGGGCAGGGAGTAGAGGAAGCGGCTCCTCTTGCAAAGACTGGTTTTAGAAATGGATAAATGAGGTAAATCTTCTCCTCATCTGGGCATTTTTCAAAAGGATGGGAAGAAGGGGGCTTCAGAGAAAAATGCTAAATTAGGATGAAAGGACCTAGAGAAGATTAAGATGATAGGGGAGACCTTGGTGGAGTTAGGATCTGTCAAGACCCTAGACTCCCACTTCTTGACTCCTCCCAAATGATCATCATCTCTTGGAATGCAAGGGGCTTGAATAGCGGCCCTAGACAAAAAGCTATTTGTGAATTAGTTCGAAGTCATTCTCCTGATGTTCTCTTTCTTCAGGAGACTAAGGTTTATGTGGAATGTATGATGATATCACACCTAAGGTATGGAGGCAAGGTCAATGTCAGTGCATTGGAGCTCAGGGATCTTTGGGGGGTGTGGGGGTGTGGCATGTCTATGGAACACGCGTAAGATCCATCCTTTGTCCTGGATTTCATTTAGGTCCTCCTTATCCATGGTTTCTTTGTGCATTGAATTAGGGGAGTCTGTTATTTTTTAAATGTCTATGCTCCAACAGATTTCCAAGGTAGTCTCCAGGTATGGAATAATATTCATGTGGTTCGTAGATTATTTCCTTATTTGCCATGGATTATTGCTGGAGACTTTAATGCCATCCTGAATTTATTTGAGAAATGGGGAGGTATTATGAGAATGGAGACCTCCTCAATCTTGCTTAGAGACAATATTTTGGCTCTTAATCTCATGGACATCAAGCTTACCAATGGCCACTTCACGTGGAATAATAGAAGGGTGGGTGACAGGTGCATTGCCGAACGTCTTGACCATTTCATGGTGTCATGTTTTTGGGTGGGTGGGTTGTGGTCTACCAGCTCTGAGATACTAGATTAGAGAGGTTCAGACCACTAGCCCGTAAAGCTCATTATTTCCTCAGCCAGGGTGCCTCAAAAGCCACCTTTTAAATTCCAGCTCATGTGGCTCAGGGACCCGGACCCGTATGGATGTGTTGTCGAATGGTGAAATAGAGGCAGACCTGGTTTCAGTTCAGCAATGTATATTTTTGCCAAGCTTATACAATTTGTTAAGTATCAGTGCAAACGTTGGAACCGACAATGCTTCGGGAACATTTACCAGGCAAAAAATGTGGCACAAATCCAATTGAATGATGTTACCCAGATGATTAGGGAAGAGGGGGCGTCTGAATATCTATTATGGGAGGAAGCTAGAGCTCTAAAAACTGTGGAGGAATGGGAGCTGAGAGGAAATCTTCTAGAAGCAAAAAGCGCGGAACGTATGGCTTCAAGAGGGGGATAGGAATATCGCATTCTTCTTCAATTCAGTGAAAGCCAGACAACATGGTAACTCTATATCTTCATTGGTGACAAACAGGGGGGAGATTATCCATTCTACCCAGGGTATTTGTAATGAGGCTAAGCAGTATTTTGCTTCTTTATTTAGGGAGGAAGCACAGGGGGACTCGGCTACTGAGGCTCAGGTTCTCTCATGTATTCCTTCTTTGGTTTCTTTGGAAATGAACAAGCATCTTATGAGAGACATATCTATGGAGGAGTTAGAGAGGATTACTTTCCACATGCAGAAAGGAAAGGCGCCTGGACCAAATGGATACCTGATTGAATTTTTCCAGGAGTTTTGGGACATTATTAAAGTTGAATTATTCGCTGTTGTTCACGAATCACAGACGAATAAGCAAATGCTCTGGGCCCTAAATTCTACCTTCTTGGCTCTCATTCCTAAGGGGGAGGGAGCTGATTAATTAAGTCAATTTTGCCCCATTTCTCTTTGCAATGTAATTTATAAAATTATTTCTAAGTTGATTGCAAAAAGGTTTAAAAGGTGGCTTACATTGCTTATTTTTGAAGAGCAAAGTGGCTTTATGGAAGGACATCAAATCTTGGATGGAGTGGTTGTGGCTACAGAGACTATCCACTCCATGGCCAAGTCCAAAGAAAAGGCTATGTTCATCAAGCTGGACATGAGCAAAGCTTATGACAGAGTCCACTGGTCCTTCTTTCAGAAGGTTTTGGGTGCTTTTGGCTTTGAAGAGGAATGGATTCGTTGGGTTATGAGTTGTGTGAATTTGACTTCTTTCTCAGTTTTGATTAATGGAGAGCACTCTAATCTATTCGGGGCCTCTCAGGGTTTGTGGCAAGGCGACCCTCTCTCTCCTTACCTATTTCTTCTTTTGGTGGAAGGGCTGGGATGGCTGATCAAAAGGAATTTGGAAGGGCGCTATATTTAGGGCTGGAAATGGGGAGGTCTCCCTGTACTATCTCACCTACAGTTTGTGGATGATGCAACGTTGATGGGTATGGTGACTATTAGAGAGGCTTCTAATATGCGCAAAGGCCTAGATGTTTATCTTGAGGCTTTATGGCAATTAATTAATGAGGGTAAGCCTTTAAAAATTTTTTCAACACCCCACCTCCAATTCAATGAAGAATTGTTAATATCTTCAAGTTCTAAATTGGAAGTCTTCCTTTGTTATACCTTGGGATTCCTATCTCTACTGGTAGGCAGTCTAGGGAGATGTGGCAGGGCCTTCTGGACAAGTTTCGTGCTAAAGTAAATCATTGGACCCATCATTGGCTGTCCTTTGCTGGTCGAGTTCAGCTGCTTCAATCAGTTGTGCAGGCGATCCCTCTATATAGGTGCATGATACAAGTGGCACCGGTGAGTTTTGTTAGAGATCTCGACACCTTAGAAAGATAGTTTCTATGGGTTGGTAATTTATCAGCAACTAAGTGGAGCCTTATTAAGTGGGAGGTAGTTTGTAGCCCAAAAAGGCTGAGTGGTTTGGGATTAAGGCAGTCATTGCTCTCTAGTACTGCTCTGGCAGCGAAACTGTATTAGCGGTGGTGCGTTGAACAGGACCAGATGTGGGCCAAAATCTTATACCATAAGTACCTGTTTGGGATCCCCTAGAGAGATACCCCTCGGTATAGCTTGACAGGGAAAGGGTCAGTGATTTGGTCTATGCTCAAGAAAGGGGTTGCGCTCATTAAGCGTGGACTGTTCTGGATATGCAAAAATGGGATGGAGGCACGGTTCTGGCAAGACTCTTGGGATGGCTTTCCGCCCTTAGTAAATCAATATCCTCATTTAATTATATTAGCTCAGAGATTTAGTGAAGCTAGTTAGATGAAGGTGGGCAATTTTAAGGCTCTTTCCCGTCATGGGTGGGTGGTGGAAGCAAGATCGAAAATCCCAGGGGAGTGGCTGATTTTTGAGTTGGACGCTGAGTGTGCTGAACTCCACTCCATTCTTGTTGGTCGCAGCTGTAGCGGCCTTTTGGATAGTGACATTTTGGCATGGGCTCCCAATTCGAAGGGATCATACACGGTGTCTTCTGGGTACCAGAAGTTGATCTCTTAGCAACTCGATGGGGGAAGGGAAGTTCCTTGGTGTAAAAAAGTCTGGAATAGTTTCTCTTGGCCGAAGTGTAACTGCTTTATTTGGACTTTGGCCTAGAATAAATGCTTGATGTGGGAAAATATTTGAAAGAGAGGATTTGCTGGCCCTTCGAGGTGTGTTCTCTGCAGTAGTGGGGAGGAAGATTCTCAGCATTTATTCTTTCGCTGCCCCTTCTCAGCGCAATTATGACACTTTTGGTGGGAAGTGTGGAAATGCCAGTGTATTCATGCGTCCTCTTTGGCTGATTTTTGGGCAAGATTGGGGAGGCCTCCTTCCTCGGCTTCATTCTTGTAGGATGTGTGGTATGTTGGTCATATCTTTCTCTTATGGCAAGTTTGGCTAGAAAGGAATCGCAGAATTTTTTGGGGGGAAAATTTGGGGATTCAACAGGTATGGACTAGAATCTTGGGCATGATCCAAGAAACTATTGGAGTTACGAGTGAGATTATCCTGCCGTTGGAGAAGAGTGATGCTGAGATAGTGGACAGGTTAGGCGTACAGGGGATATCGTCGGTCTCAACTTGTGTCAGGAGAGGTAGACAAGTGAAATAGAGAGTGCAAAGGATGGGGAAATGGCTGCCTCCTCCTGTTGGTTTTTTGAAAATTAATACGGATGGTTCTTCCCGAGGTAATCCAAGATCGGCTGGGATTGGTGGGATTGATAGGGATTCTGCTGGATTAGTGGTTTTGATTTTTGTGGTTAACAAAGGAGTGCAGACCGTTAATCAGATGGAAGGCTTGGCGATCTTATATGCTTTGAGGCGAGCTTATGATCTAGGATGGGGGAAAGTGATTTGTGAGGCTGACTCTCAAGTTATGGTCAATCTGCTTCTTGAGAGGAAGACCTCTGATGTTAGCTGGCAGCTGTCATTGTTAGTTCAGCAGATTCTTGAGGTTACTTCTTGTATGGATTCAATGTCTTTTGCCCATATTCCAAGGGAATGGAACAGAGTGGCCGATTGCCTGGCAAAATAGGCTTCAGAAGATTTGGAAGGCCAAAAGATTGATGGCTAGGAGCATATGCCCTACGCATTACATCAAAACCTGGAAAAGATTATTGTTGAAGATGAGAGTGGTACTGGAGAGTGATTTTCTTGATCTTGTTGTTTTCTGAAGTTTTGTTGGTACTTGAGGCGTTGGCCTTACGCTGCTCTGTATTCTGCTATTCTATGTTTTAATAAAGTTTTTACCCCTATTTTTGCAAAAAAATATTAAAAGAATAATAAGCAAATAATAAAATAATATAAAAATAAAATAATTAAAAATGATGAATTTTTTTTAAAAAAAAATGAAGTCGGTAAAAACTAAATTAACTAAATAAAAATATAACAAAAAACATAAATAAAATAAAGAGTAAAAATAAAAATCAATCAAATAATAAATCAAAAAATTTACTAAATTAAAATAAAAAAATAAATGTAAAAGTTTAAAAAAAATTAAAAAAATGAAGTCAATCATAAATAAAATAAAAATAAATTTAACAAAACAAAAATAAAACAAGAAATATATATTTTCAAAAGATTAAAAAACATAAATAAAATAAAAATTAAAAAAATAAATAAAGATAAAGACAAAAATAAATCAAACATTAATTAAAAGATTAAATAAATAAAAATAAAAAATTAAATGTAAAAGTTTGCAAAAAAAAATAAAATAAAGTCAATAAAAATTAAAATTAAAATAAATCAAATATTAAATTAAAAAAAATAAAAATTAACGAACTAAAAATTAAAAAGTAAATGTAAAAGTTTATACAAAAAGAATAAAAAAATTACACACACATATATATAATTAAAATATAAGTAAAATAAAAAGTAAAACAAAAAAAATAAAAATAAAAACAACTGAAATATTTAATTAAAAGAATAATAAGCAAATAATAAAATAATATAAAAATAAAATAATTAGAAATGATGAAATTTTTTTTAAAAAATGAAGTTGGTAAAAACTAAATTAACTAAATAAAAATATAACAAAAAATATAAATAAAATAAAGAGTAAAAATAAAAATAAATCAAATATTAAATCAAAAAATTTACTAAATTAAAATAAAAAAATAAATGTAAAAGTTTAAAAAAAATTAAAAAAAAATGAAGTCAATCATAACCAAATAAAAATAAATTTAAAAAAATAAAAATAAAAATAAAACAAGAAATATATATTTTCAAAAGATTAAAAAACATAAATAAAATAAAAAGTAAAATTAAAAATAACGATAATAAATCAAATATTAAATTAAAAGATTAACTAAATAAAAATAAAAAATTAAATGTAAAAGTTTAAACAAAAAGAAAATAAATAAAGTCAATCAAAACTAAATTAAAATAAATTTAATAAAATAAAAACAAAACAAGAAATATATATTTTTAAAAGACTATAAAATATAAATAAAATAAAAACTAAAAATAAATCAAATATTAAATTAAAAAAATTAACTAAATAAAAATTAAAAATTAAATGTAAAAGTTTTAAAAAAATAAATTAAAGTCGATAAAAACTAAATATTTTTAAAAGACTATAAAATAAAAATAAAAATAAAAATAAAAATAAAACAAATGTAAAAGTCTTTAAAAACTTAAAAAGTAAACTAAATAATAATAATAATAATAATAATAATAATAATAATAATAATAATAATAATAATAATAATAATAATAATAATATAAACCATTTTGTTAAATATTATTAAAATAATAATAAATTTAAATAAAAATAATAAGCAAATACTATAATATTATATAAAAAATAAAATAAAATATAAATTTAAAAACAAAAAATAAAAATAAAAATAAAAATAATATTAATTTAAAAGTTTAGAAAAAGTAAAAAAAGAATTGAAGTCAATAAAAACTAAATTAAAAATAAAAGTAACTAAATAAAAAATAAGAATAAATCAAATATTAAATTTAAAAATTTAAAAAAAAATTCTAAATTAAAATAAAAAAATTAAATGTAACAGTTTAAAATGAAATAAAATAAATAAAGTCAATCAAAACTAAATTAAAATAAATTTAGAAAAATAAAAATAAAACAAGAAAATATATATTTTTAAAAGATTAAAAAACATAAATTAAATAAAAAGTAAAAATAAAAATAAAGATAAAGATAAAATAAATCAAACATTATTAAATTAAAAGATCAAATAAATAAAAATAAAAAATTAAATGTAAAAGTTTGCAAAAAAAAATATATCAAAGTTGATAAAAATAAAAATAAAAATAAATCAAATATTAAATTACAAAAAATTAAAAATTAACGAGCTAAACATTAAAAAGTAAATGTAAAAGTTTACAAAAAGAATAAAAAAATTACACACACACAAGTAAAATAAAAAGTAAAAAAAAATAAAAACAGTTGGAATATTTGCAACTAAAAGGGGGTAAAATTTTTATTCAAGCTAGCCCGAAAATGGGCAGATTACATAGTAATATATTGCTCAAGAAGATGCGCCAGGCCGGAATCATACTCTGATCATGAATAGACCAATCTGATCCATATTCCGTGGCCCATTTAGCCAAACGGTCCGCCACACTATTCCATTCACGAGGAATATGCTTAAACGAGATCCTCTCAAAAAACCGGCTAATTTGCTGAATTTGCTTAACAACTGTGGCCAACTGCCAATCCACCCTCTCTAAATTATGATTACTCAGCAAGTTAACAACAACTTGTGAGTCCGACTCACAACTAATATTAAGCCAACCCTGCTGGCAGCAAATTTGCAAAGCTTCCAGGATAGCTTGTGCCTCCATCAGGTTATTGGTGTAATGGCCCTTATACTCCGAGAACAAAAAATGAATAGCTCCAGCACTGTCTCTGCCAATACCCCCAATCCCAACCTGCCCGGGGTTGCCTCTAGCCGAACCATCCACATTAACTTTGGTAACTCCCTCCTCTGGCGGCGTCCACTTGCCCAGCCTGCTAATCGGCCCCTTGCTCTACCTACAGTGAGTGGAAAAACAAGTTTAGCGACAAGGGTGGGCAGTCAAAGGCGTCCCAGCTGAGAGACGCACCCAAACAGCAGCATCGACCGGTGCCAAGTCCTCCCAACTACCTGATTTTGAATGAATTGTCTCCTGCAGCGCCACCAGGATCTTCATCCAAACCTCCCTGAAACTCATACTATAGTGTTTAAAAATTCGTCTGTTCCTCTCGATCCAGAGGTTCCAGAGGATAAAGGCAGGCCCAGCTAACCAAGCATTTTGCAATATAGGCGCCTTACTAGGTGGTCCATCCAGGTGCTGCTAGAAATCCTCCAAAGAAACAACATGCCAGCATGGGTGCCCCCAGGCATCCCACCATAAATGCCATAACTTCCTGGCAAAGGAGCACTGAAAAAAGAGATGCTCAGCATTCTCCTCGCTACCCTGGCAAAGCACACAGATAGAAGGACCATGAAATCCTCTTTTCAAAATGTTGTCCCATGTAAGACACCGCTTGTAGAAAAGAGTCCACACGAAGAAATTACATTTTGGCCACAAAACTGAATTCCAAATTTTCTTACCCCATTGGAAATCCACAATCCCAAAACATTTTTTGGTCAGCTCCTTATATCCTGAAGACACTGAGTAGAGCCCACTGGCATCTCCCCCCCAAGCCAAAGTATCCTGCTCACGTAGAGAGCAACACGCTCTGAAAGCAAGGAGCTGCTCAAGTTCCATCCGACTTTCCACCATTCCTCCCAGCAGCCAGTTAGACTCCTGCTTCCATCTAAAAGCCACGGTATTCCCCAAATTGTAAGCTTCTTTGTAATGTTCCACAGTATCCCACCCAGCACCTCGAAAAACCTCATACAGGGCCTACAACTAGGGGTGAGAACTCAGGAGGGACGGAGCACCATCCCATGAATCCTCCCAAAATAACGTCTCAGCTCCGCTGTTACAAATCCAAAAAAGACTGGGTTGCACCAAGGATGCTCCATTCTTGAGGGTGCTCCACACCATAGAGCCTCTCCCCTCTATGGGAAACCTGGGAATCTCTGAAGGCAGAGCTCCTGGGAAATATTTCACCGACAGAATACGGGCCCAAAGCTAGGACTGATTGGTACACCACCGCCAGTACAGCTTTGCCGCCAAAGCTTGACTGGCCAAGATAGCCGATCTAAGCCCCAAGCCGCCCTCCTTCTTGGGCCTACACACCGTGTTCCACTTGACCAAGCTCCATTTCGAATTTCAGAGATTATCGCTCCAAAGAAATTACCGTGAGAGAGCATCAAATTCTTGGAGGAAATACATTGGGGCAGCCTGGACCATACTGTGGTATGTGGGCAGCGCTTGAATGACCGACTGGAGGAGAACCACTCGACCCGCCATCGAGAGCCACTTGTGGGTCCAATGATTGACTCTCTGCTGCAAATTATCCAGAATATTTTGCCAAAAAAGCCTAGGCTGCCTGCCAACCACAATGGGAACTCCCAAATAAGTCACCGGGGGGGGTTGCGTCTGAAATTTGAGTATCGCAGCTATCCTACGCTGAATAGAAGCAGGAGTATTAAAGAAAAAAATGGAAGATTTCTGCTCATTCAATTTTTGCCCTGAAGTTGCCAGATAGGTGTCCAAGGTACTCCTGAAAGCTTGTGCCTCCTTAATCCTAGCAACCCTTATCAGAATGGTATCATCCACAAATTGAAGGTGGGTCAAATTGGTAATCCCATGCCCCCACTGCCATCACTGAATCAGGTGCTGAGAGGCTCGGTATTTTAAAAGCCAGCCCAACCCCTCAGCCAAGATAATAAATAGATAAGGAGATATCGGATCCCCCTGTCAAAGCCCTCTAGAGGCCCAGAATAGTCTGGACGGCGCACCATTAATGAGGACTGAGTAAGAAGGCGTAGTCACACAACTCAGCACCCACCGTACCCAATCCTGGCTTAAACCAAAAGCCAAAAAAACTTTTTGCATGAAGTTTCAGTCAACTCTATCATACGCCTTAGCCATATCCAGCTTAATGAACATACCTCTCTCCTGAGAAGTGCTCATAGAGTGGATTGCTTCTGAAGCAATCAGCACTCCATCTAGAATCTGCTTCCCAGCCACAAAACCCCCTTGCTCATCAGAAATGATACTAGGGAGCCAAATCTTGAGCCTCTCAGCAATGAGCTTGGTGATTATTTTATAGACCATATTACACAGCACTATAGGCCTGAAGTGATCCATCTGATTAACCTGTTCCTTCTTCAGGATCAACACCAGAAAGGTAGCATTCAGCGCTTTGAGCATCTCTTTGCTGTGGTAAGATTCTTGCACAACTTCAACTAAATCTTGGCTGATAATATCCCAAAACTCCTGAAAAAACTCAGCTGGGAATCCATCCGAACTAGGAGCTTTACCTCTGCGCATCGTGACTTTGAAAGAGCCTGAAGGAGCCCGAAGGGCAAGTGCCCTTGTGGGGGACTCCCAACAACCCAAAAGGAAAGTTTAATTGCAAAGGGCCAAAGAAATACAAAAGGCCAAAGAAATTATAAAGGGCTGAAGGAATACAAAAGGCTGAAGAAATTGCCAAAGGGGTGACAGGCCTAAGAACATCATTTTTAAGGTAGCAAACTAGCCGTTGGCTTTCAAATGGTGATGGGCATGCAGACTCAAATTTATGATGATGAAATAGCCATTTGGTTTTCAAATAGTGATAGGTCCATAGACGTCAATTTTGATGAGATGCATCAACTATTGAGGAGAAGCCAAAGAAGGAACTTACGAGAAGTGGCCCAAAAGAGCTCGAATGGCACAGGCCCAATGAAATTCAAAGGGGATTAAGACCCAAGGAGTAAACTCAATGACCCATTGATAAAGAAGCCTAAGGAGCCGGTAAAATATGGAAGATAGCTCGAGAGCTCAAATTTATAGAAAGCAATAAAATAATAAGGAAAAGGGGAACAAAATAGATAATCCAGAATATGGCTATGCACACATACGATAACTTTTGGAATGTTCCAAAGGATGCACCCAACCAAGCACAGACATGAATCAAATTAGCCTAGGTGGCAAAAGGTGTCATCACAAGGAGTTATTATTGCAGATGAAATAGTCTCCACCAAGTGGTCATCAAAGAGCACAAACATTCAAGAGGGCAGCCCATTTTTTCTTTGTTTGGCATTAATAGGTGGATAGCTATGTAATATTTCATGGAGGGATGGCTTTGTCAGTTATGGAGAATAGTGACCCATACTTTTACAGGAGTGTTTAATATGCCTAGGTAGCAAAGTCAAGACTTACGATAGCCATAACATGGTTCAAATAGCAAACTTCCTCCTTCCTAGGCATTTAATGTAATATGGGTCACCCTTTCTTGGAAAGCACCAAACTCTTTCTCAAAATGCTATATATATTGTAAACTCTCAGTTGAGAAAGATATCTCTTAGCTTATATGGTGAAGCCCTACAGGATTTTACCTTGAATCAAGACATAGCATTTTTACCTCCATTAGAGTTTGCAATTTTGCATGTCTATGGTTTTGTCTTGTGTTAAGCCATTTTATTTCATGCTTTCACATAATGAATCCAGCATGTCTAGTATATTATGAGTTCTTTTGTAGGTCAGTAAGAAGTGTCCACAACAAAGTATAGACGCATGTGAACAGGATGTCATAGTGTGTCTTAGAACACATCTGGTAGTTTCTTCTTCCCTGTATCTCCAGAGGACCCCCTAGCTCACTGATGTAGAAGAAGTTCTCATGTCAAATGAAGCATATATCAGCTTTTTCTTGGTGTAAAGTGTATGTCAAAGCTAAGTAGACCAACCATTTTGGTGCATCACTGCTTTAGTTTAGGTTTTATTTTCAATATTTTCTCTCTTTTCACACCCCCATTGTTAACAATAGTAATAAAAGATTTTAGAGATGCATCAAAGAGAGCTAGCTTTTATCTAGAGATTCTCCCCTCAGTTTTGCCAGACCCATAGTAAGAGGGGAGTCTCCATTGTGCCACGTGGAAGGGAGAAGTTGAGCCTTTTTTCAAGGGTGTAATCCACAGCGTCAACATTTTTTGGCATGCCTGTTGGGACAGTTTGTCCAAGGAGTTGAGGGATTTTTGGTGTGTTCTTCAACCAATCAACCTTTGGAGGCATTTCAACCAACACCAATGGAAACTCTGAGTTGAATCAGCTGGTTAAGCAGTCTTGGTGCCATCAAAAAATCACATTTTGGTATGTATAATCCCATTGTTGAGCAGCATGCTCCTTATTTTCCTTCATATAACTTTGATCAAGCTCAAGTTGTTCATGGAATCACCTCAAGCAGCTCTCCTAGTTGCCCTTCACCTAGTGTAAAGGAAGTAATGCTAGAGTTTGAGAAGCAAGTGATGGAGATAAATAGATTGGAGGAGCAGGATAGATATCAGCAAGAGCTTATGTATAAAGAGGAGTGCTTGTTTCGGAAATCTCAAGCCTTACAATCCATGAAGGAGGAAGTAAAAAAATGGAAGAGTCCATTCATTCAAGGTAATCAGCCTTGTGTGCCTTCTCCCATTCTAAAGTAGCCCCATCTTATTCTAAATAAAGCCCCCTCTTGTGCACCAAATCCTTTCTACTAAATAACACTTACTCACTCTAGCTCATCTGATGCAGTAACCACTCTTGCTCTTAATCCCTTGCACCTAGCTTTTCAACATAAACGGGCATTTGAGCAACCTCCCATGGAAATAAACTTTCTCAATTCCTTATATTGTGAATCCTCCTTTGAAGGAAATCATCTTATGCCTTTAAAAAAATAGCACATCTCTCTTCAGGAAATTCTTCTTGTGCATCAATAGTGTTTTCCTATTTTTCCTTAACCTCCTCGAGTTTTACAATATGATGTCAAGGTTCTAGGTTGGAGGAGGGAATACCATGAACCAGCTCAGGGCCTTGGAAATGATGAAGTTGTTCCTACTCATGGTGATCCTCGTGATCTCCAAGAAAGGTTCTCCCAAGAGAATATAGCCAAGCAAATTATAGAGTTGGGGTCAAGAATGAGATTCCTTAGCTAGGGTATGATGGATGGTTTAGAATAAACAATAGATTTCATGTTTGAACACACCCCATGTACACTCTTTCAAGAGAGATATCAAGCCACATCTGATGTAGATGAAGTGCTGGCCAAATGAAAGGAAGAGAATCATTCGATTCTAGCTCAAGGATCGCCTTCTCTTCCACATGAATCTGTCCATCAACCCTCTACTCCATTCTTTCTCAAGAAGGAACCTGTTTTGAATAAGGCAAGTGAAGAAGAGAGGATCTAATTTGTAGCTACCTAAGAGGCTATCATGAGTGAAAATGAGGATGAGATTATCATGGATTCTCCCTTTGAAGACATCATCAATAATGGAAAAGACACAGGTCGTGCATGCATACAGATGTTCCAGCAATATGAAGAAGAAGTTGACAAACTTTATTTGTCAACAATGGATGATGAGGAATGTAAGCATTGTGAGCTCTCTCCTCCCTTATTTGATGAACTTCCTTGTTGCTTTGATGAAGAGAATGACCATGCCATGGGACCCAATTTGGTGGAGTATCAAGAGCATGTCTTGGAACAACTAGAGACTCTTATTTTTTAGCAAGAAAGGGAGAGGCCTATCCATCTTGTTGAAAGCTTTAAAGAAGAAATCCCTGAACAAGAAAGTGAAGTTCTGTGGGATGAGGAAGTAGTTTGTAATCTCATTTCAGACATCACAGCAGTCACCCTTCTTCAAAAAAGCCATGAGGAAGCAGAAGATAAGTTTGATAGTCTCTTCAATGAGGCAGAAGGAACAAGTCAATCCATGATGCATATCAAGGGGGTTATGTGCTAGATGATCCCTATGGTGATGAGCCAACAGCCATTGACTTCTTGGTGAGATACACTAGCATGAACGACCAGCATGAGGTAAGCTTCCAAGAGCAAGATGAAAACATATACGTTGGAAGCATGTTTGACCCTGATTTATTTGGATACAAGCCAATCAAGGTGGCAGACAAGAAGAGCAAGTCACCAAGTTTCTTTTCCATTCAGCCACTTGTCTGACACCATAAGTGTTCTTGCCATGAAAGAGATTCAAGAAGTTTTCCCTTTGATCTAGGTGGGAGACAAATATATCTATTTAGTTGTACATAGTAGTTTACTTTCAGTTGTCTTTGTTTTCCCTAAGTGTTGTTGCACACGTGTGTGTAGTTTTTTAGCCTTTATTGTGTGTGTTTTCCTTTGTGTTTGAGGTAAAACCTTTGTTGGTTTATAGGTCCTTACAAGGTTGTTTTTAACTTCTCCAAGATGTGTCTTGACTCCATGCCCAATATACTTAGAGGCTTCTAGTCTTCCCAAGCATAGCAGGGATACTTCCCCTGTGAGTCACCAGATGTGTTGACCAATTATTTGTCCTACAGGGTAAAATTGGGCACCCCCTCCTTTTTCTTTACAAAGAGTCTTTCACATCCATGATTTGTCTAAGTCATCCCTCAACTGCCTTGTGCAAAATACCCTATCAACCCTGTTCCATGAAAAAGCTAAGTGTTTTGTCATTTTGCTTAGTCTAGTGCAAATCAGGTTTGTGCAGGTACATTACTTGTCTACTTTTATAAGTAGAAGTGATTGAAGAACTTGAAATGGTTTAAGCAATTCATAAAAAGGTAACAAATTTCCTTTAGAAGGCATTTTGGCAGCTTGAAAGATGTTTGTAAAAAGTCTAAAGGGTATGTGCCCTTACGGAGGCCACCTTGGTCAGTGGCAGGACCAAATCAGAAGTTTCAAAGAGGCATTTCAAGACCCAAAGGGCCTTTGCGAAGGGAAATGAGCATATTCGGGAAAGAGAGAAAGGGCAAATGATTCCTTTGGATTTTCTATCTAAAGGAAATCCAAAGAAAAGACAAGACAAGGGATTCCTTTGGACTTTTTCTGAAGGAAATCAAAAGGAAGAATCAATGGATGAATTACTTCGGACAAAATGCCTGAAGGAATTCCTTCAGACATTTTGTCTGAAGAAATTCACAAGGAAATCCACAGCAAAAGGCAAAGGTCAAAGGTCGTTCAGACAAAATGTCTAAAGGAAGATACAAGGAAGAATCAACGAAGGAATTCCTTCAGACTTTTGTCCAAAGGAAATTTGAAGAAAAAGCCGAGACTTTGAAAGAGCTCGAAAGAGCCCGAAGGGCAAGTACCTTTGCGAGGGACTCCGAACAACCCAAAAGGAAGGTTTAATTGCAAAGCACTAAAGGAATACAAAAGGTTGAAGGAATTGCAAAGGGCCGAAGGAATACAAAACGCTGAAGAAATTGCCAAAGGGGTGATGGGCCTGAGAATGTCAATTTCAAGGTAGCAAACTAGCCGTTGGCTTTCAAATGGTGATGGGTTTCCGAACATCAAATTTATGGTGATGAAATAGCTATTTAGTTTTTAAATAGTGACAGGCCCATAGACATTAATTTTGATGAGATGCGTCAACCGTTGAGGAGAAGCCAAAGAAGGAACTCATGACAAGTGGCCCAAAAGAGCTGGAATAGTGTAGGCCTGACAGAATTCAAAGGGGCATAAGACCCAAGGAGTAAACTCAGTGACCCACTGAGAAATGAGCTTGAGGAGCTGGTAAAAGATAGAAGATAGCTCGAGAGCTCAAATTGCTAAAAAGTGACAAAATAGCAAGGAAAAGGGGAATAAAACAAAGAATCTAGAACATGGCTATGCACACATATAAAAACTTCTAGAATGTTCCAAAGTATGCACCCAGCTAGGCATAGACACAAATCAAATCAGCCCAAGTGGCAAAAGAAAGTGTTGGCACAAGGAGTTATTGCTGCAAATGAAATAGTCTCCACCAAATGGTCATCAAAGAGCATGAACATTCAAGAGAGCAGCCCATTTTTTCTTTGTTTGGAATTAATAGGCAGACAGTTGCGTGAACTTTCATGGAGGGATGGCTTTGTCAGTTATGAAGAGCAGTAACCCATACTTCTACAGGAGCATTTAATATTCCTAGGCAACAAAGTCAAGAAGAATTTAATGTAGTATGGGTCACCCTTTCTTGAAAAGCACAAAACTCTCTTAAAATTTTATATATATTTTAACCTCTTAGTTGAGAAGGATATCTCTCAACTTGTATGGCGAAGCCCTACAAGATTTTACCTTGAATCAAGACATAGCATTTTTACCTCCACTAGTATTTGCACTTTTGCATGTCTATAGTTTTGTCTTGTGTTGATTCATTTTATTTCATGCTTTCATAGAATGATTCCATCATGTCTAGTGTATTGTGAGTTCTTCTTTTGTAGGTCAACAAGAAGTGTCCACAACAAAGTATAGGTGCATGTGAACAGGGCGCCATAGTGTGTCTTAGAACACCTCTGGTAGTTTCTTCCTCCCTATATCTCTAGAGGACCCCCTAACTCACTGATGCAGAAGAATTTCTCATGTCAAATGAAGCATATATTAGCTTGTTCTTGGTATAAAGTGTATGCCAAAGCTAAGTAGACCAACCATTTTGGTGCATCACTACTTTAGTTTAAGTTCTATTTTTAGTATTTTCTCTCTTTTCACCCCCTATTATTAACAGTAGTAGTAGTAAAAGATTTCATAGATGCATCAAAGGGAGCTAGCCCTTATCTTGAGATTCTCCCTTTAATTTTTCCAAACCCACAGCAAGAGGGGAGTCTCCATTATGTTGTATGGAAGGGAGAAGCCAAGCCTTCTTTCAAGGGTGCAATCCACAGCGTCAATAGGAAATTGGGACAGCCAACTATGAGGGGAACACATTCAAGATAGAAGAAGAGGAGGAGTTGAGTGGCACCTTGGCATCACTTTTAAGGGATCATAGATATTATCCCTTTAGAGTTAAGGAATCATTGAAGGGCACACCTATTACCATACTTATTGATAGTGGAGGAACTCAAAATTTCATTGATAGAGGATTGGTAACATCACGTGTATTACAATCTGTGGAATTCAAGGGTTTTAGAGTCACAGTAGTGGATGGATTCACCATTCTTGGTACAATCAAGATTCCAAATCTTAGCCTCACTTTGGAAAAACATGTGGTTGAGGATGAGTTTTATGTGGTAGGCATATGAGAGACCAATATGGTCCTTGGTATTCAATGACTGCACTCACTTGGTGAATATACACAAAACTACCAAACTGTGGAACTTAAATTCAAGATAGTAGGCAAGGAGGTTATTTGCATGGTTTGACTGATGGAGAGGCCCCTTCTTATAAGGCCAATAAAATATTGGGAGGATGCATCATGAGCATGAGGAGAGTGGAAAAGAAGACTATCCCTAGACATAAAACACAGCGCTTTCATCCAAATTTGAAGCCTTTTGAAAAGTATTTGGCAAGCCTTGTAAATTCTCATCGTTGTCATATTTATATTAAAAATGATGAGGATAGAATTAATTGCCAAGGCTAACCTAAAACATGCTTGGATTAGTACCCTACTCCTTGCAAAAGGGGAAGTAGTGATGTTTTAAGGAAAAGAGGACACCTCCTAAATCTTGAAAGGATAAAATTTATTAGCAGTTGTTCAAAGGGTCCAAATGACAAGAAAGGAAGGTCCTTCTTGCAAAAGAAGGATAAGCATAGCTGGGATCACGTATGGAGCATTAGGGGCATGAAAAAACATTTATCTTACACATGACATCTAAGAGAAAGAATGGAAAAAAATGGTAAGAAGAATGAATTTTTTTGTTTCAAATTTCCTAAGTTAGAAAAACAAGTACAGCCACATGGAGGGAAAAAATGTCATTTTTTGGTCATATTACAACCTACATTGGGGAAATTTGGTGCCAAGATGCATTCTAAAAATGATCACAGAGTAAAATCTAAATTTAAGGGTCAATTATAGCGATATATAAGAGTCCAAAAATTTGATTTTATTGATAAATTCTAGCCAAGGGTGCATTTTGAAAATGTGTATGAGAAAGCATATTTTTGGTTTAATCACATTTGGAAGGTACAATTCCATGTTAAAAGTTAGCATAGGCTTTTGTTTGATCAAAATTAAATCTTTCCTATGCATAAAGGGAGTGGTAGAAGACATACTCAATAAAAGTTATGCCTATGCACTTTTATCATTCAATGTATGTTGTATGAAGAAACCTTAATGATTGATTACAAATTTGTGAATATTTTTTTATGAAGGCACATCATTCACTTTGGGATACTATATCAAAAGCAATCAATCATGGCATGTCTTAGTATTTTCAGGTTATGAATAATTCTTGGGAGATGATTATGGCATCTTGAACCTATGGGTCAACCAAAAAGGTATGTGTTTAGCAAATGGGAAGTTCAATTTGAAGGTTCTTTACAATGGGAAGTTATTTCAGTGAAAAGATGCATTATGGAGGATGTGAGGATAGCCCCATGGCTTTTGCAATTGCTTGAGGGCAAGCAATTTTGGGTGGAGAGGATTTTAATATCCCCCTTTTTGGCATAGTTTACTTTTTGAGTGCTTAGCTTAGTTGTTCCCACAAAGCTAAGGGAATGAAGAATAGAAAACATGGAAGGGGGCTAATCTATGAACAAAAAGGAAAAAAGTACTTAAGTGTTCTAATTTTCAATTGAATTTGCAAAAAAGTAATTTTAATCTTATATTCACTTAAGTTGGGGTCATGGGAGCCTAAACCCTCAAAAATCAGAGTTTTAAAAAGATGAAATGCTTATGTTTTGAAAAGAAACAACCCTCCAACTTGGGCTCCACCCTTAGAGGTTGGTTATAAAAGCAAAGAAGTAATCTTATGAATGTTTATTTTGAATATTGGATTGAAAAATTTGATCAAGTATATCAAGCTTGATTACCACATCTTGAGGATGAAAACCTTCAAAACATTTCAAGGGTTTGGGGATGAAAACCTCCAATCTTTTTACTTGGGCAACTCTATTCAAGGGTTGTAAGTGAGCTTAAAAATTGTGTGTACTTTCAAGTGGATCTACAAAAGTGTTTTTTGACCCACCTTTATTGATTAAATAATACAGAACCTATCGAAAGTTGGCTTTGGTAATTTCACAAGTCTTGGAGAGAGACAAATTACTTTGGGAGCTTGATCATAGTGTAGAAGATCATTCCAAGGTGTGGTGACTTGCCTAGAGAGTTGGGCAAGCTATTTGGAGGGGTCATTGAAGCCAAGGAGTGTTGCAAAACATTCTATTTAATTTTCTAGATATGACAATTTCATTGGAGGGATGATCTTGAATTTTGACGCTGATTTGGAGTGTTCGCAGAGTATAAAATATTGCAAATATTTTATACTAATTTTCCATCTTGGGTAACTTGCCCTAAGAGTTTTTTAGAAGCCATTTTGAGGATTTTTGGCGAGTAAAATAATCTAATTTATTTTCTATATTTGTTTGAGGTAGGTTGAATCAGATGGGGGAGAAATTGAGCATCTTTGGAGGGTTTTTAGACTCTGCTTGAAAAGGTAAAAATTGCAATATTATTTTTTATTTTTGTGTCAATTAATCATAAGGGTTTGAAGGAATTTGTAATGGAAAGGCAAGGGTTTCATCGTGAAAATTCTGCCCTTATTTTTTGAGTGGGGCGATTCACTTGTGAAGGGTGTGCAAGAATTTAGGGTGCCTTGTTTGGCCCTAAACAAGAGGCCATTAATTATTATTAATATTTGTGAATTTTATAATATTTTTATAGTGGGGTTTGGCATGAATACAAGTCTAATTTTTGAAGTTATTTTTTGATATTTACTACTATATGTGACGACTTGGTTGTGGGAGAATTGATCATTTTTGGGCCCTAACATTGGCCGATTTTGGCATAATATGCATGCTGAAATTTGTCTACAATTTATCTTCAGTTGTAGAGAGATTTTTAGAGTGGATTTTTTGACAAAAAGAGGATATTAAAATTAGCTTTGGCGCATTGGTAGTTTGGAGGGATAAACACATCAATTCGGCTCCCCTTCATCATTCAGTGTGGGCCATTGTGGGCTAAATCTCATAAGGTATTTTTAAATTTATTTTTGAATATGTGGAAGCATAAATTTTCAGTTTGGTGATGCATATACTACCCTAGGGTTATCTAGTTTTAAATTTTCATAATTCAATTTTTGTTTGGGTTTGTTAAGAGTTTATTGGAAAACTCTTGATGACATTCTTCACTCAATTAAAAAATCAAAAACATTATGCAAAGCTGACCCAAAGTAAACTACTTGAGAGAGTTACCTTGTTGTTGCAATCTTTTTGGTTGTCCAGAAATTATCATTTGAGGTCGCTATAAAGGGTTTTTAGCCTGCCTTCTTACGGCTATCCTTGGTTGGACTATACATTCAATAATAAAAAAATGTTCCTTTTCCAATCAAGCATTGGAAAGACTCTATTTCCATGAAAAATGAGATCTTTAGTAATCACAAACTTGTCAACCTTCATTGTGTTACCTCCATCTTCAAATGCAATCCCATATGCTTGACCTATTCTTGGGTAGGAAACAAACTCAATTACTCTTCCTTTTTTATCCTTGTACCTACACGCAGAACAAAATCATTAAGGAAAATAAGGGTTCCCATTATCACTTCTTCATCCCTTATAAACATGATGCCAACTCTCTCTCATTACTTACAACCATCCCATAATCTCCACTTAAATTATGGATGTCTGAAAACTCAGTCACATTATTCCAAGCACAACTAACTATAACCTTGCATTTCCTTCTCCAAAATCAGAGTGATAGTGGCCAAAACCTCTTCTACAAATGTCAACAAAGTGAGAATGATGCTAGAAATGTTGCATGTAATAGGTGAAAAGTTGGTGTAGTAGTTATCTGTAGTGTCCCCCTTTTTGGCATAATTTGCTTATGAATCCTTACCTTGGTTTGTTCCTACAAGACTAAGGGAAAGAAAGGGGAGGGAAAATAATGGGGCTATTCAAAGTGCAAAAAGGTGAAAGGTACTTAAATATTCTAGTTTTTTGTTGAGTTATGAAATAAGTACTTTTGATCTAATTTTCACTTAAGGGACCTTTAAGGGTCATTAGAGCCTAAACTCTCAAACAAGATTTTAAAAAGATAAAGTTACTTATGATTCAAAAAACACATCCCTCCAACTTGTGCGCCACCCTTGGGGATGATTATAAAAAGTAATTGAGGATTCATTTGGAAGGTTATATCTAATTTTGATATTGAATAATTGATCAAGTATGTCAATCTTGTTCATCACATCTTAAAGAAAAACACTTTTAAGAGTGTTAAGGGTTTGGGGACGAAAACCTCCATTCCTACTTCTTGGTCATCTCTATTCAAGGTCTGTAGTTGAGCTTCAAAATTGAATTATTGCATGAAAATGGATTCACAAGGGTGATTTTCGACACCACCTTCATAAAGGAATATTGTAAACCATATAGAGAGCTGATTTTTGAATAATTTACGTCTTGGAGAGTCGGACCTAGCGTTGGGAGATTGTTATAAAGATTTAGAGTCATTCCCTTTGGTGGTGGCTTGATTGATTTAAGAAGAAGACCCCTCTTGAGAGTGATGTGTTACATGGAGACCCTTGAGGGTTTGAAGAATTATTGGAAAATTTATCCCACTTGGGAAACTTGCCTAAGGCATCATAAAATGCCAATTCGATGGTCAATTTATGACGTAAAATAATCTAAATTATTTTATATTTTTTTCTGAGGTAGGGCGAACACGTTCGAGGAGGAACTCAACTTTTTTTTAGGGATATTAGACTCCAATTCGACAAGGTAAATTTATAATATTATTTCAAAAAAAAAAGGAATAAAATCACAAGGTTTTGAAGGCTTTTGTGATATAATAAAAAGATATAAATTCAGGTATTTATTACAATTAAATCAAAAGTTGGGCATCTCACTTGAAAGGGTAGTTGCAAGGGTTTGGGGTGCTTGTTGGCCCTAGCTCATTGGATAAATATTAGACTTAATATTTGTAATATTTTTTGATATTTTTTTAGCTTGTTCGTTGAGGGTTTGAACCTCATTAATCATTGGATGTTCTTAAAATTATAGAGTGAATTTATGTGGTAATTTTCTAGCTTGCTTACGAAAATTGGTGATCTAATTTTCTCTTGTTTAGTGACCAGTTTGGGGGTCTATTTTCAAATTACTTTGGCTAGAATTTATCATTGGTTTGATATAATATTGTAAGCTATTTTTCAAAGTATTTTCTAGTAGGGTTGGTGAGTCAAAGGAAGGCTTGGGATTATTCATTTTGGGAATATATATTCAGCTAAGGTGATCACCATTTCCAAGTATCCATTAAAATAATTTACATCATCTTTTAGAGTGTATTTTTTAGTTCTTAGAATGGATATTAATGGTTTTAATTGTGGATTAATTTATACCCTAGTGGAATTTAGCATTTTGTTCACTTTGGAAAGCTGTTGTAGTTTGTTTAATAGACCTAGAGTGGCTAGTCTATTCTATTATTTTCAATTTTTTTATTGGGGTGAATAGTAATCATTATAATCATGGATTAATTTCTACCCTAGTGGTGTTTAGCATTTTGTTCACTTTGGAGAGGTGTTGTGGTTTGTTTGATAGACCTGGAGTGGATGGTATATTCTATTATTTTCAAAAAAATTATTGGGGTTTGTGCCCAATCCCATTATTGCTTGTTTATCCCAAATTGAGGACATTATAGTGGTATCAAAGCCATATTTTAGCTATAGTATGCGGTGAAGGGTTTGATACATCTATGGTAATAAAGAGGTTAAGTATTAGTTAAAGAATAGTAGGAGGGAAGTAAGGCTTCCACCAATTGGTTCACTTGAGCAGGATCAAGTCATGGGTGACATGAGACACTAGGAGAGAGAGAGTGAGAGGAGAGATAGGTTAACTAAGGAGAGGTCTGATAAGTATTCTTAGACTCAAGAGAGGATGACAACAATGATGGAGGGGTTTTTTCATTCCCTTAATGAGATAGGTAGCTTAAAGACTCATTGGAGATAGTGGGGCTTTAGTGAGCAAGATGGATTCAGATACTCCCCCTTTAGGAAATTGAGCATCTACACATAAGCGCACCTAGCCTACATTTATTCAAAGGGAGGAGTGTGCACCAAAAATGGAGGGGTTACCTAGCCCACGTGAGGAGTTGGAGAGGGAGATGGATGAGTCGTTACCTTATCCACGATGTTTAAAAAAACTAACTTTTTCCAAGTTTTCAACTTGGAAATGGGGACAAAGTGGACCTAGGATTAGTCAGAGGCAAAGGGGCATCCATGGAAATCTCCAGCATGCATTGGGTAAGTTATCTCTCTCCATATTTGATGGTTCATAGAGGAGCTCAATGAGGGCATGGGTTCAAAAGGTAGATACCTTATTTTTTCTTCGACTTATGGAAGAGGGAGAGACCATTTAGTTTGCCAATATGCATTTAGAGCAACCCAAAATTGGTGATATCATGGTTTGATCACATAGGGGAATCAACACATACACTCCTATGAGGAGTTCAGTAGGAGGTTGATTGATGGGTTTGATAGACTGGATTTGGAATTTCATTTTCATGATTTAGTGCAATTGAGGCAAAAGGCCTCAATAAACGATTATGTCATGGAGATTCAGAGACTTTTAGTCATGGTGACTGCTATTTTAGATAAGAAACTAGTGGTGTTGTTCATAGAGGGCTTGGTTGATTCCTTACAGAGATTGGTCAAGGCATTTGATCCACCTTCATTGAGAGAGGCCATCTAAAAGGCCTATGATTTGGAGTCTTCTACTCTAAGGGGCAAATTTACACCTTTGGTATATCTAAAGAATATTTTTTCCCACCTATAGAGAACTAAAGAGGTGGTGCTTTGGGGCATCCTCAAAATATCTATACAGGGCCTCCAAAGGCCATTCATGTGGGTCCCATGATTAGACCAAACCAACCAAGTTTGGGGCAGTAGAAGGAGGTACCACGTAATATCTTTGATGTGAAAAATGAGTTGAGAAGGAAAGGTCTTTGTTTCACATGCAAGGATCATTAGGAGAAGGGATACAATTACTATCACAAAGGGAAAGTACACTACATCAAGTTACTTCCCAAAGAGGAAAATGAGGAGGAAGTTGGGACAGCGAAATATGAGGACACCTTAGAGATAGAGAAAGAAGAGGAGTTGAGTGGCACCTTAGCATCACTTTCAAGGGATCCTAAGTATTATCACTTGAAAGTGAATGGATTATTGTAGGGAACCCCTATCACCATAATTATTGATAGTGGGGCAACTCATAATTTCATTGATAGAGGATTAGTAACATCATGTGAGCTACAATCTATAGAGTTTAAAGGATTCAGAGTCCCTATGGCAGATGGATTCACTATCCCTTGTACTACTAAGGTTCTAAAGCTTAGTCTCACTCTGGAAAGGTATGTGGCTGAAGATGATTTTCATGTGATTGGCATAGGGGAGACTAATATGGTCCTTGGTATTCATTGTTTACACTCATTTGGCAAGTACACTGAAAACTACCAAATTGTGGAGCTAAAATTCATAGTAGGTAATGTGATTGTTTTGCATGGTTTTCTTGATAGAGAGGCCCCTTCTACAAATAGTATGTTGGGAGGATGTTTCATAAGCATGAGGAAGATTGAAAATTAGGATGCTACTAGACATCAAATACAACCCCTTCTTTCCAAATTAGAACCCTTTACAAGGCAATTGGTAAGTGTTACAAATATTGATTTTTGTCATGCTTGTATTGGGAGGGATGAGATGAGAATTGATTGCCAAGGGCAACCCAAAATTTTCTTTGGGAAACAACCTATTCCTTCCTACAAGAGTGGAAATGGAGGTGTTTTAAGGAAAATGAGGCCCTTTTTGGGTTTTGAATGCATTAAAACTACAAGTAGTTATTCACAAGGTTCGAATGGTAAAAAAGGTTTGTCTTTTCACTTACAAAAGAATGTTAAACACAGTTGGGATTACCTATGGATTCTTTTGGGTATTAAAAACAATTTATTGTGTATATGAAAGCCAATGGAAAGAGCTGGAAAAAGTTGTTTGAAATTTGAATTTTTTGGTTTCAACTTTTTGAGCCAACAAAACAAGTCCAACCACATAAAAGAATAAAGAATTAGCACTTTAAGCACACACTATAGCCCAAGATGGGGAAGACACATACCAAAGTACATTATGAAATATACCACATAGAAAAATCTAATTTTAAAAGGTAGGTACAATAGTATGTAGAAGGACAAAACTGATTTTTCTGGTAAAATCTAGCCAATGGTGTATTCTAAAAATGTTCATGATGAAGCACACTTTTAGCATAACCAAGAAAGGGAGGTACAATAATATATTGGGGATTGGTGGAGGCTTTGGTTTGGTCAATTTAATGTTATTCCTATGCATAAAGTAATGGAAGGAATTCAAAAGGGAATGTCATACCACATGTTTTGAGGCACACTCAAGAGAGGTTGCATCTATGTAATATTTGCATTCAAGGTATGTTTCAAGATGAGATCATAGTTACTCATTTCCAAATTTTGGGAACATTAATCACCATGAGAAGCTACATCAAAAGCAAACAAGCAAGGTATGTATTAATTCTTTGAGGTTATGAGTTCTTGGGAGATGGTCATGACACACTGAGCCTATGGGGGTAACCATTAAGATACATGTTTAGCAAGTGGGGAGTTCAAGATGAAGCTTATTTCTAATGAGAAGCCATTTTAGTTGGTAAGTGAATCATGAAGAATGTGGGGAGAACCCCAGAGCTTTTACAATTTCTTGAGGAGATAATTTTGGGTGGGAAGGACTATAATGTCCCCCTTTATAGCATAACTTTCTTATGGACCCTTAGCTTGGTTTGTTACCACAAGACTAAGGGAAAGAAAGGGGAGGGAAAATTAAGGGGGTTATTCAACGTGCAAAAAGATGAAAAATACTTAAATATTCTAATTTTTAGATGAGTTGTGCAAAAAGTACTTTTGATCCAATTTTCACTTAAGGAATCTTGAAGGGTCACTAGAGCATAAACCCTCAAAAAGGAGTTTTAAAAAGATAAAGTTGCTTATGATTCAAAAGACACATCCCTCCAAATTGGGTGCCACCCTTGGGGGATGATTATAAAAATAAATTGAGAATTCATTTGGAAGGTTATGCCTATTTTTGATATTGAATCATTGATCAAGTATGTCAAGTTTGTTCATCACAACTTGAAGATGAAAAGCTTCAAGAGTGTTAAGGGTTTGGGGTCGAAAACCTCCATTCCTACTTCTTGGATAGCTTTATTCAAGGGCTGTAATTGAGCTTCAAAATTGCATGATTGCATGCAAAAGGATTTATAAGGGTGTTTTTGGACACCACCTTTGTCAAAGAATATTTCAAACCATATAAAGAGTTGGTTTTTGGATAATTTTCAGCCTTGAAGAGTGATGAATTGCATTGGGAGATTTTTAACAAGGTTTAGAGTCATTCCCTCAGGTGACAACTTGTTTGGATTAAGAACACCCCTATTAAGAGGGTTGCACTACACAGAGACCCTTGAGAGTTTGAAAAATTATTAGTGAATTTATTCTCCTTGGGCGACTTGCCTAGGGCATCACAAGAGGCTAATTAGGTGGTCAATTAGTGAGGAAAAATAATCTAAATTATTTTATATATTTTTCTGAGGTGGGGCAAATATGTTTAAGAAGTAATTGAACCTTTTTGGTGGGATTTTAGACTCCAATTCAACAAGGTAAATTTATTAAATTTATTTTGATTTTTTTGGGAATAAAATAACAAGGTTTTGGAGGGTTTTTTTGAGCAAATAAAAAGGTATAAATTTTGGATTTTTTTTTTTTTTAAATCAGAAGTTGGACGACTCACTTGGAAGGGTAGTTACAAGGGTTTGGAGTGTTGGTTGGCCCTAAATCATTGGACAAATATTACCCTTTATATTTGTAATATTTTTCCAACTTGTTAGTGGAGGTTGTGGACCTCATTAATAATTGGATGTTCTTAAAATTATTAAGTGAATTTATGTGGTAATTTTCCAGCTTTCTTTGGAAAATTAGCAATCTAATTTTCTTTTATTTAGTGGCCAATTTGGGAGTCTATATTTGCCTAGAATTAATCACTGGTTTTATATAATATTGTAAGCTATTATTCAAAGAGTTTTCTGCCAGGGTTGGTGAGTCAAAGGAAGGCTTAGGATAACTAGTTTTGACAATATATATTCAGCTAAGGTGATCATAATTTCCAAGTATTCAATACAATAGTTTGCATCATCTTTTAGAGTATATTTTCAGTTCTTGAAGTGGATATTAATGGTGAGGTGTGATATTTCAATGCTAGAACATGTAATAGTGACATTATCAACAATAATAATCTGAAATCAAAAATTCTAACCTTAATGGGTCTCTAGACATCACTGTGATCCCATAATATTATGCACAATTTTTTTTGAATTTGATTAAAAAGATCTATGCTCTATATCACAAGTAGTCTCCTTTACCTTATCGTCCTTTTTAGCATGTTGTTTATGACGACTTAAATATTACAATGGCATAGGAGGGAGTGATGAATTTTAAATATGATCATCACTATCATACCTTGGGCTACCAAAAAAAATCTTATCCTCCTTTGGTGAAGTGGGGTTTGTGGAGATACCTCCAACATTTTTATCCTTGTGATTCCCAATATTCTCTTCAAACACGACTCTCCACACTTTTATGAAAATAAGTCAATTTCTCATCTTTAAAAAGTTCAAAGGATGCCACATTTTCCTCCACTTTAATGTCTTCACATTCAACAAGTGACTCCCTATCTTCCTTGATTTCATCTATATTTTGTTGACACATGCATAGAGCATTTTCTTGGTTCTTGCAAAGTCATGAACACCATCAACTAGTTTCTTATAGATTATTGTTCTGAAAATTCCATCAAGTTGAACATCAAAAATATCATCCAATAATTGGGATTTAATCAAAAAATTATCTCCCCATTCTTGTAAATCTATCTTTCTTTCTTCCTTGGGCTTGTGCTCCTTGATTTCTCCCTCTTCACTCATCGTCAAGGGGGAATTATTTTCCCTAATTTTTTGTAGGTGTTATTTTGTTTGGATGACTATCAACTTAGCTTCCTTATCTCTCCTTATCCATTCATCACATCTTTCTTGGGTCCTCATTACATCCTTTGCTCTTGAAAATCTAATTTTTTCTCTTTAACCCTAACATTTTATCCATTTGAATCCATATCTTTCCCTTTAGAGGGCTCTTCATTTTCAGTTTGCTTGGTGGATTCCTCTCTGGTCAACATGATCTTTTGTGATGATGAAGTATCCATCACTTCTACAGACCCATTTTCTTCTTCTAAGGGAGACTCTTGAGGTATAAAACTTAACCCTACAAATTTCATCCATGCCTTGGGGCCCATTGCCTTTAGTTATTTATGAGATTATTTCATAGCTTGCAATATCTCTTCTATGGCTTCTTGTGTTGTCTTCATCTTTCTGTCAATGCCCTACATGAAAAATATTCTACAAATAACTCACTACCCATAGCTAGCCAAAAAATGACTCTAATACTACCGAAATATCCCTTTTAGGAAAGAATTAGAAGAATTTGAGTTTTACAACAAACCCTAACATAAACACGTGTAATTTATGATTTTCTGATTCAAAGCCTAATAAAATAAAATTTGAACTTTTGTAGATGCCAATTTTAGGAAATAAATACAATATTGCATTCACCAAAATACTTGCCAAAAATTATAAATATTACCGCTGAATATAGTTACTTCAAAAATTATTTTTGAATTAAATATATGATTGAAAATTACAAATAAACACTAGTTAAATATAATAATATTTAGTTTCCACCCTCAACAAATCATCCCATAATATCAAATTTAATCCTTCCACGTGGGTCATTGCCCTAGGGAAGGTCTCCAATGGTGTTGGCTATCTTATCAAAGTATGCAATAGGTTTGCTGCCCTAGAAAAGGGCCTCCAATAGCTACCTCCCCTTCATAATGTCTTCAAAATGCTATACTCCATATCCAAACTACCCTAATAATCTAAAAGTACCAATTTTTACTCAATGTAACCCTGGAAATAAAGTTACCCCATTGAATATTAAAGGTTTTCCTACTTAATTCAATCTTATGGGGGCTGGAAGCATCCCATTATTGACCAAAAATTCTCCAGACTGAAGATTATTCCATTTCATGATTGTCTCCATTTATGTGCCAGCAAACAAAGTGTTTGACCAACTAAAATTTTGAAAACAATACAATTATTTATGACGATGTGTCTTAAAACCCATAAAGCATGATTTCCACTACAATAACCCCACTAATTTCCAATTGGGTTACCATGCTTAGGGAAGCAAGATAACTTCCATCTTGCTCACTTCCAGATACAAAATTTATGAACTCAACATCCCCTTTTATTGAAATATTTCTTTTAAGAGCATGTGTATGGATTAGGAGCTGAAAACATCTATGATAGAACTATTGTTCTAAAAATGAAAACATGGGATTTACCTTGTGTCCATCCAAAGCATTAAAAAGTTGTTGTATCTCCATGATGTAAGGAATGATGGATCCCCTTTGTAGTGACTCATCCTTCATTATGTTGTTAGGATGCATAGGAAATTTTACATGACTCTTCCTAATTCTTTTTATATGCCAAGTGCAAGAGGTGGAGAACTCAATAGTGACACTTACCTTGATCCTAACCAAACCATTTGGATCCCATATGCACAAACAACCTTGGAATTGAATCGAAGAATCTACATGTTCATCACTACAAATTATGTTCTTGGTCTCAATACACATCTCATAATACCACTTAGGAGCATGATTATAAGTTGAATTAACAATAATATGAGGAAATAATGTTTAGTCCTATCAATCATACCATAGATTTTGACTAGAGGGTAGTCATATCCAATTTCCAACACAAGCAATCACAGATTGGACATCACATCTGAAATTATCAACATTATTCTGAATTTGTTGGCCCCAATTTTGAGTTATCTCATTGTTGTTTGTTGCAAGAGAACCTTTGGATGTGAGGTGACATGTATTTGGACCTTGCATTTTTCCCATGAGCTCAAACCACCAAATTTTCATGATCCAACTAATGTTCACTGCATATTCATTATGTTCCTCTAAGGTGACGTTTGATCTTTCAATGCTAGAACATGTAATAGTGACATTATCAACAATAACTATTCTAAAATAAAAAATGCTAACCTTAATGGGTCTCCATACATCACTGTGATCCCATAATATTATGCATAATATTTTTTTAATGTGATAAAAAAGATCTATGCTCTATATTACAAGTAGTCTCCTTTACCTTATCATCTTTTTTAACATGCTGCTTATGATGACTAAACTATTACAATGGCATAGGTGGGAGTGATGAATTTTAAATATGATCATCACTATCATACCTTGGGATACCAACAAAAAGCTTATCCTCGTTTGGTGAAGTGGGGTTTAAGGAGATACCTTCAACACTTTTATCCTTGTGATTCCCAATATTCTCTTCATACATGACTCTCCACAATGTTATTATGAAAATAAGTCAATTTATCATCTTTAGGAAGTTCGAAGGATGTCATATGTTCCTCTACTTTGATGTCTTCACATTCAACAAGTGAACCCCTATCTTCTTTGATTTCATCTATATTTTGTTGACACATGCATGGAGCATTTTCTTGGTTCTTGAAAAGTCATGAACACCATCAACTAGTTTCTTATTGGTCATTTTTATAGAAATCATAGCAAGTTGAACATCAACATTATCATCCAATAATCTAGATTTAATCACAAAATTCTCTCCCCAATCTTGTAGATCTAACTTTCTTTCTTCCTTGGGCTCGTGCTCCTTGATTTCTCCCTCTTCACTCGTCATCAAGGGAGAATTATTTGCCCTAATTTTTTGCAGGTGTTATTTTGCTTGGAAGACTACCAACTTTACTTCCCTATCTCTCATTATCCATTCATCACATCTTTATTGGGTCCTCATTACATCCTTTGCTATTGATAATCTAATTTTTATTCTTTAACCCTAACATTTTGTCCATTTGAATCCATATCTTGCCCTTTAGAGGGCTCTTCATTTTCAATTTACTTTGTGGATTCCTCTCTGGGCAACATAATATTTTGTGATTATGAAGTATCCATCACTTCTATAGATCCTTTTTCTTCTTCTAAGGGAGACTTTTGAGGTATAGGACTTAAACCTACAAAATTCATCCATGCCTTGGGGCCCATTGACTTTAGTTCCTTCTGAGATTATTTCATAGCTTGCAATATCTTTTCCATGGGTTTTTTGTGTTGTCTTTATCTTTCTATCAATTCCCTACATGAAAAAGAGTTTATAAATAACTCACCACCCATAGCTAGTCAAAAAATGACCCTAATACTACTAAATGCTAGAAATAGTCATTGATGTTTGTGATATTGTCATTGATGTCCAAGGAAGCAGGTGTTATTCTGCATTAATGCCAAAAGATGAGTTGAACATACTTGCAGTGTTAATCAGATTTCTCCAATGCCTTTACTTCACAATCTTGTCAAGTCAAGTTGGATGAAAAGTCTAAACAAGTCAAGCCAAGCAATACAAATTGGAGTTCAGCATGACTTAACTTCCCTTTATTTCTCAATTCAAGCAATTGGGAAACTATGAATCGGTCTAGTGAAGAAGTGATCAAGGATTCGCAAGTGCTTTACTTCTCTTGTGATTAAATGCTAAGCAAAGTGAAAAGTTAGAAATGGTCTAGAGAAGAAGTAATCAGGGTTTTGGGAGCATCTTACTTATCTTATGATTATAAGCTAAATAATGTGGGAAACCCAAAAGGGTCTAGCGAAGATGTGATCAGGGATCTGCAAGCATGTTACTTCTTTATGTTGATAAGCTAAGAAGAGGTAAAAAATCGAAAGGGTCTAGATGAAGTAATTAGGATTTTGAAGAGGGAATGTTTCTCTCAAGTTGATAAGTCAAGTAATGTCAAAAACTTGAAAGGGTTTAGACAAGGCAATCAAGATTTTAGAGTGGATTTACTTCTCATATTTACATAAATCAAAGGATGGAAAACCTAAAATAGTCTTGAAGAATTCCTTTGGAGGAATTCTTTCAAAAAAAGTGGCAAGGAAAAATCTTTCAAAAAAATTGTCAAGTCCTTTTCAGAAACTGTTCCTTTACAAAAATCTGAAGGGTAATTCAAAAAGTTAGACACTTCAAAGAAAACCGAAGGGTATGTAAACCCTTTGAAGAAGGTCGGAGGACACTTTAAATAAATTTGAAGGGTATGTGAACCCTTTGAAGAAGGTCGAAAGACGGTTTGAAGAAGGTTGAAGGACACTTTGAAGAAAGCTGAAGGGTAAGTCAAAAAGTTTGAAGGGTATATGAACCTTTCCAAAAAAATTGAAAGGCACTTTCAGAAAGCCCGAAGGGTAGGTGCACCGCTGTAAAAAAAATTGAAGAGTAGTTTTGAAAGAGCCCAAATGGAAAGTGCACTATTGTAGAAAACCCGAAGGGTAACTTTAGAGAAAGATTTTGAGATAAAAAATATCAGACAAAAAGTTTGAATAAATGTCTCGGACAAAAAGTCTGAAGAAATTTGAAAAAAAACTTAAAGACTAACCATAAAGAAAGACAAGCAAAAAGTCCAAAGAAAAGAAAGCCCAAAGGAGAGAGATAAACTCAAGAAAATAGATCGAGAAAGAGAATAGCCCAAGAAAGATAAGAGCTTGAGAAATAATATGAGCTCAATAGAAAGAGCTTGAATAAGAAATTCCAAAAGGAGAGAAAGCCCGAATAGAAAGGAGTGAAAGTGAACCAAGAGAATATCGAGACACGAGATAAAAATTGATGGTTCCAAAACAAAAAAAAAAACAATGGATGACTCAAATATATGGTGACTAGCACCAAAGACAAAATGAGTAAATCCTTGATTAAAGATAGGACTAAGCAAATGGTGGTGAGCTCAAAATGGTTTACACGGGGCTTAATACTGATGGATTCAACCAATGAATCTTGATTGGGAAAGATATGCATTTATGAGATAAACTAATCAGTTGTCAAATGAAGAAAAGAGATTTGACCATTGCAAGGTGATGCATAAACTAAGGCACGAGAAACGTGCAAGTATAAGCCATCTTTAATGAGGGCCTGTTTAGAGAAGTTGGATGTGAATGCAAGGAGAAGCTAAAAAACCCTAAAAGGTAGTTCAATATAAATGACTTCAAGAGGACTTTATGGTGAGTTGTCACTACTGCCACTGCATTTTCAAGTGTGAGAAAAAGTGTTGTTGATAAAATAAATATGCAGACACAGTAAAACATAGAGAAAAAGGATGGAGAATGAAGTGTATCTGAATAAAGCATAACCAAATGTATGCAAATATAGAGTGAGAGACATATGCAGATAGAGATTAAATAAGAAGGAAGATAGAGTACATAGACAATGAGAAGAAGGTGAGCAGTTACAGATTAGACTTGTAACAAAGAACATTGAACTAGATTCACTTGTTAATCCATCTTGTACACTAGAGTTATAGCTCCATAGTTCATGTAGGTTGGTGCCTACATCCAAACTAGGTTGGTGCTCAGTAAGGAGATTGGTATCTCTAAAGGATTGGTGTCCTTGAATGTAACTAATGAGGTTTGCTAGTAAGGCATTTTATTGTAAGGCTAAATTAGAATAGTAGATTCTAGCAGTCGATTCTCACCGTAGTTTTTCTCATTGGGTTTTTTCATGTAAAATTTAGTGTTATGTTTCTATGTGTATGACTTCTGCATTTGTTCTTTGATATAAACATGAATTTACATTTTTTATAAAAGGTTCTAAATGGACTAGTTTTAGATCATTTACTGATTCATGCCCCCCTCTCAATAGATAGATGTGTTCAACAATTGGTATTAGAGCCTAGGGTTCCTAAGGAGAAGCTTAATCAGCTCAGGTAGATTTTGGATTAGTGAACACAATGGCTAGTCAAGAAGGATCTTTATCAAACAAGGTTCCTCTTTATGATGGGTCAAACTATCTCTTTTAGAGTATAAGGATGGAAGCATATTTGTCTTCCCTAGGGTTTGATGTTTAGATGTATGTGATAAATGGATATACAGCTCCTATTATAGCTCCTATTGATCAAGCTACTAAGAAGGCTTATGAAAATAACACTAAGGCAAAGAATGTTATTCTTTGTGGACTGTAAAACTTAGAGTTCATCAAATTCATGCATTGTACAAATGCACAAGGCATCTAGGACAAGCTAAAAAGTATCTATGAAGTAGACATCAAAGTGAATCAAGCTAAGCTGCAAACATACAAAGGCCAGTTTGAGAGTTTAAAGATAATTGATGAGGAGAAGATTAAAGACTACCTTCTCAGGGTAGATGAGATTGTGAATGCTATCAGAGGACTTGGAGAAATAGTAGAAGAGCCAACTATTGTTAAAAAGGTCTTAAGGACTTTTCCATCAAGATATGATTCAAAAATCTCTACAATAGAATAAGCAAGAGACTTGCATAAGCTCACTATTGATGAGTTGCACAAAACATTCATAGCCTATGAGATGAGAATGGGAGAGACAGACACAATTAAAAGAGAAGATGCATTAAAAGTAGCAAATATAGTTAAGGATGAAATAGCCATGTCAAAATCTGAGGAGTCTAATGAAGAAAAAAGCAACTTTGTTAGAAAGCTAAAGAGAGGATCTAAAAAGTACAAAGGTAAATTACCTTTCAAATGTTTCAACTATGGAAAAATAGGACACTTTGCTGCTAAATTTCTTCATATAAAGGGAGAAAATTTTGAGCAAATGGAGAACAATAAAAAGGTAAAACCCCATAATACATATAAGAAAAACTTCTCTAAGAATAAGGGCTTATACACAAAAGAAGACAACTAAAAGAAAGACAATGATAGTGACAGTTTGGATGATGACCGGGACTGTGCTTTTGTGGCTAGGGGAAATGAATACCTATTCATGGCAGAAGAATCTACATCCTCTAATCAAGAACAAGGGGAAGATAAAAATTAGGATGAAGAAGAGGAAGGTCAAATTGATCTAGAAGGATAACTAGTTTGTGCTCTAGGAGATATTGAGAAACTAAGAAAAGAGAACTCTAAACAGAGGAAGCTTGGGCAAAAGGAACTTTAGAAATCTAATCAAATGATAGTGACTCTGAAAACTAAATTTAAGGAGGCTAAAAGAATAGAAGAGGTAGTTAAAATGGAACTGCACTCCAAAATTGAAGAGTGTATAAAACTTGGAGTAGAAATAGTAACCTTGAGAAAAGAACTAGATAAAAGTCTAAAGATGACAAAAGGGTTAGACATCTTAAATGAATTAATCAGCTATCAAAAACTCTCAAATGAAAAATTAGGTATTGGATATGCGAAAGGTAAAGATTCCTCAACTAGTATGTCAACTAGTCTATATGACAACTTCAAGATAGGAGTAGCAGAAACAAAGAAAGTGAATGATAGCAAGGATAATAAGATTGAATCAAACAAAGTTGATGAGAAGAGAATTTTTTTTGAAAGGAAGCATGAAATCAAAGATCCAAAAGGATACACCAAAGTTGTATATTTGAATAAATAAAAGGTTAGGAGAGTTCAATACAAGGCACCAAGAAATGTTACAACCAGGTATTACTCATCCTTTTATGGTTATTGTTACAATTGTAATCAATTTGGTTATAGGGCTATTGAATATAGATTTGTGCCTACAAGAAGAACTAACTTTGTAAGTAGAAACACATTTACTCCTCTGTTAGATTCAAGTACAATATGCTATAATTTTAATAACTTTGGTCATATAGCCAAACACTGTAGGACTAAATTTATAGTGTCAAAAGTAAAGAAAGGCAAGTCTTCTAATAAGAACAAAGGCCCACAGGTTATTAATAAAGAAAATAAGATGACATATGAGAAGCCCAAGGAAATGTGGAGAGTGAAAAATCAATCCTTGATCGCTCAAACAACACTCCATGCCAAACAGTAGAATTTATGGGTAATAGATAGTGGGTGCTCAAAGCACATGACTAGTGACAAAAGTAAGTTTGTCAAGCTAAGCAAGTGCAAGAAAGGAACTGTTAGTTTGGAAGATAATAATGCATTAAGAATCAAAGGTAAAGTAACCATGCATATAGATGGTAAGATTCCTACTCATGATGTACTCTATGTTAAAGGACTTAAGCACAATATGCTAAGCATTAGCTAAATGTGTGATAATGGATATAAAGTCATATTTTATGCTGAACGTTGTAAGTTGAAGAGATCTAGAAAAATAGTTAGAAAAGGAAAATGGATCAAAAACAACATCTATAATCTTGTTGAGGTAAACAATAATAGTTTCCTCATAAGAAAGGTTGATGAAAGCTGGCTATGGCATAGAAGAATGGGTCATGTCAATTTTGATAATTTAGTCAAAGTAAGTTCAAAGAAGTGTGTAAGACATATGCCCATAATCACCAACCCATAGATACTACATGCAGAGAATGCCAATTAGGCAAGCAAACAAGGGTCAAGTTTCAGACAAAAAAATGCAACAACAAAGCCTCTACAAATAGTTCATACTAATCTATGTGGACCTACCAAGACTAAAAGATCAAAAGGAGTTCAAAACTTCATGTTATTTGTTGATGATTACTCAAGAATGACATGGATAACCTTCTTAAAGGAGAAATATCAAGCCTTTGAGAGATATAAGATCTTTAGAGCCATGGTTGAATACGAAATGGGAAGAAAAATCAAATGCCTGAGATCTGACAAAGGTCGAGAATTCACTTCAAATGAAGTCATAGAATACTATGAGAAACATGGGATTAAAAGGCACTACTCTACTGCAAGAACTCCTCAACAAAATGGATTTGTTGAAAGAAAAAATATGACTGCCAAGAAGATGGCTAGAACAATTGATGAGTTGTAATGAAGCCGACATGGATGAAAATTGGTTGAAAGCCATGGAGGAAGAACTGAATCAAATAGAAAAGAATAAACTTGGGAATTAGTTCCTAGACCTTGAAACAAAAATGTAATATAAACAAAATGGGTTTACATGAACAAACTCAATGAAGATGGCGTTGTTGTAAGGAATAAAGCAAGATTAGTATGCAAGAGATATGCACAAGTAGAAGGCATAGATTTTGAAGAGACATTTGCTCCAATGGCAAGACTGGAGGTAATAAGAATGTTCTTGGTATTCTTTATTCACAAGAAGTTCAAGGTATATCAAATGGATGTGAAGTTAGCATTCCTAAATAAAACTTAGAAGAGGAAGTCTACATTGAATAATCAAAAAGATTTTAGTTAGCAGAAGAAGATTATGTGTGTAGACTAAAAGAAAGCTTTGTATGGTTTAAAACAGCCACCTAGAGCATGGTATTCATGATTGGATCAATATATGTAATGACAAGGATTCAAAAAAAAGTGTATAGATAGCAATTTGTACTTTAAATTAGAAGGTGAACATAATTATTATTGTTTATGTAGATGATATTATCTTTGGAGGTGGCAATAGTAACATGTGCAACGAATTTGCCACACAAATACAAAATGAATTTGAAATGTCTATGCTAGGAGAACTCTCTTTCTTTCTTGGACTATAGATTTCACAAACCAAGTATGTGAAGGAGATTTTCAAGAAATTTGGCATGGAGGACAACAAACCAGCTAATACTCCTATGATAACTAGATGTAAGTTGAGCAAAGAAGATGAGTCCGCTGATGTGAAAAATGCATTATATAGATCAATGATAGGTAGCTTGTTGTACTTAACAGCATCAAGACTAGACATCATGCAGGTCATGTGCATGGTTGCAAAATTTCAAGCAGCCTCCAAGGAATCACATGTCAATACTCTGAAAAGAATCTTTAGATAAATCAAAAGCGTAGTTGACTATGATTTGTGGTACCCTGCAACTGAATAGTTCATGTTGTTTGCGTATGTAGATGATGACTGGGTAGGAAGTGTGGATGACAAAAGAAGCACTAATGGTGGTGCATTCTTCCTTGGAAACAGAATTGTGTCATTTTTAAGTAAACATCAAGAATCAGTTACACTTTTTACAATAGAATCAAAGTATGTTGCAATAGTAGCAGCATGTTGCACCCAAGTCTTATGGATAAAGCAAACTCTCGAAGACATCAAAGTAGAGTATAAAGAAACTATCTCTATCTTTTTCAATAACTCAAGTGTCATAAACATATCCAAGAATCTAGTGATGCACACCAGAACTAAGCATATATCCATCAAATATCAATTTCTAAAAGAAAAGGTTGCAAATCAAGAGGTTAGAATTGAGTATGTTCCAATAAATGACCAAATTGTAGACATATTTACCAAGCCTCTTCCCAAAGAGCAATTTAAGTATCTGAGAGAGAAGTTGGGAGTAGTAGCTCCCACACCACATCACTAACTTTTCATGATAGGGAATGAATCTAGGGGGAGTATTTAAAGAACATTATTAACTCTTGGATTAAGAGAAAAGGTAGTTTGGTGATAGAACTATAGTTCCTTTACAATTTGATGACAAAGGTATGTTGGATCTAGCTTATTATGCCTGTCTATACAGAGATATGTCAATTATTGGTCTTTTAGACCAATGCTATATACACGCTCATCTAAAGTATCATGGAGTCAAAAAAGCTACATTTGAAGAGCCTTCATAGAAACTTAGGCAAATATGACATTGGCTAAGGGGAAGTCCTTCACAAAGTTCTCTAACTAGCCAGGTCTGAGGATCAGAACAACCAAGCTAATTGTGGATGTTATGGCAAGGACTCTTTGTCATTAATGTCAAAGGGGGAGAAAGAAGCATAATGAAAGGAGAAAGTAGAAAGGCATTATGATAATGTTTTTACATCAATGACAAAGGGGGAGATTGTTGGAAATATTCATTGATGTTTGTGATATTGGCATAGTGTTATTCTGCATTAATGCCAAAAGATGAGTTGAATAGACTTGCAGTGTTAATCACATTTCTCCAATGCCTTTACTTCACAATCTTGTCAAGTCAAATTGGATGAAAAGCTCGAACGGGTCAAGCCAAACAATGCAAATCAAAGTTTTGCATGACTTAACTTCCCTTTATTTCTCAACTCAAGCAATGGGAAAAGTTTGAACTGGTCTAGCGAAGAAGTAATTGAGGATTCGCAAGTGCTTTACTTCTCTTGTGATTATAGGCTACGCAAAGTGAAAAGTCTGAAATGGTCTAGAGAAGAAGTAATCAGGGTCTTAGGAGCATCTTAATTTTCTTATGTTTATAAGCTAAGAAATGTGGGAAAACCGAAAGGGTCCAATGAAGAGGTGATCAGGGATTTGCAAGCACATTACTTCTTTATGTTGATAAGCTAAGTAGAGGTAAAAACCCGAAAGGGTCTAGATGAAGTAATCAGGATTTTAAAGAGGGTCTGCTTCTCTCAAGTTGATAAGTCAAGTAATGTCAAAAACCTAAAAGGGTCTAAAAGAGGCAATCAATATTTCTTAGTGGCTTTAATTCTCACACGTACATAAGTCTAGAAGGATGGAAAACCTGAAATAGTGTTGAAGAATTCTTTTGGATGAATTCTTTCAAAAAAATTGTCAAGTCCTTTTTCAAAAAACTGTCCCTTTACAAAAATATGAAGGGTACATTCAAAAAGCCGAAGGACACTTTGAAGAAAACTGAATGGTATGTGAACCCTTTAAAGAAGGCTGAAGGACACTTTAAAGAAAGCTGAAGGGCATGTGAACCCTTTAAAGAAGGCCAAAGGACACTTTGAAGAAGGCCGAATGACACTTTGAATAAAGCTGAAGGGTAAGTTGAAAATTTTGAAGGGTATATGAACCTTTTCAAAGTCGTTGAAGGGCACCTTTCAGAAAGCCCGAAGGGTAGGTGCATCATTGTAAAAAAAACTGAAGGGTAGTTTTGAAAGACCCTGAAGGGCAAGTGCACCATTGTAAAAAACCCGATGGGTAACTTTGAAGAAAAAACTTGAGAGAAAATACCCAGACAAAAAGTCTGAAGAAATTCAAAAAAGACCTTGAAGACCAAAAAGAGAGACGAGCAAAAAGTCCAAAGAAAATAAACCCTAAAGGAGAGTTAAACTGGAGAAAATAGCCTAAAAAAGAGAATCGATCGAGAAAAAGAAGAGCCTGAGAAATAATATGAAGAAGATGAGCTTGATAGAAAGAGCCTGAATAGGAAATGCCAGAAGGAGAGAAAGCTTGAATAGAAAAGAGTGAAAGTAAACCAAGAGAATATTGAGACATGAGATAAAAATTGATGGTTCCAAAATAGGGAAATAGAAGATGACTCAAATAAATGGTGACTAGTTCCAAAGATAAAATGAGTATATCCTCGATTAATAATTGGACTAGGAAAATGGTAAGCTCAACAAGGTCTACACAGGGCTCGAGACTGATCGATTCAACCAATCAATCTCGATTTGGGAAGATGTGCATTTATGAGATAAACTAAGCAGTCATCAAATGAAGAAAAGAGATTTGACCATTGCAAGGTGATGAATAAACTAAGGCACGAGAAACGTGCAAGTATAAGCCATCTATAATGAGAACTAGTTTAGTGCAGCTGGGTATGAACACAAGGAGAAGATGAAAAACCCTAAAAGGTAGTTCAATATAAATAGTTTCAAGAGGACTTTATGGTGAGTTGTCCCTACTGCCACTACATTTTCAAGTGTGAGAAAAAAGTTGTCAATAAAATAAATATACAGACAAAGTAAAATGCAGAGAAGAAGGAAGGGGAATGAAGTGTATTTTAATAAAGCATAACCAAATCTATGTAGATACAAAGTGAGACATATGTAGACAGAGATTAAGCAAGCAGGGAGATAGAGAAAATAGATAATGAGAAGGTGAGAAAAAATAAATTAGACTTGTAACAAAGAACATTGAACTGGATTCACTTGTGAATCCATCTTGTACACTAGAGTTATAGCTCCATAGTTCAGGTGGGTTGGTGCCTATATACAAATTAGGTTGGTGTTTAGTAAGGAGATTGGTGTCTCCGAAAGATCAATGTCCTTGAATGTAACTAATGAGGTTTGCTAGTAAGGCATTTTATTGTGAGGATAGATTAGAATAGTAGATTCTATCATCTGATTCTCAACATGGTTTTTCCTTTTGTGTTTTCCACGTAAATTTTGGTGTTATGTGTTTTTTTGTGTGTATGACTTCTACATTTGTTTTTTGATTTACACATGAATTTACATTTTCTATAAAAGGCTCTAAATGGACTACTTTTAGATCATCAAGTGATTCACTCCTCCCCCCTCTCAGTAGATAGGTGTGTTCAACACTAAAATGTCCCTTTTAGGAAAGAATTAGAAGAATTCGGGTTTTCCACCAAAATCTAACATAAACACATGCAGTTTTTGATTTTTTTATTCAAAACCTAATAAATAAAATTCAAACTTATATAGATGTCAATTTTAGGGAATAAATAAAATATTTCATTCACGAAAATACTTGCCAAAAATTATAAATATCACAACTGAATATAGTATCTTCAAACCTTTTTTTTTAATTAAATATAGGACTAAAAATTACAAATAAACACTAGCTGAATATAAGAATATTTAGTTTCCACCCTCAGCAAATCATCCCATAATATCAAATTTAATCTTTCCACATGGGTCGTTGCCCTAGGGAAGATCTCCAATGGTGTTGGTTGTCTTATCAAAGTCTGCAACTGGTTTGTTTCCCTCGAAAAGGGCATCCAATAGTTGCATCCCCTTCATAATGTCTTTTAAATGCCATACTCCACATTCAAACTACCCTAATAATTTAAAATTTCTAATTTTTGCTCAATGTAACCCGTGATATAGAGTTACCCCACTAATGGTTTGAGGTTTTCCTCCTTAATTTAGTCTTACAATAAAGAGTTTCATCTCCAATGGATGCAAGTCAAGTAAAACATGCTCAAACTTATGATTTCAATTGATAAAAATAACATTATAATCACAAATGAGCATCATCTCCTTCTTTTATAACCTTATCCATCCAGAATCATTCCAAAAAGGGATGCTCCACTTGGGAAGGGAATTTTATATAGAAAAACAATTTCCCTTATAATTTCACTTAAGGGTTGACTTGCCCATGAACAAAAAGGTCCCCTCTTTAACTCTAAAACAAATTAGAATCAAGTTATCAACATAAGTCACTTTTTGGCAACTAAGACTTATTAGTATTTTACTTTAATTATTTAAATATATTTTTTATTTTAATAATAATAATATTATAATCTCAAAATAGGAGACATTACATATTGCTTGCTCTTGTTTGCGTGTTGCTAAGACCCATATTGTTTGAAGACCTTAGACTTACACACAAACTATTACCCAATCAATACTTGACCCTAGGAAAAACATAGTCAGTTGTCCAACATTAATTAATCAATCATTATTTCATAACCTAACACTGTAATTAAATATAATCATCATCTTACTCACAACCTGTCATCCCATCATTCTACTTAAGCTTGCCTTAACTATCATTTCATCTTGTCCAAAATCAGAACCTAGACATCTATCTGAGATTACCTTAGTTTAAAATCCTCCTTACATCCTAGACATTAGCCCAATCAATTCATATCACCCATTTATAACCTAATCTAAATACACTTGTCCACCTCATTTATCTTTGGCAATGAAATTTGCCTAAATCTTGAGCTAGTCAAACTCTATTTGTTGGGATATCTTCCCTTAGTCAAAACTCTTATCTAAACCAATCATCATATTGTTAGCAACCCATCACTCTATCATATTAGGCACCCATCATCCCTTTGTTAGCAACCTATCATTCATCATCACCTTGTCATCATCCTTCTAACAACCTATCACTTTATTGGTTTAGATCTAGCACCCATCATCTTATATCCCATCATTATGTTGGTTTGAATCTATCACCCATCATTATCTTGTTACTCTGTTCAACTGAATTCAACACCTATCAAAACATTGTCATTCTACTAGTTTGAACCTATAACTTTTCAATACCTTGCTATCACTTTTCATACCACTAGTCTGAATTAGACACTCATCATTCATCCAAAACTATACCCATTGCATCTCATCTAGTAAAAATTTAGAGAAGCACACTTTTATCATCATTTAAGGCAATCGTACTAGCTCAAAATCATGAGAACCTCTTTGCTTGAGGTTAAGACTCATCAAACCTCTAGTCATCTCTCATATCCAACCAATCACCTCAAAGGTAATCTTCATATACCATCCACTTGTATAATCCATGAATCCACATGGCACCGCTTACCCATGCACAAAATTTAAAGTTGGATAAGTCTCAAACCAAATTGATGATAACCCAAGGAACTTGGGTGAGCAACTTGTGGATTGTGAAGAAATCTTGAATGACATCCACCCCTTATTGGGCGATGCGAACACCCAGTATGACTTTAAATAATAATGAGAGTAAGGCCTAATTAGAATAGTTCATCTATGAAAATAAAGACCAAATCTTGACTCATCTTATTTAAATGGGAACTAAGGTACCCCATGACTTTCACCAGGACCTCTTAAATAACTTAGTCCAATGTCTTGTAAGGCATGATACTTCACATAACCATAATCCTCTATCATATCTTGCTGACCGCGAAATTGAGGGAGAACAATTTGTGGATGAAAAACCTTCCCCTAGGGACATTACCACTAATAGAGTCAAGATTGATAAGGGAAAAAACCAATTTTGAGGATCAGACGACATTGATGCAAAAACCTTCTGGAGGCCATAACTTTTGACCCGTAACTCCGTTTGAGTTCTTCCTCACACCAAAATGACCATATCAAAAAGGTTGATTCTACTCTAAGCCACTCTATCTACTTAAATGTAATATCCTTTGACAATTCTAACTTCAAACTACTGATTATAGGCTCAAGTAATATCATCAAACACTTTACATACAATGTCAAAACTTGTTATTTGTAGCTTGTTTGGAAGTTTTGGGTTCAAGGATGATATTTGCAATGATGATATGACTTGAGAGATATCATCTAAATGACTAAAAAATTAAGAGAATACAATGAAATAGCTGTATTCAATCTTTCAATGAATGTAAATGACTGAAATAACATGAATAATGAACTTACAACCTTGTCATTTCAACAAACAGTTACCATGCATACTAATGACTGATATGTAAAGACATATTGATAGACATTTTCTTTGTAACCTTATTCCTCTTTAATAATCAATTGATTATAATGGTCTTTAAGTGCCCAAAGCACTTTAAACCCCATGAAGAAATTCATCAAACAAATGGCAAATATTCTTCAATTTGTGAAAATCTAAAAATTGTTTATCGTTGACAAGAAAGTCTGAATACTATCTTAGTCTGCAAAAAAGGAAGATACAAGTCTGAATTTCAATTATCAAAAGATTCATACATATGCTTTAATGGATGCCCTCAATCTTCAGACTTAGTACTCAGAAAAATATGCAAAAACATAAGCAAATAGCAAAGGGAACCTGAAATTATTTGGAATGATGAGTAAACTGTTTGGTGAGGCCTTTTGAATTTATTTGGAATTTTTGGAGCTCTGAAAACATGAAATTTCCCTCCTTGAAGAAGGTCGCCCTTGACCTAGGATAGGAATCTCTTGCAAAAATCATTACAACCATATACCTCCTTCCTTTAACCCTTGAAATGATTGTTAGGATGGTAGGAACCAAATGCATCAATACCCACAACTGATAAGTGTCACAATGGTGAGATAGCAACCAAAATATCATTACCATAGAGTCACCCTTACTATTGTATGATAGTCCTCAGTAATAATAATTTCAACCTTAAAACACATCCAATTTGTTCTTAAAATGATCTCCAGGTAGCCAAAAAGAGTTTGAACTAATGCCCACAAAATTCAGATGCAAGGATGTGCTAATACAAACCAAAATCTGAGTATGAGTACGTAGCTTGAAACCCTCCAATGGCTAAAAATAAGCTCTAATGAAAAATCTGTAAATCATCCAATGTAACACACATTGGACCTCTGAATGAAGCCTACAATTAGGCAATAATCTTAACTGATAGTTTCACAGCCTCAAAATTGCACAACCGATGAGAGTTTTTAATCTCAAAGGCTCAATAATGGCAAAAACCCTAGCTGGTTACTTCTCCAAGCAAAACACTTTGAAACACATATCAATTCATGGATGAATGAAGCTTGGTTTGATCTTATTTTATACTTTTTATTCAAGAGGCTTACCCTTCTAGAAGCTTCAAGAAAATAATATTATTTTATTTTAGTGACTTTATGATATAATAATATATTTTAGTCACTTTTATTAAATTAATTAAATATAAGATCACTTTTTGGTATTTAATTTTTGTGATAACTGTACAATTAATTAATTTAATTACACTTTTAATTTAATTAAAATAAGTAATTAGTCATCCTTATGAAATATCATTATTTTGGACACCTTAATCAATTAATTTAATTAAATTACTCTACCTCCAAATCGGGGGCATTAGATTTGATATCGGTATTTTTTTGAGGCCAAACGTGATCATTTGAAGGGTCCAAAATTAACTTTTAATATTTTTGCGAGAATTTTCTATTTTTAGAAATTGTATATTTTTAGAACTGGATATCAACTTCGGTTGAATTTCATCCCATAGGATAATTTTAGCATTTAGGATATTTAGGGAAATTTTTAGGGTTGTGCATGCTTTCATGCAAAGGTTACCAAAAATGACATTTTTTTTCTAGATTGTAGTTTTTTTCTAAAAATAGGAAGTTTTTTTAGATTTTAGAATTTTTTTTTTTTTTTTTTTGCATATAAATACGAATTACCGAGTTGAAGGTTATTTAAGCATGGTTTGGATTTGTAATTATTATCAAGTTATTCAATACGAATCAATATAAATTATTGTTCAAAAAATTAGCTTATTGGTAATTTTAATTTGTCTTGTTACATTTTTTTTCATTAGGAATAGGACCATAAAAGAGTCATACTAGATCATCTTGATCAAATCACTTAATAAGTAATTTCCTTGGATTTTCAAATCAATTTAAAAGTATATAAGCCTACTTCACTAAAGAGACTTGTTAAAAGCACTCTGTCTCATATTCACCAAGACCAAAGTAAGCCCAAACATCTACTTCCAATCTTTTGATGGATGCTACCTTTGCCTACAAATGACAAACTATGAAGGAGGCTCTCCAAAACATGGATACACGAGCACATTCTAATAATTATAAGTATGAAAACTTGTGTTCCTACACCCTTGAGATGAGCATTCTTCACGTACCTTTTCTTACTCATATGAAGCATTGTGCACCTAAGGGTTGGTAGATCAGGACATCTATGCATGACGATGGTTATTGATTCTTCAACATGATCTTACTTAACAAGTAATAGTCAATAACCATCTTTCTTTTTGGAAAGAGTTATTTGGCAACCACAACGAGAATAATTTCCTTATTTAATGAGCTATATGATGTGATTTAGTATCTCATCATTCTCCACAATTAATATTTAGTATAGAAGGTTGTTTGTAAGTAGAGTCTTATGATGTTTGCCCAACTTCTCTCCTTATGTTACCTTTGTATTGTGTTGGAATTATTAGAACATTACATTGTGTAGGAGGTTACATCAAATGATATCTCTAACAAACTATTTTTAATTTTATTCAAGTCCTCTCTATGTGTTATAGAGGCTTATTCTTACACATTGTGTCTAGACTTGTTCTTAATATTGGGCAAAAGAATCATGTTATTTTCTATAGCTTGGAATTCTCTTCAATATTGGAGGATTGAAATAAGGCTTACCCAAATATGTCATGGGGTAGGACGTACATCTTTCCTCAAATGTAAGGGTAAAGTCGACTAGCATACTTTAGAACCTAATTCTACTCAATATCACCAATCCTCAAGCCTACAAGTAGCTTATGGAATTCATTACTATACTCTTGCACCAACTCATTTGTTTGACGTTTCAACTATTGCATTGTAATATTTAAGGATTTGAGGGATAACATTCTCCACATATTTCTTTAAATAAATTCTCACAAGTGCTAAAAATGACATAGTATTGTGTATGTCATGCATTGAGAGTTTCCCTCCAATGTACAATAGTTTTGCACAACTTCTATGAAGTGAAGTAAAGGTGACCTCCTCCAAATTCATAAAGTGATTGATAGACAAACATGCCTCAAGTTATCAAACCTAATTATCCAATGCTTTAACATCATTCTTTCCTTAGATATGTTGAGATTTACTTTCTCCTATATAAAGCTTTGAGGGAAAATATCCTCAACAAATAACTTTAACAAAATTCTCCCAATTGTCGACAATGTTGTAATCTTGTGGACCTTGTGTCCTAAGAGTTTCACTCCAATATAGGAGGTATTTAAACATATTCAGTGTAGTGCAGTGGATATTATCCACATCAATGAAGTGATTGATAGAGAAATATGCCTCAAGGTTTCAATCCAAATCATAAATGTTTTAACATCAATTTAGCTTTAGGAAACTAGTATTTTGAGATTTGATATAGGAGAAACATGGTATCATGTGATATAGAAGCTAGAGGTCCTAACCAAAACATCAAGTTGTAGAAAATATTCAAGAGTTTCTTGTGCTATTCCTTTAAGACATCGTTGATGACCTATTGCACAGTTGTAGAGGTTTGGTGGCCTTCCTATGAATCATCCATTTTGCTTTTATGGTGGAGTTTGTCTAGATAATATAGGACATGACCAAAAGCTGCAATGACTCCTACTGCTATACATGATTGTTAAATACATTTAATAATTTTATGTTGATATGAAAAGCATACATTGATCTAATTGCCATGAATTATTGTAGTGTTAAATGACAATGAAGTTTACCCAATTTCATAATAACATAACAAACTAGTTATCGGTCTATTATGATATAATGACTATTTAATAGAAAAATAATGTAGTAAATGATTATATATACATCAAAGCCAATGATAGAATAGAGTAATGGTCTTTTATTCACCATATAAACCTAGTATAGTATGTATGTGTCAATGAACCAAAACATTGAGGATGATAATTCCCTTGATTAAGAATAATAATGAGAATACTTATTTATTTTTCTAATTGAAACAAAAAAATATATGGAGAGCACCAAAAGGAGTTAAAAAATCCCTTTTCTCAATGTTGTGCTGCTATGAAAATCACACTCTCATCCAATTGCCATAAATTGTTATGGAATTACGTGAGAATGAAGGTTTTCCAATTTGAGACTAATGATTTGCCCCATAGGACTTGACAACATTACAAACTAACAATCAATCTATTATGTTATAATGAATGTTTAATGGAAAACAATGCGATAAACAATTACAAATACATGAAAGACAATGATAGAGCAAATTAATGCTCTTCTATTCACCATGAACACCTCATATAGTGCGTATGTGTCAATGAACCAAAAAACTGAGATTGATAATTCCTATGACCAAGGAAAAAGAATAAGAATCTCTCTTGATTTGTCTAGTTGAAATGGAAAAACTATCTAAAACAACAGAAGGAATCAAGTAGAATCTATCAATTACGATAAAGATTCATTACAAAATAATTCAATTTTTTATGATCGATGGTTAAGCTTCCTTGGCACACACTACCAGAGAATACACAAATCATAATTTGGCTTCCTTATGTATGATGGCATCCCTAACACGTGGAGATGTTATTGACGTGTAATGGAATCAAATGATTTTGTCAATGTTGGTGTAAGACTGGTGTGTGACTTATTCTAATAAATAAAGCATGCAACTTACCTAGGTTTCACTCTAATTACTCACTCTCATAGACTGTTATTTGACTAGAATGATAGGATTACAAATCCCACAAAGATAGCATATGTAGTAGAAATACCACAAGGACCCACAAATCCAAAGACAAGAATAAGTTTTGTTGGAAGTTCTCTTAATGACCTAGGTGAATAAATGTCTTTTACCCTATTCATGACTTTTACAAGCTACACAATATTTTCCAAAAAAACATCAAGTCAAAGATTTCCTATGGTGAAAATTGGGCATTTCCTAATTACCTAAGTTTTTAATGTTACATGTTGTAACTGCAGTACCCTGTAACATTATCCTTATTTTCATAAAAAAGAAGAAAAATATGTTTCAACTAGGCTAATTAGTTTTTATCTTGCATGTAATATTAGAGAAAATTTGTTCCTTGAAAAGATAACACTTTAACTAAGAGAATATATTCTTATATCAAACAAGATATAGACTAAATTATATTGACTAATGATTGCTATCCAAAATTAATAGTCCCTCCTTTTGTTTTCTCCTTTATTCTTGCTTAACTAACAAAGTTTCCTACAGCTTCCTTTCTCTTGAAACTGATGCTCACAATTACACATAGTTTACCATGTTATTCACCTTCCCTAAAGCACGAAGCTAAACTCAATTTACCTCCTACTACATGCAAGAATGTTGTCCCCCTTCTTTCTGGCCTTCACCCATCATAAATGTGTTCCATATTTCCCCCTCTTGTGAAAACAAGCAAGGGATATTTATTCATTTTCCAACAATAACCACATTTGCTTTGATAAGGAAAATAAAAACTACCTTTAATTACCAGGGATGGTGCAAGAGGAGAAGAGGATGTGCTTCTAGGTGACACTCATTAGTTGAGTGGATTTTAAAAACAAAAAAAAAAAATACAATAGACGTAGACATGGACTAATAACCCAAGCTTTGACCACTATTAATAAATGCTGGTCAATTCCTACCAAAATTGCATAGATATGTGCACTACTTGGTCCTACAAAACAAGAAGCCATTATTAATTAAATATAATATCACTTTTCATGTTATGAATCCCAAAAATAGCTAAACAAGAAAATAATACCAAGTTAACCACAAGGTACTAAAGAAGTAAAGGCTTCACAATTAATGTATATTCTTTAAAACCTACGTACCAAAAAAATACTTATTATATTTTCTAATTTTTTTCAGTGGAGGAACTAATGACATTGTTAATCTATCTACAATGATGACAAGGTTTTAAGATTCAATACATGCTAAAAACACTATGAAAAATTACTACCTAACATGATAAAACTAAACATCCTGCTCAAGACAAATAACATAGCATTGTATCAACAAGAGTAGAGGAATTTGAAATAGCCTCTAATGCAAATATTACATTAAGATCATTGGATACAAATAAGGTTTTTAATGATGGGTATTACATTGGCTCTCAGGGAAGTCACATCAGGGTCAATTTTTTCCTCTTATGAAGGATAAAGGATCAATTACTCACTAATTATTGTGCATATGAGTCCTTATCAATATGAGTCTTATGACATTTGCACAACATTTCCCCTCATTTCATATTGCCTTTGTCTTACGTTCATGTCATTGGATCCTTTTTTTGTATAGGAGGTTACTTTTGATGATATCCACAGCCAATGGATTTTGATCTATTCAGTTGCTTTCTACGTGTTATGGTCAGGGTTGTTCTCAAGCATTTGGCCACAAAATCAAGGTTTTTTCTATAATTTGGCCTTCTTTTCAATCTTGGAGGTTTTTGCATCCTAACAATGCTTTAAGGGATCATATTTTCCACAAATAGCTTCGATGAAATTCTCACAAGTGATGACAATGTCATAGTCTTGTGCACATTAAGCATTGAAAGTTTCCCTTTAATTTACAATAAGTTTGGATAACTTCAGTGAAGTGAAAGTGACCTCCTCTAAATTAAACAAGTAATTGACAAAAAAATATGCCTCAAGTTATCGAACCCAATTATCCAAAGCTTAAACATTAATCTTGCCATAAGTATGTCAAGATTTGTTTTCTCCTATATATATCTTCAAGGCATAATCTTTTCCATAGGTACCTTCTACAAAATTATCCCAAGGGTCGACAAGGTCATAGTCTTGTGCATATTCTCCACATCAACGAAGCAATTGATAGAGAAATATGCCCTGAGTTTTCAAACCCAACTATCCAATGCTATTCTTGCCTTAGGAAACTAGTATGTTGACATTCACCTTCATCTTCAAAGGGATTTGATATTTGAGCAACATATTAGCATGTGATATAGAAGTGAGAGGTCTGAACCAAGGAATAAAGTCACAAAATAGATTAAACAGTGTCTTACACCATCCCTTTACGATGTCTTTGGTGACCTATTACACAACTAGAGAGGTTTGGTAGCCTTATTTTATGTCATCCATTTTCATCTTCTAGCGAACCTCGTCTAAATAATCTAAGACATGTCCAAGTTTCAATTACTCATATTGCTACACATGAGAGTTAAATTGCATTCAACAAAGTTATGGTGCTACAAAAAACACACTCTGGTCTAATTTCCATGAATTGGTTGTAATATGATGTGAGAATGAAGGATTCCCACTTTGAATCCAATGATCTATCCCACTTGGATTGACAACATAACAAGCTAGCTATCAATATATTGTGTTATAATGAATGTTTAATAAAAAATAACACAATAAACAATTGCATATACATATACATTAAAGACAATGATAGAACATAGTGATGCTCTGTTATTCATCATGAACAGTTGGTATAGTATGTATGTGTTAATGAACCAAAAGACCAAAAATGACAATTACTATGATCAAGGGTTAAGAATGAGAATCCTTATAGAAAACCTCCATTTTAAATGGAAAAACTATGGAGAACATCCAAAAGTGTAAAAATACCCCCTTTTCTCAATGTTAGCTATAGGTATATGTATACATGTACAATAAAAATGGGTTAAAAGAAAGATTCATTATAAAACATTTCAATTTTTAAAGGATAGACAATTAATTTTCTTTGGCACACACTGGTGGAGAACCCACAAATCATAATTTGGTTTACTTGAGTGTGATGGTCTCTGACACATGGTAGTATTCTCGACGTGCGATGGCATCAAGTGACTTTGTTACATATTGGTGCATGATTGGTGTGTGATTGATGTTGACAAAAGTATTGTACAATTTACTTGGGTTGCACTCTGACCACTCACCTTCTTATGCTAAACTAGAATAATAGGTCTACAAATCCCACAATAATAGCAAATGTAGTAGAAATACCAGAAGGATCTATAAATACAAAGTCGAGGAAATTTTGTTACAAGATATCTCAATGAACTTGGTGAATGAACGATCATACCCTATTCATGACTTTTCCTGGCTACACAATATTATCCAAAGGACTGTCAAGCCTAACAATCCTTAGAGAACATTCATTCTTTTCCTAATTACCTATGTTTTGCATGTTACATGTTGTAGATATACTAGCTTTCGAGGAGAATCAACCTCCAATAACAAACCTAATTTTCATATAAAAAGAAGAAAAGTGTGTCTCAAAGCTACCCAAACAGGGCTAATCAGTTTGTATTATGCATGTGGTCTTAGAGCCAAGTTGTTCCTCAAATGATAACATTTCAACCAAAAGAATATACTCTTATATCAAATAAAATAAGACCAAATTAGCTTGAATAATGATTGGTATCCAAAAATAGAGACAAATGAAAGAATTCCCATAAGCTTTATTTAATTAATTAATGTATATATACTAAGGATTTATAATATTTTATTCTTTAGAAAATTTCACAACCTAGATGCTTGAAAATTATCCCTCATTGACCACTTAGATTATGGTATTTCAAGTAAAGGGTAAAGACTAGTTTTCTAAATCCTCAAATTCATTGATCTACACCATGAGGCCAAAAATAGTGCTACGGAGTATGACACAAACACAATACACAATCTAATAATCTATTATGGTATAATGTACACATAATAGAAAACAATGTTAAAAAGTATTAGACATTCATGAAAGACAATGAGATATAAAAATAATGCCCTTTTATTCAACATAAAAACCATAATAAATGGATACAATAAACCAAAAGTTTGAGAATGATTTCTAGTGATTAAAAACTTAGGATGAGAATCCTAGCTGATCTACTTATCTAAAATGGAAAAACTATGATGAACACAAGGAGTTGAAGAATCAATTTTCTAATGGTTGGATAGAAATATATATACAAGGAAAAGAAAATAACTTCAAAAAGCATGTAACTTTGTAATTATCAACAGTTACAAAATAACATCAACTATATAATGGTCAACATTTCAACCTTCTTAAGAATGTGAAGGTGTTAAATGCGTAGATATGATGGCTTCCCACACAAGCTCATGTCTTAAAATGCATAATAGTGTTTTGCATACCCGGTGGTACAAAGTGAGGATATAGTGCACTGGTGTAGAACAGATGCATGAATCATTGTAGTAGAGATCGTGCACAAGTGACCAAACTTTCAATTATATTATTTCCCCCCTCTTTTAAAGCGATGGCCCAATCGTATCTTCATTCAGCTATGAAAACTATGTGACGTTGGCAGAGGTTGGAACACTCACCCAAATCTAAATACTTTCCAACCTTAAAAACTCTAACTATGAACTTCTGGATAGGTGTGTGTGATAGTTTGAGATAATCTAGATTTTTAACAATAGTTTGACATAATCAAACTCAAAGTGCAAAGGACGTTGAACTATAATGGGCTCAAACAAAAACAAAACACGACTTTATTAGCTCAACAATAAAAACAACATGCAACACAAGTATACGAAAGCATTCTCATTTACTACACGCAATATAATGTACAGACCATAGTGCAGTTTTAATGAGGACCTTTGAACTGCTCTTTTAATGTAACCAAACATTATCACCAAAATTTAATATAAATGGAAAAAATACAAATCATTTTACTTTTTATATGTTTTTGGATTGGCAAGTAAGGCTGTGTTCTACCTATTGATGCACTTGTCGGATGTGATGCAGAAATCTCACTGCCTAGTCCACATTTTTCTAATGTGAGCCCAACTGAGAACTCATGGGTGCGCTCTTTACCTTATCTATTTCTTTCTTGTGGAATCAAGACTAGGAACTTGATGCAGGATCATCCTAGAAAAATCTTTGCCTATAATTAAATGATGAATGCCAAAGAAGAGACCTACTTTTCCAGGGCACAATCACACAGAGCAGTGGTTGGAGGATTTTGGATGAGCAGGTCCACTTGCATAGAGCATGGATGGTCAGGTTGTGCATAAGGTTGGGGATAAGAATATACGAGTTTTAGGGTGTGAAGGCAGTGCATGCACTCTAGTGATGAAGAATAAGGAATCGGATAGTGGTGTGCAAGAGGAATTCCATAATGATGAGCGAAGGACTTGGACCTTCAAGAGGTACAAAGGAAGCAAGGTAAAGGGAAGGAGTTGAGGAGCACATAATTTTGCGAATCATGGGACAACATGAGAGCCACCAAATCATGGAAGCATAAAACTTCTGAGTAGATCACAAGAACCGAGGAAATAACTAGATAACCAACTGGGCATCAAGTCTAACACCTGGCCTTTTATAGGCCATGATAGTACCATAGCTGAGATGATGGTGAAAAAAAATAGAGATCAACCAACACATATATGACCTAATAATTATCTTATATGCGAGGCTCAAAGTCTGTAAAGGCTACAACTACTAATATAGGCCTTCAGGTTTGCACAGAGCCCCGACAGTTATAGTTGTTAGGCATTACATGGCAGATTTGTCATTTCAAGTACAGAATGGATATAAAAAGAAGGGTCAGAAGGCCAAAGGGGGAGGACGAAAAAAATTCTACTTGTAGAGATGGAAACAATTTCAAAATACAGAGTTAGAGAGAGGAAACCGAGACATTAGGGCCTTTGGCCTGAGTGTATACAGAGACGATGGCTCCATTATTGTAAAGGGGTTGTATATCCCATTATACAACTTGGGAAGCTAAGAATATCTTGAAAACTATGAGTTATCAATGAAATAGTTTGTTTTCTTGTTTTCTTGTTATCCGTTTTTTGGAACCTTGACCTCGGTTGCATCAGTTTGTATCAGAGTAAATTTACAAATCTGGAGAGGATGCAAGAGGAGAAGATTATGTATGTGGAGTGATGTGAAAGGATATCATATCACCGATTGTGAGGTGGCTAGTAGGGTGTTGTGAGAAGCTGGCAGATCACCGAATGGGAGGCAACCAGAAGAGTGTGGTGGAGTGCTGTGTGGAACTCACAGAGACCATTAATTGTGAGGCATCTAGTACAGTGTGGTGAGGAACTGGTAGACCACCAAATGGGAGGAAGCTGGTAGAGTGTTGTGATGGACTAAAAGACTGGGAGAGTGTTGTGATGGACTAAAAGACCATTGACTATGAGACAGCTAGAAGTAGCGAGAAAGGGTTGGTAGAATGCCAAATGTGAAGCAACCAACAGATAATAATGTTGTCGACTGTGTGAAAGTAAATAGAAATAGAATGAGTAGAAAGGAGGAGATAACTGTGAAATTTGCAGCTACAACTGCATAGATCAACCAGACAAAAAAAAACAGAGCAGCAAGAAAAACAGAGTACAAAAAAACAGAGCAAGAAAGAAATTGCGGATACTATAATATTTCCTTAATAATTATTGAAAAAAGCATTAGCCTTAATAAAGGTTACAAAAGCTTTTCAACCGCAGCAAAGAGAAGCGGTGAAATAGGCGGAAAAAGCAGAGTTCAACTGCTGTTTAACCATCCTTATTTGCATGAAGGCGGTGAAAACAAAGGAACTGCTCTACATTAGTTAGCTTAGATAAACAGGTAGTTAGCTTGGCATTGGACTGCGCCTGTTGGAAGAGAATTTGACGCTAACACCCCCCCCCTAAGCTAATTAAGGAGAAAGAAAAAAAAAAAGAGGAAAGAGGGAAAACCCTGTGGGAACAAAACCCCCCCTCAAAAGAGACACTAACTGCACATGGCAGCTATTGTGTTGCAGTGTTCTTCACACCAAGAAGGTCTCATAGAAAATGAAACTTTTGCTCAGTGAATGTCTTCATGAAGATGTCGGCAATCTGTTCAGAAGTGGCACAGTACTGCAAGTCGATGGCTCCATCATATATCAATTCGCGGATGAAGTGCATGTGGATCTCGATGTGTTTGGTCCGTTGCTGTTGTATGGGATCTCTACAAACCTTCAGTGTACTCTGATTGTCACACCAAATGACCTCAGTTAGGAAGTGTTGCAGCCAAATGACTTGAATGGTAACATTGACTGCACCTCTATATTCAGCCTCTGTTGATGATAAAGCAATGGTAGATTGCTTCTTACTTGACCAACAAATGGGCCCTGATCCCAAACTAAGAACATACCCTGAAGTGGACTTGCGATCAATGTTATCACCAGCCCAGTCAGAATCAGTGTAGCCAATGAGATCCAAAGCACAACTTGCTGAATAACGAATCCCATAGCAAATGGTTCCCTGGACATAGCGAAGTATACGCTTGGCAGCCTTCCAATGTAGCTCATGCGGCTCTTGCATGTATCTAGAAACAACCCCCACTGCATATGAGAGATCTGGACGAGTGTGAGTGAGATGTAGAAGACTCCCCACAAGTTGACGGTAGTGTGTGCAATCAACCAATGGTGTATCCTTGCCATCTTCAAGCTTGACCCCTGATAGGAAAGGTGTGACAGCTGACTTGCAGTCAGTCATGTGAAACTGAACCAAAAGAGATCTCGTGCATACTTGGATTGAGCAACTGTGATTCTTGATTGATTCTGGCTGATTTCAAGGCCAAGAAAAAAATGTAGGAGACCCATGTCTGTCATAGAAAATCTATCATGCAAAATAGTTTTAATTGCTGCAATGGCGGTGGGTGAATCACCTGTTATTAGTAGATCATCTACATAGAGTACTATGAGCAACAAAGAATCAGAGGTTCTTAGCATATAAACATTTGGATCAGATTTGCATCATATGAAATTTTGAGACAGAAGATAAGAATCCATTTTAGCATACCAAGCTCTCGGTGCCTGCTTGAGGCCATAAAGTGACTTCTTGAGTCTACAAACCAATGAGGAATTTTGTATATACCCTTGTGGCTGCTCCATGTAGATCTCCTCCTCGAGATCACCATGAAGAAATGCATTCTTCACATCCATGTGATGAACCTCCCACCTTCTTGATGCTGCAATGGCAAGAGCCAATCGAATGGAGTCCATTTTTGCCACTGGAGCAAAAGTCTCATCATAGTCAATGCCATGAACTTGTTGAAAACCTTTGGCGACCAACCGTGCTTTGTATCTGCTCACATGTCCATCTGCTGATTTCTTTGTCCTGTAGACCCATTTACATCTGACAAGCTTGCGATTGGAAGGAAGTGGAACAAAATCCCAAGTTTGGTTTGCAATGAGGGAGTTGTACTCCTCATCCATTGCTGCTTCCCAAAGAGGATTCCCTGTAGCTTCTGCATAAGCCTGAGGGTCAGATGCTAGAACCACATAGGCATGCATCGGCATGATGGGCTCTATAGCTGAGAGTGCATGAGGGACTTCATATATATCAGCTAAGCTCCTTATTCTTTGATTTTCCACATGGGATACTGAATCATCACTAGAATCCAAATCAAGGATTGGTTGTGGATCAACATATGCATGCTCATGTTCCTCTGAATCAGATTAAAAAATATCTGAAATAAGATCAGAATGATTGCATGTATCTTTGAGATTTGTAAGATGAGGAAGCATAGAGGTGGTGGCATGTTGTTCCTGAGATGCATGTGGAAGACTTTCATCAAAGTAGACACTCCTTTCAATGAAGAGTGTTTCTGTGGAAAGATCTAGTAGTCTGTATCCCTTTACACCATCTGGATATCCAACAAAGATGCATTCTTTGCTTTCAGGCTCCAAAGCCTTCCTCTTATCTGCAGGAATGCGTGTGCCCAAGCACGAGATCCAAAGATGCGGAAATGTGTGACTTCTGGTTGTATGCCTCTCCATGCTTCAAAATGTGTTTGTCCTGTGACAGATTTTTGAAAAGATCTGTTTTGTATGTATGAAGCACAGTTGATTGCTTCAGCCCACAATTTGGAGGGAAGGGACCTACCATGCAACATGCAGCTGGCCATCTCTTTCAAAGATCGGTTCTTCCTCTCAGCTACCCCATTTTGTTGTGGAGTGTATGGAACTGTGTTCTGCAATTTTATTCCTGCTTCATCACAAAGATGTTGGACATCATTGTTGACATACTCCTCTCCATTATCTATGCGGAGGATCTTGATCATTTTTCCAGACTGCTTCTCTGCATGGGCTTTGAAAACCCTGAGATTCTCAAACACCTCAGATTTGAATTTAAGAAAATACACCCATGTGTATCTTGTGCAATCATCAATGAATGTTAGCACATATCTGGCTTTGCTCATGGAAGGTTCAGGAAATGGACCCATAAGATCACTGTGAACAAGCTCTAAAGGAGAAGAGGCTCTCCATGCATTCCCCTTTGGAAACTTTTCTTGTGGATGCTTTCCAAGAGCACATCCTTCACAAATTCCATCAGAAAAGTCTATGGCTGGCAAGCCTTTAACCATTCCCTGTTTGTTAAGTTGTTGCATGTATCTAAAATTTAAATGACCAAATATTTCATGCCAAATTCTACTTTCATAGAAGTAAAGTAGAATCTGATTTAGCAACAAAATCAGAAAAAGTGTACAGATGAGATTGATGATTTGCCTTACCAACAGCAATTTTGGAGTTGTCTTGCATGTCAAATATGGTCACCGAATCAGGGGTGAACTTAACTCTCCTACCAGTTCCAGTATGTTTCATTTGATACATAGAAAGAAGATTAACAGAAAGCTTTGGAATATGTAAGACATTATCAAAACTTCCAATTCCAACCTCTACCCTCCCTATTCCAGTTGCCTCTACAGGAGAACTATCTCCCATGAGAATAGGAGAACCAGAATATGGTTTCAAAGAAGAAAGAGCTTCTTTTGTGGCTGCCATGTGGTGTGAAGCTCCAGAGTCTATGATCCATGCATCTGAAGAAGAATGAATAGCAATCAATGCATGAGCATTGTCTGTTGTTTCAGGGCCTTTTTCTTCCTGCTTCTTCTTGGCACTCTCAGGGATAAGGCTACCAAGATTATGTTGTTGAAGTGTCTGAGCCATGAGATCAATGGTCTTCTTCATGCATGATGATTCTGGATGGTACCCACGGTTGCAATAACTGCACTTTGATTGGCCCTTTTTGTCCTTTTCTTTTGAGCCAGTAGATCCATCTAGAGGTTTGAGATTGCCTTCCTTTCTTGGATATGAATCCTTTTTCCCTTTGCCTTTGAATTGCTGGTTGGATTTGGAATTGTTCTTCCCACTTGCATGCACAACAAGTGCATGAGCTTTGGAATTCTTCAATGTGCCCATCTTTATAAGCTTATCCTGCTCATGTACTAGAGACTCAATGAAGGTATCCAGTGTGGGCATCTTCCAAGTTGCTCCTGTTGTGAGCCCAACTGTGTGGAAAGCAGAGACAAATACTGCATATTCTGGACCCAACTTTGATAGAATAGAAATGATTAATTTGCTTTCTTCCTTGGATTTGTCAATCCCAAATCCTTTGAGCTGAAGCAATAAGGCCTTGAACTTTGTGAAGAAATCTTGAATATTATCAAAAATCCTTGGATCTAATGAGTTGAGCTCATTTTCAAGGATATGACCCCGCATTTGATCTTGCTTTCCAAAAAGAGTCTCCAATGTATTCCAAACTTGGTTTGGAGTTGTACATGCCTCAACATGAAACAACAATTCTGGAGAGATAGATAAGCATAGCAAACCAAATGCTTCATCCATGCGGTTGAAGTATTTAGATTTTTCAACTGCTGGATTGGGTTCAACCTCTGTATTCATAACTATCTGATAGAGGCCTCTACTTTTGAGCTGAAGTAGAATCTTTGGCTTCCAATCAAAATAGTTGTATGGTGTGAGAATGGCAGAGGGTGAACATTCCATTTTTCAGCTCTGATCTTCTATATCTGCAAAAAAAAATACTGTACTTCTTCTTTCTGGCAACCAGGCTCTGATACCATGTGAAATTTGCAGCTACAACTGCATAGATCAACAAGACAAAAAAAAATAGAGCAACAAAAAAAACAGAGTACAAAAAAACAGAGCAAGAAAGAAATTGCAGATACTATAATATTTCCTTAATAATTATTGAAAAAAGCCTTAGCCTTAATAAAGGTTACAAAAGCTTTTCAACCGCAGCAAAGAGAAGCGGTGAAATAGGCAGAAAAAGAAGAGTTCAACTGCTGTTTAACCATCCTTATTTGCATGAAGGCGGTGAAAACAAAGGAACTGCTCTGCATTAGTTAGCTTAGATAAACAGGGAGTTAGCTTGGCGTTGGACTGCACCTGTTGGAAGAGAATTTGACGCTAACAATAACTAATATAAGTTTGAGACTGGAGTTGTGAGTAGATTGTGGAAGTTATGTTTATAAAACACTAACTTTGAGGCGGTCGTTGCAGTCAATGTGTTGAGAGTGCAAGGGCAGAGAGAAACACTGATAGGAGGAAATATAGGCACAAATGAGAGAATTGATGTGTTGTAAAAGTGGGTGCTAATAGAAACATCGATAAAAGGATATACTAGCATAGATGGGGAACTAAAAGCACCGACCCATCACAAAATAGGCAGTCGATTACAAGAGAAGCATTGATCGAATCTCTGAAAGGACACAACCGAGCACAAAAAAGAGAGGAAGAAACCAACAAAGCAGCAAAGGTGAGGCAGTTCAACAAAAGAAATGGAGAACTGGTAGAATCTTTGAAAAGAGGCAGCTGAGTTCAGTAAGGAAAGTAAGTGGAAGCATTGGCAGCAAAATCGTCAATTGGAGGTAGCCAATTCATGGAAGAATAACTTTGCGAAGGCTGACAAAATTGTTGAAAGGAGGCAATTGAGCACGAGAGAGGAATTAGAGTGGGAACACATGCAATTTTATTGATAGGAGCCAACTAGAACCACGAAAATGGTATGATGAGCAACACCGACATATCATTAAATAAGAGGCAGTTAGGGCACAAGAGCACTTCCAATCAGAGCTTTAGGTAGAAAGTACAAATCAAAATAGTTGTTCTTCATCAAGCATAGATGGGTAGAGAACGAGGAGCATGATGAAAGTCTTGGTAAAGAGTCAAGATGAGACATGACCCAAATTCGTTGGTCTCAGAGGAGATAGAGGAGATGAAGGAGATATCCTTCAAGAGGAGCACGCTATAAAGTGAAACATCACAAAGAAGAAGATCTACCAAAAGAAGAGATTTTGTAACATAGGGGACAAATGCGAGAAAGAACCCTTTAGGAATTGGAAGCACACAGGGGATCAACTAAGAGCTTATGCATGGAGGTTCTCAAGAGGAGAAGACCCAAAGGAAGGATTGGAATGAGTGATGGATTTCAAGTGTAATTTTGCATCGAAGAATGTAGGGGACTCATTGGGAGTGGAGTGTGCACCGAAGAGGGTTACGTGCTAACACAACGAGGGGGTAGAAAGCCTTTGAAGATAAGAAGAGGTGGAGGGGTAAGGATAGGATGCATAAATGGGAAAAATGGTTTCCACCCTATTGCACCAAGCAATGCAATTAGGACATCTCAAATAAAAGGAAGTTTCTAGGGCCACAATAAAGGGCATGTGAAATCTACTCCGACGGGCAAAGAAGGGACAATTGTAATATTCCTAATCAAAATATTGTATAAGAATTTGATTTGCCCGGAAATTCCTTGAAATAACATTTCATAAATTTAAACTTGTATTTAGAATAATACTTTAAATTAAAAAATGTAATTGTAATAATAATAAAATATAAATCCTTAAGGGGTTTCGTCTTTGGGTTATAATGATTACAAGGGTTTTTATCCTTACAATCAGATTACATGATTAAGGGATTGCATCTTTAAAAGTGGTTGTAAAGCATGATGTTTGTACAAGTTGAATGTTTGAATGTATATGAATGAATGATTTCCTTCTCATCAATTCGTTGAATATAAATACCTTCATTGCTTCCTCTTCAAATGACATGTCTCCTCCAAGGATTGTGAGCTTTCATCAAATGAATACTTAATGACTGACTAATTAATTAATCAATTAATAAATAATAATTGGTGTTAATGACTTTAATGATTGTTGTTTATAATATCCAACTTAACTCCGATCACCTGTTTACCCTTAGGTAATTCAGCTAGCTCCCATGTTTTGTTTCTCTCTATTGCATCTATTTCCTCATCCATGGCCTTACACCATTTCTCTTATTTCATTGCTTCTTCATAACATGCAGGATCACTATGAGAAAATAAACCAAAATTCAAAATTTCATCATCATACCTTGTATTATCATAAATCTTCCTCAAACTCCTTGTTTTTCTTGGCATTAGAGAGGCAAGGGTTGGATCTTAACTGTTACTGGAGATGTTTGACTCAGGAGTATGTTGTGAACTTGATGTATCTAGAACTATTGCTAAAGGCTCACCATGTTGATCTATTATTGGTTCAGCTTCACTGTCTTCATTTCCACCTTCTACATCATTTTTGGGTATTGATACTGAAACACTCGAGGCAGTGTCAACAATGCCATCCCATGATTCATTCTCAATGAGTTCAACATATCTGCTAGTCACAACCTTCTTGGTAACAAGGTTATATAATCTATATGCTTTAGACTCTTCACTAGAGCCAATAAAGATGCTCGTTTTCTCCTTTTATCAAATTTTTGCCTCTTTTCCTTCGGCACATGTGCATATGCCATACACCCAAATATTTTTAGATGCTCCACATTGTATTTTTTATTTGTCCACAATTCTTGTGGAATCTTCTCTTGTACAGCCTTTGTTGGACTTCTATTTGACAAGTATATTTTTGCTGCTACAGCTTCACTCCAAAACTCATTTGAAAGTCTTTTGGCTTTCAACATGCTTACATCCTTCTCTTGGATGGTTTTATTCTTCCTTTCAACCAATCCATTTTGTTGTGGAGTGTACATGGTGGTGAATTTTTTTTCAATGCCTTAATTCCTGCTAAAACTCAAACATTATTTAGAGATATACTCTCCCTCTCTATTTGTTCTTAGGGACTTAATGAAATGCCCACTTTGTTTCTCAACCAATGCTTTGAACCACTTAAATTTTTCAAAGACTTCATATTTATTCTTTAAGAAATAAACCCAAGTATTCCTGATATAGTCATCTATGAAGGTCAAAAAATATGCATTCTTAGAGAAAGTGGGATTTTTCATTGGGCAACACAAATCTGAGTGCACCAACTCCAATGATGCCTTTTCCCTCCTAGACATCCCTGATTAAAAGGGCTACCTATGTTATTTTCCTAAGATACATGCCTCACATTTTTTGTTAGGTTCTACAATCGCTGGTAGTCCCTTAACCATATCTTTCATAGACAAAAGACTTAATCAAAAATAACTTAAATGCCCATACCTCAAATGCCAGAGTCTGGATGTGTCTTTGATGATTGTCTTGAAGTTTGCTTGTTGTAGTACTACTATACTCTTCATCTACTTAGGAAAACCAGATTGCATCTTGAGTGAAAACATGTGTTTCTTTATCATTTGAATCGTAGCAATCTTTCTCTTGCTTTCATGCTTATCAAAGATCATGCACTCTCCATTTTCCATCAGGACTTTATATCCTTTCTGTACCAACTGACCAATGCTCAAAAGAATATATTTTAACTTTGGAACATAGAAGACATCCTCAATTTCTCTTCTTTCACCTTGCCTGGTGTAAATGATGATAGTTTCAATGGCCACAACTGGAACTTTTTCATTATTCCCCATCTTATTCTCAGACTGAATGCTCTTATCAATGGAGGAAAACAATCTCTCATACCACTCATGTGATTACTACAAGCATTGTCAAAGAACCAAACTTCATAGTTGCTTTTCCCAACAATATTACATGCAATGAACATGGTTGACAAATGTTTAGGTTCACTTACTATCCCATTAGCTATATTTGCACATTGACTTGATTGGTCATGCTGCCTCTTTAAGCAATCACTAACAAAATGACCATACTTGAGATAATGATAACTCTTAACTTTACTTTTGTCATACCTTTGATGTGAGGTATTGTTCCTCTTCTTGTCTTGGGAGTCTGACTATGAGCTGCTTGCTCCTTCTCGATTGCTTGATCTTGCTCTGATTCTAGCTTATTCCTTTTCCTCTACCTTTGAAGCTTTTACCTTTATTTTCTCTTCCTCTCCCCTTGCCTCTAAAATTGGTTTGAGCCTTGAAAGTTTACTCTAGGGAATAAGGTCTGGATTTGTTTAATCGATATTTTAGGGTTTGTAGGAACCTATTAGCTCATCCACTTTCATCCTTAAAAGGGTCTTTAGCCTCTTCAATTGCAATGACAATTGGATCAAATCTTAATGGCAAACTCCTCAGGATCTTCTAAACGATCCTTTGATCTACCATAGTTTCACCATTAATTCTTAACTAATTTGCTAGGCTAGAAATTCTAGTATGAAAATCTGAAATGAACTCATCATCATCCATATGAAGAGTTTCAAACTCTCTTCTGAGCAGTTGGATTTTGACCAACCTCACCATGTTAGGACCTTTGTACGTGTTTTGAAGAATCTCCCATGCCTCCTTTGAGTTTCAAACTCTTTTCTAAGTAGTTAGAGTTTGACCAACCTCACCTTGTCAGGTACCTTTGTAGGTGTTTTAAAGAATCTCCCATGCCTCCTTTGAGTAGTTCATTGTTGCTATTCTAAGGTATATGGCTTCTGCCATAGTTGTCTTGATCAGGTTCAAGGCTTTTGCATCTTTCCTTTGATTCTCCTTCAAATGAGTCTTTTGGGCATTTTACAATGCATTGTAGGTAGCTTGATCATTCAAATTAGTGAATCCGCTGACCAATAACTCCCAAAAATCATTTGTAATCATTATCATCTTCATCTTCTTAACCTTTATGTCATAATTTTGACCATCAAACATTAGTGGATGATGTCAACTCTTACCCTCTGTTCTAGCTATGTTGTGGATCTGATCTTTTATTAAGTTTAGAACACAAGCTAAAGAATAATAATCGGTGCCAATGTGATCTGTAATGACACCTTCTTTATCTTCTTCTAGTTACAACCACCTACTCTCTGAAAATATTGAAAACCATCTTTTGTCTCATCTACAATTGCTGAGTGAAAGATTTCATAGAGTTTCACCAATCTACTGGATGAAATATATCCTTTTTTCTAATTATTATTATTTGTATTTCACAGTTTATGTGCCCATTTTTTCACTCAACCATGAACTTTGTTGACTGCACTTCCTTTACATCTTTCCATCAATGAATTATCTTAAAATAACGATTGTTGTCTCTTCTAGACTTCACAAAACTCTACAACTCCACGAGCTCTTGCTTCTAACTTCCTCATTAGGGTTGTTGTTGCTAGTTGACTGAGCTCTATCCTCCAATGGAGTAGCCTTACAAACAAAAATACATCTTCGATTTAGCTCTTCCCAACGCCTCCTTGTCTTATTTATGGGTTGGCATCTCCTTTGGTAATGGATGCAATTCATAATTGTGATAAGCTTACTGCTATCATGAAGTTAAATTGCTCCTTTGTCGCAAACATTGACCAATAGATCTGAGGCTCTTCCCTTGACTAATATGCCTAATCTCCCATGGTCTGCCTGATCTTTAGCTTCTGATACTAGACTAATGACAATGAAGGACATGTTGTTGTACTTAATACTATGTCTTCATTCCATGCATAAACCATTACAAGTGCCTCAAATAAATAAGGGAATTTCAATAAATAAATAGATAAACACAAAAGAAGAAAATAATAAAGAAATGATGCTTTCAATGGAGGTAACGAGTAACTCGAGTGGGTAATTAGTGCTGGATGAAGTGACTGCACTTTCAGTGCTAGCAAGAATTACTATTCCAATATTATGAAGGCTTTGATAGGTCATTAATGATCTAGGATGATAGGTAATGTGTCTTCCTCAGTAGTTTACGAGGTCACTTAGGATGGTCTAGTTGGTCATTGAGTCCAGTTATGTTATCTTGTCATCAAATAGTCATTCTTCATGGTATTTATTTTGTATTTAGCATTGTTTAAGGTAATTTCGATAAAGTTAAGGTAGGCAAGAAATCAAGTCAATGTGGAGGCATGCCTAAAGAAATAAGATGATACCCTTGCAAGGAACAACCGTGGCCTAAGGCTGGCCAAAATGGGTCAAAAAAGTAAAACTAGTAAGTTAATCACATTGTTTCTAAAGTGATTTGGAGAGTTTAAGGTAATTTTGGCAAGATTAAGGTATTCTATTACTTTAGTCTTATTATGCACCTTAATGTGAAAATGACACTTGTTAGTCAAGAACAAATATAAAGGTTTTATCTTTGGAAAAACAAAGTTTTTAAAACATCTAACACCTATGTCATGACATCATGCTTGTACATAACTGTACACATCCTCCAAAGATCTTATACAACTGATTATCAATGTTAGATCTCTCTTTGTAACTGCCATTTATCATTTTCCAATGCATAAATGAAATTTTTTTGAGAGATTTATAGGAAAACAAGGTTATCAATGTTTTATCACTCTCTTACACATTTTTACACGTTAGAGGGAGATGAAAAGTCACCTAGTTCACTATCTCCAACAATTTCAAAGGGTAAAACAATCAGAATCTTAAGAAAATAATGATTTTGGTGGTCTTTTGCAGAGGGTTTCTAATGGTTGACAAGGTTAAAACTCCTCCAAGGTTCCCCATTGTCTTCTTAAGCAAAAATCCATGTAAGAAGTGGAGCTACAAAGCCAAATAATGCAAAAACCCACCCCATTTCTCAATCAACCTTCTTGGCATCTCAAGACAAGCAACAAATTTTCACTTAGTTCTTGGAGGAGAGAGAGAGTTGGAGTCCAATATCTTGGCCATAGAAGGGGACCCTAATGCCCTTCCACTTTGTGATATTGATTATCTAGTTAAACCCCTTAAATCTATGAATACTTGTTAAGAAGTTAAGGGTATACAAAGGTGACTCAAAACCACATTAGGGTCATTTTTTTATAAATGCAGGGTTCTAAAGTTGAATGAATTCATGAGAATGTTTTTGGAATGTATTTTAAACAATCATCTACCCCTTCAATATCATAGTTTCTCAAGGTTTCTCATGTTCCTACTTGGAGTGGTGCAAAGTAGCCTTGAATAACTAGTTTAGGTATGATAGTCTTATTTGTAGAGAAGATGTGGATTGTCTTGTGCATGAAATGAGTGAAATGAAGTTTTCCACAATTAATCCAATGTCTTCAAGGTCTCTCATAATACTTTAAGACATTAATGGGGTGAAAAGTTTCAATATAGGCAAGTAATTCTGCAAGCATATGGTGAACTGTTGAAACTAATTGCCTTGGTGAAGTCCCCTGTTCAAATGCAAATATATGGTCATTTTTCAATTCTTTTGAAGGAGAAAAACCATATCAAATAGAATTGTATATCATCCTTAGGAGGTATTACAAGTGCCTAGTCCTTGCATTTAGAGTTTATAGTGTCTTTCTTCAAGCCAATATCGAAGGAGGACTGTGAGTCTATAGGTCTACAGACCTGTAGGTCACTATTAGCATCAAGTGTTTGTCTTAATGATTTCAACTTCATCTTTTTAATCCTCTATAGGATTGGTCCAAGCATCCTAAAACACCTGATAACTCAAACTTCATTTCACTTTGGCTTAATGGACTGTATGCCTAATTAAGACTTTGTAAGTCTAAAAGAAAGATTATGAGAGCTACAAAACATTCAAGGTGAGTTGAGCACATTAGGCTCATGAAGGAGACTCCAAAAAAATGAAATTTTGATCCATATTCCACTATGGGTCAATTTAATCTCAAATTAGATCAAACACACGAAAAGTAGTTTTAGGCATAAAAGACAATCTATAAGGTTATTAGTAGGTAGTAATAGAAAAAGACCACAAGTTGGTGATGAGATGTCTGAAAAACCAAAGGGAGTATGATTAAAAACCAAATATTAGTAAAGGGACATAAATTCCAAAGCATAAAAAGGAATTTGATTAGCCCTATATAACTCAATTTGAAAACCTACAACCATAAGGCCTAAATGGTCACATATAGGCCTGTTATAGGCAGACTTGAAGAAAAATACCAAGTTTGAATGAGCATGAAGGGTGAAGAGGTCTATCGGGGAGGAAAATAGGAACAAGGAGAAAACTTACACTTTGTGTTTTGACCACCAAGTTGTCAAGGCTTAAAGAAGTTGAAGAAAACCCTTAAATTATTGTCATATAGCCCAAAGCATTATTTACAGGCCTATCAAGCAAAAATGAATAAAATTGTCATGTAGTGGTATGAGAAGAAGTCTTGAAGGGTATTTATAAGGGTTGAGGAACATAAGACAAATATCCCAACATTGGTTAGAATCACTAATGTGCCACATGAAGATTATAGTCTCCAAACTTGCAACCAAGAGGTCTAAAACACCATTTACAGGTCTACTTAGAATAACTGGAAGAAAAATGTGATTGTTGTTAAAGATATGAAGTTATGAGAGTAGAAATGATGTATATAATTTATTTAAAATTTTTATTAGGATCCTTATAGGGTTCTAAAAGTGATTGAAGGCAGTTATGGGGTTAAGAAGCCTGGCTAGGCTTAAAAGGCCTAAATCTGCACATACAGGTCTGCATTGGAAAGAGTGAAGAAGTTTGCTTGTTGGAGATGGATATGAAGAATGAGAGATTCAATAAGGTGTAAAAGAATACAAAGAAGGATTTTTGAAAGGTTTGGACACTTTGGAAGATGTAGAAAATGACACAATAAGATTGTTAGGGTCATTAATAGAAAATTGTTCTTAAACCCTAATCGTGAGCTTGTAGAGGTGGAAATGGGATTGAGCAATGGAAGGAATAGATAACATTGGAACACCTCACATAATGTTTCAAAAGCATCAATGATGTGTTTGGGACCAGAATCAAACAAACTCATGCTTTATTTAGGCCAAATCAACCTCCTTGAGCTCTCAATGAGGCCTAACAGTAAAAAATGGTCATCTTTTCTTGCTCATAATTGTACGAAGAAGATGCATGGGGTCACAATCTCATAGGAATAATTCAATACTCTTTTAAACTAAAAATTAGTGGCATTAGTTCAAGTATTATAGCCCTCATCTTTATGAATCATCCTTAAGAAAGTTGCACACTCCTAAACTCTACTTAAACCCCGTAAGAGACCCAATGTAGGAGATTGGCTGATTAAGTGCTTCAAATTGATTGAAATGACCTAAAAATTCCTTGGATGATACTTTCACACCTATAATCACTTGAATAATTAACTTAATCCCATGTGTGAGGTATTATGGTACGGAATTTGGCCTAGGAATGACTGCTATAGGCCTAAAAATGTAGTTTTTAAAGGTTTCTCATGAGGGTTGACTAAGTGAGACCTAGTATAGTTCCTTGGAACCATATATGATCTTGATAAGGAAAGGAAATATTCTTCTAGAGACTCTTGAAGAAGGTTTTAATGACTGCAACACCATCAATTGGTTTCAATACTCCTAAGTGTAAGTGAAAATGTTATCAAGGGTTCTTATCAGACCTAATGCACCTGTACCTCAATTTTGAAGATGTTTTTGAGCTTAAACAGAGGTAGAATGATCTCCTACAGGGTGTCTAAGAGGTATTCAATTTGTGACAAAAATACTTGAGCAATTAACTGAGCCTAAAATGATAAGAGTGACTTGTTCTTGTAGTCTTCATTTGAATCAAGCAGGGGTTCTATCAAATGCAAGTTCCTTATCAGTTTGAAGAATCTTGAAACCTGATTCTCAGCTCCACCAAATTGAGAAGCATTGAGAAGCATAGGGTGGTGTGGATGTTTCCAATGAGGCCAAGATGCCATGTGTCAATATTTAAAGTTGTAACTACTCCTTCAAGAAATGCATAATTCTTCAAACAAGAGCTCCTATGCCACTTGGTGAGGTTCATCTTCAAGATAAGTAACACATGTCAAAGAGGATTACAACACTATTATTAGCCTTTTCCATTTGGCCTTATAATTGACTTTAATTGGATGACAATTGTCATTGTAGTTTTTCCTGTGCCTCCTCTCTCTCTCTCTCCTTCATTCTCCTATATATACTACCTTGAATGGCTTGTTAAGGATCCCTTAGCTAAGTATGGTGAAGCCCTACTTAACTAAAAACTTGTACTATGCCTTTGAATTTTTAATAATGCTGATTCTTACCTTATCATATACTTACAATTAGTGTACTTATGTGATTCTTGATGAAATCTAGTAGTAGTGCCTTTACTCTCTCTCATTTGTCCTCTCTTACCTCTTTGTAAATGGATTGTCTTATTATAAATCACATGGCCAGTTTGTGTAGATTTGCATAGTTTAGAAGTGGATATCAGTGTTTAGTGTCTTTGTTAGACCTCTTTATTATCCCTCTTATTCGATATATTATCTATGAACTTTATATTTAAACACTCATGCCTGAAGGTCATTATTGAGTAGTGTGATCAAATTAAAGCCTAATTCATGTTCCTAGTCTATTATGGTCAAGTAGAGGGTGTTAATTTGGTGGATCCCCTCCCTAGTTTAATTTATTTTCAGTTATCTTCCCCTTTTTCTTTGCAAGTAATAGGTCTAGTAGTTGTTCAGGGTGATAGCATGAAGGGAACTAGCCCTATCTAGAGAACTAATTAGGCCACTCACAGCCTAGAGGTGTCTCCATGCCATCACTTAAGTGAGGAGGCTTGATAAACCTCCTCAAAGGTGTTTTGATGATAACAGGAGGTACAAGGTAGAAGAATTATAAGAGTGATGATAGTTGAGCCACATAAGGCATTTTCCTAAAACCAAGGGAAAAAAGGTAGAGAGGTCAACTTATAGGTGAACTTTAATTATTTCAAAAATAATGGAGTAACGTGTGAGGAGGAAAAACATGGAAAAGATAAGGGAAGAACAACTATGAGAGGCCAAATAAAACACACAAGGATAGGACTTGCATCGAGGGGAATTCACTCATAGTGGAAATCATGGTGGCAGTATGCCAAGGCAATATAAAGATACAAGTACCCTTACAAGGTCAAAAGGTATAAGGATGTGCAACATATCAAGAGTATTTAGGTTGTAGTTAATTAAAGAGTAAGACCTATTTGTACCAAGTAGAAGGAATATACTTTGTAGTGGCTCAACTCGATGTTGATATACGAGGTAGGCATAATTTCACAAGGAGTCAAGGAAACCACCAAGAAAGGTGGGGAAAGCCAGGAAGCATAATTCATATTGCACAAAGAATAGAAGTCGTTTTCATCGATGATAGTATAAAATATAAGGAAGGGTGACTGAAGTAGACATCAATCCCAATGCGTGGAGTAAGGAGCATAATGGTAGAGAATGGGAATAGGGATTCCATGAGAACTTAAATTTTATGTCCAACATCAAGTTGAAAAATGGGAAAAGAAGATTGTAGAAGGTCCACAACATCCCCTATGATAAAAATGTAAGAGGAGCATGTAAGAATATCTACTTACCTTAAAGAAAAGGAAATACATTTAGTTATATAAGAAGCATAGTTAAAAGAAGCAAAGAAAAATTTTGTGTATAGAGGTTAGCTTATATATAACCAAGACTTGTTGTGTGGAACAAATGAGGGAAAGGGAAGAACAAATAGGAAAGGTCAGTTAAAACACACAAAGTTAGGAATTACATCAAGGGGAATTCGTTCATAGAATAAATCATGATAACATGCACGTTGAGGTAATGTGGAGATAGTAGTACCCTTAATAAGGTCAAAAGGCACAAGGATGCACAATGTAGGAAAAGTAGTCAACCTATAGCTGCCAAAGGTGCAAGACTTGTTTGCACCTAATAGAGGGAATTTATTGAGGATTGGCTCAGCCAGAAAGTGACATGGAAGGAACATGCTTGATTATGCAAGGAGTCAAGGAAACCACCAGGGAAGGAGGTGCAAATTATAGTACACAAAGAAAAGTCATTGTCATCCACAATAGGATAAGAGACGAAGAAGGGTGACTAAAGTGGGCATCAATCCAAGTATATTGAGCTAGGAGCACAATCGCAGAGAGTGGGAATCAAAGTATCCCATGAGAACTTGAATGCTACAAACAACATCAAGATGAGGAATGGGAGAAGAGGATCACCAAAGGTCCACAACATCCCTCATGATAGAAATAAAAGCAAAGCATGTAAGCATATCTACTTACTGTAAAGAATAGGAGATGCATTTAATTCGAAAAAAAACATAATCAAAGAAAGTAAATAAATATTTTATAGAAAGGGGTTTTCTTATATGCAGCCAGGACCTATTGTGCATAACGGGCAAGCGCAAAGGACATTTATATGAAGACATGCCTAGAGAGAAACCATAACAAGTGACAATCGAGGAGATGCATGTTATTTCAAAACATCAAGAAAGTATTTGTGAATAGAATAAATGTTTCTAAAGGAAGGAACAAGGAGGAAAATTGGCCGAAGGAGCACAAGATTTTTTGCATAAGGCATGTGTCAAGTGCCTGAAGAGGATAGCATCCCAGAAGCAACTAAGTATTGTATTGAAGGTGGGGAAAAAATACTACAACATTACATGAGAGAAAGAGGTACAATGTGATGAGTATGAAAGCATGTATCAAACCAACCCAAGAAAGGGGAAGCACCTAGAGAGGATGAGATATGGCATAAATAAGATGGGGATTTATTATTCCCATAAAGTAAGGTGTTGTTGCAAGAAAATGATAATAGAGGATAAAATGTCACACCAAAAGGAGGTGAAAGGTAGGATAACCTTTATGTGGGAGTGGATGGGGGTAGGTGAGCATAGGTCCACATGAGATAAATATGGGTACCAACCCACAAAAGAAGCAAGAAGTGCACCATAGGGGAAGCATTTTGGAAACACCTAACAGATCTAGATAGATAAAATAAGATATAGGTCCACTAGAGGAAGGATGAAAATGGAAAGGAAGAAGAGGAATAGAAGGGCATTGGAGCTAGGTGAAGGGGTCATTTCATGTCTCCAAATAGGTCCCATAAAAGAAGGAACAAAGCATCTCGACTAAAGCAACACACCAGGGGAAGGGGAGCACCATGGCATTGATAACTGACCCAAAGGGTGTTTCTACTACTCATCCCACTTTTAAGTTTAGGTCTTACATTTCAATTAATTGTGGATACTAATGCAAAAGCATCCCAAGAAAATTAGCAATCTTACATCACCCTATAACTTAATGATGATCGATAAATAAGAGACCAAATTTTTATGTGCACAATCACACAATGCAATGTTTAGAGGATTTTAGATGAGTAAGTCCACTTATGCAGAGGATAGATGGTTGGATTTTGCATATGGTTGGGAATATAAGAGTATACAAGGTTTGGGGCTCAATGGAAATGCAGGGGCACAAGTGACAAAGAACAAAGAATCAAAAAGTGGTGTGTAAGAGGACTTGCACAATGACACATAAAGAAGTCAAACCTTCAAGAGGTATAAAGGGAGGAAGATAAAGGGGAGTGGTCAAGGACCTCACAATGGTAAAGGGGAAAGAATAGGGTCGATGTACCTAAGGTATAAAACACATAAGTTGTATGCAAACCACAATAACTAAAGAAACATCTAGATGGCCAACTAGCCCCAAGGACTAACACCTAGCCCTTTTACAGGCTAGGACAATATTATAGTTCACATGATGGTGAAAGATAACAAGATCTACCAATATAGATATGACTTGATGATAGTCAAATATGCATGGCACAAGGTCTGTATATGCTATAACTACCCCTAGGGTAGGCCTTCAAGTTCAAGACAAACCACATCAGTTACATCTGTCAAGCATTATGTGGTAGGGAAGACAATCCAAGCAATGAATGGTTGTAAAATTAAGGGTCAAAAAGGAAAAAAAGGCCAAGTCTAGAGACAAACTTTGTCAAAATATAGAATTAGAGAGTGGAAATTTGATGTTGTAGGGCATGTGCCCTAAGAGTATAAAGATAGGGATGACTCCATTATTGTAATCGGGTTGTGTACCCCATTGTGTAAGCTAGGAAGCTAAGAATATCTTGTAGATTCTGAGCTGTTATTGAAACACTTTATTTTCTCATTATTCATTGTGTGGATTTGATGGCTATGAGGTCAAAGGCATCCCTTCATTGGGAACTCTAACCTCTACTACATTAGAACTGATTAGTGCACCATATGGAATTAAGGGGTGTTGGAAATATTGTCATTGATGTCAAAGGTTTAACATTATTAGTGATAAAGGCCCCATTACATTTAATGTTGTTTGTAATAAATATATCTTGGCTAATATGAGTTAATACTTATTTAATATTAACGAATATATTTTTGGTTGCATATGAGACAAAATAAGGGCCCATGGAGAAGTCGAAAAGCCACAGGGTAAAGACAAAAGAAGGATGGAATGCATTTTCCCATGAAGAGTCATTTTGGGGAATACCAAGAGTCACCAAGTGAAGACAAAAGAGTAAGGGCAAATTTCTCATGAAGGGACACTTTAAGGAATATAAAAAGTCACCAAAGATAAGGACAAAAGTGGGAAGGACGTTTTTGGTCATGAAGGGTTACCACATGACTTTTCAATTTCTTGGATATGAAGGGTCATCCAAGATTGATGCCATTTTCCATGAGGATTGAAAGGTCACAAAGGGGGAAGGCCAAAAGTCATTTGGAAAGCTATAAATAAAGGCTTGAATAGCCATTTGTAATATGAGAGATAGAAGTTGATTTGATATTGTAATATCTAGCTTAGAAGAGCAATTGTGAGAGATGAATATGATTTGTATTTATTATATCTAGCTTAGAAGAGCAAAGGTGAGAGAGAGGAAAGAGATGTTGTATTGAGCTATCATTTGTTGAGATAGCAACATTGAGAGATAGGTGTGTGGTATACACAAAGGGGTTGGTGCTCCTATGGGTTGGTGCTCACGAATTGTTGCTGGGTTGGTGCTCGGCAAAGGGGTTGGTGCTCCTGTGAGTTGGTGCTCATGAATTTTTGCTAGGTTGGTGCTTGGCAAATGGGTTGGTGTTCATAAATAGGTGTTGGGTTGGTGCCCGACAAAGGGGTTTGAAGCTCTTGTGGGTTGGTGCTCACGAATTGTAGCTGAGGCTGGTACTCGGCAAAGGGGTATGGTGCTCCTGTGGGGTTGTTCTCACGAATATATTTGAGATTGATTCTCTGTGGTTTTTCCCACATTGGGTTTCCACATTATATCTGGTGTGTCTCTCTGTCTTGTGTGATGTTTATTGTTTGAGTTTTATTGCATATCTTGAATGTTTGATTAAATGGAATTTGATAAAGGGAAAGTTTTATAAGATATATAATATACTGATTCACCCCCCCTCTCAGTATATTTTGTGCTTAACAATTGGTATCAGAGCAGGTTCTTTTTTGAAAAGTTTTACAGCTTGAAGGTAGATTGGGAAAGCATGATGGCTGGGTCACATGAAGGATTTTCTACAAATAAGGCACCTTTGTTTGATGGGACAAATTATGTTTTTTAGAGCATGAGAATGAAGGTTTATTTGATGGCCGTTGGATTCGACATATGGAAATCAGTGGTAGAGGAATATGAAGAGCCACAAACATCTACAATTACTCTAGCAAAAAAAAGGCAAGTGAATGTAATGCTAAAGATTTAAATGTTATTTTATGTGGTTTATGTGAATCTAAATTTGTTAAAGTTATGCAATGTAAATCTGCTCATGAAACTTGGGTAAAATTTGAGAATATTTACAAAGGTGATGGAAAGGTTCAGCGAGCTAAGCTGCAAACTTTTAGAAGACAGTTTGAAAGTTTGAAAATGGAAGAAGAAGAAGATATATCAAGTTATCTCTTACGAGTTGATTAGATAGTAAATCAGATTCAAGGTCTTGGAGAAATGTTGGAAGAGTCATCGGTAGTGCAAAAGGTTTCGAGATCTCCACCAATGAGATATGATGCAAAGGTTTCGGCAATCAAGGAGATGAAGAATTTAGCCAAGCTAAAGATGGATGAGCTTCATGGTATTCTCATGGCATATGAGGTGCGGACAGAACAAGATAAACCCTCAAAGAGAGAAGCGGCTTTCAAGACATCAAAGAAGGAGAAAGCTAAGATTCAAGAATCAATTGATAGTTCCAGTGATGATGAAGATGGCAATGAAGCACTTTTCACTCGCAGGCCGAAAAGAGGAACAGGTAAATATCAAAGAAAATTACCTTTTAAATATTTTAATTTTGGAAAGATTGGACATTTTTCAGCTAGATGCCCAGATAAAGTTAAAGATGATGAAGAAGAAAAAGCTACATACAAGAAGAATTTCAAAGGCAAATCTAAGAAGAGTTTTGAGAAGAAGAGCCTGTATTCTAAGGATCCTAGTTCAGGCGAAGATAGTGGAGTCAATGATTCAGAAGAAGAAGAGATTCTATTCATGGCCATACATGACGATCAAGAAGAAGAAGAGGAGGAAGCTAAAGTAGATATGGAAGGAGAACTCAATTGTGCCCTAGAAGAGTTAGAAGCTGTTCAGAAGAAGAATCGAAAGTTAAAGTGCCAGATCAAGAAAAATGAACAAGAGTCAAAGGAAATTATTGAAGATCTACAAGCACACTTTGAAGAAGCCAAGAAGAATGAAGAAGATTTCAAAGCACAGTTGGAAATAGAAAGAAAAGATTGTGAAAGGTATGTTATTGAAATTTCCTCTTTAAAAGAAGATATTAAGAAAGCAGTCAGTGATAAAGTAGTCAGTTATTCAAAATTTGAAGATAGCACTAACATGCTGAATAAGATATTGGAAAGTCAAAAAGCATATTCAGATAAGACATGGATTGGTTTTGAAAAGAAAAAGAGCTATGCTAAAGCTCTTACACAAGAGGAAATAAAAAGGGGAGAAGTGAAGAATACAGAGGACATTTCAAATAGAGAAGGTTGGAAGGAACAAAGCTACAAAAGGCAATCAGGTCAGAGATATACAGACAAGTCTTATTTTTATGGCTATTGTTTTTATTGTAATGGATATGGTCACAAGAAATTAAAATGTAGAAAAGAGCTAACAATTTCAGAAATAAGAAGAAAAGTCAAGTAGAGTCAAGAAGAAGCCACAACTCTTTTGCTCCTCTATCAAGCTTTGATGAAGAGACCATAGTGTGCTACAAGTGCAACAACTTTGGACACATAGCTCGGCATTGCAGAAGCGTGTTCGAGTCAGTCAAGAAGGATCAGAGTTTCAAAGCTCCATTCATCAAGAAGAAGAATCAGAGTGCCAAAGATCCATTCATTAGGGGGAAGGTTCAAACATGTACATGGCAGAAGAAACAACATGAAGATTCTATGATGGTGCAGACAGCTCTGCATGTGAGAGGTAAAAATCAACCATGGTTAATTGATAGCAGATGTTCGAGGCATATGTGGGAGGTAAAAATCAGCCATGGTTAATTGATAGCAGATGGTTAATTGATAAAAGTAAGTTCATTACTCTAAAGAAGATCAATGGTGGTACAGTGAGATTCAAAGATAAAACCACTGCCAGGATAGCCAGAAAAGGTACTTTGAGTTTGTATTATGGTAGAACTAAGACTAAGAATGTTTTGTATGTAAAAGGTCTTAAGCATAATCTGTTGAGTGTTAGTCAAATTTGTGATCAAGGATACACATTAAGGTTTCATGCTGAAGGTTGTGAGATTAGAAGAAAAGATTCAAATGAGTTGATTGCAGATGCTCAAAGGACAGGAAACAATGTATATGTTTTGTCAGATATCTTCTCAAAGGATACATTCAAAGAGCAGCGAGAGGAGTTGGGAGTAATTTCTATTACTTCCTGCCATTGATGTTCAACATTAAGTGAGGGGAAGCTAAGTGTTAGCTCCAGGTAGGCCCTTTGCCATTGATGTCAAAGGGGGAGAATAAAAGGTACAAGTACAAGTGCAGAAAATAGGTACAAGGAACAGGTACAGGTTACTACAGTAAGGGGGAGTTATTGTATGTTTTCAGATGACAAGATGTGCAAGTGACAGGATGTGGTAGTTTTAGGATTGAGGTTGCCATCAATGACAAGGGAATTTCTCATGAAGGGACACTTTAAGGAATACGAAAAGTCACCAAAGATAAGGACAAAAGTGGGAAGGACGTTTTTGGTCATGAAGGGTCACCACATGACTTTTCAAATGCTTGGATATGAAGGGTCATCCAAGATTGGTGCCATTTTTTATGAGGATTGAAAGGTCACAAAGGGGGAAGGCCAAAGGTCATTTGGAAAGCTATAAATAAAGGCTTGAGTAGCCATTTGTAATATGAGAGATAGAAGTTGATTTGATATTGTAATATCTAGCTTAGAAGAACAATTGTGAGAGATGAATATGATTTGTATTTGTTATATCTAGCTTAGAAGAGCAAAGGTGAGAGAGAGGAAAGACATGTTGTATTGAACTATCATTTGTTGAGATAGCAACATTGAGAGATAAGTGTGTAGTATACACAAAGGGGTTGGTGCTCCTGTGGGTTGGTGCTCACGAATTGTTACTGAGTTGGTGCTTGGCAAAATGGTTGGTGCTCCTGTGGGTTGTTGCTCATGAATAGGTGCTGGATTAGTGCTCGGCAAAGGGGTTTGAAGCTCTTGTGGGTTGGTGCTCATGAATTGTAGCTGAGGTTGGTACTCGACAAAGGGGTATGGTGTTCCTTTAGGGTTGTTCTCATGAATATATTTGAGATTGATTCTCCATGGTTTTTTCCACATTGGGTTTCCACGTTATATTTGGTGTCTCTCTCTGTCTTGTGTGATGTTTATTGTTTGAGTTTTATTGCATATCTTGAATGTTTGAATAAGTGAAATTTGATAAAGGGAAAGTTTTATAAGATATATAATATATTGATTCACCCCCCCCCCCCTCTCAGTATATTTCGTGCTTAACAAGGGGATCATTTACCTAAATCTAAGACAATTCTGAAATGAACTAGGTGCAATACAACTATACAAAGCTTTATTCGAGGCATGTTGAATATATGATAAACTATCATCCCATCTGCAAGAACACGCACTATTCTTAATGTGCAACAAATAGACAAACGTTTGGTTGAACACTTTAATTTTCCATCTCAGATTGGAGCATAATAATCTCATCTAGCTAAGCATCCAACATCTCACAAAGACATATAAAAAATACCTTGATGAGCTAGACGGAGAGTCAAAAGATCCTCATCCATACCTTGACATGAAATTTTATGTATTGATGACCCACTCCTGATCCAAATATTGTGCAACCTTGACCCATGGTTGGAACTAATTTTGTAACTCCAAACCTAATATTAAAGGTGGATGTGTAAATTCGATGAAAAGTATCCACTCCACTAGATCAATTTTTTTTTTAATCTATATTAGATCCCATGTATACATAATGTTACCATGGCATCCTTATATCAAGAACTTAAGCATTCCATCTAGTATCAATGGTTGTGTGCTACAAAGAAAAAGAAGGCTTCCAATATCATCTAGTCAATTTTTATGAACGATTTGAAGATGCACAATAGCAGGAGTCTGATGAATAATTATTTCAGCTAATTGGCAAAGCTGTGACATTCAAGATCAGTCAAGGACTATATTTATCAATTTAAAACCTATCCTTGCAAGTGGAAATGATTATAGATGAAAAACTAAATGATTTAATTTTTGGAAAACTCAACAACCACATTCAACATGAGGTATGCAAATTTAATCCATTTAATGTATCTGATTTTGTTATCACAACACATAAGGTAAAGGAATATTTTTTGGCTAATAAGAGCTAGGCATTCACTAGCCTCAAATATGATAACACTCTAACACTATCGAAGGCATATTGTTGTGCATGTTGACATTAGAAAGTAGTCATGGCACAAAGGATTTTATTCAATGTCCATGAGATGTGTAATAATCAAAGAATGAACTTGTGGTATAAGTTTACAAGTCTATGTAAACGTTTGAGCTCTTTAAGGTTGTGCAAAGGTGGCCAATTGTGAACTACTTAGATCTTCTTTGGGTATACATCAATACCACCAAAATATATTTGTGTGGTGCCAAACATACACTTTCCTAAGTAGGCTTACAAATTATGATGGTGCATGGTTCTTAGGTCATGTGTGGCATGCTTGATGCACTACTATTATGTCTTACTAAAGAAGAAAATATTATCCATGTAAAAAATGATGAATACATTGAAGGGCATGAGTATGTCATTTATTAGGTGCAAGAATGTTGATGATGCATAGGTCAAACCAAAAGGCATAGCCAGCCACATGTTAGTCCCTCCTTGGTTTTGTAGGTTGTCTTCCATACATCTTCATGATTCATAAGAACATGACGGTGAGGTATTGTGCAAATAAGAGTTCATTTAGAAGGCCATCTATGCGTAGAAATGAATATAATTTCTTCACCATGATCTTTTTTAGCAAGCAATAGTCAATCTATAGGTGCTAAAACCATCTTTATTTATCAATACACAAGGAGAAGAGGTCTCTTAGTTGATGAGCTCTTAAATCTATTAGAATCTCTTGCATACTACCAAATTGATCAAATGCTTTATTGGGAAGTGTGTTAGGACACCTTTGGGATGAAATATTAAAACTAGACTGATCGAATGCTTTATTATGAAGTGTGTTCATATGCCTTTGGGTTTCTAAAAGACATCTCCCAACTGTTGAAGTACACTGTCAATTTGTTGTGATGCATGTTGCATAGGACATGTCACAAGGTTGTGTTTATCATGGTGTTGGGCATCTCTATAAAAATGATGAGAAACTGAAACTTATACATGTAAGACATCTCCAAACTATTGAAGTATACCATCAAGTTGTGTTACATGCAATACAAGGCATACGACAAGGTTGTGCTTCTAAGAGTGCTTGGGTGTTTATGAAAATCATAAGCATCACAAACCTATGCACATGAGACTTAAGCTCCTTACATTGAATTAAAAATACCAATGTCACTTGAGTGTTCATAAGAGATTCCAAAACGCTGTAAATGAAATCATTGACCTTGACAAAATAATGTTGGGGCTTATCTTTATAGGTACCAAGTCAGTCATAGACATATAACATTAACATGGTGTTGTAAATATTTGTGTGTCATTGCAAGTGAGAATAAAAAATGGACCTTTTGGTGTGTACCTCTTGTCCAAAACCATATACATTCCATTGGTACAAGTTGGGGGGCCTAAACACTTAACTACATCATGCACTAACATATTTTGCCAACATCCACTACCGATAACAACATGGTGTTATTCCATAGCCCAATATTTTGAATGTAACAAATAATATATTTCATTATAAATGTCAATCATGCACGTTTTAGGATTTAGATTGGCACTCTAGAAGGTTCTTTAAGGATCAATTTCTTCCTCTTCTTACATAGGCCCAAGTGTGGACTACACACTTAATTGTTGTGTGCATCACTTGGGGTCAATGTCGGTACAAAACTTAAGATGTTTGCACAATTTCTCCCCTTGATTATTCTTACATAGGCCCAAGTGTGGACTACAAACTTGAGTCACTAGATCTCTTTGTGTGTAGAAGATTGATTCTAATTATATCCCTAACTATCAGTTTTTGCTTCTTAAGTGGTTTGTACACATTATGAGCTGACTTGTTCTTATAAAGTGGGATAAAAAAAGGGATTATCTACAACTTGGCCTTCTCTTTAATCATGAAATTGTTTACATTTGGGCTTTACAGTAGGCTTTCCCAAACATGGCATAGAGTAAGAAATACATCTTTCGGTAAATTTAATTGTAAATTCCAATAAAACACCTTATTCTACTCAATATCATAGATCCTCAAGCACACATAAAGGTAGTGGAATTTTTTAGTATGCTATTGCACCAATTCATCAATTAATTTTTTGTAACTATTGCAGCTTCGTGTATAATGCTTTAAGGGATAACATTCTTAGTGAATAGCTTTGAAAAAATTCTCCCACTTATTGATAAGGTTGTAGTCTTATACACATTGTGTGATAACAATTTACTTCAAATGTACGATAGGTTTAGATAGCTTTAGTGAATTCAATGTGATCTTCTCCACATTAATGAAGTGATCAACAAAGAAATATGCCTCAAGTTGTTGACCATAATCATCTAATGCTTCAATGTCAACCTTGTCTTGGAGACTAGTATGTCAGCATTCACTTAGACCTTGAGAGGGCTTTGATATTTTAACAACATCCTAGCATGTAACGTAGAAGTTGGAGGTCCTAACTAGCCCATCAAATTGCATAACTGATCAAAGAGTGTCTTACACTAGTCCACCTTATTCTACTATGTAATGCAAATTCTTAAGCACATAAGTAGGTAGTGGAATTTATAACCATAATGTTACACCAAATCATCCATTAATTGTTTTAGCTATTTCAAATTCATGTTTAATGCTTTGAAGGATAATATTCTCAACGAATAGCTTCAAAAAAAACTCTAAGTGTAGACAAGGTTGTGCACTGAGAGTTTCCCTCTAATGTAGGACAAGTTTGGACAACTTAAGTGAATTGAGGGCAATCTTATTGACATCATTGAAGCAATTGACAAAGAAATATGCATCAAATTGTCAACCCTGATCATCCAATGCTTCAATGTCAATCTTGCCTTAGAAAACTAATATATAGACAATCAATTTCACCTTGGAAGGGCTTTGATGTTCTAATAACATGCTAGTGTTTAATTTAGAATTCGAAGGTCCTAACTAAAGCATCAAGTCAAAAATCTATCAAAGAGTGTCTTATGATACCCCTCTAGGATCTCCTTGAAGAGTTGTTAGATACCCCCAAAGGTTTTAATAATTTTATTTCGATTCAATCAATTTCCTCTTCGATCGACATTAACATTAAGACTTTTAGATAATCACTGACTTGCATTCACTCATATTGATAAGCAAGGGTGTTAAAATACATTCAACAAAGTTATGTTGCTATGAAAGACACATTTTGATCTAAATTTCATGAATTGGTATAGTAATGCATGATAATGAAGATTTCCCACTCACATACCAATGATCTACCCCACGTGCCTTGATAAGGTGAAAAGCATTACAACAACATAATAAACTAGCTAGCAAATTATTATGTTATAATGAATGTGTAATAAATAAACAAAACTAAAAATAGTTATAAATACATCAAATACAATGATATGTAAAACTAGTAGTCTTATATTCACCACTTAAACACGTATAGTATGTATATGTACAATGAACCAAAAGACTGAGAATGATAATTCCTTTGATCAAAGACTAAGAATGAGAATGTTGACAATAGTTAATTTCTTTAGGTTGATTTATTTAGGTTGAAGAGTCTATTTCATTAATGTTGGGTGCATGTATATGTATACAAGTAGAAGAAACATTAGCTATAGTAAAGATCTAATACAAAACAATCTAGTTTTATACCAATCAAAGTTTAATCTTCCTTAGTTATTCATAATTTGGATTCCTCATGCATGATGATGTCTTTGACACATGCTTATGTTCTCAATGTGTAATGGTATCAAATGAGTCTATGGCATGTTGTGCGTAATTTGTGTGCAATCGATGCATACAAAGTTAGTGCACAATTGACATGGGTTGCACTCTAATCACTCACCCTCATATGTTTGTGTTTGATTATAATAATAGGTTTAGAAGTCCCTAGTTGACATGTGTTACACTCTAATCACTCACCCTCATATGTTTTTATTTGATTATAATAATAGGTCTACAAATCCCACATGGATAGTGTAAGTAATAGAGATACTAAAACAATCCAAAAATATGAAGTCCAAACTAAGTTTTGTAGTAATATCTCTTAATGATCTATTGCCCTTTGTTCATGACTTTCACAAGTAACACAATATTGTCCAAAAATCCATCAAGCTTGACAATCCTTAGATAAAAAATTGGACTTTTACTAGTATCCTATGGTTTATAGGTCATGTCTTGTGCCACAATCCTTACATAGGTAGCTCACCCTCCAATAAAATACCAAATGTTAGGGGGAAAAATATGACTCCAACATCAATGTTACATTGGGTAATGGCGATCCCATACTAGTGTCTAGGCACAGGTTGAGGGACCTTGTGGGGAGGTTAGAAGATCACCATACAAGACTGACATCTTCCAAGGCGATGGAATAACATAGTTTGTTGTCGATTTTTCAATCCTTTCCCCTTTTAAGGGACACTCTAGGTCGATGAAATTTGTGTTGGTTGAGCATCAGTTAGTGGGGAAGTGGATAAGGGAGCTAAATCCTTCTCATAGGTTATACAAAATCATTTGAAAGACCCCGAAAACGGCTCTTGATAATCTCACTCAATATAGAAAATGATGACCTCGACTCAGCCCTGGTGAATAAAGAGTACTATCTCAGAAAAGGAGTCATATGCTAGGTTGAAAAATTATGGCCTAATCTTTAAGATCGAAATGACTGGATCTCATTATAATGGAAACCTATTTTGAAAGGTAAAGTGGAACTTTATACTTCTACAAAAGTTTTTTTCTACTATTTTCCTCTTCATTTCGAATAAAGTTCTTGTTCTTGGGCATCAGTGGAGATAAAATCAACACCAACTATTTATGAAACCTTAGGATCCAAATTTTAATCCCCTTATTGATACTTTCTCCTTCGAACCTATATGGATCTACCTCCCACATCTTCCCCATCATTTTTGGGCTAAACGTTGCTTCAATGTTATTGTTAACTCCATTGGCAAATTCATACAAACTAATTCAGCCATTGATTTGTTTTCTCATACAAATTTTGCCAACATTTGTTTTTTCATTGATACAATGCTTGTTCTTTTGGCCTCCATAGATATGATAGTAGACGATCAAGTATGGAGTCAACCATTGTATTATGAGAGACTACATTTTAAGTGTTGTTTCTCTTAATTTCTATTCATTTTTTATTTAAGTAAGAAGGTAAAAAACTAGTAATAAGGGTGTGGTAGAAGAACTTGGTTGTTATGCACGTGTGACCCAGAGGAGTGTGGAGAGCTATTTTTTATCTTAGAAAGATAACATGTAGATAAGAAAGCAGTAACAAAAGGGATTGTTAGAAAGATAGTTAGGTGGACTGCCTAGCATGAGCTAGATCCAAGAAGCGTGAGCTTGCAGGAGGTTATCAATCCACTTTTTGATACTAGTTAAGTTGAAAGAGAAAAGTAAACTACTTGCATCAAATAATAGAAAGTACTGAAATGAAATACAAAAATAAAATGAATGCTTGTTAGAAAAAATAACTAAATATAAAAATAACGAGTCAATACTAGTGCTAAAATAGATCAGATCAAGTTCATAAAATTAGGCAAGAGTCTTTGAACAAGTAGGGACACAAAAAATTAAATTTGGTGGGGGGTAAGGGGTTAAAAATAAATTTCCATTACTTCTTACCATAGTGACCGTCAGTGGTTAAGGTGTCTATCGATGGTTAAGCTAACTTTCAACGATTGGGTAACCGTCAGCAGTTAGATGTGACTATCAGTGGTTATGTTAACCATCAGTGGTTGCTTGTGAAATTCTAGAGGTGTTTAAAAAGGAGTTGTAGAATGGTTTATTGATCAAGAAAGGATCTATTAAGGGTTAGGTTAGGGATATGAAAGTCAAAAAATAGGTGCAGGGGGTTTGATTCAGGCTTGGAAGTCAAAAACTAAACATAACTAAAACACAAAATGTACCTATTACTTAATGGCTAATGGTTAATGGTTGGAGCAATTTTGGCAGAGTAACATTACTTTTCCTCAAAAGTAATTTGGGTAGAGGTTTGGGTCTCTATTGTAGTTTCTTTATTTTTGAAAGAATGGTTAATTGGCCGGAAGCTAGATCACCTATTTGCTGGAATGCTCAGAAGTGTTTCTAATTGCTCAAACCTGGATCCTTTCACCTCCTACTCCGCTCCTTTTATAGGCAAAGAGAGATGGAGGATAGAAGGTTCCCTAGAGGTTTAGGCTACTAATTTTGATGCTTCATAGTTCGTTAGCACCAAGCAAGGTGGACATATTAAATTATGTCATGTTAGCTTGCACACAACTAGTGATGTGTTAGAAAGGTGAGGACATGACCATCAATAATCAGCATAACTATCAACAATCAATCTGACCATCAATGGTCAAGAGTTTAGAGGGAAATTGGTCAAGGTGAGTTAAGAGGGGTTAGGTTTAGATTAGTTAGTAAGTTGGTGAGTTTAGTTAGCTAAGTAGCTAACTAGACCCAAAGTCTAATGGGTTGGTTAGGTGGCCCTTACGGGATTCTAAGGTATTTTGACATTTAGAGCTGTTGTGTGCTATTTTCTAGTGTCTACATTTTTCCCTTTTTTGTTATGTGTCTTTGAATCAATAAGCTGAAAAACAAAAATGGATTGCTAGTCAAAGGTCTAGTTGCCTTGAGTATAGGAGGTGTTCCCCCTCAAACCAGGGGTTGATGAGGTGAAACCAAAATTGATTTGGGGTTTGATAAGTGGTGTATGGTGAGTCACGAGGTGGGTGACAAAAAGAGTTTGGTATTTGAATCACAAACATGTGCACACAATGTGATTAAGTGTGATAGCCAAGATCACACCTAGACTAAGGTTGCCAATGTTGATAAAAATAAGGCCAGTTCTAGAAGGATTGGTGATGGGGTAACCAAGCCATAGCATTGGTATAGCTGATCAGATCATCCCTTCAAGTCTCCTAGACAAGGTCGGTGTTTTCATAGGTATTCAAGGTAGAAAGTGCTAATTTGAAAAACACAAATGGTCTAGTTGTGCACAAGGTGGTGCAAATTCAAATATTCAACATGACAAGGTTGGTCGGTGTGATCAAAAAGGACCAAAGCAAGGTCGTCATTGAGTATACGATAGTTTGGGTCAAAAATGGTCAACATCAAGGTAGACGTGGTTAGGTGGTTGGTTGGTGGGAGAGGGTATTCTCCAAAGGTTTGTTTTGGTTTGCTGGAGAAGGTAATCTCCAAAAATGAGGCACTAAGTTGTTGGTGCTTAAAAAAATCCAATGTCGAAAATGTGGGTTCCTGACCATCGATGGTCAGGGGTCCCAAACTCTTGACTATCGATGGTTAGGTGGAACCCTAAAACCATGAAACATAAAAATTGAAAATGAAATTTCATTTTTAGTTTTTGTAATTTAACTTCTGTGCCTTTTGTGTGCTCTGGCAATTTGGTGATTTGTCATTTCGTGTGAGAGGGTTGACTAAGCATTTTACAGACTCGATGACTATTGATTAGTTAGAGGTGTGTGTTGAGGTGATTTGCTGAGACTGAGGATGCATGGTGGATGAATACATCATCAAGCAGTGGGATGTGGGCTCTATCCTTGATAACGATTGAGGAACGAGGTAGGGGTATTTCAAAATTGATAGATTAGGTGATTTGGTTGTTTTGGATTGGTATTTGGGTAGTTTGTGGTTATGTTGGGTAGGGTGTTGGGGGTTTTGACCTAGATTTAGGTTTTGTTTGTGGTTTGAAAAATTAACAAATTAATTTTGAAATTGAAAGAGTATTTGGGTTGGGGGTAGGGTATAGGATAGAATTAGGTAAGTTTTTTGTTGTTTTGTTGATTTTAGGATGGTTGGGTTAGGTGGTTTCACCGATGTCAGTCACACACAGTGACAATTAACGGTTTGACTCGATCATCGATGGTCGAACTTGACCATCGATAGTTGACCATTGAAGCAAAGAGGTCACTTGACTGTCAGAAATCATAGTGATGATCGACAGTCAAAAGATTTGGGAAGGTTTTTTTGAATAGTAAGATATATTAAAAATGTTTTAAGGGGTGTGGGGTAGTTAAAATGCCAAGTGTAAGTTAGGATAGGGAAATTATCAAGTAGGAGTTGTGTTGAAATTATTGTTGATTAGAGTTAGGTGTTGGTTTGATAGGTTTAGGGAAGGTGTTGAAAATTTTGTGGGTTAGGGTAGATGTTTTGTTGAAAAAAGAGTTAGGTGTTGGTTTGGTAGGTTTGGATAGGTGTTAAAATGTTTGGGGGTGACGGTTACTTTCAAGTGCTAGAGGTAATGTGGTAGTGTTATAAGGGTAGTATTGGAATAGGTTGATTGAGGTGGCTTTAGGTTGATAAAGAGGTTGATGTAGGTAGATTGATTGAAATGAATAAAAATGAGCAATGGCAATAGACAATTAAGTGTGCATGCTAACCTAAACTTTCGTAGGCATGAGATCAGATCTAGATGAGGGATCGAGTTCCTAGGATCTTTATGGAGATCTATGGAGTGATGACCGGTAATGATAGGACACATATGGAGGAGGTCAGCATCAAAGCTATGAGATACTATCAGCATTTACCATGAGATGTGGTGATGATCATGGCCCTCATCGAAAGATGAGATCCGACCACAAGCACCTTCCTCCTATCAACATGAGAGATGACCATCCTACTAGAGGATGTTCATAGGATTACACAATTGCCTATTTAGGAGGAGCCAGTTTATCATATTGACAGTGAGGAGAGGGACAAACAGATAGAGATTGGGCCCTTATCATGTAGCATGCTAGTGGTTTTGGTTATCGACCATTGTTGCAGAGGGTTATAGATGAGAGGCATTTCATGACTATGATGATGATGGTCATGTCTTATTTTGTATTACCAGATTCAAGCAATGGGCAATTTCCTTATCTATTGTTGGGTGCGTTGGTAGAGATGTTTCTTAGGAGGACACTATTCGGGTGGGCACCAGTTTTGCTAGTCTAGATATACAAGGATCTATGGGCATTTTGAGCTCACAGATGATATGGGATAAGTGTGGGGTTTGTGCTCCATTGTTGGGCATATGAGTACATTAGGGTTCTGAGACCTTTGGGGCTACCATGGGAGGGCTACGCCTAGATGAAATTTAGAGTGGGATTCATGCAATGGAAGGGAGACTATGCACTAACAGGAGCTAGAGGTCCAAGGGATATTGACTAGTTATGGGATGCATTGGAGGGATTGGTGGTGGGAGATGTTATTTGGAGGCCATACATTGGATTTCCTAGATGGGACCTCTATAACTACCATATATTGTATTTGCAGATCTGGAGATGGATTTATGGGATGAGAGAGGGTGAGAGTGAGCTCATCCCATTTGAATGAGTGTGGATGCAGTTTGGCCTAGTGTAGGGGGTTCTAGGTCTATTCCTAAGGTACAAGGAGGATAATAATTTTTTGTTACTTGAGCCACAATTAGAGGAGGTGGTCCTAGATCATGAAGAGCTACTTATTAGAGCAGGGGTTGATGATGCTAGTTTTGGTGATGGTTATGCAACATGGTACCAGGTCTTTTATGTAACAACTGATTTTGGGTGGGATGATGGAGGTTGGTAGGTTATGGATGTGGATCTCACTAGTGGGGGTCCATAGGTACAGGCATAGAGAGGTAGCCCTGATGAATAGGTAGAGGCAACATTGACCATTGTGAAAGCACAAATTATATCTTTACAGGGACAAGTGACCATATTATAGGGCTAGATTGTGACTTACAGGGTCAGGGTATGGTGACAAGTGAGAGACATTAGGCTAAGACCTCACTAGGATTGGTGACTCAGGAGAGGGACACCCTGAGATAGAGGGGGGAGCCATGATAACACCAACAAGACCATCGAGTACCATCTCTATGGTATGGTACTTGGCCATAGTAGAGGAGTTAAGGTATTATGAGGCCATAGTTCTAGCATAATGCCCATGAGAGCCCCAATGGGGTGAGCACATGGCCAGTTTAATAGGTGGGGAAATTGTAGCTACTCCAGGTCAATGGGTTGCTTCAGTGGGGGGAAAGACAAGATTATTAGAAGGATTGACACTAGATGGAAGTGGTGGTGCAGCGAGAGCCAGTGGTGGTGCAGCCAGAGCCAGTGGTAGTGGTGCACCAGATGCATGATATATGATATGATAGGAGGATAGATGTACATGATTTTGATATCGACCTGCATGTCGATGCAATGAGATGTACATGTTTTAAGAGAGAGATTACACATTATTACATGTATTAGTTGTTTGGAAGACATGATGTATATGATGGTTGATGTTCATGATGATATATAGATGTGGTTTATATATAGATGTGATGTGTGTTTCATGGGTCATGGTGCACATGTCTTGATGTTTTATGCTTATGATTTATGAGATGTGGACTTAGTAGCTTGGAAATATGATGATTTTACTATATTTTACTAGGTGTACACGTCTTGAACCTCTATTGATTGTAGGGCCTCTATCAATGCTTGGTGGTAATGGGTAAAAGTGTTGATTAGTTCATAAAGACTCATCTTCATCGATGTCTGGTGAAGTTGTTTTAGGACTACTCGTTCAATAAATTCAGAAGGGTTGGAGGGAGAGGCACCCAAAATGGATATTTTGGGTTTTGGTGAAGGCAAAGGTAGAAGTGAGGAGTACTTGGCTTTGGTTGGAAGGTTGAGGGGTGGAAGGGTATGTCCATGGTATGGACACTTTAACTGTTCCATTATCTTTTTATTGGGCCCTAGATTGGGTAACCATATGGATAGTGTGGATGAGGGGAAGTGTTGGGCTGGATGGTTGCTTCGATTCCTCCTCATTTTCAAATGAGAGTGGAGGAGTAGGTAAGTGTTTGATGGGTTCATATTGTGGTTGGGTTGGTAATGGGCTTAAGGGAAGTTCATCTGATAATAGATCATCCTCATCCTATAAGTTATGGACAAGTGCTTGGAGAGCTTTACAGTTCTCCATGTCATGTCCAAGTGTCCTATGGTATGACTAGATTAGGCTGTCATTGAACCAAGATGGCTCAGGACTTGAAGGGTCAAAAGATTTGATAGGTGGTAGGCTTAAGGAAGATGTTTGCAATAACCTTTGTAAAATGATCAAATAAGATTTGAGTAAAGGTGTTGAGGTGTTGGGTTTTTGGTTTTAGGAGTGGGAGCCTTCTTAGAAGTAGGCTTCATTGCGAAAGTTGTAGGTGGTAGAATGGTCTTGGTAGGTGGTTTTGATTGGGATTACTTGGTTATAGTTGGTTTTGAGGTGGAAGATTTAGACGTGGATGATGAAGGTTTGGAGATAGGTGGTTAGGTAGAGGTAGATAGGTTAGTGAAGAATGATGGGGAGTTTGATGATTTGGTGGAGGTAGATAAAGGTAGAATGAAGCGAGAAGGTTTAGTTTGGATAACTTTGGGAGGGTTCACCGTCTTGGTGGAAGGATGAGCTCCTAGGATGGTGGAAGGATGGGGTCCTAAGATAGATGGTAAGAGGGAAGGTGGTATAGCTTTGGTTTGAGGTGGGAGTTTGGTTGGGGTTTTCTTTGATGGACTAGATAGGGTTAAGTCTAACTTCAAAGATGGTTGAGTAAGGCTAGGTATAGGAAGTATTCCTAGATTCTTGATAGGTTCATCAGAGCAGCGTAAGGTGAATTGATAATTTCAGATGGAGGTGGGTTGGATGGTTCCCCTACAGTTTTGGAAGGAGAAGTCTTTGATGAAGGTATTGAGGTGATGATAGGTTTGATGGTGGATGCAAGTGAGGTTGAAGGTTTAGGTTGGTTTTTATAGGGGAGCCCAAGACGATGCCAAAAGGTGGATCTATCTAGATTGGGTTGAGAAATGAATTCTAGACTTTGGACCAATCTAGAGAAAGGCTTGTAAATGGGTTTGATCCCTTGGTCATTGGTTTCAAAGATATCTTCACCTTTGTTCTTGATGGAAGTTTCTAAGATTTGGGACAATGTTTCCTTCCTAGAAAGGATAGACAAGGTAATCTCTTCTTTTGGGATGGTTCCTAAAGAGAGAATGGGTGGTTCTATGATAGGGAAGGAAGGTGTGATGGAAATGGTTATCTCCTTTGGTATCTCTATCAAATGAGAGGTAGCTAAGTTTGTAATCTCCCTATGTGAAGGAGAGGAGGTGGTTGTTTCCTTTGTTTAGGTGTCTAAAGGAATGGTGGGTAATTTTACCACTTCAATAAGTGGAGTGGGGGAGGAGATAGTTGAAGTGATGGTTGCCTCTATTAGTATTTCTATCAAAGGAAATAAGGATAAATCTATGGTTTCATCAAGTAAAAAAAAAGGGGTGGTTGCTTCCTCTGTTTGGGTGTCCAAAGGAATAGAGTGTGAGTTTACCACTTCAATGAGTGGAATGGAGGAAGAGGTAGTTGAGGTAATGGTCTCCTCAATGATAGGTTCATTGATAATGACATTGATCATATGGACCTTATGAGTGTGAGATGATTCTGGTGTGTTATCATCATAGTTGGTAGAAGGGGCATAATTGGGAAAAAGTCTACAAAAGATGTTGAGGGATTGATTCGGGGGTGCATTGGGATTATCAAATACAAGTTCTCCCTTATCAATCATGTTTTGGATAATGGTTTTGAAGGTGTTACACCTACTGACATCATGTCCAATGACGCAATGAAAAGCACATAGATCATTCTCATTGTACCAACCAAGTGTAGGGCGAGAAGCATCATATTGTTGGGGAAGTTTTATAGGAGGAAGTTATATGATCTTTGCTTTGAGCAGTTTATCCAAAATTGAAGCATAAGATTCTCCTATCATAGTGAATTGTTTTGGGGCAGCTTGGTTTAGATTTTGGTTTTGTTGGTTGGAAGAGTTAGAGGAGTTGGTTTGGTTGGGTTGGTTGATATTTGGTGGTGGAACAGTTTTAAGGGCAAACAAGTATGTGGATGCTTTTGGTTTGGTGTTGGGATGGTTATATTGATTGGTGGTTTTGGATGAGGAAGGGTCATTGGATTTAAATCTAGAATTTTTGCTCTTTAGTTGCAATTTTCCCTCATCAATAGCTTTGATTTCTAATTTGCGTGCTATGGTGAAAGCCTCATCAAAAGTCTTGAAAGTTTGAACTTGAAGAGTAGGGGGAATATGTTTGGCACAAACCCTAAGAGAAAATTTCAATCAACTCGGGTTGGGGTAAAGAGAAAGAGAGTTGGTTGATAAGACCTCTCCATCTAGCTACGAAATTGGTAATTGATTCATCATAAAATTGTCTAATAGAGTAGAGGTCGGTAATAAAGACCTTTTTAGATATATTGATAGAAATGATCTAAAAAGATTTGGGCAAGTTGGGAAAAGGAAAAGATAGAGTGCTTGGTGAGAGCACTATACCATTCTAAGGCTGGTCTTGATAAAGACATGGGAAAGGTGCAAAGGAGAAGACCATCATCATATGCAGTTAAATAGCAAGAATGGTGAAATGCTCTTAAGTGTTGTTGGGGGTCCTCCTTGCTTTGGAACTTGTAAAAGTTGGGTTGTTCCCATTGAGGAGGATAAGATCAGATAGGGACGGATGGGTTAATTGATTCATTACAAATTAGATCATAAGATAAATGGTTATGAGCCCCAGAGTTAGATGACTCTAGGTTAGTCGTTTTGCCCATTCACATTTTGACCAAATCTGTTTGGGGTTGGGAAGCTCCATAATTGTGTAGTAAGTTTGGTTGAGGTTGGGTGGATGCAATATATCAATAAGTGGTAGAAGGTTGACAAGATGCCACATATTGATATGTGGTCATTGAAGGTTGGGATGTGTTATATAAAGGTTAATGGGTACAAAAGGTTAGGTAGAAGGTGCTATGTATCCTTGTGGATTAGGAACATATTCAGTGCTTGGTGAGAGTATTATACCAATCTAAGGCTGGTCTTGATAAAGACATGGGAAAGGTGCAAAGGAGAAGAGCATCATCATATGCAATTAAATATCAAGAATGGTGAAATGCTCTTAAGTTTTGTTAGGGGTCCACCTTGCTTTGGAACTTGGAAAACTTAGGTTGTTCCCATTGAGGAGGATAAGATCAGATAGGGATGGATGTGTAAATTGATTCATTACAGATTAGATCAAAAGATAAAACGTTATGAGCCCCAGATTTAGATGACTCTAGGTTGGTCATTTTGCCCATTAACATTTTGACCAAATCTGTTTGGGGTTGGAAAGCTCCATAATTATGTAGTAATTTTGGTTGAAGTTGGGTGGATGCAATATATCAATAAGTGGTAGAAGGTTGAGAAGATGCCACATATTGATGTGGTCATGGAAGGTTGGGATGTGCCATATAAAGGTTAATGGGTACAAAATTTTGGGTAGAAGGTGCTATGTATCCTTGCAGATTAGGAACATATTGGTAGGATGTCATGGGTATTTGTTGAGGGATTGATATGGGTTGATTTGGAGGTATGGATAGATTAATTGGTTACGGTTGAGTGGTAACTCTTGTGCTAATACGTGTTAGGGGAGGAGGTATAAAAAGCAACAAATTTTGAAGTGGGGTGGAAGTTGGAGGGTTAGTAGTGATAAGGGGAATGGTGGAAATAGGGGTAGAAGATACCCCCATGATGAAGTATGAGTAACAAGAGGCAAAGTTGCTCCTATGTTGGAGGTGTTGGTTGGTGTAGGGGGTGTTTGGTTATTGGTTGGGATGTTGAATTGAGTTTTAGTGGTGGTAGAAGATGGGTTATGGGTGGAAGAAGATGTTTGGGTGATCATAGGTTGGGAAGAGGTAGCACCAACCATAAGATGGGGAGGCATACCATAAGGTAGATCCGTGGGAGGAACCGATAAAGTAGGGGTACGATGAGATAGTTTTTTGAGGTAATGTTCAAGAGCCATGGGATTGTTATCAAGGAAGGTAGCAAAATCTGCATCACCTTCGACAACTATTGGAAGCATGGTAAGACGGGGAGAATGATGAGGAGAGCCCTCAACATCCGAAGTATATTTCATGGATGAGGAAGAAGAGGAAAGTGGTTCTTGGTTGGTTTGATTCCTCAACTATTATCTAATAAAGACCATGTGAGGAATATAAAAGAGATGATGAAAAGCTCACAACTCAAACACAAAGCAAGTAAAAGAAAAAGATATCGAGGCAATCAAAACATACACTAAAGTGTGTTTAACAACTTAGGATTCTTTTTAGATCTCTTTTGGTTTATGCCTTAGAAAGTGTGAAGGGTAAATTTGGTTTGTAGATCAGGTACTAAAAAGGAAGTCTAAGGTTGGTTTCATGTGTTAAAGGCTCTCAAAAATCTGTATTGAAAGTTAGTACATGGCTTGATATTGGGGCCTACCCCCTAACTTCACACATCACAGCGATAAGGGTGTCGGGTGCTTAGCCTAAATATATTGAATTTTAGAGTTTAGACTCAACTAAAGAATTGAATTTTGGTTTTTCTTCTTAGTAATGACCTCCAAGTAAGATAGCCAAAAGAGTAAGGTATACTAGCCAAAAAGGTAAGGTATACTAGCCAAAAAGGTAAGGTATACCGCTAGGTGATGAAATCCTAATCGGGCCTTATATTAATTTTCTTGATGTGTTAATTGATTATGTAATTTGGTAAAGTGTGTGATAACAAGAGTGAAACTACGATTGACTTTTCCTTTAAGTTAACTCCATGAACTAAAAACAAGCAAGCAATCAATGTATGTAAGATTAATTTTAAGCCCAAAAGTAAAATTTAATTTTGTTGTATGAACATGAAATAAAAGAAGAAAAGGGCACCTAGATGATTCTATGTTCCCATCGGGCATGCCAAAATGTTTCTCTTAATCTCTACTCATTTCTTAATTAAAGAAAAAGATAAGAAATTAGTGATAAGGGTGTGGTAGAAGAACCTGGTTGTTATGTGCATGTGATCTAGATGAGTTTGGAGAGATCCTTTTTGTCTTGGAAGGATGACCTGTAGATAAAAAAACACTAACAAAAGGGGTTGTTAAAAAGTTAGTTAGGTGGACTGCCTAGCATGAGCTAGATCCAAGAAGCATGAGCTTGCTAGGAGGGTGTCAATCCACTCTTTGATAATAGTTGAGTTGAAAGAGATAAAAGTAAAATACTTGCATCAAATAACATAAAGTACTGAAATGAAATACAAGAAGAAAATGAATGTTTGTTAGAGAAAATAACTAAATATAGCAATAACAGGTCAATACTAGTGCTAAAATAGATTAGATCAGATTCATAAAATTAGGCAGGAGTCTGTGAATAGGTAGGGACACAAAAAGTTAGATTTGGTTGGGGGTAAGAGGTTAGAAATAACTATATATTTTTTACTACAGTGATCATTGGTGGTTAGGGTGACCATCGACAATTATGCTGACCGTCGGTGGTTGGATAACCATCGATGATTGTGCTAACAGTTGGTGATTTTCTATGGAATTCTAGAGGTGTTCAAAAAGGAGTTGTAGAATGGTAAATTGATCAGGGAAGGATCTATTAAGGGTTTGGTTAGGGATAGGGAAGTCAAAAAATAGATGCAGGGGGTTTGATTCAGGCCTAAAAGTTAGAAACCAAATAGAATTGAAACACAAATTGTACCTATTGCTTGATGGCTAATGGTTGATGGCTGAAGCAATTTCAGTAAAGTAACAGTACTTTACCTCAAGAGCAATTTAGGCAAAGGTTTGGGCCTTTATTATAGTTACTTGATTGCTGAAATAACTATTGATTGAATGGAAGCTAGATCGCCTATGTGTTGGAATTCTTGAAAGTTATTCTGATTGCTCAAACCTAGATCATTTCACCTCCTACTCCTCTCCTTTTATAAACAAAGAGAGATGGAGGGTAGAAGGTTCCCTAGAGGTTCAAGATGTTGATTTAGATGCTTCTTAGTTAGTTAGCATTGGGCAAGGTGAACATATTAAATTGTGACATGTTAGCTTGCACACAGCTAGTGATGTGTTACGAAGATGAGGCCCTGAATGTCGACAATCAGCCAAACCATCAGTAGTCAAGTTGACTATTGGTGGTTGAGGGTTTAGAGAAAAATTGGTCAATGTGAGTTAAAAGGGGTTAGGTTAAGGTCAATTAGTAAGTTAGTGAGTTTATCTAGCTAAGTAGCTAACTAGATCCAAGGTATGATGGGTTGATTAGTGGATCGAGAAGGGTTAGGTGGTACCTAGGGGGTTCTAAGGCATTTTGACATTTAGAGTTGTGTGCAGTTTTCTAGTGTCTACAAGTGTTTTAATATTGTTTAATTATCTTTTGATTGTCCTTTTGCAAAAAAAACATATTTGACTTGGTGGAAGAATTATTCTTTATAACTTCTTATAGTTTGTGGTCTGAAGTATGACGGCTCTGTTGAGTATTGTCATTGATGTCTTTGAAAGAGTGTGCCTAGTTGGAAATATGTTGATGTGACAAGGGGCATTGATGGAGTGTTATCATTGAAGGATGTTATCTTTTTAAGGCAAAGGAGAGAATTTGAAGGTAACTAATGTCTTATGGTTGCATGAAGGTACAAGTTTTTGAGTAGCCCAATCCTAGCCATGGTATGAAGAGATCTTCTGAGAAGGTATGAACATGGTGGCTTGGTGAGATGAGTGCACATAGGCATGAGTGATTGTATGAGGTTGTTTGAGCATGCATGTGAGGCACTAGAGCACTCATGAAAGTCTCAAGGTAAGCCTACAGGGGCAGGACCTTCAAACCAAGTCTGCATCTAGACCACTCATAGACCCTTCCTAGTCTAATGAGGTATAATGATTTATTGTCAAGGCATGTGAAGGATGTATGGAAATGTTTAAGAATGAGAGAGGTTGATTATGTGAGTAACATGGAGATTGCATGGAAAGAGACATGAAGGTCAGTTTTAAGGCCTAATGTGGTTTGCAAGTCAAGGTTTAGAGAGCAAAGAGAGAGTGTGGCCTAATGATGGGTTGAGATCATATTTCAAGGTGTTTAAGCTCATTTAATAATTTTCATAGGTGAGTTATGTTGTTTCAAGTTTGATCATGCAATTTGAGGTCATAGTGTGAAGGACAAGGCATGAAAAGTTGTTTGGAGGTCACTTGAGTGCCCAGAATGAAGGGTTCTCAACTCGAGAAGGATTTTCTTGTGCTCATTAGCTCATCAAACCTTTGAATATGAGCCTAACCAGTTCATCATAGATGGGGAATGGTCCTAAAAAAAAATTTCAGACATTAGTTTTTGGATTGAGGAGCTATGCTTTATGAATGATCGTTAAAAGTGGAAACTGGTTTAAACCCTCTTAGAACCTTAAAAAATACCCAATGTTGAAGATATTATTCAAAAGTACTCAGGATGAATTAAATTTCTCATCTAAACTATTGGATCTTGTAGTGGACACTCCCAGATACCTCCAGGGGGTATTGGCTAGAGAGAGGAAAGAGAAAATGTTAAATTATAGGCTTCTTTCTGAAGGTGTTGTAGAAGTCAAAAGTTGCATCATAGTAAGAAAATAGATGGAGAAAGAAGGTAGAGACTCATGTTTCATATCCATGAATATTTATGTATAGTTTCTAATCCTCAAGTGTGTTAAACTAGTCATCCAAGTTGGCTAGTTGCTAATAAGGCTAATGGTGCAAATAGTGAAAAACCCAGGTAGCAGTGAAAAGATGAATTGGAATGTGTTATCATGATAGAATGATATAACCAAGTGCATAGAGATGTTCCATAATTTTAAGATATGTTCATGCTTGGAAGAAGATTTGAAGGACGTGTGTGGTGAAAAAGTTGCTTACAAGTTGACCTGTCTGGTTCATATAAGACAGTGAGATATAAGGTCATGAGATTAGTCTAAAAGACCAATATTTTCCATTAGATCATATGATCTTACTATTTGAGGATGGTCTGAAGATCTCATAGGACCACCTACATGTATTAGAAGTCGTAGAAAATATCTATACAGGTGTTGGAGATCTGAGTTACCATGAATTAAATTGCTTAGGTAAGCTATTGGATCTTGTAGTGGACTCTCCCAAGTACCTCCAAGTGGTATTGGTTCATGTTAAGTTTTTAAGTTCTAGTGGTTGTGATCTAGGATCCATATTATTCAATTCTAAAAACTGATGATGACCCTTTCTCTTGTCGACATCTATTGCATACAGGGCCTTTGGAGGTTTGAGAAACATTTGTTCCAATATAACTTTCTTGACAAATATGATTCTAATTTACTAAGAATAATATAAATCTATGTTCATGAATTGCATCTTAGATAAATCACAAAGAATCATATGAAGCTATTCCACTCATGTCACAAATCCAATATAATATAGGCACCTCGAAAATGATATCTCTCAATGTTTTTTACATTAAAATATAAGAAAATTATCATGATATTTAGTAATCATGATAAACCAATAATAGAATTGCAGTGTTCATATATTGAAGTTGAGGAAAGGGATCTTATAGCGGATTAGATGGTAAGCCTATAGGGGTAGGACCTTCAAACCAAGTCTGCATCTAGACCACTCATAGACCCTTCCTAGCCTAATGAGGTATCATGATCTGTTGTAAAGGCATGTGAAGGATGTATGGCAGTGTTTAAGAATGAGAGAGGTTGATTGAGTATGTGAGTAACATAGAGATTGCATGGAAAGAGGCATGAAGGTCAGTTTTAAGGCCTAATGTGGTTTGCAGGTCAAGGTTTAGAGAGCAAAGAGAGAGAGAGAGTATGGCCTAATGAAGGGTCGTGATCAAATTTCGAGGTGTTTGAGCTCGTGTAAGCATTTTCAGAGGTGAGTTATGTTGTTTCAAGTTTGATCAAGTAGTTTGAGGTCATAGTGTGAAGGACAAAGCATGAAAAGTTGTTTGGAGCTCTCTCAAGTGCTCAAGATGAAGGGTTCTTAGCTAGAAAATGATTTTCTTGTGCTTATTATCTCATCAAACCTTTGAATATAAGCCTAAGCAGTTCATGGTAGATGGGGAAGGGTTCTAGCTCAAATTTTCATGAGCTATCATTAAGAGTGGAAATTGGTTCAAACCCTCTTAAAACCCTAATAAAGACCCAATGTTGAATATATTACTCAAAAGTGCTTAGGATGAATTTAATTACTTAGTTAAACTATTGGATCTTGTAGTGGACTCTCCTAGGTACCTCCAAGTGGTATTGGCTAGAGAGAGGAAATAAAAAAATTTAATTATAGGCTTGTTTCTGAAGAAGTTATAGAAGTCAAAAGTTGCATAAAACATAGTAAGCAAATGGATGAAAGAATAAGGTAGAGACTCATGTTTCATGTCCATGAAGGTTTATGGATAGGTTATAGTCCTCAAATAAGATAAATTAATCATCCAAGTTGGCCAATCGCTAACAAGCCTAATGGTGCAAACAATGAAAAACCCAGGCAGTAGTGAGAAGATGAATTATAAAGTGTTATAATATAGAATGATGAAACCAAGTACATGAAAATTTTGTTCAAAATTTATAAGATATGTTCATGCTTGGAAGAAGCTTTAGAGGTCATGTGTGGTGAAAACATTTCTCACAAATCGATCTGTCTTGTTCAGATAAGACAGTGAGATATAAGGTCTTGAGATTGGTCTACAAGATCAATATTTACCATTATATCATATGATTTTTATATTTTAGGATGGTATGGAGATCTCATAGGACCACCTACATGCATTAAAATTAATGGAAAGTGTCTATATATGTTGGAAGTCTAAGTCACCATGACTGGTCTTTGAGGAAAACTAGCAGTTCTGAGTGAGTGAGTTGCATAGGTGTTTTTGAGGCTCTATGCCCTGGTTTGAAGTGTTTAATGCATATGGTGATATTGTTGAGGTCATTTAGGTTTTGTATAATTGATTTATCATCATGGTTGTGTGACTAAATGAAGTGTTATCTTCAATTATTCCAGATAGACTTTTTTGTGTGTTCAAAGGCCTAATGTGAACAATGTTAATGAAGCATTTCAAGTGGTATTTGGACCTAAAAGGTGTCATGGTGATCAGAGGATGTTGGCTAAGGCCAATTTGACTATTTTATGAAAATTTTGTGCCATGTATAGAGGTGTAGAGTGTTCTAAGGGGTCATAAAGTAATATGTCCTGAATTAGGCCTAATGGAATTAGGTCTCCATGAGACCTAAAGAAGGATTTGGTCTATTTGAGTAATGAACAACATTATGTAATGATTGATTATTTTTTTCAACATGTCATAAGGCTTATTATGTGGCCAATATAAGTGGGCAAGTGTGTATGGCCAACCACAATGTGTATGAGCAAGAGGTATGTATAAAAACAAGGCCTTTTAAGCCTAATTAGCTTGTTAGTGGATTGAATAGTTGAGTGAGTGAGATAGAAGATCCTTAAGTGGAAGGTCTTATAGACCATTAGAATAAATTAGGACTGTTATGAATATCTAACAGGGGGTCTGAATATAAGATCAAGGTCATATGACCTAATCAATCTTGAAGAGACCTAGTTGAGCGAAGAGGCCTAGAAGATAGATTGAGAGGGATAAGAGTGTGAAGAGTTGAAGAAGTGGTCATCATAAATTCATTGAACAACATAGTGTTCTAAATTTGATCAAAACAATCAGGTGGATGAGTGGGTGTTGAGTTATCTAGGGGGTTAGTGCTTCCTTACAAGTGGATGTTTGCTAAAGCTTAGTCAAGTGGATGCTTGGCTAGTTGGGATTAGTACTCCATGTAGAGTTGGTACATCACTAAATTTGGTTTTTTTCATATAAGACTATAGTCCATTTGTAGAGATCAATGTATTTTCTTCCCATTAAGGGTTTTCCATATATATGATGTGTTCTTGTATTTCATGATCATATGTATAGTTGTTTGTGCTTTGATTGATCTATATGTATGTATGAATGGCTCTTGAATGATAAGTGGAATTGAATGATCATTTTAAAGACTAATTAGCCCCCCTCTTAGTCATTGTGCTTTCAACAATTGGTATCAAAGGTTGATATTTTGAAGTAGACCTAACAGCTTGAACGTGATCTTAAGAAGCACAAGATGCCTAGTAATAAAGAAAACATTTATGATGAAGAAGTCTACTATGATAGTGAAGATGGAGAAGCTGAATTAGACCTTGAAGTTGAGTTCATAAGTGCCCTAGATGATTTGAAACATCAAGAGAAGAAAATGCATGAGTTGAGATCTATGGTCAGGAATCTTAAGGAACATATTTATACCTTGAAGAGTGACTAGGTCAAAGAATCTAAAAGGGATGAGAAGATCATTAAAGATCTCAGGAAATAGTTAGAAGGTGTCAATACAAAGTTTAGATCAAAATAAGTTGAGTATGATCAGTTGAAGACAAAACTAGATTCTTTGAAAGTTGAGCATGAGCAACTCATAGACAAGATAAACAAGTTTGAGAAAAAATGTTAGAAGCCAAAATAAGTTAAGATCACTAATATGAAAGTCAACATGAAGAAAACAATCTGACGGCCCAATGCAATGAGGTATTTCAATTCTTTCAATGGTTGTTGTTTTGCTTATCACATCTTTGGTCATAGAGCAAGTGATTGTAGAATGGTCTCAAGGGATAAGTGTTCATGGGACCATGGGAGGAGTGATTAGTCAAGAAGAATTAACAAGGTCTATGGAGCTTCTAGAGTGTATGAGAAGGGTCAAACATTGGTGTGGAAGCCAAAGAAAGTCAGGGTTGATCATATTGAGCCCAAGAGTCAAGATGGATCAGACTAAGGAAGAACATAAGACTAAAGAGGAATCTATGCTAGCTCAGACTACCTTTCACATTCAAGATGAATGCATGAAATGGTATATAGATAGTGGTTGCTCAAGCAACATGACAAGAGATATAAATAAGTTCATATCGTTGAAGAAGAATGTTGTAGGAATAATGAGATTTGGAGATAACACAACTGCCAATATAGTTGGCAAAGGAATCTTGAGTTTGGACAATGGGAAGACCAAGATGGAAAATGTGTTGTATGTGAAAGGTTTGAAACTTAATCTGCTTAGTGTAAGTCAAATTTGTGTAATGAAATTACTTAGATATTCTCATAAAATAAGTAAAGATAAGAGATCACACAATAATAATTGACAGCAGAGCAGAATACTGGATAATATAGAAGAGCCACTTCGAGTGGGTAACCTCCACAATAATGCAATAAGAGCATAATACTTAATATGATAATCAAAGACTAACCACTACCTCATATATATAGTCTACTTATCCATGGTTATTTTATAGAATGACCTACCTAAGAACTTAGAGAAATGTAACAAGAATATAAAATAGGTGTATAAGCCATAAGTCAGCCACACATATCCCAAGACATGCCAAAGATTAAGGGCATAGCATGCCCCTCCTCTTCAAAACAATGTTGTCATCCACATTGAATTGACTCTACATGTTGTTGCATAAAGGATTCATCCTCCTAAGTGGCATCTTTACATGGCAAATTCTTCCATTTGATTAGGTACTCCTTAATCACTCTAGACCACAGCTGCTTAGTGCATATTTGAAAGATCACCTCAGGATCAAAAATAATTCTCCCTTCCTTATCCAATTCTGGTAACACAATTTGAGAAGCAACTCTATGTCCAATGAATTTTTTCAGACATGATACATGAAATACTAGATGTATGTGAGTGGATGATGGAAACTCTAACTTGTGGAACACACTACCAATTTTTTACAAGATCTGATAAGGTCCATAATAATTAGGGGATGACTTGTTATCTTTTTTTTGTTACTTCAAGGACATTTGCTTATATGGCTATAAGCGAATAAAGACCCAATCACCAATATCAAAATGCCTCTCACTCTTGTGCTGATCTGCCTATTGCTTCATATGATTCTATACCATGGCTAAATTTTCATGCAAAAATGCAAGGACCTCGTATTGATGGTGAATATGTTCCTCAACTGCACGAACCTTATGATGGACCTTCAAGGTTGAATTTATGGATGGAGGGTGGTATATATACAAGGCCAAAAAGGGATAGATTTTGAAAGAACTATGAACAGAAGTATTATACCACCATTCAACAAGTGGTAACCAATGAATCCATTTATCATGTTTATCAAAAATAAAATGGAGATATACTTCAAGACAATTGTTGACTACCTCAGTTTGTCCATCTGATTGAGGATGATAGAATGAGATATGAGCCAACTTGATGCCCAAACATGCAAAGAATTTAGTGCAAAAATTACTAGTGAAAATGGGATCTCTATCACTGACAATGATCTTAGGAGTACCATGCAGTTTTTGAACTGTATTAAGAAAAGCAAAAGCTACTGTTATAGTAAAAAAGGGCTATGATAAAGAAAAAAAATGAGAATACTTACTAAGACAATCCACAATAACCATGATAGCATTTTCACCCTCAGATCTTGAAAACCTTGTAATGAAATAAACACCTCTTCCCAATGCTGGCTAGGAATGGATAAACACTGTAAAAGACCTAGGGTTTTGATGGTTTTACCTTTATTTTATTGATAGATCATACATTCAACCACATATTTTTGGACATTTCCCTTGAGTCTTTCCCAAAAAAATCTTTCTTGATTCTATGATAAGTTTTCAAAAATCCTAAATAACCCTCAAGTGGAGTTGCATAAAGTTCCAGAAGGATTTTTCATTTAAGAAAAGAATTATTATATAGGTATAATCTATCATTATACCATAATGCATTACCCTTCCATGTGAATTTTTTAAATCCACCCAAACCTTATTAAAGATTCTGAATCAAATCATGGGTAGCACTGTCATTTTCCCATCCTGATCTTGCTTCCTCTAGCCAATCTCCCTGACAAATGGTCATGGCACATAACAATGCCTCAACTGATTGATCCATCTTGGATAGTATATTTGCCACCACATTTTCCTTACCTTTTTTTAGACTATTCTAAAATCATAGCCTAACATTTTAGTTACACATTTCTATTATTTTTCTGATGATAATCGTTGTTTCAAAAAATATTTGAGACTATCATGATCAGTCTTTACCTAAAAATAAAAACCCATTAAATAAAGTCTCCATTATTTGACTGCATCTGGAATGGCCATCATTTCCTTCTCATAAATGGGCTTGAGCTGATTTTACACTTCAGTTGGCGATCTTCAACTGCAAGTGGTCTGCCTTCTTGCATGAGCACAACACCCATACCATATCTAGATGCATCACATTCAACCATAAAAATCTTAGAAAAATTAGGAGTGGCCAACACTAGAGTAGTGCAAACAGCCAGTTTCAATTGTTTAAATGTTCTGGTAGCTTTATCAGTCTACTAGAAGAAGTTTTTCTGCAATAAATAGGTGAGTGGGGATGCAATGCGACCATAATTTTTTGACAAATCTGCGATAGTAACCAGTTAGCCCCAAAAATACCCTTAGTTGCTTGAGTGATATGACCCAAATACTCAACCTCATGAGCTCCAAAAGTACATTTAGAAGGTTTTACATACAACTAATGTTCTAGAATTAAGAGTACCTATTTCACATGGTCTTCCCAATTTTCTCAAAAATGACTTAAAAATAGTATTCACAAATTCTGAAAGTTGGATGGTGCATTTGTTAAACCAAAAGGCATAACCATAAACTCATAATGGCCCTCATGAGTTTTGAAAGTTATTTTGTGTATGTTTTCATCATAAATCCAGATTTGATGATACCCAAAATACATATCTAATTTGGTAAAATAAAGAGAATCATTCAATTTATCTAGCAAATCATCAATGTTAGGAATATGAAACTTATCTTTGATAGTGTATTTATTTAGCTCTCTATAATCGAGACATCCTCCAAATGTCATATTTCTTTTGCTCCATGATAATTGATGAAGAACATTCTCTTTGGCTATGGTAAATGATTCATGTATCCAACATCTTCTATACCATCTTTTCAATTTCACTTTTTTAGGCGTAGAGATACCTATATGGCCAGATGTTGGGTGGTGTACTACCAAGAATAAGTTTGATGGCATGATCATGTATGCAGCTGGATGGAAGTCCTTTTGGCATGTCACCAAAAACAACATAATGGGCATCAATCACTTGTTGGAGATCAGGAGGTGTAGATAGTTGAGTTAGCTAGACTTTAATGGAAAACAAGCAAGCCATAAATCCTTCAGCACCCTTTCAGAGAATCTTGGTCATTTGATTGGAGATAACAATTTGTGGAGATTTAGCCCTTAATCCCCTTAGCTCAAATGTCATTTGCTCAAAATGAAAATGCATGAATAATTCTTATAAATTCATCTCAATAGTACCCAAAGTGGTGAGCCACTATACTCCCAAAATAATGTCCACTCCACCTAGGGGAATAGTAAACATAAAATAATTTAACAAGTAGCTCCCATGGCCAACTTAATACTATGGCATTTTTCTGAACAATTGACAGTACCACCATCTGTAATCATGACCTAAAATTATGGAGTGGGATAAATGAAAAATTTGAAACAAGTAGCCAACTTATTGTTAATGTTGTGTGTGCTCTTAAAATCAATCAATACAATGGCCTTCTATTTTTTAAGAAAACCCACCACCTTAAGAGTTTGGGGAGTATTGTTATATGAAAGGGCATGATAAAAAATAGTAAGCTGAGAGTCTTCAGATTCCTCCTCAGGTCCTTCTGCATCCTTACCAATTACCTCATCATCTGCATCCTCATTGGCACCCTTGATGTACAACAACTTTTCAACACAGTGATGTCCTTTACTCCATTTTTTATCACACCCATTACACAATCCTTTAGTTCATTTCTCAATTTGCTGAGGTGTTGATCTGGTGGGTTGAGGAAATGGTGTTGGAAAGGTGCGATCACGACCAATAGTGAAAGTTTTTCATTTGACCATCTCTTTTTTCTATCAGGCATAACTTTGGGATAGCAGTTGATACAGATGATGGATTAAACATCCTAACCTCCAATTGGATGCTATCTTTGAGTCTACCCAAAAAATAATCAGTCAAATTTGCCTCAGTGATGTCCTCTAATCATTCACAATTCATATTTGACGTAGTTTGGCTAACTAGTTGTAGTAGTTCTTAGAGACATTATTCTGATAATGAGCCAAAAACTTATCAGTGAAAACATACCATGTAATAGGGGCACCATTCTTTTTTTTAGCACACAACCAGTGATACCAAATGAATTGATCAGGTTCTAGATATAGAGATGCCACTATCACCTTCTAAGAACTAGGAGTTTGGTGCAAATAAAACAAATTCTCAATTTAGGTAATACAAGTGAGAGGATCTTTACTATCAAACTTATGCATGTCCACTTTTGGTAACATCAATTTCATACTAGGATTGGAGCTATTAATGTCGAGAAGAGAACTTGAATGATGTATAGGATTATTTGGCTATAAATAAGATGAAATGGTAGAAAATTATGTAGTTATCTGATGCAATTGAGTGTGCACCCCATTAATTTCTTCACGCATCCCTTAAGCATCAGTTTGAATTATAACAAAGTCATCATTTTGCACCAAGCCCTTTATGTCAACCTAAAGTTGAGAAAGCATCAGATCTGAAGTTCTAGATTCCATGTCATCCTTAAGAGTCTTAGGAGTAGCTTGCCCCCCTTTTTTCCCTGAGTAGGACCTGCCATGCACAAACCCTAGAAGGGTTTTTGCCCCAAAAAAGTGTACTAGGATATGGTACCGTTGCGATCACCTCACCAAGACAAATCCAACAACAACTTTTATGCACTCAAATGAAAAATTTTGGCACCAAAAAAGTGCACTAACAAAATATACCATTACAATAATCTTGTCGACATGAATCCAATGATTGAAAACGTGCAAAGAAAAAATTATTTCCAAACTTATTTTTAATATTTTTTTCAAAAAAGTGTTTCGAATAATACTGCAATGATAAAAAATTAATTCTTCTCAGATTGCAAGTTATGTTTTTTTGATCCTATTCGAAGAAGTCGTTCCTCATCAGATCCAAAAAAAAAACTATAGGAAACTTACCCAAATTGAAGCTTTGCTACCACTTGTAATGAAATTACTTAGATGTTCACATAGAATAAGGATAAGAGATCACACATTATTAATTGACAGTAGAACAAAATACTGGATAATATAGCAGAGCCACTTTAAGGGGGAAACCTCCACAACAATACAATAAGAGTAAAATACATAATATGATGATCAAAGACTAACCACTACCTTCTATAAATAGTCTACTTAGCCATGATTATTCCATACACTGACCTAAATAAGAACATAGAAAAATATAACAAGAATATAAAAGAGGTATGTAAGACACAAGTCAACCACACATATCCCTAAACACGTCAAAAGTTAAGGGAATAGCAATGTGCCACCAATGACACACACTAACATTTCATGACAGAAAGTGTGAGATAAAAAAATCCAAATTAGGAAGGCTAATCACCAATGCTAAGAAAACTAAAAATAATCTATATGTCTTGAATGAGATCAAGAAGCAGAGATGCTTTATGAATAAGATGGATGAAATTTGGTTATGGCATAGAAGGTTAGGTCACCTAAACTTGAAAAATATGGTCAAGATAAGTATTAATAAGTCTGTGAAGAACATGTCTAAGATCACCAAACCTATAAACATACTTTGCAAGGCATGTCAACATGGTAAATAGCCTAGAAAAAGGTTCAATTCCAAGGAGTACTCTACAACAAAACCCTTAGAGTTAATACACACTGATATTTGTGGGCATACAATAATTCAAAGCATTCAAGGAGATAGCTACTTCATGTTACTCATAGATGACTACACGAGAATGACTTGGGTAGCATTCTTGAAAGAAAAGTAAGAATCTCTTAACAAGTTCAAGACATTCAAGGCTATTGTAGAGAATGATAAAAATTGGAAGATCAAGTGCCTAAGATCTGATAGAGGAGAAGAGTTTTGGTCTAATGAATTTGATGACTCCTGTGAGGTTCATGAAATAAGGAGACAGTTTTCAGCAACTAGGACACCTTAGTAGAATGGGGTAGTGGAAAGAAAGAATCGGATAGTTTAAGAGATGGAAAGAACTATTCTAAATGAGTCTAAATTATCTGATGGATATTGGAGAGAGGCAATAAGCAATGTAGTTTACATTTTGAATAAATGATAGATAAGGACTAATGGTAACAAGACTCCTTATGAACTATGGAAAGGTAGACCTGCTAATGTGAAACAATTTAAAGTGTTTGGGAATAAATGTTTCATCAAAAGAGATGATGAAGACTTAGGAAAGTTTGATTATAGATCTAATGAAGATATATGCTTAGGATACTCATCAATGAGTTCAGCCTATAGATGTTATAACAAAAGGTTACAAAAAATAATGGAAAGCACCAATGTGAAGATTGATGAGACAAAAAAATCATACTCATAGTCAAAGGATACATTAGAGAATCTGGACTTCAAGAATGAAGAGAAAACTATAGAGGTTGATGAGGGAGAGTAATAAGTTAAAGACAAATAAGACTCAAAAGGCCCCTCAAGACATATTCAAAGAGATCATCTTGAATCTCAAATCATTGACAACAAAGATGTAGGTATGCAAACAAGGAGAAGACTGGTAAGTAATCTAAATCAAGATAATGTTTCTCTATTGTCTAAGATTTAACCTAAGAAACTTATAGATTCAAACATAGACAAATTTTGGATAGGTGCTATGAATGAGGAATTCGACTAAATAGAGAAGAATGAAGTTTGGGAACTAGTTCCTAGGCCTAAAGATAAAAATGTCATTAGCACAAAATGGGTGTTTAGAAACAAAATGAATAAAGATGGAGAAGTCACTAGGAACAAGGCTAGATTGGTATGTAAGGGATATGCACAAGTTGAAGGCGTAGACTTTGAGGAGACATTTACACAAGTATCAAGATTGGAGGCCATTAGATTGTTTCTAGCATATGCAGGGTTCAAAGGGTTTAAGGTATACCAGATGGATGTCAAATCTACCTTTTTGAATGAGAATTTGGAAGAGGAGGTGTGCATAAAGCACCCTAAGGGTTGTCACTATCAGGTGATAAGGACTATGTTTACAGATTGAAAAAGGCTCTTTATGGTCTAAAGCAATCTCCTAGAACTTGGTATGCCAAGTTGGATAAGTATCTGTTGGATCGATGATTCAAAAGAGGAGTTATAGATAGTAATCTATACATAAAAGATAGAAGATGACCAATATTTGATAGTTGTTGTCTATGTGGATGACATCATCTTTGGTGGAAATAATGAGACCATGACCAAAGCCTTTGTATAGGTGATGAAGAAAGAGTTTGAGATGTCCATAATAGGAGAACTATCATTATTTCTTGGGTTGCAAATTACTCACTTTGAAAAAGGTATATACATTTCACAAGCCAAGTACATAAGAGAGATGTTGAAGTTTGAGATGGAAGATTGCAAGGTAGTTAGTATACCTATGATCACAAGGTGTAAGTTGAGCAAGATGAGTCTCCGAAAGTCAATCAAACATCATATAGGTCAATGATTGGAAGTTTTATATACACCACTACCTCTAGACCTAATATCATGCAAGTAGTAGGTCTTGTGGGAAGGTTTCAAGCAGATCTAAAGGAAAATCATCTGCAAGCAGTAGGTCTTGTGGGAAGGTTTCAAGCAGATCCAAAGAAAAATCATCTGTAAGGAATCAAAAGAATACTTAGTTATCTCAAGGGGTTTATGGAGTTTGAGTTGAAGTATCTAAGGAGCAAGGAGTTCAATTTAACAACCTTTACAGATGTAGACTAGGCAGGAAGCCTAGATGACAGGAAAAGTACTAGTGGATAAGCTTTCTTCTTAGTTGGGTGCCTAGTTTCATGGATAAGCAAGAAGTAACCATCAAAGTTTCATGGATAAGTAGGAATCAACCATTAATAACATTATCCACTTGTGAGGCTGAGTATATTGTAATAGCTTCATGTCGCACTCAAGTCCTATAGATGAAACACAATTTAAAAGACTACAAGTTAGAGTATGACGGTCCTAGTCCTATTTATTGTAACAATACAAATGCTATAAACATCTCAAATAACCCTATCATGCACTCAAAGATTAATCACATTCCCATTAGGTATCATTTTTTAAGAGAGAAGGTAAGTGAATAAAGTGTCAGACTTGAATATGTTTCTACACAGGATCAGATTGCAGACATTTTGACCAAACCATTTCCAAATGCAACATTTGAACACCTAAAACAGGGATTGGGTGTAATTCCTACTCTTAACAGTCATTGATGAAGCCAAGTACTTAGGGGGAAATAATCAAATGGTTCATTATCTCTAAGAGTGAGTAGTTCCAAGAAGGTATGCATGAAGATAGAGGGAACATGTTTGTACTATGACTCATAAACTAATAGTCCTATGTGTTTAGTGTTTTGGTTGCAAAGAGTTACAGACATTACTTTGTCATTTATGTCAAAGAGGGAAAAAGATTAGAATGAGGGAGAAGTTGCATGTTGAGAGAAGTTTCTGAGAGTGGTTACCATCAATGACAAAGGGGGATATTGTTGAGTATTGTCATTGATGCCTTTGAAAGGGTGTGCCTAGTTGGCAGTATGTTGATGTGACAAGGGGAATTGATGGAGTGTTGTCATTTGAAAGCAAAAGAAAGAATTTGAAAGCAACTAATGCTTTATGGTTACATGAAGGTACATGTCTTTGAGTATCCTAAACCTAGTCATGGCATGAAGACAATTTATGAGAATGTATGAGTATGGTAGCTTGGTGAGATGAGTGCACACAGGCATGAGTGATTTTATTAGGTTGTTTAAGCATGTATGTGAGACACTGGAGTGCTCATGAGAGTCTTAAGGTAAGACTATAGGGATATGACTTTCAAACCAAGTCTACATCTAGACCACTCCCAGACCCGGCCTAGCCTAATGAGGTATCCTAATTTGTTGTCAAGGCATGTGAAGGATGTATGGTAGTGTTTAAACATGAGAGAGGTTGCTTGAGTGTGTAAGGTGGAAAGTGCAGGAAAAGAGGCATGAAGGTCAGTTTTAAGGCCTAATGTAGTTTTCAGGTCAATGTCTAGAGAACAAAGAGAGAGAGAGAGAGTGTGTGGCCTAACGAAGCGCCATGATTAAATTTCAAGGTGTTTGATCTCATGTAAGCATTGTCAAATGTGAGGTATGTTGTTTCAAGTTTGTTCAAGTAGTTTGAGGTTACAGTGTGAAGGACAAGGCATGAAAATTTATTTAGAGGCATCTCGAGTGCTCAGAATAAAGGGTTCTAAACCCGAGAAGGATTTTCTTGTGTTCATTAGTTTGTCAAACTTTTGCATGGAAACCTAAGAATTTCATGGTAGATGGGGAAGGGTCCTAGCTAAAAAATTTAGGCATTAGTTTTTGGGTTGAGGAGCTATGCTTTATGAATGATTGTTAAGATAGAACCCTAAGAAAGACTCGATGTTGAAGATATTGCTTAAAAGTTCTCAGGATGGATTGAATTATTTAGGTAAGTTATTGAAGCTTGTAGTGGACTCTCCTGAGTCCCTCTAAGTTCTATAGGCTAGAAAGAGGAGAGAGAAAATATTGAGTTACAAGCTTAGTTTTGAAGAAGTTATTATAGAAGTCAAAAGTTGCATTGAACATAGTAAAAAAATGGATGGAGAAAAAAGGTAGAGACTCATGTTTTATGTCCATGAAGGTTTTTGGACAAGTTATAGTCCTCAAGTGTGCTAAATCGATCATCCAAGTTGGCCAGTCGCTAAGAGGCCTAATGGTGCAAATAGTGAAAAACTTAGGCAATAATGAGAAGATGAATTAGAATGTGTTATCATGATAGAATGATGAAACCAAGTGCATGAAATGTTTTTCAAGATTTTTAAGATATGTTTATGCTTGGAAGAAGCTTTGGAGGTCATGTGTGTGGTGAAAAAGTTGCTCACAAGTTGACCTGTCTAGTTCAGATAAGGCAGTGAGATATAAGGTCTTGAGATTGGTTTGAAAGACCAATATTTACCCTTAGATCATATGATATTTATATTTGAGGATGGTCTAGAGATCTCATAGGACCACCTACATGCATTATAATTCATGGAAAGTGTTTATATAGGTGTTGGAGATATGAGTCACCATGATTGGTCTTTGAGGAAAACTTAGAGTTCTGAGTGAGTTATAGAGGTGTTTTTTAGGCTCTATGCCCTGATTTGAAGTGTTTAATGCATATGGTGATATTTTTGAGGTCATTTAGGTTCTATATAAGTGATTTATTATCATGGTTGTGTGACTAAATGATGTGTTAACTTTAATTATTTAAGACAAACTTTTTTGTGTGTTCAAAGGCCTAATGTGAATAGTGTTAATGAAGTGTTTCAAGTGGTGTTTGGACCTAAAAGGTGTCATGGTACTCAGAGGATGTTGGCTAAGGCATATTTGACTATTGTATGGAAAGGTTGTGTCATGGATAGAGGTGTAGAGTGTTCCATGAAGTCATAAAGTAATATGTTTTAAAGTAGGCCTAATGGAATTAAGTCTCCATGAGACCTAAAGGATTTGGTCTATTTGAGTAATGGCCGACCTAATGTAATTATTGATTCTTGTTTATAATGTGTACAAAGAAATCTCTCATAAAGTAGAGAAAAAGAAAAAACCTATAGAAAAATCTCCCCTCAAAGAGAGGGACATGAAGAAGAAGAGGCTAGAAGGCCCCTCAAAAGATGATGTTGCAATATCCTAAACCTCAAGAAAAGTCAATAATTGAATATAATCACTCTCCATAAAAGTTTTGGTGAATATGTCTACAATCTACTCTATCATCTGACAATAGATCAAATCAATTATGTCCCCATGAATGAGCTCTCTGATGAATTACATGCGAATCTTTGTGTTTGGTCCACTGATGCTAAACCAAATTCCTGACAATCTAAATAGTACTCTAGTTATCACAATCAATGATGGTTAAGGCCTATTGTGTGGCCAATGTAAATGGGTGTGTATGGTCGACCAAAAGGTATATGAACAAGAGGCTTGTATAAAAAAAAGGCCTTTTAGGCCTAATTGGTTTATTAGTGGATTGAATAGTTGAGCAAATGAGATAGAACATCCTTGAGACAACGGTCTTATAGACCATTAAAAGAGGGTATTGAGAGTGTCATGAATATCTAACAGGAGGTCTGAGTATGAAGATCAAAGTCATATGACCTAATCAGTCTTGAAGAGACCTAGTTGAGCGAAGAGGCCAAAAAGATAGTTTGAAAGGGATAAGAGTGTGAAGAAATGAAGAAGTGGTCATCATCAGTTGGTTGGACAACATAGTGTTCAAAAGGTGATCAAAACAATCATGCGGCTGCGTGGGTGTTGAGTCATATAGGGGGTTGGTACATCCTTGCAAGTGGGTGTTTACCTAGTTGGGGTTGGAACTCCATGTGGAGTTGGTGCTTCACTAAATTTGGTTTCTGTCTTTTAGGACTGTAGTCCATTTAGAGATATTAATGGGTTTTCTGCGCTTTGAGGGTTTCCCACATATATGATGTGGTCTTGTATTTCATGTTCATATGTATAGTTACTTGTGTTTTGATTGATCTATATGTTTGTATGAATGACTCATAAATGTTAAGTGGAATTAAAAGAACATTTTGAAGATTAATTCACCCCCACCCTCTCAGTCATTATGCTTCCAATAGGGACATCAGATTTAGAAGAAGAGATAGATACAAGACTTGTAGTGGAACATCATGTAGTGAAAGAAAATAAGAGAATTTAAATGCATGTATTCTAATACCTCTTCAAGATAGTAAGATTTCAGATCTTTCTAAAGAAGCCAAAATTTCAATCATCACATCCTCGTGTGAAGGGGAAAAAATTTGGATAACAAGGATTTTGACTTTAGTTTGTTCAATATTGATGAGGGTTTGGGGGATGTTCTTTCTCCCAGAACCTAAAAGGATGACAGAGGATGGATTAAAGTTCATAAAATAAAGAGAATAGAAAAGAGGAGGTCCAACCTTCCAACAAGTTACTCCATTCAAGAGGGCCCTACAGAAACCTCATGGAAGGTGGAGGCATGGTTTGAAAAACTAGAATGAAGTAGACACAAAGGATATAGTTTAAGAAGTAGATATATTTTGTACAATTGTTATTCACATTTGACCCTTGGTTCTCAAATGGCATTTTGGGTGGGTCATTGACAACTATATTATTTTGGGTATTAAAAAGTAAATGTAACATTTTACAAAAAAAAATTGAAGTCAATAAAAACTAAATAAATTTAAAAAAAAAATTGACTATACAAAATTAACTAAATAAATAAATAAATCAAATATTAAATTAAAAAAAATTACTAAATTAAATGTAAAAGTTTAAAAGAAAAGAAAATAAATAAAGTCAATCAAAACTAAATTAAAATAAATTTAACAAAATAAAAACAAAACAAGAAATATATATTTTTAAAAGACAATAAAATATAAATAAAATAAAAAATAAAAATAAATCAAATATTAAATTAAAAAAATTAACTAAATAAAAATTAAAAATTAAATGTAAATGTTTTAAAAATATAAATTAAAGTCAATAAAAACTAAATATTTTTAAAAGACTATAAAATTAAAATAAAAATAAAAATAAAAATAAAACTAAATCAAATATTAAATTAAAAAAATTAAATGTAAAAGTTTAAAAAAAATTGAAAAATAAACTCAACAACAACAACAACAACAAAAAATAGAATTTTGCTAAATATTATAAAAATAATAAGCAAATACAATAATTTTATATAAAAAAATAAAACAAAATATAAATTTAAAAACAAAAAATAAAAAATAAAAATAAAAATAATATTAATTTAAAAGTTTAGAAAAAGTAAAAAAATTTGAAGTCAATAAAAACTAAATTAAAAATAAAATTAACTAAATAAAAAATAAGAATAAATCAAATATTAAATTAAAAAAATTAAAAAAAATTGCTAAATTAAAATTAAAAAATTAAATGTAAAAGTTTAAAATGAAATAAAATAAATAAAGTCAATCAAAACTAAATTAAAATAAATTTAACAAAATAAAAATAAGACAAGAAAATATATATTTTTAAAAGATTAAAAAACAGAAATAAAATAAAAAGTAAAAATAAAAATAAAGATAAAGATAAAAATAAATCAAACATTAAATTAAAAAATTAAATAAATAAATGTAAAAAATTAAATGTAAAAGTTTGAAAAAAAAATAAATCAAAGTCGATAAAAATAAAAATAAAAATAAATCAAATATTAAATTAAAAATAAATAAAAAGTAAATGTAAAAGTTTACAAAAAGAATTAAAAAATTATACACACATATATAAAATTAAAATATAAGTAAAATAAAAATTAAAACAAAAAAGACAAAAATAAAAAAAATTGAAATATTAAATTAAAAGAATAATAAGCAAATAATAGAATAATATAAAAATAAAATAATTAAAAATGAACAATTATTCTTTTTAAAATGAAGTCGGTAAAAACTAAATTAACTAAATCAAAATATAACATAAAATATAAATAAAATAAAGAGTAAAAATTAAAAAAATCAAATATTCAATTTAAAAAATTACTAAATTAAAATTAAAAAAATAAATGTAAAAGTTTAAAAACAATTAAAAAAATGAAGTCAATCATAACCAAATAAAAATAAATTTAACAATATAAAAACAAAACAAGAAATATATATTTTTAAAAGACTATAAAATATAAATAATATAAAAACTAAAAATAAATCAAATATTAAATTAAAAAAATTAACTAAATAAAAATTAAAAATTAAATGTAAAAGTTTAAAAAAAATAAATTAAAGTCGATAAAAATTAAATATTTTTAAAAGACTATAAAATAAAAATAAATCAAATGTAAAAGTTTTAAGAAACTTAAAAAAATATAATAATAATAATAATAATAATAATAATAATAATAATAATAATAATAATAATAATAATAATAATAATAATAATAATAAACCATTTTGTTAAATATTAAAATAATAATAAATTTAAATAAAAATAATAAGCAAATAATATAATTTTATATAAAAAATAAAATAAAATATAAATTTAAACACAAAAAATAAAAATAAAAATAATATTAATTTAAAAGTTTAGAAAAATTAAAAAAAAATTGAAGTCGATAAAAACTAAATTAAAATTAAAATTAACTAAATAAAAAATAAGAATAAATCAAATAGTAAATTTAAAAAAAATTCTAAACTAAAAGAAAAAAATTAAATGTAACAGTTTAAAATGAAATAAAATAAATAAAGTCAATCAAAACTAAATTAAAATAAATTTAGAAAAATAAAAATAAAACAAGAAAATATATATTTTTAAAAGATTAAAAAACATAAATTAAATAAAAAGAAAGATAAAGATAAAAATAAATCAAACATTATTAAATTAAAAGATCAAATAAATAAAAATAAAAAATTAAATGTAAAAGTTTGCAAAAAATAAATATATCAAAGTCGATAAAAATAAAAATAAAAATAAATCAAATATTAAATTACAAAAAATTGAAAATTAACGAACTAAAAATTAAAAAGTAAATGTAAAAGTTTACAAAAAGAATAAAATTTTTATACATACACATATATATATAATTAAAATATAAGTAAAATAAAAAGTAAAACAAAAAAAATAAAAATAAATACAATTGAAATATTTAATTAAAAGAATAATAAGGTGAAATCATTAAACAGTGAAATGGAGGTATGTAGTCCGTCACCGAGCTAGGGCAGCCGTGCCCTGGCTCGTTTTTGCTATGTTTGCATTCGCGTTGGAGGGGGAAGGGTGTTTGTTTGTTAGTGGGGGGTGGGGTGCTGCGGCCTTGGCTGTCTCTTTTACTAGTTAACCTTTTTTCTGACTGTCATTTTGCATTATGAGAGCCTTCTGGTCAACGTCGGTGGAGTTCCTGGCTTGATTTCATTGTTGGAGAGTGTCTTATGGCAGGCGTAGTCATGGCTAAGAATGCACCTTCTAGGACCAAAAATGGTATTAGTTTTAGTGAAGCGGTGGGCCTGAATTTACTGAGACAGGAAGCGAGGGTGTTTGAAAATGCCTTCTATTCTCAGACTGCAGGTGTCACAGACTCGAGCTTGCATGGAGGATCTCAGATCACGAAGATTAACGGTTGCCTTGAGCGGTGCAAAGAAAGACCCAAATTGATAATTCCTTTTGAAATGATTGTTGAAGATGTAGAATACTATTCTAAGCATTCCTTGTTTTGCAAATTCTTGGGTTTAAGAGTCTGCCTTCAATTTCTAGAGAGTTGGGCTCGGAGAGTGTGGGAATCAGAGGGAGAAATGGAGGTCACAATGCTTGAAAACAACTACTTCATGGTTACGTTTGTTTGCCTGACTGACCGCAATAGAGTCTTTGAAGGAGGGCTCTATTTTTATAATTAGGTAGGGCTATTTGTCAAACCATGGCATGCAGGCTTTAACCCTTCTGAGGAGCTTCCAAATAGAGTGCCACTGTGGGTTCGATTGCCCAAATTTCCAATAGAATGTTGTCATGAGGACATTCTTCATATGCTTGCATCGATGCTCGAAAGACTCGTAGGATTTTCAACACAAACTTTAGGTAAGAAAGTTATGACTTTTGTTCAAATTTGCGTGGAAATTGATCTGAGTAAGCCATTTCCAGATGCGGTAGAGATGTGTGTGGGCTCATATTCCTGGGTGTAACAACTGGACTATGAGACTCTTCCTTTTCATTGCCGCCTTTGTCATGAATATGGCCACCTGGTGCGAAGATGCCTAAGAGCCAAGTCAGTGGAACAACAACCTACGCCTCCTCCTAGTAACAACCTTGGTACTGATAAAGGGAAGAAGCCTGTTACAGGTTAAAGCAAGGATGCTAAGGGCTTTAGTCAGGTAAAATCTTGAAATCGTAGCAGAGGGTTAAAAAGAACTCTAAGGGAGCGACAGGAGGAAAATACTTTTAACAGGGTTGAGGTCTTTGAAGAGTTGGGGCAGCAAGCAATTAATCTAGGATTGAACAGTGCTGATCAACTTGTGGTGGATTCGGGATTGGATATTAGCTCTGCCAATCCTCCCTCTGCTTCGCAGGAGGAATTTACCATCCTTATGGTCATGGACAGACAGCCAGGGATGCAGGGGATGTTAGAGCCAAATGCTGATATGGGGCAGGGAGTAGAGGAAGCGGCTCCTCTTGCAAAGACTGGTTTTAGAAATGGATAAATGAGGTAAATCTTCTCCTCATCTGGGCATTTTTCAAAAGGATGGGAAGAAGGGGGCTTCAGAGAAAAATGCTAAAATAGGATGAAAGGACCTAGAGAAGATTAAGATGATAGGGGAGACCTTGGTGGAGTTAGGATCTGTCAAGACCCTAGACTCCCACTTCTTGACTCCTCCCAAATGATCATCATCTCTTGGAATGCAAGGGGCTTGAATAGCGGCCCTAGACAAAAAGCTATTTGGGAATTAGTTCGAAGTCATTCTCCTGATGTTCTCTTTCTTCAGGAGACTAAGGTTTATGTGGAATGTATGATGATATCACACCTAAGGTATGGAGGCAAGGTCAATGTCAGTGCATTGGAGCTCAGGGATCTTCGGGGGGTGTGGGGGTGTGGCATGTCTATGGAACACGCGTAAGATCCATCCTTTGTCCTGGATTTCATTTAGGTCCTCCTTATCCATGGTTTCTTTGTGCATTGAATTAGGGGAGTCTGTTATTTTTTAAATGTCTATGCTCCAACAGATTTCCAAGGTAGTCTCCAGGTATGGAATAATATTCATGTGGTTCGTAGATTATTTCCTTATTTGCCATGGATTATTGCTGGAGACTTTAATGCCATCCTGAATTTATTTGAGAAATGGGGAGGTATTATGAGAATGGAGACATCCTCAATCTTGCTTAGAGACAATATTTTGGCTCTTAATCTCATGGACATCAAGCCTACCAATGGCCACTTCACGTGGAATAATAGAAGGGTGGGTGACAGGTGCATTGCCGAACGTCTTGACCATTTCACGGTGTCATGTTTTTGGGTGGGTGGGTTGTGGTCTACCAGCTCTGAGATACTAGATTAGAGAGGTTCAGACCACTAGCCCGTAAAGCTCATTATTTCCTCAGCCAGGGTGCCTCAAAAGCCACCTTTTAAATTCCAGCTCATGTGGCTCAGGGACCCGGACCCGTATGGATGTGTTGTCGAATGGTGAAATAGAGGCAGACCTGGTTTCAGTTCAGCAATGTATATTTTTGCCAAGCTTATACAATTTGTTAAGTATCAGTGCAAACGTTGGAACCGACAATGCTTCGGGAACATTTACCAGGCAAAAAATGTGGCACAAATCCAATTGAATGATGTTACCCAGATGATTAGGCAAGAGGGGGAGTCTGAATATCTATTATGGGAGGAAGCTAGAGCTCTAAAAACTGTGGAGGAATGGGAGCTGAGAGGAAATCTTCTAGAAGCAAAAAGCGCGGAACGTATGGCTTCAAGAGGGGGATAGGAATATCGCATTCTTCTTCAATTCAGTGAAAGCCAGACAACATGGTAACTCTATATCTTCATTGGTGACAAACAGGGGGGAGATTATCCATTCTACCCAGGGTATTTGTAATGAGGCTAAGCAGTATTTTGCTTCTTTATTTAGGGAGGAAGCACAGGGGGACTCGGCTACTGAGGCTCAGGTTCTCTCATGTATTCCTTCTTTGGTTTCTTTGGAAATGAACAAGCATCTTATGAGAGACATATCTATGGAGGAGTTAGAGAGGATTACTTTCCACATGCAGAAAGGAAAGGCGCCTAGACCAAATGGATACCTGATTGAATTTTTCCAGGAGTTTTGGGACATTATTAAAGTTGAATTATTCGCTGTTGTTCACGAATCACAGACGAATAAGCAAATGCTCTGGGCCCTAAATTCTACCTTCTTGGCTCTCATTCCTAAGGGGGAGGGAGCTGATTAATTAAGTCAATTTTGCCCCATTTCTCTTTGCAATGTAATTTATAAAATTATTTCTAAGTTGATTGCAAAAAGGTTTAAAAGGTGGCTTACATTGCTTATTTTTGAAGAGCAAAGTGGCTTTATGGAAGGACATCAAATCTTGGATGGAGTGGTTGTGGCTACAGAGACTATCCACTCCATGGCCAAGTCCAAAGAAAAGGCTATGTTCATCAAGCTGGACATGAGCAAAGCTTATGACAGAGTCCACTGGTCCTTCTTTCAGAAGGTTTTGGGTGCTTTTGGCTTTGAAGAGGAATGGATTCGTTGGGTTATGAGTTGTGTGAATTTGACTTCTTTCTCAGTTTTGATTAATGGAGAGCACTCTAATCTATTCGGGGCCTCTCAGGGTTTGTGGCAAGGCGACCCTCTCTCTCCTTACCTATTTCTTCTTTTGGTGGAAGGGCTAGGATGGCTGATCAAAAGGAATTTGGAAGGGCGCTATATTTAGGGCTGGAAATGGGGAGGTCTCCCTGTACTATCTCACCTACAGTTTGTGGATGATGCAGCGTTGATGGGTATGGTGACTATTAGAGAGGCTTCTAATATGCGCAAAGGCCTAGATGTTTATCTTGAGGCTTTATGGCAATTAATTAATGAGGGTAAGCCTTTAATTTTTTTTTCAACACCCCACCTCCAATTTAATGAAGAATTGTTAATATCCTCAAGTTCTAAATTGGAAGTCTTCCTTTGTTATACCTTGGGATTCCTATCTCTACTGGTAGGCAGTCTAGGGAGATGTGGCAGGGCCTTCTGGACAAGTTTCGTGCTAAAGTAAATCATTGGACCCATCATTGGCTGTCCTTTGCTGGTCGAGTTCAGCTGCTTCAATCAGTTGTGCAGGCGATCCCTCTATATAGGTGCATGATACAAGTGGCACCGGTGAGTTTTGTTAGAGATCTCGATACCTTAGAAAGATAGTTTCTATGGGTTGGTAATTTATCAGCAACTAAGTGGAGCCTTATTAAGTGGGAGGTAGTTTGTAGCCCAAAAAGGCTGAGTGGTTTGGGATTAAGGTAGTCATTGCTCTCTGGTACTGCTCTGGCAGCGAAACTGTATTAGCGGTGGTGCGTTGAACAGGACCAGATGTGGGCCAAAATCTTATCCCATAAGTACCTGTTTGGGATCCCCTAGAGAGATACCCCTCGGTATAGCTTGACAGGGAAAGGGTCAGTGATTTGGTCTATGCTCAAGAAAGGGGTTGCGCTCATTAAGCGTGGACTGTTCTGGATATGCAAAAATGGGATGGAGGCACGGTTCTGGCAAGACTCTTGGGATGGCTTTCTGCCCTTAGTAAATCAATATCCTCATTTAAGTATATTAGCTCAGAGATTTAGTGAAGCTAGTTAGATGAAGGTGGGCAATTTTAAGGCTCTTTCCCGTCATGGGTGGGTGGTGGAAGCAAGATGGAAAATCCCAGGGGAGTGGCTGATTTTTGAGTTGGACGCTGAGTGTGCTGAACTCCACTCCATTCTTGTTGGTCGCAGCTGTAGCGGCCTTTTGGATAGTGACATTTTGGCATGGGCTCCCAATTCGAAGGGATCATACACGGTGTCTTCTGGGTACCAGAAGTTGATCTCTTAGCAACTCGATGGGGGAAGGGAAGTTCCTTGGTGTAAAAAAGTCTGGAATAGTTTCTCTTGGCCGAAGTGTAACTGCTTTATTTGGACTTTGGCCTAGAATAAATGCTTGATGTGGTAAAATATTTGAAAGAGAGGATTTGCTAGCCCTTCGAGGTGTGTTCTCTGCAGTAGTGGGGAGGAAGATTCTCAGCATTTATTCTTCCGCTGCCCCTTCTCAGCGCAATTATGACACTTTTGGTGGGAAGTGTGGAAATGCCAGTGTATTCATGCGTCCTCTTTGGCTGATTTTTGGGCAAGATTGGGGAGGCCTCCTTCCTCGGCCTCATTCTTGTAGGATGTGTGGTATGTTGGTCATATCTTTCTCTTATGGCAAGTTTGGCTAGAAAGGAATCGCAGAATTTTTTGGGGGGAAAATTTGGGGATTCAACAGGTATGGACTAGAATCTTGGGCATGATCCAAGAAACTATTGGAGTTAAGAGTGAGATTATCCTGCCGTTGGAGAAGAGTGATGCTGAGATAGTGGACAGGTTAGGCGTACAGGGGATATCGTCGGTCTCAACTTGTGTCAGGGGAGGTAGACAAGTGAAATAGAGAGTGCAAAGGATGGGGAAATGGCTGCCTCCTCCTGTTGGTTTTTTGAAAATTAATACGGATGGTTCTTCTCGAGGTAATCCAAGATCGGCTGGGATTGGTGGGATTGATAGGGATTCTGCTGGATTAGTGGTTTTGATTTTTGTGGTTAACAAAGGAGTGCAGACCGTTAATCAGATGGAAGGCTTGGCGATCTTATATGCTTTGAGGCGAGCTTATGATCTAGGATGGGGGAAAGTGATTTGTGAGGCTGACTCTCAAGTTATGGTCAATCTGCTTCTTGAGAGGAAGACCTCTGATGTTAGCTGGCCGCTGTCATTGTTAGTTCAGCAGATTCTTGAGGTTACTTCTTGTATGGATTCAATGTCTTTTGCCCATATTCCAAGGGAATGGAACAGAGTGGCCGATTGCCTGGCAAAATAGGCTTCAGAAGATTTGGAAGGCCAAAAGATTGATGGCTAGGAGCATATGCCCTACGCATTACATCAAAACCTGGAAAAGATTATTGTTGAAGATGAGAGTGGTACTGGAGAGTGATTTTCTTGATCTTGTTGTTTTCTGAAGTTTTGTTGGTACCTGAGGCGTTGGCCTTACGCTGCTCTGTATTCTGCTATTCTATGTTTTAATAAAGTTTTTACCCCTATTTTTTCAAAAAAATATTAAAAGAATAATAAGCAAATAATAAAATAATATAAAAATAAAATAATTAAAAATGATGAATTTTTTTTAAAAAAAAATGAAGTCGGTAAAAACTAAATTAACTAAATAAAAATATAACAAAAAACATAAATAAAATAAAGAGTAAAAATAAAAATCAATCAAATAATAAATCAAAAAATTTACTAAATTAAAATAAAAAAATAAATGTAAAAGTTTAAAAAAAATAAAAAAAATGAAGTCAATCATAACCAAATAAAAATAAATTTAACAAAACAAAAATAAAACAAGAAATATATATTTTCAAAAGATTAAAAAACATAAATAAAATAAAAATTAAAAAAATAAATAAAGATAAAGACAAAAATAAATCAAACATTAATTAAAAGATTAAATAAATAAAAATAAAAATAAAAAATTAAATGTAAAAGTTTGCAAAAAAAAAAAAAATAAAGTCAATAAAAATTAAAATTAAAATAAATCAAATATTAAATTAAAAAAATAAAAATTAACGAACTAAAAATTAAAAAGTAAATGTAAAAGTTTATACAAAAAGAATAAAAAAATTACACACACATATATATAATTAAAATATAAGTAAAATAAAAAGTAAAACAAAAAAAATAAAAATAAAAACAATTGAAATATTTAATTAAAAGAATAATAAGCAAATAATAAAATAATATAAAAATAAAATAATTAGAAATGATGAATTTTTTTTTAAAAAATGAAGTTGGTAAAAACTAAATTAACTAAATAAAAATATAACAAAAAATATAAATAAAATAAAGAGTAAAAATAAAAATAAATCAAATATTAAATCAAAAAATTTACTAAATTAAAATAAAAAAATAAATGTAAAAGTTTAAAAAAAATGAAGTCAATCATAACCAAATAAAAATAAATTTAAAAAAATAAAAATAAAAATAAAACAAGAAATATATATTTTCAAAAGATTAAAAAACATAAATAAAATAAAAAGTAAAATTAAAAATAACGATAATAAATCAAATATTAAATTAAAAGATTAACTAAATAAAAATAAAAAATTAAATGTAAAAGTTTAAACAAAAAGAAAATAAATAAAGTCAATCAAAACTAAATTAAAATAAATTTAATAAAATAAAAACAAAACAAGAAATATATATTTTTAAAAGACTATAAAATATAAATAAAATAAAAACTAAAAATAAATCAAATATTAAATTAAAAAAATTAACTAAATAAAAATTAAAAATTAAATGTAAAAGTTTTAAAAAAATAAATTAAAGTCGATAAAAACTAAATATTTTTAAAAGACTATAAAATAAAAATAAAAATAAAAATAAAACAAATGTAAAAGTCTTTAAAAACTTAAAAAGTAAACTAAATAATAATAATAATAATAATAATAATAATAATAATAATAATAATAATAATATTATAAACCATTTTGTTAAATATTATTAAAATAATAATAAATTTAAATAAAAATAATAAGCAAATACTATAATTTTATATAAAAAATAAAATAAAATATAAATTTAAAAACAAAAAATAAAAATAAAAATAAAAATAAAAATAATATTAATTTAAAAGTTTAGAAAAAGTAAAAAAAGAATTGAAGTCAATAAAAACTAAATTAAAAATAAAAGTAACTAAATAAAAAATAAGAATAAATCAAATATTAAATTTAAAAATTTAAAAAAAATTCTAAATTAAAATAAAAAAATTAAATGTAACAGTTTAAAATGAAATAAAATAAATAAAGTCAATCAAAACTAAATTAAAATAAATTTAGAAAAATAAAAATAAAACAAGAAAATATATATTTTTAAAAGATTAAAAAACATAAATTAAATAAAAAGTAAAAATAAAAATAAAGATAAAGATAAAATAAATCAAACATTATTAAATTAAAAGATCAAATAAATAAAAATAAAAAATTAAATGTAAAAGTTTGCAAAAAAAATATATCAAAGTTGATAAAAATAAAAATAAAAATAAATCAAATATTAAATTACAAAAAATTAAAAATTAACGAGCTAAACATTAAAAAGTAAATGTAAAAGTTTACAAAAAGAATAAAAAAATTACACACACACACAAGTAAAATAAAAAGTAAAAAAAAATAAAAAAAATAAAAACAGGAATATTTGCAACTAAAAGGGGGTAAAATTTTTATTCAAGCTAGCCCGAAAATGGGCAGATTACATAGTAATATATTGCTCAAGAAGATGCGCCAGGCCGGAATCATACTCTGATCATGAATAGACCAATCTGATCCATATTCCGTGGCCCATTTAGCCAAACGGTCCGCCACACTATTCCATTCACGAGGAATATGCTTAAACGAGATCCTCTCAAAAAAATGGCTAATTTGCTGAATTTGCTTAACAACTGTGGCCAACTGCCAATCCACCCTCTCTAAATTATGATTACTCAGCAAGTTAACAACAACTTGTGAGTCCGACTCACAACTAATATTAAGCCAACCCTGCTGGCAGCAAATTTGCAAAGCTTCCAGGATAGCTTGTGCCTCCATCAGGTTATTGGTGTAATGGCCCTTATACTCCGAGAACAAAAAATGAATAGCTCCAGCACTGTCTCTGCCAATACCCCCAATCCCAACCTGCCCGGGGTTGCCTCTAGCCGAACCATCCACATTAACTTTGGTAACTCCCTCCTCTGGCAGCGTCCACTTGCCCAGCCTGCTAATCGGCCCCTTGCTCTACCTACGGCGAGTGGAAAAACAAGTTTAGCGACAAGGGTGGGCAGTCAAAGGCGTCCCAGCTGAGAGACGCACCCAAACAGCAGCATCGACCGATGCCAAGTCCTCCCAACTACCTGATTTTGAATGAATTGTCTCCTGCAGCGCCACCAGGATCTTCATCCAAACCTCCCTGAAACTCATACTATAGTGTTTAAAAATTCGTCTGTTCCTCTCGATCCAGAGGTTCCAGAGGATAAAGGCAAGCCCAGCTAACCAACCATTTTGCAATATAGGCGCCTTACCAGGTGGTCCATCCAGGTGCTGCTAGAAATCCTCCAAAGAAACAACATGCCAGCATGGGTGCCCCCAGGCATCCCACCATAAATGCCATAACTTCCTGGCAAAGGAGCACTGAAAAAAGAGATGCTCAGCATTCTCCTCGCTACCCTGGCAAAGCACACAGATAGAAGGACCATGAAATCCTCTTTTCAAAATGTTGTCCCATGTAAGACACCGCTTGTAGAAAAGAGTCCACACGAAGAAATTACATTTTGGCCACAAAACTGAATTCCAAATTTTCTTACCCCATTGGAAATCCACAATCCCAAAACATTTTTTGGTCAGCTCCTTATATCCTGAAGACACTGAGTAGAGCCCACTGGCATCTCCCCCCCAAGCCAAAGTATCCTGCTCACGTAGAGAGCAACACACTCTGAAAGCAAGGAGCTGCTCAAGTTCCATCCGACTTTCCACCATTCCTCCCAGCAGCCAGTTAGACTCCTGCTTCCATCTAAAAGCCACGGTATTCCCCAAATTGTAAGCTTCTTTGTAATGTTCCACAGTATCCCACCCAGCACCTCGAAAAACCTCATACAGGGCCTACAACTAGGGGTGAGAACTCAGGAGGGACAGAGCACCATCCCATGAATCCTCCCAAAATAACATCTCAGCTCCGCTGTTACAAATCCAAAAAAGACTGGGTTGCACCAAGGATGCTCCATTCTTGAGGGTGCTCCACACCATAGAGCCTCTCCCCTCTATGGGAAACCTGGGAATCTCTGAAGGCAGAGCTCCTGGGAAATATTTCACCGACAGAATACGGGCCCAAAGCTGGGATTGATTGGTACACCACCGCCAGTACAGCTTTGCCGCCAAAGCTTGACTGGCCAAGATAGCCGATCTAAGCCCCAAGCCGCCCTCCTTCTTGGGCCTACACACCGTGTTCCACTTGACCAAGCTCCATTTCGAATTTCAGAGATTATCGCTCCAAAGAAATTACCGTGAGAGAGCATCAAATTCTTGGAGGAAATACATTGGGGCAGCCTGGACCATACTGTGGTATGTGGGCAGCGCTTGAATGACCGACTGGAGGAGAACCACTCGACCCGCCATCGAGAGCCACTTGTGGGTCCAATGATTGACTCTCTGCTGCAAATTATCCAGAATATTTTGCCAAAAAAGCCTAGGCTGCCTGCCAACCACAATGGGAACTCCCAAATAAGTCACCGGGGGGGGTTGCGTCTGAAATTTGAGGATCGCAGCTATCCTACGCTGAATAGAAGCAGGAGTATTAAAGAAAAAAATGGAAGATTTCTGCTCATTCAATTTTTGCCCTGAAGTTGCCAGATAGGTGTCCAAGGTACTCCTGAAAGCTTGTGCCTCCTTAATCCTAGCAACCCCTATCAGAATGGTATCATCCACAAATTGAAGGTGGGTCAAATTGGTAATCCCATGCCCCCACTGCCATCACTGAATCAGGTGCTGAGAGGCTCGGTATTTTAAAAGCCAGCCCAACCCCTCAGCCAAGATAATAAATAGATAAGGAGATATCGGATCCCCCTGTCGAAGCCCTCTAGAGGCCCAGAATAGTCTGGACGGCGCACCATTAATGAGGACTGAGTAAGAAGGCGTAGTCACACAACTCAGCACCCACCGTACCCAATCCTGGCTAAAACCAAAAGCCAAAAAAACTTTCTGCATGAAGTTCCAGTCAACTCTATCATACGCCTTAGCCATATCCAGCTTAATGAACATACCTCTCTCCTGAGAAGTGCTCATAGAGTGGATTGCTTCTGAAGCAATCAGCACTCCATCCAGAATCTGTTTCCCAGCCACAAAACCCCCTTGCTCATCAGAAATGATACTAGGGAGCCAAATCTTGAGCCTCTCAGCAATGAGCTTGGTGATTATTTTATAGACCATATTACACAGCACTATAGGCCTGAAGTGATCCATCTGATTAACCTGTTCCTTCTTCAGGATCAACACCAGAAAGGTAGCATTCAGCGCTTTGAGCATCTCTTTGCTGTGGTAAGATTCTTGCACAACTTCAACTAAATCTTGGCTGATAATATCCCATAACTCCTGAAAAAACTCAGCTGGGAATCCATCCGAACTAGGAGCTTTACCTCTGCGCATCGTGAACACAATTTTCTCCAGTTTTGATTTATCAATCGGCTTCAGGAGCTTATCATTCATTTCCTGCGTGATGATGGGCAGTATGCAAGACAAGACTGAATTCTCCTCCAGCTCAGCAGTATGCGTCTTGCTAGAAAGAAGCTCCGAGTAAAAATGAACTGCCTCCTGAGAAATTGTGGGAGTAGATGAGATACGCGTCCCATCCAAGCCCACAAGAGAAGTAACATGGTTCCTATTGCACCTCGCGTGGACAGACTTATGAAAGAAGGCCGTGTTCTTGTCTCCTTCCTGGAGCCAGTCTATCCGAGCTTTCTGCTTCCAAAAGATTTCTTCCCGAAGCTCCCACTCATTAAGTTCACTTAGAGCCCCAAATTTTGCTTTACGGAGATCTTCAGACATCCCAAACTCATGAATCTGTCTAGTAATACTGTCCAGCGTATCTTGAGCTTTCTTCTTCATAACATAGAGATTACCAAAATTGTTCCTGTTCCACACCTAAAGCTTTCTTTTGACGAACTATAGCTTTTTGGCAAAGGAAAACATGGTTGTCCCATAAGCTGGACCCCCTACTTCCACCAATGGGCCATCAAGGCATGTAGTGATGGATCCCGAAGCCACATTAGCTGGAACTTAAAGGGAGGTTTCTTGGGCCAATCAATGTAATTGGTTGTGAGCTTGATAGGCCAATGGTCAGACCCTCTCCAGTCCAGGATTTCCGAACTAATAGAGAAAGCACTAGATAGCAAAAAACAAGAAACTAAAAATCTAAGCGCTCTGAAATAGCTTCATTACCTAATCTCCTATTGCTCCAGGTGAATAGCCCATTGATGGGTTTAACATCCGCTAGGCGCAACCTCTCCATATTCTGTCTAAGGCAATCAGCCGAAGGGTCTAACCGAGCTATCCCACCCCTTTTTCCTCAAGACTAAAAACCGCATTAAAATCCCCACTCACGATCCAAGGCAAGTAAGGAAAGCAACTCTGGACATGACTCAAATGTTCCCAAAGCTTACGCTGTCCCTGAATGTCAACAGGTGCATAAACACTGGTGACCAACATCAACTCTTCAGTATCAGGGGAGGCTATGATCATGGAAAGTGTCGAGATATTAGCCATCCACTGGAGAGGCGTGATCTTCCCTAGATCCCAGCAAATTGCTACACCCCCAGTGCTCCCTGTGGCTCCAACACACTGACCTTGCCCACCTTTCCAAATTTTTGGCATACAACTCAACATGGCATCAACAAAAAGCTTAGTCTCCTGGATACAAAGGATATCCGAAGAGTGCTTAGAAATCAACTTCCGCATAGCTTTCTGTCTAAGGGTACTATGCAACCCTCTCACATTCCAAGACAACACTATCATTGAGTGGATTTGGTGAAGTGCTCATCCAGAGTTCTAACCACTCCCGATTCCACTAGCAAATCTCCTGTGACTTTGAGTTTCTCCTGATCCTTCCTGCACCCCGGTCTAGAAAGTATGGAGAGTGAGGCTTTTTTAAACGGCCTCAGCAATATACCCAATGCATCTGACTCTCCCTTTTCTTTCCTGGTAACACTCAAATCTTTGATCACCTCAGCCCAACTACCATCCTTGTTCTGCTGCGCTCCCAAATCTGCCAAATTCCTTGCCGCCGATACACACACAATCTCCTGACACGGCTGGATCATCATGTCTTGGGTTTCACTTGGTAAAGAATGATGCTCTTCCCGTTCTGAGGGGCCTCCCTCCTCCAGTGGAATGCCATCCTCGATGGCCATACAATCCAGTGCTTCAAACCTGTTAAAACTCGTTTCAAGAGCTCTATCCTGATTTCCTCGCTTCAGGCCACACCCTTTCCCTCAATGTCGGACTTGGGTGAAGCCCTCCTTGTCCATGCCAATATCCACCTTTGAACCCAAGGTCTCACTAGCTGGGTTTGGGTTGGCTTTAGCATACCCAGAGCGTCCTTGCTGGAACTTCGAACTTCCCCCATGGGTCGACTGTCCTGATTCCTTTCCTACATTGGATGCCGTCTCTTTGAATCTTCCAGCCTGAGGGCATTAACGGTGCAAATGGCCATATACATGGCAGATCCTACATCAGAAGGGAATAGCTTCATAATCTATTTGCTAGACCCAGGAGGTAGCCCCCAAAAAAATTTCAATAGATTCAGGCAAGGGATTATTCAGGTTGATTTCAACATAGATTTTGGCGTAGGAAATAAGCATTTTCCCCTACGATTGATTTGCTATGGCGATTGGCATTCCCAGTAAAGCGGCTATTTGCCGCAGAATATCTTCTCTCCAAAATTCCAGAGGCAAACGCGGGAGACAGACCCATACCGGGACCCGGGCTGGTAATTTCTCTGCTGAATTGAACCCAGCATGCCAGGGTTTGATAAACAATCCATTTTTGTTATAGAAATAGGGCCCTCCTTCAAAAATGCAGTTCTTATCAGCAATGGAGGAGAAATTAACCACAAAATAATTATTGGCAGCCAACATGATTTCTATGTCTCCCTCTACCTATTAGGTGCGTCTCATCCAGGCAACCAGGGCATACTGAGATATTCTAATGCCCATAAATTTACAAATCAGGGCATGAGCTGCCAGATACTCAACCTCCTCTTTGACAAAATCCTGAGTAAGCACCAGAATCGGTCTCTCTTGGCTGCGTGGGAAACAGCCGTTCACCTTCGCCCCTCTAGGTTGATCCCTGAAATCCAAAACATCTCTCCCATGGGCGTCGTCCTCCTGCTCCAGCCGCGGCTCCCCTAAACCTTCGCCTGGCCCGTGTTTACTTCCTCCTCTATTCGCAACCATCCTTTTTTAAATTTTTACATAAAAACAATTGGAATATTTGATTAAAAGAATAATAAGCAAATAATAAAATAATTAAAAAAGAACAAAACTTTAAAAAAAAAGGAAGTATGTAAAAACTAAATTAACTAAATAAAAATATAACAAAAAAATATAAATAAAATAAAGAGTAAAAATAAAAATAAATCAAATATTAAATCAAAAAATTTACTAAATTAAAAGAAAAAAATAAATGTAAAAGTTAAAAAAAAATTAAAAAAATGAAGTCAATCATAACCAAATAAAAATAAATTTAACAAAATAAAAATAAAACAAGAAATATATATTTTCAAAAGATTAAAAAACATAAATAAAATAAAAAGTAAAAATAAAAATAAAGATAAAATAAAAATAAATCAAACATTAAATTAAAAGATTAAATTAAAAAAAATTAAAAATTAAATGTAAAAGTTTGCCAAAAAAAAAATAAAAAAATTAAAGTCGATAAAAATTAAAATTAAAATAAATCAAATATTAAATTAAAAAAAAAAAATTAACAAACTAAAAATTAAAAAGTAAACTAAAAAATAAAAAATAAAAAATAAAAAATAAAATAAAAACAATTGAAATATTAAATTAAAAGAATAATAAACAAATAATAAAATAATATAAAAATGAACAAAATTTAAAAAAAAAATGAAGTCACTAAAAACTAAATTAACTAAATAAAAATATAAATAAAATAAAAAGTAACATAAAAAGTAAAATAAAAAAAATTAAAAATTAAAACAATTGAAATATTAAATTAAAAGAATAATAAGCAAATAATAAAATAACATAAAAATAAAATAATTAGAAATGAAGAAAATTTAAAAAAAAAAGAAGTCAGTAAAAACTAAATGAACTAAATAAAAATATAACAAAAAAATATAAATAAAATAACATAAAAATAAAATAATTAGAAATGAAGAAAATTAAAAAAAAAAGAAAAAAAGAAGTCAGTAAATACTAAATGAACTAAATAAAAATATAACAAAAAAATATAAATAAAATAAAGAGTAAAAATAAAAATAAATCAAATATTAAATCAAAAAAATTACTATATTAAAATAAAAAAATAAATGTAAAAGTTTAAAAAAAATTAAAAAAATGAAGTCAATCATAACCAAATAAAAATAAATTTAACAAAATAAAAATAAAACTGAAATATATATTTTTAAAAGATTAGAAAATATAAATAAAATAAAAAGTAAAACTAAAAATAACAATAATAAATCAAATATTAAATTAAAATATTAACTAAATAAAAACAAAAAATTAAATGTAAAAGTTTAAAAGAAAAGAAAATAAATAAAGTCAATCAAAACTAAATTAAAATAAATTTAACAAAATAAAAACAAAACAAGAAATATATATTTATAAAAGACTATAAAATATAAATAAAATAAAAACTAAAAATAAATCAAATATTAAATTAAAAAAGTTAACTAAATAAAAATTAAAAATTAAATGTAAAAGTTTAAAAAAAAATTAAAGTTTTTAAAAGACTATAAAATAAAAATAAATCAAATGTAAATTTTTTAAAAAACTTTAATAATAATAATAATAATAATAATAATAATAATAATAATAATAATAATAATAATAATAAAATTAAAGTCGATAAAAACTAAATATTTTTAAAAGACTATAAAATAAAAATAAAAATATATCAAATGTAAAAGTTTTTAAAAACTAAAAAAATAAACTAATAATAATAATAATATAAACCATTTTGTTAAATATTATTAAAATAATAATAAATTTAAATAAAAATAATAAGCAAATACTATAATTTTATATAAAAATAGAATAAAATATAAATTTAAAAACAAAAAAATAAAAAATAAAAACAAAAATACAAATAAAAATAAAAATAATATTAATTTAAAAGTTTAGAAAAAGTAAAAAAAAATTGAAGTCAATAAAAACTAAATTAAAAATAAAATTAACTAAATAAAAAATAAGAATAAATCAAATATTAAATTTAAATTTTTTTTAAAAAAATCTAAATTAAAATAAAAAATTAAATGTAACATTTTAAAATGAAATAAAATAAATAAAGTCAATCAAAACTAAATAAAAATAAAAATAAAAATAAAAATAAAACAAAATAAAATATATTTTTAAAAGATTAAAAAACATAAATTAAATAAAAAGTAAAAATAAAAATAAAGATAAAGATAAAAATAAATCAAACATTATTAAATTAAAAGATCAAATAAATAAAAATAAAAAATTAAATGTAAAAGTTTGAAAAATAAAATAAAATCAAAGTCGATAAAAATAAAAATAAAAATAAATCAAATATTAAATTACAAAAAATTAAAAATTAACGAACTAAAAATTAAAAAGTAAATGTAAAAGTTTACAAAAAGAATAAAAAAATTACACACACATATAAGTAAAATAAAAAGTAAAAAAAAAAACAAAAAAACAATTGGAATATTTGATTAAAAGAATATAAGCAAATAATAAAATAATTAAAAAAGAACAAAACTTTAAAAAAAAATGAAGTGTGTAAAAACTAAATTAACTAAATAAAAATATAACAAAAAATATAAATAAAATAAAGAGTAAAAAAAAATAAAATCAAATATTAAATCAAAAAATTTATTAAATTAAAAGAAAAAAATAAATGTAAAAGTTAAAAAAAAAATTAAAAAAATGAAGTCAATCATAACCAAATAAAAATAAATTTAACAAAATAAAAATAAAATAAGAAATATATATTTTTAAAAGATTAGAAAATATAACTAAAATAAAAAGTAAAACTAAAAATAACGATAATAAATCAAATATTAAATTAAAATATTAACTAAATAAAAATAAAAAATTAAATGTAAAAGTTTAAAAGAAAAGAAAAGAAATAAAGTGAATCAAAACTAAATTAAAATAAATTTAACAAAATAAAAACAAAACAAGAAATATATATTTATAAAAGACTATAAAATATAAATAAAATAAAAACTAAAAATAAATCAAATATTAAATTAAAAAAATTAACTAAATAAAAATTAAAAATTAAATGTAAGAGTTTTTAAAAGACTATAAAATAAAAATAAATCAAATGTAAATTTTTTTAAAAACTTAAAAAAAAAAAAATAAATAAATAAATAAATAATAATAATAATAATAATAATAATTTAAAAAAAAATTAAAGTCGATAAAAACTAAATATTTTTAAAAGACTATAAAATAAAAATAAATCAAATGTAAAAGTTTTTAAAAACTTAAAAAATATAATAATAATAATAATAATAATAATAATAATAATAACCATTTTGTTAAATATTATTAAAATAATAATAAATTTAAATAAAAATAATAAGCAAATACTATAATTTTATATAAAAATAGAATAAAATATAAATTTAAAAACAAAAAATAAAAAATAAAAACAAAAATAAAAATAAAAATAATATTAATTTAAAAGTTTAGAAAAAGTAAAAAAAAATTGAAGTCAATAAAAACTAAATTAAAAATAAAATTAACTAAATAAAAAATAAGAATAAATCAAATATTAAATTTTAAAAAAAAAAAAAAAAAAATTAAATTAAAATAAAAAATTAAATGTAACAGTTTAAAATGAAATAAAATAAATAAAGTCAATTAAAACTAAATTAAAATAAATTTAGAAAAATAAAAATAAAAATAAAAATAAAACAAAATAAAATATATTTTTAAAAGATTAAAAAACATAAATTAAATAAAAAGTAAACATAAAAATAAAGATAAAGATAAAAATAAATCAAACATTATTAAATTAAAAGATCAAATAAATAAAAATAAAAAATTAAATGTAAAAGTTTGCAAAAAAAATAAAATAAAATCAAAGTCAGATAAAAATAAAAATTAAAATAAATCAAATATTAAATTACAAAAAATTAAAAATTAACGAACTAAAAATTAAAAAGTAAATGTAAAAGTTTACAAAAAGAAAAAAAAAATTATACAAACAAATATATATATATAAAAAATTAAAATATAAGTAAAATAAAAAGCAAAACAAAAAAAATAAAAATAAAAACAATTGAAATATTTAATTAAAAGAATAATAAGTAAATAATAAAATAATATAAAAATAAAATAATTAAAAATGAACAATTTTTTTAAAAAAAATGAAGTCGGGAAAAACTAAATTAAATAAATAAAAATATAACAAAAAAATAAAATAAAATAAAACGTAAAAATAAAAATAAATCAAATATTAAATCAAAAAATTTACTAAATTAAAATAAAAAAATAAATGTAAAAGTTTTTAAAAAATTAAAAAAATGAAGTCAATCATAAACAAATAAAAATAAATTTACAAAAATAAAACAAGAAATATATATTTTCAAAAGATTAAAAAACATAAATAAAATAAAAAGTAAAAATAAAAATAAAGATAAAGATAAAAAATAAATCAAACATTAAATTAAAAGATTAAATAAATAAAAATAAAAAATTAAATGTAAAAGTTTGCAAAATAAATAAATCAAAGTCGATAAAAAAAATTAAAAAAAATTAAATATTAAATTAAAAAAAATAAAAATTAACAAAATAAAAATTAAATGTAAAAGTTTACAAAAAGAATTAAATAATTACACATATATATAATTAAAATAAAAAGTAAAATAAAAAAAATAAAAATAAAAAGAATTGAAATACTAAATTAAAAGAGTAATAAGCAAATAATAAAATAATTAAAAATGAACAAATTTTTTAAAAATAATGAAGTCAGTAAAAAATATATTAACTAAATAAAAATATAACAAAAAAATATAAATAAAATAAAGAGTAAAAATAAAAATAAATCAAATATTAAATTAAAAAAAATTGCTAAATTAAAATAAAATATTAAATGTAAAAGTTTACAAAAATAAAAAATAAAAATCAAAGTCCATAAAAATAAAAATTAAAATAAATCAAATATTAAAATACAAAAAATTAAAAATTAACGAACTAAAAATTAAAAAGCAAATGTAAAAGTTTACCCAAAAAAATAATATATATATATATAAAATAAAAAGTAAAACAAATAAAAAAATAAAAACAATTAAAATATTAAATTAAAAGAATAATAAGCAAATAATAAAATAATATAAAAATAAACTAATTAAAAAAGAATTAAAAAATAAAAAATAAAAAAATGAAGTTCGTTAAAACTAAATTAACAAAATAAAAATATAACAAAAAAATATAAATAAAATAAAGAGTAAAAATAAAAATTAATCAACTATTAAATAAAAAAATTTACTAAATTAAAATAAAAAAATAAATGTAAAAATTTAAAAAAAATTAAAAAAATGAAGTCAATCATAACCAAATAAAAATAAATTTAACAAAATAAAAATAAAACAAGAAATATATATTTTTAAAAGATTATAAAATATAAATAAAATAAAAAGTAAAACTAAAAATAACGATAATAAATCAAATATTAAATTAAAATATTAATTAAATAAAAATAAAAAATTAAATGTAAAAGTTTAAAAGAAAATAAAATAAATAAAGTCAATCAAAACTAAATTAAAATAAATTTAACAAAATAAAAACAAAACAAGAAATATATATATTTAAAAAGACTACAAAATATAAATAAAATAAAAACTAAAAATAAATCAAATATTAAATTAAAAAAATAAATGTAAAACTTTTTATAAAATTTAATAATAATAATAATAATAATAATAATAATAATAATAATAATAATAATAATAATAATAATAATAATAATAATAATAATAATAATAATAATAATAATTTTTTGATGTCCGTTTACCAGCGAATTGTGGCATGCCTGGTGGGGCATTTGGAGTAGCAGGTGTGTACACGCCTCTTCACTGGTGGAATTCTGGTCGAAGCAAGGAAAGCCGACCTCTGCAGCGCACTTTTTGTTAGATGCCTGGTATACAGATCCGATTTTCTTACTCTGGCAGGTATGGTTAGAGATAAACCGGAGAATTTTCACAAATGTGAAGCTGGAAGTTCAGCAGGTGTGGGGCCGAATATTAAGAATGGTTTAGGAAACAATTAAGGCCAAGAGTGAGATTGTTCTTCCCATGGTTAAGGGGGATGCAGAGGTGGTTGACAGGGTTGGTTTGCAGGAGATCGCGCTAACCTCAGCCTGCATGAGAAGAAGCGACGGTGGTAAACAACACATTCAGAGGAGCGGAAGATGGATGCCCCCCTAGGAGAATTTCTTGAAAATAAACACAGACGGATCATCGAGGGGCAACCCAGGACCAGCTGGGATTGGTGGCATTGGCCGTGATGCTTCGGGATCGGTAGTTTTCTTTCTCTCAGCCTACATGGGAGAGCAGATGGTCAACAGGATGGAGGGACTGGCATTATTATATGCCCTGAGGAAAGCTTATGAGCTTGGTTGGTGCAGGGTGATTTGTGAGGCTGACTCGCAAATATTGATTGACATGATCTTGGATAGGAGAATTACGGATGTTAGCTGGCAGCTCTCCGTGGTTGTTCAACAGATATTACAGATTAGCTCACTCATGGAGTATGTGAGTTTTGTCCATATTCTGAGGGAGCAGAACGGAGCAGCAGATTGTTTGGCCAAGTCGGCCTCAGAGGGGACGGTAGGTCGTGATGTGGAGGTGTGGGAGTAGTTGCCTGAGGAGGTAAGACAGAGATTAGAGAGGATTCTGAGAGAGGACAGGATCGGTGAAGGGGTGTGACCGGCAGTGGATGTCCTCGTTGTAATTCTGTGTTTTGTTTAGGGCTTTGGCCTTTTGTTGCTTTGTTTCTCGGTTTTTCGTGATTAATAAAGTTTTTACCCCTTTTTAAAATAATAACAACAACAACAACAACAATAATAATAATAATATATACCATTTTGTTAAATATTATTAAAATAATAATAAATTTAAATAAAAATAATAAGCAAATACTATAATTTTATATATATAATAAAATAAAATAAAATATAAATTTAAAACAAAAAGTAAAAAATGGATGGCTGCGAGCGAAGGGCGAAGGAGCGACGGCTTGGAGGAAGCCCCTAGGGAGGATCGGCCTCTGCCTAGGGGGAAAGCGCAGGAGAAGGATTCAATCTTTGTCACTGAGAGCTCTAAGCTCAAGAAAATCAATGGATGCCTGCCACAGAGCCAGAAATGACCTGTCCTGGTTATTTCTCCTGAGACAGTAAAAGAAGAGGTGGAATACTTGGCTTCCCATGCATTGATTTGCAAATTCTTGGGCATCATAATTTCTCTATCAGCGTTGGAGGCTTGGATTCACTGATCATGGCAGATTGAAGGCAACTTTTACATTATGTTGGCCGAGAATGGATATTTCATGGTGAATTTTACCTCTGTTTCGACCGAAATTGAATTTTTGAGGGAGGCCCTTACTTCTTTGATCGCAATGGCCTTTTTCTCAAACCCTGGCACGCAGGGTTCAACTCTGCTAAAAATCTTCTGGCTTGTGTTTTGGTCTGGGTTCGCGTGCCAAGATTACCATTGGAATTCTGGAGGGAGGATATCCTATGCCAGATAGCTGCCATGCTTGGAACACCAATGGCTATAGCGCACCAAACACTAGAAAAAAGGTTATTTCTTATGCCCAAATTTGTGTTGATATTAATTTGAATAATCCTTTGCCAGATTCATTAGAAATTTCCCTGGGTACTTCTTCCTGGATCCAATAATTAGACTATGAGTCTATCCCTTTCCGATGCCATATCTGCCATGTCTATGGGCACTTGCATCGTCAGTGCCCCCAAGCTGTCAGAGGCAATGGCTCACCTGAGGAGTCTTTGGGGCCACGTGGGGCCAATGGAGGCAAATGGAATGGATAGTCGGGCTATAATGGATTGACTTAGATCCTTCCTGACAGCGCTGCTAAAGGGAAAACTCAGCCAAACTCCACAAAAGCAAACCAAGGTTCAGCGGGGCTCAGAGGACTTGACACGGATGGCTTTACCACAGTCTGATGCCGTGTGAAGGGCCGTGGACAGAATCGTCAGAATTTTGAAAGGCAGGAAGAGTTGAGCTTCAATCGATTTGAACCCCTAGATAACATGGCCATAGAAGATGGCATTCCTGAAGCTATTCAGGGGGAGGTTTTTGAGGCAATGGCACGACCCTTTGTTTGTGATGAACCATAGGACATGGTGTTCCAGCCAACCCCAGGGACCTCTCTTGAATCGCAAGAAGGTGCCCCCATAGTTTTGCCAGTTTCGTGTGACAACGATGTTCGATAGGCAAATTTGGTAAAAAATGTGGAAGCTAACAAAAAAGAAAAAGGATCTATGCCAGCCTTGGGCCTAATGCAAAGACCTTTCAAGAAAGCTTCTGTCACAACTTCTTCAAGGGCTGGCCGCAAGAAGGATCAGGACAAAATCAAACTCACAGGGGATTTATTGGTAGAGTCTGGGGTTGTGAGGACCCTAGATGAGCATTTTCCCCATTCTACCCAATGATTGTCCTATCATGGAATGTAAAGGGATTGAATATCATCCCCAGACAAAAAGCTATGCACAAATTGGTGAGAGATCACTCTCCTGATATTCTCAGTATCTAGGAGACTAAATTTTTTGTGGACTCATGGTTTTCTTGTGTACAAAATATATGGTTCTCTAGTCAAAGCCAGTGTGTGGGAGCCTCGGGGAGCTCGGGAGGGTTGGCCATGTGCTAGGATCCCAGGAAAATAACACCACAACAGTGGTTGGCCAGCAATTCGGCCCTTTCAATGATCACCCTCTCTATGGAAACAGGTGAATGTATTCTTGTTACCAATGTTTATGCTCCGGTTGATTTCCAAGGATAGCTCAAGCTATGGGATCACATCTGGTATGTCAGGAGCTGCCATCCATATTTGCCATGGATTTTAACTGGAGATTTCAACGCAGTCCTTAGCCTAGAGGAGAAGAGAGGAGGACTAGCACGCTTGGGGCCTTCCACAGAAATCCTTAGGCAGAATATAGACATCTTGCACCTATTGAACGTCAAGCCGATGAACGGGCTCTTCACTTGGAATAATAGAAGAATAGGTGATGTTGGCATTTCAGAGCGCCTTGACAGATTCCTAGTTTATTGTTTCTGGCTATCTAGAGCTGTCTCCCTTACTTCAAAAATTTTGGACTGGAGAGGCTCTGACCACTGGCCGATCAAGCTTTCTATCAGTAATATTGCTGGTCCAAAGAAGCCTTCGTTCAAGTTCCAGCTCATGTGGCTTCGCAAGGCTTCACTCCATGATCTAATGGTTCAGTGGTGGAGATAGGGAGGGCCCAACTATGGCACGACTATGTTCACCTTTGCCAAAAAACTTCAGTATGTTAAGAGGAAGCTGAAATACTAGAATATAAATTGTTTCGGTAATCTCCACACTATGAGGAGAAGAGCTCAAGACCAACTTGATGTGGTGACTAGACAGATTAGAGACCTGGGCTTGTCTGAAGAGCTTCATATGGCAGAATCTCAAGCGTCTAAGGTTTTAGCTGAGTGGGAACTTCATGAAGAGATTTTTTGGAAACAGAAGGCTTGCATAGACTGGCTCCAAGAAGGGGACAAAAACACTGCATTCTTTCATAAGTCGGTCCAAGCGAGGCGCAACAAGAACTTTATTTCTTCCCTGTATGGCCCGAACGGAACTCGACTGACTTCATCTCAAGCTATTGCTGGAGAAGTTGTTCGGTTTTACTCTGCGCTTTTTTCTGAAGGGCTGCCGCCCCCTGAGATGGCAAAAAACATAGTGCTTTCATGCATCCCCCATGTGGTCACATCGGGAATGAATGATTCTCTTATGCGGCCTATTGATATGGTTGAAGTGGAGGGAGTGGTCTTCAGTATGAACAGAGGTAAAGCTCCAGGACCTGATGGCTTCCTTGTTGAATTCTTTCAGGACTTCTGGGACATTATCAGCCAGGATCTATTGAATGTAGTGCAGGGATCTTTCTCCAACAAAGAAATGCTCAGGGCTTTGAATGCAACCTTCCTTGTCTTGATTTTGAAGAAAGATCAGGCGAATCAGTTGGATTTGTTTAGGCCCATTGCGCTTTGCAATGTGGTTTATAAAATCATTACCAAGCTCATTGCTGAGTGGCTGAAAGTCTGTCTCCCCATGGTTATATCTAAGGAACAAGGTGGTTTTGTGGCTGGTAAGCAAATCCTGGATCAGGTAGTCATTGCTTCAGAAGCTATTCATTCTATGAGTACCTCTCAGGAATGAGCTATGTTTATCAAGCTTGATTTAGCTAAGGCATACGACAGGGCCAGCTAGAGCTTCCTGCAAAAAGTCCTATTGGCATTTGGTTTCAATCAGGCCTAGATCCGTTGGGTGTTAAGCTGTGTTACCACACCCTCCTACTCGGTCCTCATTAATGGGGAACCCACTGAGCTTTTTGGAGCTTCTAGAGGCCTTTGCTAGGGGGATCCGCTTTCTCCTTACTTGTTTGTTATTCTGGCAGAGGGGCTGGGGCGGCTTATTAAGTTTCAGGTGTCTCAGAATATGGTGCATGGGTGGCGATGGAGGAATGGAGCTACCACGTCCCACCTCTAGTTTGTGGATGATACTATCTTGGCAGGGAGAGCACGGATTCAGGAAGTAGAGGTTTTTCAAGGCACCCTGGACGTTTATCTGGAGGCATCCAACCAAAAAATTAACGACCACAAGTCCTCTATTTTCTTTTTTAACACCCATGTGCCTATACAGCGGAGGATTGCCACCATCCTGAGATTTTAGATCCAATCTCTCCCTTTGACCTATTTGGGGATACCTATTGTGGTGGGAAGCCAGCCAAGATTTTTTTGGTAGAATGTTCTTGACAAACTCAGGCAAAAAGTCAATCATTGGACTCACAGATGGCTCTCTACTGCTGCAAGAGTCACACTTCTGCAATCGGTGATTCAGGCGCATCCTATCTATCGATGTATGATTCAGGCTGCCCCTATGTACTTTCTCAAGGAATTTGACACCCTCTCCTACCAATTCTTTTGGAGTGGCAACTTGCAAAACACCAAATGGAGCCTTATTAACTGGGATATTGTTTGTCAACCGAAGAAGGATGGAGGCCTTGGCTTGCGTTCTGCTATTCTAGCCAGCCAAGCTTTGGCAGCTAAACTTTATTGGCGCTGGTGCTCCAATCAATCGCATCTCTGAGCCCACGTATTGACTTTTAAGTATTTTCCTGGTGTGGAAACTCCTGATATCTCGAGGCTGCCTGTTGAAGGAGGGGGCTCCATGGTGTGGCACACCCTCAAGGTGGGAGCCCAGCTGGTGAAGCGCAGCCTCTTCTGGATTTGTAACAGGGGTACGAAGGCTCTCTTCTGGGATGACTCTTGGGATGGGGTCCCCCTGCTCTTTCCTCTCATTCGCATCTTCAGCGTCTAAGTGACGCCTTTCAGGCTGTCGGGTGGAATACTGTAGCTCACTACAAGGAAGATTTTCAGCTAGGTAGGACTACTAGCTTCAGGTGGAAGCATTCCTCTGATTGGCCACCGGGAGGCTCTTTGGAGGAGGGTATGGAGTTATCACAGATCCTTGCTTCCAGAAGATGCAACTCATTACAAGGACATGATGTTTTAGCTTGGGGAAGGGACCCCACTGGGCACTACTCAGTTTCGGCTGGGTATATCGACCTGACAAAGCAACTATTTGGTGAAGCTAACTTCTTATGGGGGAAGAAAATTTGGAACCAGATTACATGGCCCAAATGTAATTTTTTCCTTTGGACCTTAGCTTATAACAAGTGTCTTACTTGGGACAACCTTTGTAAGCGGGGGTTCCAAGGGCCGTCCAGATGTGTCTTATGTTGTAGCAGAGAGGAGACTGGGACACACCTCTTTTTCCAATATTCTTTTGCCAAACAAATTTGGCACCTCTGGTGGAGTGCGTGGGGCTACCCCTGCTGGCACGCGTATTCACTTCCCGAGTTTTGGAGCCGACTAGGCTACTCTCCCTCCAAAGCTTCGCTATTACAGAGTGCTTGGTTGGCAGGACCTTCATTCATTTTGTGAAACATTTGGCTCGAAAGGAACAGACACATTTTCTGTGCGACTCAGCTGGAGCCTGGCGCCATTTGGGTTAAGATCATTCACTCGTTGCAGGAAACTATCTAGGCAAAAGGTAACAGGGTCGCGAACCTGGGACCGGCTGATGCTAGCATCTATTCGCGCATTTTTTGTGCCTTATGCTTCCCCCTGTGTTGCGCCTCCCACACGCCCAACGAGAAGAAATTGGCAGCAGTCGCGACCCATGGATAGATAGGGACGTTGGACTCCCCTAGGCATTGGAACAATCAAAATCAATACTGATGGATCTTCACGGGGAAACCCAGGGGATGCAGGCATCGGAGGTGTGGGGCATGATAGCTCAGGTGAGATACAGTTTCTTTTTTCGGTCTATAAGGGTTGGTTCACCAATAACCTCATGGAAGCTTTGGCTATCCTGGATGTAGTGCAACATTGTTGTCATCATGGCTGGCTTAGAATTATCTGTGAGTCAGATTCGCAGGTGGTAGTTAACTTGTTAAATAGTCAAAATTTTGATAATGTGGATTGGCAGTTCGCTGTGATTGGCCAATAGACTCTCCAGCTACACGGCTTTGGATTCTGTGGTTTTTAAGCATATCCCCCGGGAATGGAATGGGGTTGCTAACCTTCTTGCTAAATGGGCCTCTGAGCAGGGACCCCATTGGAATATCTCAGACTATAGGTTGCTGCCTTTGGATCTCTCTCAAAAGCTGGCTCAACTGGTTGACCAGGGAAAAGATTTGTAATTCTTTTTGTTTCCGTCTCTATCTGAATAATTTTTTTACCTCTTTTAGTTAAAAAAAACAAAAAGTAAAAAATAAATATAAAAATAATATTAATTTAAAAGTTTAGAAAAAGTTAAAAAAAATGAATTCAATAAAAACTAAATTAAAAATAAAATTAACTAAATAAAAAATAAGAATAAATCAAATATTAAATTTAAAAAATTAAAAAAAATTGCTAAATTAAAATAAAGAAATTAAATGTAAAAGTTTAAAATGAAATAAAATAAATTTAACAAAATAAAAATAAAACAAGAAAATATATATTTTTAAAAGATTAAAAAACATAAATAAAATAAAAAGTTAAAATAAAAATAAAGATAAAGATAAAAATAAATCAAACATTAAATTAAAATATCAAATAAATAAAACTAAAAAATTAAATGTAAAAGTTTGAAATTAAAAAATAAAAATTAAAATTAAAACTTAATGAACTAAAAAGTAAAAAGTAAATGTAAAAATGAAGTCAATCATAACCAAATAAAAATAAAACAAGAAATATATATTTTTAAAAGATTATAAAATATAAATAAAACAAAAAGTAAAACTAAAAATAACGACAATAAATCAAACATTAAATTAAAAGATTAACTAAATAAAAATTAAATATAAAAGTTTGAAAAATAAATAAATTAAAATCTAAAAAAACTAAATATTTATAATTAATATTAAAAAAAAAAAAAAAAAACTAATTAAAAAGTAAAAAGCAAATGTAAAAGTTTACAAAAATAATTAAAAAAAAAAAAAAAATCAATTTTAAAAAAAAAAAAACTAAATAAAATATAAATATTTTTAAAAGTTTATTAAAATATAAGCAAAACCAAAAAAATAAAAATAAAAACAATTGAAATATTAAATTAAAAAAAATAATTAACAAATAATGAAATAACTTAAAAAAAATAAAAATCGATTGTAAAAGTAAAAGTTTACAAAAATAATTTTTTTTAAAAAAAAATCAATTTAAAAAAAGAAGAAAAAAAAAAAAAAAAAAACTAAATAAAATATAAATATTTTTAAAAGTTTATTAAAATATAAGCAAAACCAAAAAAATAAAAATAAAAATAAAAACAATTGAAATATTAAATTAAAAAAAACAATTAACAAATAATGAAATAACTTAAAAAAAATTAAAAATCGATTGTAAAAGTTTACAAAAAGTAAAAAAAAAATTGAAGTGGATAAAAACTAAATTAAAACTAAAAATAACCAAATCAAAATAAAACAAGAAATATAAATAAAATAAAAATAAATCAAATATTAAATTAAAAAAACTTACTAAATTAAAATAAAAAAATTAAGTGTAAAAGTTTAAAATAAAATAAAATAAATAGAGTCAATCAAAACTAAATTAAAATAAATTTAACAAAATATATAAAAAGTAAAACTAAAAATAAATCAAATATTATATTAAAAAATTAACTAAATAAAAATCAAATGTAAAAGTTTACCAAAAAAAAGTTGATAAAAACTAAATATTTAAAATAAATCAAATATTAAAATTAAAAAAAATTAAATAATTAAAAAGTAAATGTAAAAGTTATAAAAAAAATTAAAATCATTAAAAAAATAGATAAAAACTAAATTAAAAATAAAATTAACTAAATAAAAGTAAAGTAAAAAATATAAATAAAACAAAAAATAAAAATAAGAACAAATCAAAATTAAATTAAAATAATTTAAAAAATTGACTAAATTTAAATAAAAAATTAAATGTCAAATTTAAAAAATAAAAAATAAATAAATTCAATCAAAACTAAATAAAATAAATTTAACAAAATAAAAATAAAACAAGAAATATATACTTTTAAAAGATTAAAAAAATATAAATAAAGTAAAAAACTAAAACCAAAAATAAAGATAAAGAATAAATCTAATATTAAAATAAAAGATTAACTAAATAAAAATAAAAAATTTAATGCAAAAAATTTGCAAAAAATAAATTAAAGACGACAAAAACTAAATATTTAAAAATAAAAAAAATAATTAAATAAAAATAAAATAAGAATTTTTTTTTTTAAAAGGTTAATAAAATATAAGTAAAATAAGGTAAAAAATAAAAATAAATGTAATTGAAATAATAAATTAAAAAACCATAAGCAAATAATAAAATAATATTAAACAAAAAAAATTTAAAAAAAAGAAGTCAGTAAAAACTAAATTAAAAATAAAATTAATTAAATTAAAATAAAACAAAAAATATAAATAAAATAAAAAAGTAAAAATAAATAAATGAAAAGTTAAAGTTAAAAATAAATAAAATAACTAAAGTCAATCAAAACTAAATTAAAATAAATTTAATAAAATAAAAATAAAACAACAAATATATATTTTTAAAAGATTATAAAATATAAATAAAATAAAAACAAAACTAAAAATAAAGATAAAAATAAATCAATTATTAAAAAAAATAAAAAATAATAATTAAAAAGTAAATGTAAAAGTTTCCCAAAAAAAAAAAAAATAAATAAATCAATAAAAAAAATTAACTAAATAAAAAAATAAAAATATATATATATATATATTTTTAAAAGATTATTACAATATAAGTAAAATAAATATTTAAAATAAATCAAATATTAAAATTAAAAAATTTAAATAATCAAAAAGTAAATGTAAAAGTTATAAAAAAAATTAAAATCATTAAAAAAATAGACAAAAACTAAATTAAAAATAAAATTAACTAAATAAAAGTAAAGTAAAAAATATAAATAAAACAAAAAATAAAAATAAGAACAAATCAAAATTAAATTAAAATAATTTACAAAATTGACTAAATTTAAATAAAAAATTAAATGTCATTTAAAAAATAAAAAATAAATAAATTCAATCAAAACTAAAATAAAATAAATTTAACAAAATAAAAATAAAACAAGAAATATATACTTTTAAAAGATTAAAAATATATAAATAAAGTAAAAAACTAAAACCAAAAATAAAGATAAAGAATAAATCTAATATTAAAATAAAAGATTAACTAAATAAAAATAAAAAATTTAATGCAAAAAATAAATTAAAGACGACAAAAACTAAATATTTAAAAATAACAAAAAAAAATAATTAAATAAAAATAAAATAAGAAATATATTTTTTTAAAAGGTTAATAAAATATAAGTAAAATAAAGTAAAAAATAAAAATAAATATAATTGAAATAATAAATTAAAAAACCATAAGCAAATAATAAAATAATATTAAACATAAACAATTTAAAAAAATGAAGTCAGTAAAAACTAAATTAAAAATAAAATAAAATATATAAATAAAATAAAAAAATTAAAAATAAATAAATGAAAAGTTAAAGTTAAAAATAAATAAAATAACTAAAGTCAATCAAAACTAAATTAAAATAAATTTAATAAAATAAAAAATAAAACAACAAATATATATTTTTAAAAGATTATAAAATATAAATAAAATAAAAAGTAAAACTAAAAATAAAGATAAAAATAAATCAATTATTAAAAAAAAATAAAAAATAATAATTAAAAAGTAAATTTAAAAGTTTCCCCAAAAAAAAAAAAAAAAATTAATAAAAAAAATTAACTAAATAAAAAAAAATATATATTTTTAAAAGATTATTACAATATAAGTAAAATAAATATTTAAAATAAATCAAATATTAAAATTAAAAAAATTAAATAATTAAAAAGTAAATGTAAAAGTTATAAAAAAAAATTAAAATCATTAAAAAAATAGATTAAAACTAAATTAAAAATAAAATTAACTAAATAAAAGTAAAGTAAAAAATATAAATAAAACAAAAAATAAAAATAAGAACAAATCAAAATTAAATTAAAATAATTTACAAAATTGACTAAATTTAAATAAAAAATTAAATGTCAAATTTAAAAAATAAAAAATAAATAAATTCAATCAAAACTAAAATAAAATAAATTTAACAAAATAAAAATAAAACAAGAAATATATACTTTTAAAAGATTAAAAAAATATAAATAAAGTAAAAAACTAAAACCAAAAATAAAGATAAAGAATAAATCTAATATTAAAATAAAAGATTAACTAAATAAAAATAAAAAATTTAATGCAAAAAATTTGCAAAAAATAAATTAAAGACGACAAAAACTAAATATTTAAAAATAACAAAAAAAATAATTAAATAAAAATAAAATAAGAAATATATTTTTTTAAAATGTTAATAAAATATAAATAAAATAAAGTAAAAAATAAAAATAAATATAATTGAAATAATAAATTAAAAAACCATAAGCAAATAATAAAATAATATTAAACATAAACAATTTTAAAAAATGAAGTCAGTAAAAACTAAATTAAAAATAAAACAAAAAATATAAATAAAATAAAAAAATTAAAAATAAATAAATGAAAAGTTAAAGTTAAAAATAAATAAAATAACTAAAGTCAATTAAAACTAAATTAAAATAAATTTAATAAAATAAAAAATAAAACAACAAATATATATTTTTAAAAGATTATAAAATATAAATAAAATAAAAAGTAAAACTAAAAATAAAGATAAAAATAAATCAATTATTAAAAAAAATAATAATAATAATAATTAAAAAGTAAATGTAAAAGTTTCCCCAAAAAAAAAAAAAAAAAAAAATCAATAAAAAAAAATTAACTAAATAAAAAAAATAAAAAAAAAATATATATTTTTAAAAGATTATTACAATATAAGTAAAATAAATATTTAAAATAAATCAAATATTAAGATAAAAATAAATCAATTATTAAAAAAAATAATAATAATAATAATTAAAAAGTAAATGTAAAAGTTTTCCCAAAAAAAAAAAAAATTAAAATCAATAAAAAAAAATTAACTACATAAAAAAAATAAAAAAAAAATATATATTTTTAAAAGATTATTACAATATAAGTAAAATAAATATTTAAAATAAATCAAATATTAAAATTAAATAATTAAAAAGTAAATGTAAAAGTTATAAAAAAAATTAAAATCATTAAAAAAATAGAAAAAAACTAAATTAAAAATAAAATTAACTAAATAAAAGTAAAGTAAAAAATATAAAGAAAAAAAAAAAAGAACAAATCAAAATTAAATTAAAATAATTTACAAAATTGACTAAATTTAAATAAAAAATTAAATGTCAAATTTAAAAAATAAAAAATAAATAAATTCAATCAAAACTAAAATAAAATAAATTTAACAAAATAAAAATAAAACAAGAAATATATACTTTTAAAAGATTAAAAAAATATAAATAAAGTAAAAAACTAAAACCAAAAATAAAGATAAAGAATAAATCTAATATTAAAATAAAAGATTAACTAAATAAAAATAAAAAAAATTGCAAAAAATAAATTAAAGACGACAAAAACTAAATATTTATAAATAACAAAAAAAATAATTAAATAAAAATAAAATAAGAAATATATATTTTTAAAAGGTTAATAAAATATAAGTAAAATAAAGTAAAAAATAAAAATAAATATAATTGAAATAATAAATTAAAAAACCATAAGAAAATAATAAAATAATATTAAACATAAACAATTTTTAAAAATGAAGTCAGTAAAAACTAAATTAAAAATAAAATTAATTAAATTAAAATAAAACAAAAAATATAAATAAAATAAAAAAAGTAAAAATAAATAAATGAAAAGTTAAAGTTAAAAATAAATAAAATAACTAAAGTCAATCAAAACTAAATTAAAATAAATTTAATAAAATAAAAATAAAACAACAAATATATATTTTTAAAAGATTATAAAATATAAATAAAATAAAAAGTAAAACTAAAAATAAAGATAAAAATAAATCAAATATTAAAAAAAATAAAAAATAATAATTAAAAAGTAAATGTAAAAGTTTCCAAAAAAAAAAAAAAAAATTAAAATCAATAAAAAAAATTAACTAAATAAAAAAAATTAAAAAAAAAAAAAAAATTTAAAAGATTATTACAATATAAGTAAAATAAATAAAAACAATTGAAATATTAAATTAAAAAGACAATAAGCAAATAATAAAATAACTTTAAAAAATTAAAAATTAATTGTAAAAGCTTTTAAAAAGTAAAAAAATATTGAAGTCAATAAAAACTAAATTAAGTAAATAATATTTAAAACAAAAAATATAAATTACATAAAAATTAAAAATAAAAATAAATAAAAATTAAATGTAAAAGTTCAAAAAAAAAAAACAAAAAAAAAAAAGTCAATCAAAACAAAATTAAAATAAATTTTAAAAAATAAAAATAAAACTAGAAATATATAAAACTAAATAAAAATTCAAAATGTGTACAAAACAATAATAATAATTATTAAATCAAGTACTGAATTTCAAGAAAAAAATAACTAAATAAAAATCAAATGTAAAAATTTAAAAAAAATAAAAAATAAATTGAAATCTATAAAAACTAAATATTTTTAAAAAATTATAAAATATAAGTAAAATAAAAAATTAAAAAAAAATAAATCAAATATTAAATTAAAAAAATAACTAAATAAAAATTTAAAATGTGTACAAAACAATTATAATAATTTAAAGTCAATAAAAACTAAATTAAAAATAAAATCAACTAAACAAAAATAAAGCGATAAACATATATATATATATATATATATATATATATATATATATATATATATATATATATACATATATACATATATATACATATACATATACATATACATATACATATACATGTCAAATATAAAATTAGATAAAAACAATAAGTAAATAATATAAAAAATAAAATATAATCTTAAAACATTAAGATAACAAAAATTAAACAAAAACAAAATAAATATATCATTAAAACAATAATAAAAAATAGAATAATCATCAAATTAAAATTAAAATAGTATAAAAAATAGAATAATCATCAAACTAAAATTAAAAAGAAATACTAATTTAGTTTTTATCGACTTTAATTAATTAATTTATTTATTTACTTTTACATTTAATTTTTAATTGTTATATAGTTAATTTTTTAAATTTAAAATTTGATATATATCTTGTTTAATTTTCATTGACTTTATTTTTTATTTTATTTTTTTTAACTTTTCCAATTAAATTTTATTTATTTTTAGTTAATTTTTTTAATTTAATATTTAACTTATATATATGATGTTATTTTTAATTTACTTTTTATTGCTTCATTTTTTACTACTTTTTGTCAACTTTTACATTTAATTTTTTTTTAGTTATATTTTTTTAAATCTTTCAATTTATGTTATTTCATTTTTTATATTATTTTTTTAAAGTCGATAAAAACTAAATTAAAAATAAAAAAATTAAAATAAATAAAAATAATATAAAAAATAAAATAACATAAATTTAAAAAATTTAAAAAAACAAACTAAAAAACTTAAAAATTAAATGTAAAAGATTATAAAAAGCAATAAAATAATTGAAGTCAATAAAAATTGAATTAAAAATAAAATTAACAATATAAAACATAAAAATTAAATTTGAAAGTTTACAAAATAATAATAAATTCAATGGAAACTAAATTAAAAATAAAATTATAAAACAAGTAATATATATCTTTAAAAGATTATAAAATATAAATAAAATAAAAAATAAATCTTAAAATATAAATAAATAAAATTTTAAATTAAAAAATTAACTATATAAAAATAAATCAAATATAAAATTTAAAGATTAAAAAATAGAATTAAAACTAAAATAAAAAAATAGAATAATCATTAAATTAAAATAAAATAAACAATAGAATAATCATCAAATTAAAATTAAAACTTAATAATAAAATAGATTACAACTAATATGAAAAATAAAATAAAAACTAAATTAAAATGAATAAAAAAAATTAAAAATAAATATTTTGATCAAAATTAAAAAACAAATCAAATATTAAATGAAATATTAAAAAACAAATCAAATAATAATATAATATAAAAAATAAAATAAAATATAAATTTAGAAGATTAAAAAATTAAAAATTAAACAAAAAATAAGTAATAAATAAATAAAATTAAAACAAATATAAAATATTCATGAAGTTAAAATTAAAATAAAATTAAAAAAAATAATAATCATCAATAAATAAAATTAAAACAAAAATTAAAAAAAAAATCATCAAATTAAAATTAAAATTAAAATAAAATATAGAATATTCATCAAATTAAAATTAAAATTAAATAAAAAATACAATATTCATTAATAAAAAAGATTAAAAAATAGAATTAAAACTAAAATATAAAAATAGAATAATCATTAAATTAAAATAAAATAAACAATAGAATAATCATCAAATTAAAATTAAAACTTAATAATAAAATAGATTACAACTAATATGAAAAATAAAATAAAAACTAAATTAAAATGAATAAAAAAAATTAAAAATAAATATTTTGATCAAAATTAAAAAACAAATCAAATATTAAATGAAATATTAAAAAACAAATCAAATAATAATATAATATAAAAAATAAAATAAAATATAAATTTAGAAGATTAAAAAATTAAAAATTAAACAAAAAATAAATAATAAATAAATAAAATTAAAACAAATATAAAATATTCATGAAGTTAAAATTAAAAAAAAATAAAAAAAATTAATAATCATCAATAAATAAAATTAAAACAAAAATTAAAAAAAAAATCATCAAATTAAAATTAAAATTAAAATAAAATATAGAATATTCATCAAATTAAAATTAAAATTAAATAAAAAATACAATATTCATTAATAAAAAAGATTAAAAAATAGAATTAAAACTAAAATAAAAAAATAGAATAATCATTAAATTAAAATAAAATAAACAATAGAATAATCATCAAATTAAAATTAAAACTTAATAATAAAATAGATTACAACTAATATACAAAATAAAATAAAAACTAAATTAAAATGAATAAAAAAAATTAAAAATAAATATTTTGATCAAAATTAAAAAACAAATCAAATATTAAATGAAATATTAAAAAACAAATCAAATAATAATATAATATAAAAAATAAAATAAAATATAAATTTAGAAGATTAAAAAATTAAAAATTAAACAAAAAATAAATAATAAATAAATAAAATTAAAACAAATATAAAATATTCATGAAGTTAAAATTAAAAAAAAAATAAAAAAAATAATAATCATCAATAAATAAAATTAAAACAAAAATTAAAAAAAAAATCATCAAATTAAAATTAAAATTAAAATAAAATATAGAATATTCATCAAATTAAAATTAAAATTAAATAAAAAATACAATATTCATTAATAAAAAAAATAAAAAAAAATAAGAAAAGAATAATCATCAAATTAAAATTAAAAATAAATAATAAAATAGACAACCAATATAAAAAATAAAATAAAAATGAATAAAAAAAAATAATATATTTTAAAAAATAATATACTGTTATATAAAAATAAAAAAAAACATAAATTTAAAAATAAAAAAATATAAGTAAATAAAAACAAGCAATAAAATAAATTAAAATTAAACTTAAAATTAAAATATATTTAACTAAATTAATTAAATAAAAAGGGTAAACAAAATAATATAAAAAATAAAATAACTTAAATTTAACGATTTAAAAAATATATATAAATAAAAATTAAATAAAATAAAAATAATATAAAAAATTAAATAACATAAATTGAAAGATTTGAAAAAAAATAACTAAAAATTAAATGTAGAAGTTTACCAAAAAAAAAATAATAAAATTGAAGTCAATAAAAAATAAATTAAAAATAAAAAAAGAAATTAAAAAAATACAATAATCATCAAATTAAAAAAATAAAATAAAATATACAACTACTAAAAATAAATCAAATTTTAAATTAAAAATTGAACTAATTAAAATTAAATTAAACAAAAAATATAATTAAAAATTAAATTAACTAACTAAAAATAAAACAAGAAATATATATTTTAAAAAGATTATAAAATATAAATAAAATAAAAAGAAATCAAATTTGAAATTAAACAAAAAAAAATATAATTAAAATAAAAAGGAATAATAAAAATAAATCAAATATCAAATTAAAAAATACAATAATCATCAAATTAAAATTTAAAAAAAAAAAAACAACTACTAAAAATAAAAATAAATCAAATTTGAAATTAAAAAATGAACTAATTAAAATTAAATTAAACAAAAAATATAATTAAATATTAAATTAAAAATAAAATTAACTAACTCAAAATAAAACAAGAAATATATATTTTAAAAAGATTATAAAATATAAATAAAATAAAAAGAAATCAAATTTGAAATTAAACAAAAAAATATATAATTAAAATAAAAAGGAATAATAAAAATAAATCAAATGTCAAATTAAAAAATACAATAATCATCAAATTAAAATTAAAAAAAAAAAAACAACTACTAAAAATTAAAAAAAATCAAATTTCAAATTAAAAAATGAACTAATTAAAATTAAATTAAACAAAAAATATAATTAAATACTAAATTAAAAATAAAATTAACTAACTAAAAATAAAACAAGAAATATATATTTTAAAAAGATTATAAAATAAAATAAAAAGAAATCAAATTTGAAATTAAACCAAAAAAATATAATTAAAATAAAAAGGAATAATAAAAATAAATCAAATATCAAATTAAAAAATTACAATAATCATCAAATTAAAAAACAAAAAATATAATTAAATACTAAATTAAAAATAAAATTAACTAACTAAAAATAAAACAAGAAATATATATTTTAAAAAGATTATAAAATATAAATAAAATAAAAAGAAATCAAATTTGAAATTAAACCAAAAAAATATAATTAAAATAAAAAGGAATAATAAAAATAAATCAAATATCAAATTAAAAAATACAATAATCATCAAATTAAAATTTGAAAAAAAAAACTACTAAAAATAAAAATAAATCAAATTTTAAATTAAAAAATGAACTAATTAAAATTGAATCAAATATTAAATTAAACAAAAAAATATAATTAAAATAAAAACTAAAACTAAAAATAAAAACAAATCAAATATTAAATTTTAAAAAAAAAAAAAAACTAAATTATATAAATAAAAATAAATAAAATTTCAAATTAAAAGAGATTAACTAAATAAACATTAAAAAAAATAAATGTTAAAGTTTAAAAAAAATAAAAAATAAATTAGTATCGATAAAAACCAAATTAAAAATAAATCAAGAAATATATATTTTCAAAAGAATTTTAAAATATAAATATAAATGAAATGAAAAATAAAAATAAAAATAAAAAGCAAATAATAAAATAATATATAAAAAATACAAATTAAAAAAATAAAAATAAAACATAAACAAAAAATTAAAACAAAAATAAAAAATAAATTAGTATCAAATTAAAATTGAAAAATATACATTAAATTAAAACGAAAATTTAAAAAAAGAAAAATATCAAATTTTAAATTTTAAAAAAAAGTTTAACTAAATAAAACATTAAAAAATAAAAGTAAAAGTTTTAAAAAAAATAAAATAAAAATTAAATTTAACTAAATAAAACATTAAAAAATTAATGTAAAAGTTTAAAAAAAATAAAAAATAAATTAAAGTTAATAAAAACTAAATAAAAATAAAACAAGAAATATATATATTTTCAAAAGATTAATAAAATATTAAAATGGAAATAAAAAATAAAATTAAAATGAAAATAAAAGAGTAGAATAATCATCAAATTAAAATTAAAAAATAATAATAAAATAGGCTACAACTAATATAAAAATAAAATAAATAACATAAATTTAAAGATTTGAAAAAAAATAACTAAAAATTAAATGTAAAAGTTTACAAAAAAAATAATAATAAAATTGAAGTCAATAAAAACTAAATTAAAAATAAAAGAAGAAATTAAAAAATACAATAATCATCAAATTAAAAAAAAAATAAAAAATATACAACTACTAAAAATAAATCAAATTTTAAATTAAAAAATGAACTAATTAAAATTAAATTAAACAAAAAATATAATTAAAAATTAAATTAACTAAGTAAAAATAAAACAAGAAATATATATTTTAAAAAGATTATAAAATATAAATAAAATAAAAAGAAATCAAATTTGAAATTAAACAAAAAAATATATAATTAAAATAAAAAGGAATAATAAAAATAAATCAAATATCAAATTAAAAAATACAATAATCATCAAATTAAAATTAAAAAAAAAAAAAAAAAACAACTACTAAAAATAAAAATAAATCAAATTTTAAATTAAAAAATGAACTAATTAAAATTAAATTAAACAAAAAATATTATTAAATACTAAATTAAAAATAAAATTAACTAACTAAAAATAAAACAAGAAATATATATATTTTAAAAAGATTATAAAATATAAATAAAATAAAAAGAAATCAAATTTGAAATTAAACCAAAAAAAAAAAATTAAAATAAAAAGGAATAATAAAAATAAATCAAATATCAAATTAAAAAATACAATAATCATCAAATTAAAATTATAAAAAAAAACTACTAAAAATAAAAATAAATCAAATTTTAAATTAAAAAATGAACCAATTAAAATTAAATCAAATATTAAATTAAACAAAAAAAAATATAATTAAAATAAAAACTAAAACTAAAAATAAAAACAAAAAAAAATAAATGTTAAAGTTTAAAAAAAAAATAAAAAATAAATTAGTATCGATAAAAACCAAATTAAAAATAAATCAAGAAATATATATTTTCAAAAGAATTTTAAAATATAAATATAAATGAAATGAAAAATAAAAATAAAAAGCAAATAATAAAATAATATATAAAAAATACAAATTCAAAAAATAAAAATAAAACATAAACAAAAAATTAAAACAAAAATAAAAAATAAATTAGTCATCAAATTAAAATTGAAAAATATACATTAAATTAAAACGAAAATTAAAAAAAAGAAAAATATCAAATTTTAAATTTAAAAAAAAAGTTTAACTAAATAAAACATTAAAAAATAAAAGTAAAAGTTTACCAAAAAAAAATAAAATAAAAATTAAATTTAACTAAATAAAACATTAAAAAATAAATGTAAAAGTTTACAAAAAATAAAAAATAAATTAAAGTTAATAAAAACTAAATAAAAATAAAACAAGAAATATATATATTTTCAAAAGATTAATAAAATAATAAAATGGAAATAAAAAATAAAATTAAAATGAAAATAAAAGAGTAGAATAATCATCAAATTAAAATTAAAAAATAATAATAAAATAGGCTACAACTAATATAAAAATAAAATAAATAACATAAATTTAAAGATTTGAAAAAAAATAACTAAATATTAAATGTAAAACTTTAAAAAAAATAATAATAAAATTGAAGTCAATAAAAACTAAATTAAAAATAAAAGAAGAAATTAAAAAATACAATAATCATCAAATTAAAAAAATAAAAAAAATAAAAAAATACACAACTACTAAAAATAAATTAAATTTTAAATTTAAAAATGAACTAATTAAAATTAAATTAAACAAAAAATATAATTAAAAATAAAATTAACTAACTAAAAATAAAACAAGAAATATATATTTTAAAAAGATTATAAAATATAAATAAAATAAAAAGAAATCAAATTTGAAATTAAACCAAAAAAATATAATTAAAATAAAAAGGAATAATAAAAATAAATCAAATATCAAATTAAAAAATACAATAATCATCAAATTAAAATTATAAAAAAAAACAATTACTAAAAATAAAAATAAATCAAATTTTAAATTAAAAAATGAACTAATTAAAATTAAATCAAATATTAAATTAAACCAAAAAAATATAATTAAAATAAAAACTAAAAATAAAAATAAAAATAAAAACAAATCAAATATTAAATTTAAAAAAAAAAAACTAAATTATATAAATAAAAATATATAAAATTTCAAATTAAAAGAGATTAACCAAATAAACATTAAAAAAAAATAAATGTTAAAGTTTAAAAAAAATAAAAAATAAATTAGTATCGATAAAAACCAAATTAAAAATAAATCAAGAAATATATATTTTCAAAAGAATTTTAAAATATAAATATAAATGAAATGAAAAATAAAAATAAAAAGCAAATAATAAAATAATATATAAAAAATACAAATTCAAAAAATAAAAATAAAACATAAACAAAAAATTAAAAAAAAAAAAAAAAAAATTAGTCATCAAATTAAAATTGAAAAATATACATTAAATTAAAACGAAAATTAAAAAAAAGAAAAATATCAAATTTTAAATTTAAAAAAAAAGTTTAACTAAATAAAACATTAAAAAATAAAAGTTAAAGTTAAAAAAAAAAAAAAAAAAAATTTAACTAAATAAAACATTAAAAAATAAATGTAAAAGTTTAAAAAAAATAAAAAATAAATTAAAGTTGATAAAAACTAAATAAAAATAAAACAAGAAATATATATATTTTCAAAAGATTAATAAAATATTAAAATGGAAATAAAAAATAAAATTAAAATGAAAATAAAAGAGTAGAACAATCATCAAATTAAAATTAAAAAATAATAATAAAATAGGCTACAACTAATATAAAAATAAAATAAATACTAAATTAAATAATTTAAAAGATCATTATAAAATCTAAATTAATATGAATTAAAATGATGATGATGATGATGATGATGATGATGATGATGATGATGATGATGATGAAAACTAAATGTAAAAGTTTACATTGAAATCAGTAAAAACTAAATTAAAAATAAAATTAACTAAATAAAAACAAAACAAGAAATAAACAAATTAAAATTGAAAAATATACATTAAATTAAAACGAAAATTAAAAAAAAGAAAAATATCAAATTTTAAATTTTAAAAAAAAGTTTAACTAAATAAAACATTAAAAAATAAAAGTAAAAGTTAAAAAAAAAAAAAAAAAAAAAAAAATTAACTAAATAAAACATTAAAAAATAAAGGTAAAAGTTTAAAAAAAATAAAAAATAAATTAAAGTTGATAAAAACTAAATAAAAATAAAACAAGAAATATATATATTTTCAAAAAATTAATAAAATATTAAAATGGAAATAAAAAATAAAATTAAAATGAAAATAAAAGAGTAGAATAATCATCAAATTAAAATTAAAAAATAATAATAAAAAAATACTAAAATGATGATGATGATGATGATGATGAAAACTAAATGTAAAAGTTTACATTGAAATCAGTAAAAACTAAATTTAAAATAAAATTAACTAAATAAAAACAAAACAAGAAATAAACAAATAAATTAAAACGAAAAATTAAAAAAAAAGAAAAATATCAAATTTTAAATTTTAAAAAAAAAGCTTAACTAAATAAAACATTAAAAAATAAAAATAAAAATAAAAGTAAAAAAAAAAATAAAAAAAAAAACTAAATAAAACATTAAAAAATAAATGTAAAAGTTTAAAAAAAATAAAAAATAAATTAAAGTTGATAAAAACTAAATAAAAATAAAACAAGAAATATATATATTTTCAAAAGATTAATAAAATATTAAAATGGAAATAAAAAATAAAATTAAAATGAAAATAAAAGAGTAGAATAATCATCAAATTAAAATTAAAAAATAATAATAAAATAGGCTACAACTAATATAAAAATAAAATAAATACTAAATTAAATAATTTAAAAGATCATTATAAAATCTAAATTAATATGAATTAAAATAATGATGATGATGATGATGATGATGATGATGATGATGATGATGATGATGATGATGATGAAAACTAAATGTAAAAGTTTACATTGAAATCAGTAAAAACTAAATTAAAAATAAAATTAACTAAATAAAAACAAAACAAGAAATAAAAAATTAAATCAAATTAAAATTAAAAAAAGGTAATAAAATAGACTACAACTACCGCAAAAAATAAAATATAAAACTAAATTAAAATGAAATAAACTAAATAAATATAAAACTAAAAATAAATCAAATATTAAATTAAACAAATACAAAATAAATTAAAGTCGATAAAAACTAAATTAAAAATAAAATTAACTAAATAAAAATAAAATGAAAAATATAAATTTTCAAAAGATTATTAAAATATAAATAAATTAAAAAATAAAACATAAAAATAATAATAAAAATAACTCAAATATTAAATTAAATAAAAATTAAACAAAAATAAAAATAAAAAAATAGACTAATCATCATATTAGAAGTAAAATAAGATGAAAACTAGAATAATCATCAAATTAAAATTTAAAAAAATAATAAAATAGATAACAACTAATATAAATAAAATAAAAAATAAATTTAAATGAATAAAAATTAAAAACAAATAATAATATTAAACAAAACAAATTAAACAAATAGAATAATCATCAAATTAAAATTAAAAAGAAATAATAAAATAGACTACAACTAATGTAATAGATAAAATAAAAACTAAATTAAATAATTTAAAAGATTATTAATATAGAAACTAAATTAAAATGAATACAATATAAAAATAAATTAAAAACAAAGAAAAATAATAAATAAATAAAACCCAAAGATTGAAAGATTAAAAAAACTTAAAAAAAACTAAAAAGTAAAAAAAAATGTAAAATTTTACAAAAAAATACTGAAAAAAAATTGAAGTCAATAAAAACTAAATTAACTAAATAAAAATAAAACATAAAAATAAAAATAAAAATAAAATAAAAATTAAAACTAAAAATAAATTAAATATTAAATAAATAAAAATCAAATAAAATATAAATTAAAGTCGATAAAAATATAAATTAAATGTAAAAGTTTATAAAAATAAAATAATATTAAAATCAATAAAATAAATTAATTTTAAAATAAAATAAAATAAATAGATTAATCATCAAATTTAAATTTAAAATATTTAATAAAATAGACTATAACTATTATAAAAAATAAAATAAAAACTAAATTAAAATGAATAAAAAATAAATAATGTTTTGCCAATTATTATTAAAATGATAGAAAATTAAATCAAATAAAAATAATAAACAAATAATATAATTTGATATAAGAAATAAAAGAATTAGATATAAATAATATTATCTAAAAATAAAAATAAATAAATAAAAATAAAAATAAAAATAAATTATAAAATAAAAAATAATATTAAAAATTATAATAAAAAATACTTTTTGTACAATATAAGAAAATAAATAAAAATTAAAACAAAAACAGCAAAGTAAACACTAAATTAAATAAAATTAAAAATAATATAAAAATTAAATTTAAAAGAAAAAAAAAATCTAAAATCTATATATATATATATATATGATTATTAAAATATAAATAAAATAAAAAGTAAAAAATAAAAACAATTCAAATATCAAATTAAATAAAAATAAATAGTAAATAATAAAATAATATAAAAAATAAAATAACATAAATTTAAAGATTTAAAAATTATTTAAATAAAATTTAGAAATTAAATATAAAAATTTACAAAAAGTAATAAAAAAATTAAAGTCAATAAAAACTAACATAAATTTAAAGATTTAAAAAATATTTAAATAAAATTTAGAAATTAAATATAAAAGTTTACAAAAAGTAATAAAAAAATTAAAGTCAATAAAAACTAAATTAATAAGAAAATAACTAAATACAAATTAAAATAAAATTGAAGGAGAAAATATTGAGGGAGCTAAAGTAAAGTCTTCATAGAAGAAAGAAAAAGATGCAAAAAGGGTTTTGAAGCACCCTGTTGATGTGGCTCCCCAAGAAACCAATGTCCCAAATATGATATCCTCAAGTGTTAAAGATAATACATTAGATGAAGAGGTTGCATATCTGATATTGTATAATCTTGAATAAGATTTTGGAAATAGTTTTTCTCCAAAAAGTTTAAAAGGATAATAGAGGTTGGATTAAAGTCTTGAGAAAGCAGAAAAAAATTGAAACACAACCGTCTAGTTTGCTTCAACTTGGTGGTCTTAACAAACACTATTTGGAAGGAGGAAGCAAGGCCTAAGTGGTTTGGGCCCGTCTTGGTTCAGCGCTTAGAGTTCATGACCTTTCTTTGGGGCGCTGGCTTCATTTTCTTTTAGTTATTTTTTGGTTGTTTTTATATTGAGTGCAACCTCTTTTTTTGTGTTGGATGTTTTTGTCAAACTCACAATGTATTTAGGTTTTTAGACCCTATCTTGAGTGCTTGTCTTCTAAAGTATTGAGGTCCCTAGCTTCAAAAAACCTCCCCCTTACCCTTAATTAAAAAAATTAAAATGAAATAAAAAATAGAATAACCATTAAATTAAAATTAAAAAGGAAGAATAAAAATAAAATAAAGTTGGAATCAAATAATAAAATATAAATTTAAAAGATTAAAAAATAAAAATAAAATAAAATTAAAATAAAATAAAAAATAGAATAATCATTAAATTAAAATTAAAAATAAATAATAAAATAAAGTACAACTAATATAAAATATAAAACAAAATACAAATAAATAATAAAATCAATTAACAAAAATAAATTAAAAAGATTTAAAATATCATAAAAAAATTTAAAAATAAAAATAAAATAAAAACAACATAAAAATTAAATAAATAAATAAATAAAAATAAACATATAAAAAAAATAATTTAATCTAAAAATAAACATAAGAAAAAAATAATTTAAAAAGTTTAAAGTTTAAAACAATGAAAAATTAAAATAAAATAAAAATAGATTAATCATTAAATTAAAATTAAAAAGAAATAATAAAATAAAGTACAACTAATATAATTTTTTTTTTGAAAAAAATAAAAAATAAATATAAAATATAACACACAATACAAATAAATAATAAAAATAATTAACAAAAATAAATTAAAAAGATTTAAAATATCCTAAAAATTTGAAGAAATAAACATAAATAATTTTAAAAAAAAAAAACATAAAAATTAAATAAATAAATATATAAAAATAAAAAACATATGGAAGAAATAAATTAAAAATTTCATAGTTTAAAGTTTAAAACTATAAAGACAATGAAAAACCTTAGAAGTTAAAACCTAATTTAACTTTAAAATTTTTAAACCCTACCTCCCTGGTCACCATTGCCTAGGTCCTTCCTTATCGTCATTACCCGTGTTGTTTCCTATCGCTATTCTTGGTCACCGCTTGCTGGTCGCCGCTCGATGGGTCACTAGTGGTTGGGTCATCGTCGCCAATGCAGGTTTTCAAGTGGTGGGTCGCTGGTGGTTGTGTCACCATTGCCAATATGATGATGAGCCTTTCACGTCAAAATTATCACTTGAAATATTCATGGTGTTTTTTTCCGTGAAAAAACCCTTCCAATCCAACAGAAATATCAAAACAAGGTTTTTTTTTTTTTTTTTATGGATTCGAATGAAAACACCCCAGGTTTTATAGACAGTCGTTGAGTTATTTTTTCCGCTCATTATTCGCTTACAATACAGTCCTCTCGCCATCTTTGCGGTAAATTCGCCAAATGGGCTTAACTTGACCGAATATTTAGTCAACATAATTAAAATCAATGGATTCCAAATTTTTATCAAAAAAATCAACAAACCCTATGCCTATGGTTTCAACATAAATCTTTTCTTAGGAAATTAGTATGACAAGAATCACTTGCACCTTCAAACGATTTTAATGAACTAAAATAACATGAAAAAAAACTTGAATGCCTAACCAAAGCATGAAGTTGCAATAACTGATCAAAGAGCGTCTTGGGCTACCCCTCTTAAAGACATTTTTAATGAGTAATTAGACATCTACTGAGGTTTGGTAGTCTTCTTCAAAGTCAATCATTTTACTCTTATGGCAATGCTCATCTGGACTAAAATGTGGGCAAGTTGCACTCACTCCTATTACTATGGAGAAGTGTTAAAATGCATTCAACAAAGTTATGTTGGTATAAAAAACACTCAAATCCAAATGCCATAAATTATAGTATGGCGTGAGAACAAAGGTTTCCTACTTTAATTTGCCCCAAAAAGATTACTAAGGTTGCAAGAGGACAACTTAATAGACTAGCTAGTTTATAATGAACATGTACAATAAAAACAACAAAGAAATTAATTGCAAATACATGATGATAGACAATGATATTTTAGAGTAATGCTCTTATATTCCCCAATAATAGGTATAATACATATGTGTACAACGAACCAAAAGATTAAAAATCCTAGTTGATTTGTTTAGTTGGAATAGAAAAACTATGATGAACACTAGGCGTCAAAGAGTCCCTTTTCTCATTGTTGGATACATTTATTTTTTTGAAAGTTTGATTACCCACTAAATTGTTCAAACTATTTATCGAAATTTACACTAGTTTTCATTTTAATAGATTGTTCACTTTTGATATCCAAAATAAGTTGTGAGAGAAAACTACAAGATCCATCTAATTTTATTTAAAACTTTTCCACAAGATAGTTACAAAATATTCCTACTATATCTTATTTTCTAAAAACAAATTTATCACTCACACAAAATTAAAGGTAAGGACAAACAATCACAAAAAATAAAATTTTATTTTGCTAAATTAAATTTTAAGTATGAAACTAAAAATTCAATTATGTTAAACAATCTAAAACATAAACTCAACACTTTTTTCCTACCTTCCTCTCAAATCATAAGCAAACTAGTCCCACTATTGTAATAAATGTGTTTTACCAATCTAAAAAAATGAAAGGAAATGGATCATGCATTCAAGAACATACTTGTAAAATTGTTATTGTTCTTAAATTTGTTACCTCACTTTAAAAAATAGAGTGAAATTATGATTTATATTTGAACACGACGACTCTAAATCGGCCCCTTAAACGATTTACAAATGCTAAAATAAATATAAAATGTTAAATCATCCTTTTACATATTTAAATTTACACAACCAAAAAAAATTAAAATAATAATAAGTGGCCAAGTGAAAATAAGGCGTACCTCTTTGCAAGTATTAGTATCCCCTAATTTGTTTGTCTCCGGAGCTTCAGCAAAGCCCCATTATTATTGTGCCTTAATTTGTTTGACTCCCGTCAGCATAGTGCGAATATTGGATATCATACATCTTCTGCAAAAACTGCAACAAGTACTCAAAATAATCAGATTCCTCTCAAACTCAGATTACAGAAACTCATCTAACTTGATCAAAAACATACAAAAATGATGTATCTAATGTATTTTTTTCACTTCAAAGATAACATCCATAAATACCTAAATCTCAAATGCGTAACCCAAATTCTATTTGTTTTCGCATCACCAAAAACACATACATAAATAACACACCGTCATATTTTAAAAACTCGCTATACCATTATAAGAACAAAAATCATAGATTCGACAAGAACAACTAACTTGTATTGATTGGGAATGTTTTTAATCATGCAAGTGATTCTGATATCCTCACAATTCAACGCTGCTTCGGCCTCATCAAAATCAAATTGAGAAGAAACTGTTTTCCGCTGTAATTCCATAGAATGACTCACCCCTGCAATTCTTAACACCGACAGCTCTATTGCCAGAAGCACTTCCACAAACTCGGCCTTTCTTTGTTACGCTTGATTAAACACCTGTCCAATGAAAATATTTTAAAAACATTAATCAACGAGCACGTATAACAAACGAAGATCGCTTTTAAAAAAGAGAAAAAAAGCCACCGAAACATCCCAAATTCCTCAAAGCGCTTTAAAGTGGGCATCTTCATTATGCAAAAATCATCAAGCTCAATATGCTATGTTAATGATATGCCATAAGTGTGTACTGATTCTCTGACAGTTTGATGCAATTTAGAGTTTGCGAAATATTTATGCAATTAAACAAAAAATACCCGAACGTTACGTCCCGTCCCAAATACTTACAAATTACTGCATTCACTCACAATTTAGGGTTAGCGAAATATTTGTAAGCCCTTCTTCCATGATGATTCTGACCCTGACTACAACTTTGCCAAAGACGACCACGATGGCGATGAGGACCCTGACCCAAACCCAAAGGAAAAGCTAAAGTGGTAAAATATGCAGCCTGAAGCAGAAGCAGCAGCTGAACCAGAACCAGAAGGGGAAAATGAAAATGGAAATGAGGAAATGGGTAAGCCGTTAGAGACACGGACACTGCCGGCAGGACCAATTAGAGGCGCAAAACAAATACACGCACATTTCCGCTCCTATTTCTCCGGCGTTCGCCACAAATACAATCACATAACCGTAAAATACCCGCCCAAAAACAGAGCATGCCGTCTGTTGTGAAGCGTAAGTTTGACAATCTGAAGGGTATTGTGGGTCGTTTATTGAGCTGGAATGTTGCTGTGATCAGTGCCCTCAACCGAGGAAGTTGAGATGGGAGGTGAAGCGCCAAATCTGCTGCATTCGGTACTCCATTCAACCTGTTCTTAACCCTAACAGCTTCTAAAGGAGACTGTTATTTTCATGGTTTACAAGTTTTGCCATGGGGTTTATTATCTATTCCCGATCTGCCTTAGCAAACACTTGGAAAAATCTTTCACCAATTGGGCTTTTTTTTTCATGGTTTACAAGTCTATATTTTTACAAAGAAATATCACATTATTAAAAATCAGTCAATCGATAGAAAGAAAAGATGGTATGGGCCATAGGTTATCATCATTAAATACTCCATTCAACCTGTTATTAACCTAACAGCTTCTATTCATTAAACAAAAACACAAATCTCATCATTAAATATAAAATTACACAGTAGGTTACAGGTATCATCATTAAGCAAATAAAATCCAGGTATCAACATTTTCATTTCATGAAGCAAATAAAATCCATGTAATAATCTCCCAAAAATACATATTGTAAGAACATATCCTGAGATGATCATTACGTATATTTATATCTTCGATGTATAATGACCATTGCATCCAAGTATAGATTATATACAAAATGGAGAACTTAAATATAAGGAGATACTAGTAGTTAATTTGATGCCATATTTTCACAAAAAATTTAGAGAAATGTCTGCAGGGGGCTAACACACGAGCACATGCACCTAGGCCCTATAAGACGAGCAATTTACCAAGCCTTCCGTTGAAAAACACGTGGAAATGTAGAGTTGAAAATGGCGAATATAGAATCGTCTTAGCCAACTCCGACCATATGTCATGGAACCAAACGTTGCACTTAAGCATGTTTGAAGCGTTGCTTTTGGGGGTCATATTGAGATTTGTTGCAGAGTTGAGGGGGCTTAATCCTACCTAAAGCTCTGTACTTCTTTCATTAGAAATATAATAAAAATAAAAAAATAAAACATTTTATTCGAAATTTCAAATTAAATGTTAATATATAAAAAATTATTATTGCATTCAAGAGCATATTTATAAATTATTATTGTTTTTAAGTTTATTACTTCACTTTAAAGAATAGGGTGGAATTATGATTTATATTAGAACATGAAAACTCTAAATGACCCTTTCAACGATTTACAAGTGCTAAAATAAATATAAAATATTAAATCATCCTTTATCATATTTAAATTTACAAATTATTCAAAAAAAATTATAATAAAAAGTGACCACGTGAAAATAAGGCTCACCTTTTTGCTAATATCCCCTGATTTGTTTGTCTCCCTTCAGCAAAGCCCCATTATTATTGTCCCTTAATTTGTTTGCCTCCTTCAGCACGGTGCAAGTATTGGATATCATACATCATCTCCAAAAGCTGCAATAAGTACCCAAAATAATCAGATTCCTCTCAAACTTAGATTACAAAAACCCATCTAATCTGGTCAAAAACATAAAAAATATATATATCTAATGTATTTTTTTCCACTTCAAAAATAACATTCATAAACATTCCTCAAAATTCTTTCATACCTAAATTCCAAATGCGTAACCCAAATTCTATTTGTTTTTGCATCACCAAAAACACATACATAGATAAAACAATGTGATATTTAAAAACTTACTCGCTATACTATTATAAGAACAAAAATCACAAATTTGACAAGAGCGACTAACTTGTATTGATTAGGAATGTTTTTAATCACGGCAGTCATTTTGGTATCCTCACAATTCAATGCTGCTTCGGCCTCATCAAAATTAAATTGAGAAAGAACTGTTTTCAACTGTGATTCCATGAAATGACTCTCTCTTGCGATTCTTAACACCAACAGCACTATTGCCAAAAACACTTTCACAAACTCGACCTTTCTTCGTTACACTTGAGAAAACTCCTAACCAATAAAAGTATTTTAAAAACCTTAATCAATAAGCATGTATAACAAATAAAGATCGCTAAAAAAACTTAACCCAAAAAAAAAAAAAAAACAAAACAAAACATGTTGGCATCTTCATTATGAATAATATCATCAAGGTCAATATGCTATGTCAATGGTATCCCATAAGTGTGTACTGATTTTGACAGTTTGATGTTAGCGAAATATTTATGCAATTAAACAAGAAATACCCAAACGTTACGTCCCTACCCAAATACCTACAAATTACTGTATTCACTCACAATTGATGGCATTTGGAAGCCATTGTGTGTTGAAGTGTTCAACCTGAACTCTATTCACACACTTCCAACACAACCATGGACCACTTCTTCCATGATGATCATCCTATTCAACCTTCACCCAATGAAAGCGAAAGCGACAGCGGTGAAGATGATTCTGACCCTGACTACATCTTTGACAAAGCCGACCACGATCACGATGACGACAACTGCGATTTACAGTCTTCCCCAAAAAAAAAAACAAAAGAGAACTCCAAACCCAAACAGAAGCAGAAGCAGCAGCTGAACGAAAAGTTGAACCAGAAGTGGAAAATGACAATCAAAATGAGGAGATGGGTAAGCCGTTGCAGACACAGACACTGCCGGCACAACCATTGGACCCATTAGAGGCGCAAAAGAAATACCCGCACAGTGCCGCTCCTATTTCTCCGGCGTGAGACGCAAATACAATCACAGATGCGTAAACCCTACGATGTTAAGTCGGTTTCGGATTTTGCGACCGTGAACATCAACATCAAAGGCTTTAAAACTGATGTAGAAGCCGCCGTGGCTCATCGTTTTAAAATGCCACCCGATTCTCGTCCAATGCCGACTCGATAAAATGAATCAGAAAAAAGGATTCGCCAAGTTTCCCGATCGCACGCTTCACCATAAAATTTTGTAGAAAATGCGCTGATGACTTCTTACAGATCGCTTTAGACATGAAAAACGGCGTGCAGGAAATGCCGGAGGATGCCCCTTTAGCGGATGCTGTAACAAGGTATATTAATGCAGCTTTGCCCGCTTCTGAGACGTATCCTCCTGATAAAATACCTGCCCAAAAACAGAGCATTCCGTCTGTTCTTGTGAAGCGTAAGTTTGACAGTCTGAAGGGTATTGTGGGTTTCCAGAAAATTGATCGCGGGGGGTTTATTTAGCTGGAACGCTGCTGTGATCAGTGCCCTCAACCCAGGAAATTGAGATGGGAGGTGAAACCCGACGGCAACGTCTGTGTATGCCATGGCATTCGATACTCCATTCAACCTGTTACTAACCCTGACAGACTCTAAGGGAGACTGTTTTTTTTTATGGTTTACGAGTTTTTGAATATTATCTATTCACGATCTGCCCTAGCTTACACTTGGAAAATTCTTTCACCAATTTGGTCAAATTTTGAAGAAATTATCAATCTATATATTTTTAATGCAAATATGATATTCGTAGCTACTAGTTACCGCACCTCACTGTGTTATTGAAAATATCAAAATCTATTACCACAAGTTATTGCAGAAAAATCAACAAAATAATTAGTGTCCATAGATTTTTATATTTTCTAGTACCAAATCGAGAGCTCTCCCAATTGGGGGCCGCTCCCGTTGCTTCTCCTGCTTTGCTTCAACTTTTCCATGGTTTATAAGTCTATATTTTTAGAAAGAAATATCACATTATTAAAAATTAGTCAATCGATAGAAAGAAAAGATGGGATGGGGCGATAGGTTATAGATATCATCATTAAATACTCCATTCAACCTGTTACTAACCCTAATAGCTTCTAATCATTAAACACAAACGCAAATCTCATCATTAAATATAAAATTACAGAGGGATTGGATACTTGCCGTGCCAATCGCTGCATGGTAAAGAGAAAAATAAGCAGACAAGAAAATAGCACACGTTAAGCAAATACAAACTAATACACTTACAGTGAAAAGCATGGAAAGAGAGAGGTCGGAGGTTAAAATCGCTTACAGTCAAACGCAGGATTTGGTACGCCCTGAGGGGATTTGAACTGGGAAAATCTATGGCAGAGACGAGGTTGAAGGTGCCGTAGGCTGTCTGTCCTGTCCTGGTGCGCCGCTCCTGTGTAGCGTCGAATCTGCTGCGTAATCGTAACTGGGGAGTCCTTTTCAGCGTTTATATGCATTGCTACGGACAAAATCATAACGATATAAATTTGCTTTAATACGCGATGTCATTTTCAGGTTTTGTTCGTTTTTTTTAAAAGCTTTACAAAATATAACGGTAAATTTTTCTTTTTCACACAACTTTTAAAAATAAAAATTGACTTAGAAAAAGAGTCGTTCGAAATGTTTTAAAATGCAACATCACATTTAGTTAAGCCCTTTTTTTCTTGGGTAGTCCTAAGCTTTTTTTTGAAAGTCCATTTTTATAGTTTTTCAGAAGTATATTAAAAGTCCTCTATTTATTTAAATTTGAAAATCTTATTTGTTTTTCTTATCGTTGGATAATAATTTTTAATTTAAAAAAGTTTACTACAAATTTTTTAAAAATAGGGATATATTTAATTATAGAAATATGTATGTGATTTTTTCTGTTCTAATGATTTTTTTAACATATCTTTTTGTTTCAATAATAAATATTCTAATAATTTTTTAATAATAAATGTCTAATATATTTATTATTTTAACTTTTTTGTATAAATAAAAACTAATATTTATATAATTATAGACAAAATGGATACATATAAGGACATTATTGACACCAAACTATGATTAAACAACTAGAAAACAAAATTGTGTAAAAGGGAAGAGAGAGGAAAGATAAGGAGATAGTTAGAAGGGAAGACATGTCAGTGCATTGAGGAAATCAACAATAAAATTATTTTCATATTTCGTACTTTGTACCAATAATTGTCAAGTATATTAACACAAAAAAATACAATTTAACAATTAATAACTGCATGTAATCATTTTGAAGGGTCTACATCATATAAAATTATTAAAAAATAGTTCTCCATGATAAATGTATTGCCCATTACTTGGTTAAGTTTTTCTTAATATAATTCTTGTCATTGGAATAAGAAACTTAAATCTGAAAATATTATGAACTTGATAAATTAAGAAAAAATTAGTCGATGTAATTGTATTACTTGCATTAAGTGTGTAAATATTAATATGTTTTGAAAGTATTTGAGAGATTATTCAAGTTGAATTATTATTAGGTAAATATGCCAGTTTTTTACACATATTTTCAACCAATTGTGGTGGTTTAAAGGACAACTATCAAGCAAGATTTGATTTAAAGAGCCATGATTATAAAATGAAGCCAATAATTTTTTGAAAAGTCAAATGAAGTTGAACTTGCAAACTAGACATGTGATTGGTTCAAATTCAAAAACGAGTGGTTATGCAATTGTGGATTTAAAAAAGTAGTACAAACTAAAATTTCAAGTGTTGCTCAATTGAAAATTGGGATTGAAGTTGATTTGTCACTCTTTGATCGACTATTAATTGGATAGTTAGCTATATGCTCAATGTTTATTTTTTAAATACAATACAAAAAATATAATTAGCAAAATGTATTATAAAAATTGTATAATTAAAAAATAAGAATAAGTAATTTTAAAAATGTTAATCTTGAAATTTTAGTCGATTCTTTTTTCATTAAAAAAATTACATGGCATTTAATTTTATCTACAAAAAGGATGGTTGGAGATTGAAGTTTAAATTTAAGATCACTAAATATTTGAAAAAAATCTTTGCATATGTTGTTAGACTTAAACATTATTTTATGTGTGTGTCAAAATATTGACAAGAAAAACACTAGGCAATGGCATTTGTACAAAATTTACATTAACACATATAGAATTTTCAACAAGTGAGTAACTATTAATGTTTGTGTGGTTGATGGAAGATGGAGTTGAGGTTTGGGATAGTTGTCACAACTATACATAGTCATGCAAGCTGAGGAAGATGAATTCAATTTGATACACTTCAAAATGTGTTTGGGTATGATGCCTTTCTACTTGTCTCTAAAGCACTCAATGTTACACACCGTGACCATGAACATGAGCATTTTATCTATAAGATGTGTACCAAACTTGATAAATATTCCACTTGAGATTTTTCTCAATGTCTTATGAATGTAACAATATTTGACTATGCATTGCTTCACATCCCTATTGACTTTAGATGGCCCAATTGTAAAGTTCACACAAAAAATAAATGAATAATGATACAGTCCCACTAAGATGGAGAGATTGCTTGAATAATCATTAACAAGGATGATAATATTCTCTTCATGGATGGCATGATCATCTCACAGTTGATCAACGATAAAAAAAATCTAGGTCATTTCAATATCCATCAAATGGTTGCACTCCCACCATAGCTATAAATGAAATTGGACCCAACTATAAGGAATGACTTTGGCACAAAAATCATATTCATTTAATATTCTAAATCAAATAAATAAACGACTAGAAAATGGTCTAAAAGAGTTAACAAAAGCCTTGTGGGTTTTTTTAAAACTCTTACGGTATCACGTAGGGGGATCCATTATCCCCTTGCCTATTCATTATCACGGTTGAATCCCCAGATTGATCATTAAAAGTAACAATGGCTGAAGGGGAAATTAAAGTCTTGAAATCATCCTCAAAATCATCAACCTCCCACTCATAATTTTTATATTAAACAATAATATTTGATTGAATGGATATTATAGATGTAGAAGGATTCCAATAAGTCCTATTAGCTATGAATCACAAGGTCAAAAAGTTAGTCTTGAGAAATCTAAATATTTTTTCATCAAGGTTTCCCTTATAAGACACAAATAATTATTGATGTCATATGATTTATAATTGACCACCCCTTTGGGTCCACCTCTTTTCAAAGACACGAAAATATAAAATTTAGACATAAATGATAGAAAATATGCAAAGCAAACTTCATCGAAGAATTTTTTTTTTAGCTTGGCAAGAATGATCAAAGTCATCAAAGTCATCCTCTAATCCCTAAAAAGAGTGATGATTAAACTAAATTAATAATCATAATATTCTTATGAAAAGGGGCCTCAACTAGAATGAAATTCCACTTCATGGAATGGATTTGAGTGTGTACACATAAAAAAATGTGAGTGGAGTAAGATTAATTTTTTTGTGAATTCATAACAAATGCTTGGGACCAAACTTCATTGGAGAATGTATGAAGAATAGGACCAACCATGGATCATTATTCTTAGAATAACTATCTACTCTTCAATGGTGAAAATATATTTCATAATAACTCAGCTTATGTAAGGCTCTCACATATGAAACTTCATCACTTCAACATAAAGGCAGATTTGCGAGAACTTGATTTTGGGAATTGGACATAACAATGATACTAAATATTGGGTTTATTCTTGGTAATGACATCATGCCATGAATGATTGTTAGGATCTGATTGAAGCATAATACTATTTGATAGGAGAATGGAGAACTTTGGTGTGTCATTATTATACTTAAACAGATTCTCAATGCAATACCTAAATGTGATGGAAATTCCTATAAGACTTCCCCATACAAGAGGATCCAAATATCTTAATGAGATTATTTTCCAAAGAATACTACCCTTAAAAAACTCAAATGACACACTTAAATATATTGGTGAGAGGTAAAAAAGATATAAGGTAAGGGAAAGATGTTAGTTATCTTTTACGATCCTTCTCAATGACCATAATTGGCTCAATAAATTATTTCAGAATGATTTTATCACACCCAAAGATAAAAAAATTACTTGGATAAATTGTTCTCATAAAATATTAACATAGGATAAATTTTAGAGAATGGGCATGTATGGACTAATGTCACATCTCAATTTCTCACTGAGCTAATTTACATAATTATCCATGGATTATTATGGTTGATAAATGGATTAATCACTATTTAACTAAGTTGTAAGTCATATATTGTTATGAGATAGTTGTATGTTGCTTTGATTACATAATTACATTATTATGAGTTAGCTATATTGTATATTCTTTATATTATGATCATATTGATTAGTTATTATAGTAGCATTTTGTGATATGTATCATGATATTATGGGCTAACTACCTTCTAGTCATGAGTTAGATGCAGGAGAGATCATCCCTTAGAGCATGATGGAGGGAGAACATCATTATAGAGGATGGCATAAATGGAAGTGTTTGGAGACAACAAAGAAAAAATTAGAAACCATCACACATCACAATAGATAGCACTCATCATATGCATTGTTTGAATTGATTAGCTTTAGTATGTCTTTAATGTTATATGCATTTAGATAATTGATTATGTGTGTTAGTTATAACATAGTTCAATTTAATGCTTGTGAGGATTTTATTTTGTGTGACTATATTATAGTTTTTATATGTAGATTAAATGCATGATGCTACTTTTGATCATGTTGAGTTATCGTATTCATGATTATTGATACTAACGCCTTCAAAAAAGTAAATCTACATGAACAGTATCTATTTACTACTATATATAGACTAATCGAAATGTCTTTGTAATGTTTTAGAATATTAGCTGGTTATTATTATGATATTATAGAAATATCATTATATAGATTAATGCCTTAACATTTAAATATAATTAAATACATTGGATAGTTTATATAAAGTAGTAATAATAATGACTACATTGTTATAATACTATTATTTTTTGGTATAGTAATTGTTTGATTTACCATTACAATTAAAATAATATCATTAAATTTAAATTTAGTCACATTGTTATTTAAAGTCATGATGTTGATTATCATTCATAAGTTATTACCAAGATTGCATTACTATCCTAAGTTATCCTATGAACTAAACTTAGTCACTATTTGAATGCACAGACAATGGTGATGTTTGAAGTGTTAGTTATCATTGATAATAATATCAATAGTAGAATTTTTTGGAGTTGATACACAAGCATGTAACATCAATAGACCATGCAAAAATTAAAATATTAAAATAAATGATTAAAATGTTTTGGGAAAAGTTTGAGAGAATTAGGGCTTTCTTGGATATGCCAAAATGGAGTTAACTGGGATTAGTTATAGTTTTGGTAGATAATGGGGATTCTATATGGAGGAACAATGACAATACTACAAGTTCAATGCAATAGTTACATGCATTACATGAAGAGGAAGGTTGATGGAAAAATAATGATAAGAAGGGAAATGGAGAAGGTGATAGCAGAAGGAGGAGGGAAAAAAAGACAAGGCACAAAGAGAAGAAGAGGGAGCAAAGCAAAGCAGAGAAGGATTATTATAGTTCATATAGTTTCATCTAGAAGTGATTATAAGGTTGGTGATGTATTTAATTATTGTTTGAAAAAAAGAAAAATCTATGTATGAAAATATCTCTTAGGGTTTTTAGAGATGATTTGCATTTTAATATTGATACAAGTTTAGCCCTGTGGATGGCTCATCCATGCACAAAACTAAACCTATATCCTTTGAGTTCCTTATGGAATGCAAACTAATTATGTGTGTGTATAAACCGTAAGGGTTAAATGGAATTATTTTGTTGCAATGGCAATATGCCTAAGTTAAAGAATTTTAGGACTTTGGTAGATGGTTTTAAATATATACTATGACTAAGTTTTGTTTTTGAAACACTTGATATATATATATGTGTGTGTGTGTGTGTGTGTGTGTGTGTGTGTGTGTGTGTGTGTGTTGAGCATATATATAATACACATGACTATGTGTATATACTTTGAATTTATTTGGTGGGGGTAAAAATGCGAAGTCTAAGTTATTATTATGAATAAACAAAATGTTATTAAAATTTTGTGTTACCTCTTTATGAAATTTGCAAAGTAATATAGTCCATAGAAATGAACTATGTACATATGTTTATAAAAACCGTGAACATATATGCATAGATTGTGTTCAATTATTTTTCAAAACCAAGATCTTACATAAAAAGGACTATGTGCATATTTGTATCAGTCATTGTATGATAACTAAATCTGTGTAAATTATTTGAGGATAAAACAGAGCAAATCCTAGAATGGACATAGTGAGTGGTCAAGACTTATACCAACTCCATATTCATAATATAGAAATATATGAGGTGACTATTATAGCTATTTGATGTTTAATAGCATATACATATAAAGGATAATAGTGTCAAATTGAAAATTATTATAACTAAAATTTCACATACATACATACATACATACATACATACATACATATAGGGTCATATGACTTGTATATCATTTACGTGGAAGGATATTAGATTCAAGTTCTATTATGAAATCTATAACATGTTATGGAATTATTAATAATGTGTGTGTGTGTGTGTGTGTGTGTGTGTGTGTGTGTGTGTGTGTACACACACACACACATACATACATAAGTCGATAGAGTCAAACTTATAATGATATATATGTTAGTGTATTTGAATTGATGCATATATTTTGTAAGGTTCAAATCTATTTATAAATTGTGTAAAAGTATATTATTATATGGTTCACAATGAATTAAGATTGGTTATTGACTTGATTTATTTGATACTTATGAAACTCAAAAAAGTATAAAACTTATAGTAAGCAAACAAAGTAGAATATAGGTATCAATAGTCTATTGATTATAGTATTCTATTTATCAATAATTTGGAAAAGTTGTACAGTTTAATGACCCAAGTTGGGGAAAAATAGGGTAAAAGACATGAATGGTTTTTATCATAACTGGATTATGACATTTAAGTGAAAAAGGACATGGGTTTTGGGAATGTTGAAATACTATGATCTTGATTGTTATTCTTGGAATAGGTACACATTTAATGTTTTGTTTGAATCATTCATAGTTCATAATGGAAATAAAAATGACTTTTGATTTAGTACAGAATAATATTTTTATGTATGAACAAATGCATTTACGCATTACATTTTATGTATGTACTTATGCAAAAGCAAATAAATATATGAAATATATCTATATGAGGAACTTAAGTGTTGGTGAGTGATTATATTTGTGAGTGTTGATGACAATTAAGTCATAGAATATTGATGGGTAGGAAACTATTATTATATACATGCAACCTCCTAAATGTACAACCAGTTATATAAATGAAAGATTATGTTTCATGTGAGTTAAGACATTGTTTATGAGATATTAGATCTTTGAAATTATAATGACTAGTTTGTTAATGTTTGAGAAATGTGTACATGGAAAATAAACTGTGATATGTTGATTATCATAGATGTACTACTTTTGAGTTAATTAGAAACATACAGTCTAAATTATACCTAGTTGGTATAGACTATACTTTATGTTTATTATTTATGTGATAAATAATTTAGTTGAGATTCATTGCATACACTTGATGGAATAAATGAATGTATTTTTATTATTCATGTATTTAGCATGTTTTATTCTTGTTAGTAGGAAGTAATCTATTTGAATCTATTGGTTATATATTATTAATTAAATATCACATTATTGGTACTAAATATGTACTAACACAGACTTCAATAGCTTACTTAGCATCACCAATGCCAGATACTGGTAATCCAATCAAGTGGTGTGTATGAATTTGACTAATCTTAAAAAATATTAACTATTTAGAAACTTTGATCAAAGTAATGTTTAGTTAAACACTTTCATTTCATATGAATGATTTACATGTTTGTGAGATATCATATTATAACATATTTTATTTATGCTACACATCATATATTAAATATCTTACAACACATGGGTATTAGCTTGTCTTTCTAGATTATCACATCATCACTATCTATCCATCCGTGAAGGGATGACCATTCCCTGATTGAGAGATTTTGTGGGAGATCAATGGTCCATGGTTGGTGTATAAAATCACTTAAATGATGCTCTCTCTCCCCACAATAATACTTATTTGGAGACTACAGTTGAGATTATTATAGATATTGTTGTTTGTGAGACTCATGCTTTGTGAAACCTTGTATTGTACTTATTATTAAAACAATATTCCTGATAAAAATATAATTATTTACTCATTTTTATATTGACAATAGTGGCTATATTATTATACTAGTCGTGGCTATAAATATACGTAATTACTTTCTATATTTAGTTATATTTTCTTTTATATAATACTAGTGATCAATAACTAATTTATGTTACATGTTTATTTATGGGAAACATACTTAGTGTGTTATACTAGGGTCACTAATTAGATTTATCGTGGTGAAATATAATGCAAAAATACATCAAAATTAATTAAAAAATATTGAGTTATTCTAGTAAATCTCAATGGGGATGTTACATTGTGGTATCAGAGTTGTAGATCAAATTCTAGGACTTAATGAGTCCACTAACATTTTCATATCATTTTATTTATAAAAAAAGAGAATGGTGTGATCTAGATCATCTAGAGAGGGTCTTTTGAATGTTAGTAATAACCTTCCATTTGATTCTAACCAATTTGCCACTAAGCAAGTAGCAAAGTTAGATCAGATTCTTGTAGCCTTGAATGAAACTAGTGACCAAATTACAGTCTTAGAATAGGAAATTCATGGACATGAGGAGAAATCCCATCATGATTTGCCTAAAGAGCATCTTGTTGAATAGGAAATACCTCAAAATCAAAGATATGAGGAAGTACCTCAGGTTGCGAGAGCGTGTGTAGCTGTGGAATTGGATAGAGATATAAAAAAGATGAATCCACCTAAGTTTAATGAAATTGTTATTGGAGATGGAGCTCAAGCATTATTGACTAAGATGGAGAAGTATTTCAAGATTTAAAACTAATCTAAAGTCATTAAAATAGTTTGGAGAGCTTACTAGTTCGCTGATGAAGCATCTACATGGTGGGGTAATAAAAAGTTGGAAATGAATTTTAATTTTGCTACCACTACATGAGATCAATTTGTAACATTATCCAGTTAATAGTTTCTTAACATTTATACTTTGACCAAATGTTTAGATATTTTTAAAATTTAAAGCAAGGAGACATATTAGTGAATGAGTAATGGGAAGAATTCACCGAGCTTCTAAAATTTGTACCTCGGTATCATATAGATGAGAGGTTCAAAATTATGATGTTCATCATCAGATTAAAACCCCAAATTAATAAAGAGGTGGGTGTTCATGGACCATCTACTATGGACCAGGGCTTTGAGAAGGTGGTCAAGTGGGAATAAAAGTTAAAATTTCTTGCTCAGGTCAGAGATAAGTTTAAAAAAGAGTTTGGAAGTTCTGAGCCAATTTTCAAAAAGAACTAGAAGCAAAGGAGTGGAGACTCCAAAGATTTAGTTCAAGAGTCAGAATACTAGATTCAATAGTGGTTCAAGTAACAGGAAATTGGGTAATGGTTTCAAACTCAGTTTCAAGGCAAACCAATAGTCTGATAGGATGGGACCACCTAGATATTGCTTCATTTATGGAGGTAACCATTTTGCTAGTGAATGTACCTAATGATCTAGGCAACAATTCGAGGTGACAATTCGGTGGCAGTCAACTTCTCGACTTTTGTATTATTTTCATTTCATTTTGTCCTCGATGGCAGTTAGGTGGCGGTCAGCACCTCGACTATTGTATTTTTTTCATTTTGTTTTGGTCCTCGAGCGATCATATCCTCGAGCGTTGTATTATTTCAATGCTGCGAGCGATTATATCCTCGAGCATTGTATTGTTTTAATGCTATGAGCAATTATATCCTCGAGCGTTGTATTGTTCAGTCATCACCGTTAATTCCTCGAGCCACGCAATCTCCCGAGGTGGCCTTCAAAAATATGTATAAATGTATTGTAACCCGAAAGGGGAAGACATACATCTCTTCTCAGAGATAAGCGTATGTTTTGGCAAGACATCTCTTCCCAGAGATAAGCCTATATTTGTATTACGATTTGTAAGTAATACGATGTCTCTTCTCAGAGAATTCATTGTTATTGTGTTGTTTCTGTGCTATTGCAATCTTTGTCGACCAGAACTTTTGAGTTTTAGATTAGTGGTATCAGAGCGGTTTGTCTTGAGAGTGTATGTTCCCAAGGATGAAGTCAGGATACAGGGAACTTGGGTGGGAAGCAACAGAGCTTCCAAACGCTCCACCTGTGCACCTTAAATGACCTCAAATGGCAGACAACACTGAGACATCCGATCCTTTCAAGGAAATGGTGAATGAAGCCCTCCAGCGGCAACAAGCGCAGATGCTCCAACAATTTGCTCAAATTCTTCAAACACTTTCAATGGGAAATTCTGACTCCGCGGCTACACATCCAGCCTCCTCATCGAGGGAGCTTCCATTCAGTGCCCCAACACCCTTCAAGGTTCAGGTAAATTTCGATATTCCCATATTTGAAGGCAAAATCAACGCTGATGCAGTGAAAAATTAGTTGGATCAACTGTCATCCTACTTATCTGTAAATAAGTTCACCGATGGAGAAAAGATCACTTTTGCTCTTTTGAAATCATCATTGCCCATGAAATCTGGTGGGAAGTGTACAAAAAGAGGTTCAGTGCGGATATCATTGGCCTTGGAGTGGAACCCACCTGGGATGATTTTACGGAAGCAATAAAAGAAGAATACTATCCCCTCGACGCGTATGATGATCTGTACATACAGTGGCAACTTCGCCAAGGCAAGGACCAATCTGTACAAGATTACACACTTTTCATTATTTATTTGCAAGAATGGGCATTGAAGAAAGTGAGAAACATAAAACGCTCAAATATCGTGGTGGACTACAATGGTACATCTGGGGGGAAATGGATCTCTTCAATTTGGAAACCATCGGTGAGGCATACAAGTTCGCAGTAAAGATTGAGCAGAAGCATGAAAGAATGGGTATAAAGAATCAGTCTTCAAAATAGAAAAGTGATAAAGAAAGCCAAAATTGGAAGCAAAAAGAAGGAAAGACCGAAAAGTGGTGTGGTTATCACAAATCTGAAACTCACTCCAAAGAAGAATGTCGAGCTATCAAATCACTGCTTTCTGAGTCACCATCCACAACATCTACTGCTCTACCTCATACAGACCCTGCAGTCAAAGAAGTTGAAGAAGAAATTATAGATGCTGATCCTAAAGCCATTGTAGCTTCATCACAGACACACGATGAGATGCTAGATGACAAGGAAAGGTTGTTTCACTCTAAGTTATGGGTGAAAGGTAAGACTCTGCATTTCATTCTTGATAGCGAAAGTCAAAAGAATTTAATCTCTACTAATGTTGTGAAAAGCCTAAATCTGTCCATGAAGCCTCACCCAAAACCATACAGTATTGGATGGTTGAGCCCAGGGAGAGACCTTCGTGTCACCCACCAATGTCTTTTCTCATATGCAATACAACATTTCCAAGATGAGGTCTTATGTGATGTGGTCAATCTAGATGTTTGTGATGTACTCTTTGGTCAGCCATTCATGTATGATCGACATGGTATATACGAATCCAGAACTAGACAGATCACTCTCACTCTTGGAACACAGCGCTACAGGGTACCAGAAGTACCACCTTCCACATCTGTCTCTCTGCTTAGTGCCAAAGAAATTTGTTTTCATGGTGGTCAAGCCATAGAAATCCAAAAGGGCCGATGTTACAACGCTGACAACACAACAACAGAAGCAAATAGATACCGCGTTGAAGAAGTTCACAGCCTTCCATCCACAAACTGATGGTCAGACAAAAATGGTGAACAATAGGGTCCCACGCAGTTCCATAAACCACAGTTCCTTCCAAATGTGCATCGAGAATCAAATCAAGACACAACTAACCCACTTGATGAGAAATCTTGACGCAATGGAGACCATTGTTTTTCAAGGAGGGAGGAATGATCTAGGCAACAATTCGAGGTGACCATTCGGTGGCATTCAACTCCTCGACTTTTGTATTGTTTTCATTTCATTTTGTCCTCGGTGGTAGTTAGGTGGCAGTCAACTCCTCGACTGTTGTATTGTTTTCATTTTGTTTTGGTCCTCGAGTGATCATATCCTCGAGCATTGTATTATTTCAATGCTGCGAGTGATTATATCCTCGAGCATTGTATTGTTTTAATGCTGCGAGTGATTATATCCTCAAGTGTTGTATTGTTCAGTCATCACTGTTAATTCTTCGAGCCACGCAATCACCCTGAAGTGGCCTTCAAAAATATGTATAAATGTATTATAACCTGAAAGGGAAAGACAGACATCTCTTCTCAGAGATAAGCGTATGTTTTGGCAAGACATCTCTTCCCAGAGATAAGCCTATATTTGTATTGCGATCTGTAAGTAATACGACGTCTCTTTTCAGAGAATTCATTGTTATTGTGTTGTTTATGTGCTATTGCAATCTTCGTCAACTAGAACTTTTGAGTTTTGGATCACCTAAAATAAGTTAACAAGTAAATGTTATGTTCCTCAATAGAGATGTTTCAGTAATGTATTCATGTGGAAGTTGATAATTGATAATCTAAATTTCAAGCTTCACCCATAGAACTATCATGTATTTTTTTTATTAATTCAGTTCATTTTGATAGATACAAGGGCTAAAAAATGTTTTATTGATCCTAGAATACTAAGTTATCTAAAAAAGATAGAGTAATGGAAAATACATGGTCAGTAAAATATGAGAATGAGTCAAAAGTCAAAGTTGACAAATGTTTAGTTGAAGCTGAGATTAGGTTGATTGAATTCATAATAGTAGTGGATCTTTATGTAGGACTACTAGGGTCATATGATGTGATCCTAGGAGTCAATTGGCATGTGAATCATAAAGCCAAGGTTGAATGCTACCTAAAAAAGGTTGAGTGTCTAGATGATTTTGAAAATTAGAGACAAATTTGGGGTGAGAAAAGTGATTTGAGGCTTAGGCATATTTTTGTAATGCAACTCAAAAAGGCTCAAAGAAAAAGATGTCAAGAATTTATTATCAAGATAAATGTAATGGACAAATCTAATAAACCTTCCTTTGAAGATTACCCTTTCCTTAGAAAATTTCATGATGTATTTATAGAGAAATTACCAAGATTGCCTCCTAAACATGAATTTTATTTCTCTATTGATATCATACCTAGATCAGAACCTCAATCTAAGGCATCGTACAGAATGACAACCACCAAGTTGTTAAAATGATCAATCAGACCAAATGTGTCACCATAAGGTGCACCAATTATATTCATCAAGAAGAAGGATGGTACTCTTCATCTTTGTATTGATCATAAAATGTTGAATAAGGTGACTATCAAAAATAGGTATATGTTACCTTAAATATATGATCTTTTTGATCAAATGTGAGAAGCAATGGTCTTTTCTAAAATTTATCTTAGAGTAAAATATCATCAACTGAGTATAGAATATGAATATATTATAAAGACAACTTTTACAACTTGATATGGGCACTATGAGTTCACAGTATTACCATTTGGGTTGACAAATGCTTCTAAAGTGTTAATGAATCTCATAAATAGTGTGTTTAGAGATTATCTAAATCATTTTGTTTTGATCTTTCTAGATGAAATTCTTATATATTATAAGGATGAAGAAGAGCATCTTCAACATATAGAACTAGTTTGACAATGTTTACGAAAGTACAAGTTGTATGGTAAATTATCCAAGTGTGATTTAAAAAAAAAAAAAAGTGCAATGTTTGGGACATATTATCTTTGCAAATGGTATTTCAATAGATCCGATAAAGATAAGATCCATTATAGAGTGGCCAACACCAAAGAATGTCCACGAGGTAACAAGTTTCATAGGACTAGTAGGCTATTACATGAAATTCATTCAAATTTTTTTGAAGATAGATAATATGATAACCTCTATATAGTGTAAGAACCAAATTTTTTTCTGTTTAGATACATAAGTAGATTTTAAGGAATAAAAAATGAGACTTAATTCAACACCAGTACTAAGAGTACCTGATCCCAATGATCAATTTTCAATGATCACAAATGCATCTGGAGATGGACTTGTAGGAGTCCTTATGTAGGATGGTGTAGTGGTAGCCTATGAATCAAGGAAGTTGAAGCCTTATGAGGTGAACTACACCCCTCATGACCTAGAACTTGCAGTAGTTGTGCATGCTTTACAACTTTGGAAGCATTATTTGGTAGAAAAACCCATTTGAGCTCAAGATAGATAACTTGGGACTCAAGTATATCTTCACTCAACCAAATCTAAATGCTCATCAAAGGCATTGGTAAGAGTTTTTATCTGACTATGATTTTAATATAAACTATATAAAAGGCAAGAAAAATATAGTAGTTGATGCCCTAAGTTGTAGAAGTACATAACAGTCATGGCTATTATTAGGAATAATTTCAAGGATCAAGTGATCAAATTCTCATCAAGAGATGAATTTTAAGATTAAGTCAAGAAATCATTATTTAAGAATACTCATAATCTTAGGTATAAAGGATTCAAAATAGAGAATGATGGTGTTTTAAAATACAATAAAAGGATGTATGCACCAAATAGGGAGAATTTGAGGATCAGAGTACTAGAAGAATTGCAAATACCCCATATTTAGGGCATCTAAGAGTAACCAAGCTTATGGTAGAGTTTATAACACTCTATTTCTATAAAAGAATCAAAAAAGATGAAGTGGACTTTGTGTCAATTGTCTAGAATGTCAACATGTGAAAGCTAAACATGTGCATCCAACTAGATTATTGTATCCACATGACATATCAAAATAGAAGTGGTAGGTGAACAATATGGACTTTGTCCAAGGTTTACCATTGTCACAAAACAAGCATGGCATGACCTTGGTTACAATTGACAAACTAATAAAGGTAGCTCATTTTATACCAGATAATTTGATAGATGATGCACATACTCTTGTGAAGATATTCGTAAAAGAAGTGTATCAGTTGTATGGATGTATAAAGAAGATTATTTTAGATCATGATCTAAAGATAATTTTTAGGTTTTGGTTAACTTTGATTTTAGATTTAGGTATGCAACTAAACTTCAACACTACATATCACCCACAGACTGACAATCACACTGAGCAAGTTAATCAAATGTTAAAGGATCTTCTTCATATGTATTGCATGGACTAGTAATACAAATGGGAACATTATCTTCCATTGGTTGAGTTTTCTTACAATAAATCATACCTAACAACTTTGAAAAGAGCATTGTTTGAGGCATAATATGGAAGGTGTAGGATACCAATTAGTTGGAATAGGTTGAAAGATATAGAAGTGTTTGGACTTTAGATGATTTTAGAAATAAAAGATCAAGTTAGATCAATAAAGCAGAGATTGGTTGAGGCCAATGATAGGTAGAAGACTTATGCTGATATGAAGAGAACAACTAGACAATTTTTAGTAGTTGATAAAGTGTTCTTATGGGTTAAGCTACAAAAGAGCTCAATTGAATTCAATAAGTCAGCAAAACCTTCATTGAGATATGTGGAACCCTATGAGGTTTTGAAAGTGGCCAATCCTATAGCGTATAGGCTTGTATTACCCCCATCCCTAATTCTATTACATAATATATTCCATATATCTTATCCTAAAAAGCATATAATTAAATCCTTCACATCTGTTGGATTGAAATGTTTTGCAGGTTCTGTATCATGGAGTGGTCATGGTAGAACCAATCAGAATAATTGACACTTGTAAACTTTGTTTGCATAATAGAGAAGTGTCATAGTGTAAGTTTCTATGGGACCAATACTCTGAAGATAGTACTACTTGAGAGGACTATGATGAGTTCTAAAAAATATTTTCACATTTGTTTGTTTGATTTGATGCTTCATACTATGTTATTTTTCTACTAAATAATATTTTTAATTCAGAACCAGTGTTTGAATAAGTGTCATTGAGATGATGACTAACTTTAGAGGAGAAAGATGTGAGATCCTAATTTTTCACTAAGCTAATTCACCTAATTATTTATAGATTATTATGGTTGATAAATTGATTAATTACTATTTAACTAGTTTGTAAGTCATATGGTGTTATGAGACAGTTGTATGTTACTTTAATTACATTACTATGAGTTAGTTGTATTGTATATTCTTTACATTATGATCATGTTGATTAGTTGTTACATCAGTATTCTATGATATATGTCATGATGTTACAGACTAATAAGTTTCTTGTCATGAGTTAGATGTAGGAGAGATTCAGCTCTCAGATCATGATGAAGGAAGAGCATCATCGAAGAAGATGGTGTAGATGGAGGTGTTATAGGATGAAAAATGAATAGTCCTAACCTATGCACACACCATGATAAATAACACTCATCATATGCATTATTTGAATTGATTACCTTTGGTACATCTTTGATGTTATCTGCATTTAGATAATTGATTATGTCTATTAGTTATGACATAGTTTAGTTTAATGCTTGCGAGGATCTTATTTTGTGTGATCATATGATGGTTATTATACGTAGATTAAATACATAATGTTTCTCTTGATCATGTTGAGTTATCATATTCATGATTATCGATACTAATGCCTTACGAAAAAGTATTTATCTACATGAATGATATTTATTTACTACTATCTATAGACTAATCAGAATGTCTTTGTCATGTTCTAGAACATTAACTGGTTATTATTATAATATTTAGAAAATGTCATTATACAGATTAATGCCTTAACATTTAAAGATAACTTAAGACATTGGATAGTCTATATAAAATAGTAATAACAATGACTACGTTGTTATAATACCATTATGTTTTGGTATAGTAGTTGTTTGATTCACCATTATAATTAAAAGAATATATTTGACTTTGAATTTAGTCACATTATTATTTAAAGTCATGATGTTGATTATCATTTATAAGTTATTACCAATATTGCATTACTATTTTAAGCTATCTTATGAACTAAACTTAGTCATTATTTGAATGCATATAAAATGGTGATGTTTGAAGTGTTAGTTATCATTGGCAATAATCTCAATAGTAAATTTTTTTAAAGTTGATACACAAGCATGTAACATTAATAGCCCACGAAGAAATTAAAATATTAAAAGAAATGATTAAAATGATTTGGGGAAAGTTCAAGAGAATTAGGGATTTCTTGGACATGTCAAAATGGAGTTAACTGGGATTAGTTATAATTTTGGAAGATAATGGGGATTATGCATGGAGGAATGATGACAACACTATGAGTGCAATGTAATAGTTGCATGCATTAAATGAAGAGGAAGGTCGATGGAAAAATATTGATAAGAAGGGAAATGGAGAAGGGCACGAGATAGGAGGAGGAAAAAAAAGACAAGGCATGAAGAGAAGAAGAGGGAATAGAGTGAAGTAGAGAAGGATTATTTTGGTTCATATAGTTTCATTTGGGATCTATTATAAGGTTGGTGATGTGTTTAATTATTGTTTGAAAATAAGAAAAATATGTGTATGAAAATATCTCTTAGAGTTTTTGGAATTGATTTGCATTCTAATATTGATATAGGTTTAAACATGTGGATGGCTCAACCATCCACATAACTAAACCTATATACCTTAAGTTCCTTATGGAATGAAAACTAATTATGTGTGTGTGTAAACCGTAAGGGTTGAATGGATTTATTTTTTTGTAATGGCAATATGCCCAAGTTAAATATTTTTATGACTTTGGTAGATGGTTTTAAATATATGCTATGACTGGGTTTTTTTTGAAACCCTTGATATATACATACATATATACTTAGATAGGTATATATTGATATGTTGTGCATATGTGTGTGTGTGTGTATACTTTGAATTTATTGGGTGAGGGTAAAAATGTGAATTCTAAGTTAGTACGATGAATTGAAAAAATGTTAGTAAAATTATGTGTTAGCTCTTTATGACATTCGCAAAGGGATATAGTCCATAAAAATGAACTATATACATATATTCATAAAAACAATGAACACACACGCGCGTACGCACGCACACACACACACACACACACATAGACTGTGTTCAATTATTTTTCAAAACCAAGATCTTATATAAGAAAGGACTATGTGCATATTCGTATGAATCTTTGAATGATAACTAAATTTGTGTAAATTAGTTGAGGATAAAATAGAATAAATCCTAGAGTAGACATAGTAAGTGGTTAAGACTTATACCAAATCCATATTCATAATATAGAAATTTGTGAGGTAACTATTATATCTATTTGATGTTTAATGGCATATACTATCGTGGATAATAGTGTCAAATTAAAAAATCATATATAACTAGAATTTCACATACATATATATACAGGGTCTTATGACTTGTTTATCATTTATGTGGAAGGATATTAGGTGCAAGTTCTATTATAAAACCTCTATCATATAATGGAATCATTAAGACTATGAGTTTATATATAGAAAAGTTGACATAGTCAAACTTATAATGATATATATGTTATTGTATTTGAACTGATGCATATATTTTGTAAGGTTCGAATATGTATATAAATTGTGTAAAGATCTATTATTATATGGTTCACAATGAATTAAGATTGGATGCCGACTTGATTTATTTGATACTTATGAAACTTGGAAAGGTATAAAACCTATAGTAAGTAAACAAAGTAGAATATAGATATGAATAGTCTATTGATTATAGCATTCTATTTATCAACAAATTGGGAAAGTTATACAGTTTAATTACCTGAGTTGGGGAAAATAGGGTAAAAGACTTGATTGGTTTTTATCATAACTAGATTATGACTTTGAAGTGAAAAAAATAGGGGTTTTGAGAATTTTAAAATATTATGTTTGATCTTAAATGCTATTTTATGAATAGGTACATATTTAATGTTTTGTTTGAATCATTTGTAGTTCATAATCAAAATAAAAAAGACCGTTGATCTAGTGTAGAACAGTAATTTTATGTATGAAAAAATACATTTACTCAGGGCATTTTATGTATGTACTTATTATGCAAAATTACAAAAATATATGAAATATATATATACGAGGAATTTAAGTACACATACACATATATAGCATATATTTGCACATAAGAGATGTATGCTTATAATTATGAGTGTTGATGACAGTTAAGTCATAGAACCCTAATGGGTAGGACACTATGATTATATGCATGCATCCTCCTAAATGTACAACCAATTATATAACTGAAAGATTATATTTCATGTGAGTTAAGACTTTATTTATGAAATATTAGATCCCTAAGATTATAATGATTGGTTTTTGTTGTTTGAGAAATGTGTACATGGAAAATAAACTATGATACGCTGATTGTCATAGATGTACTACTTTTGAGTTATTTATAAACATGTAGTCCAAATTATACCTAGTTGGTATAGACTGTACTTGTTTATGTTTATCATTTATGTGATAAATAATTTAGTTGAGATTCATTACACACATTTCATTGCATACATTTCATGGACTAATGGTATGCCATAAGTGTGTAATGAATCTGACAGTTTGGTGTGCAGACAATATTTCCCTCCCGTAGCTAGGAAAACCGGAAATTTAAGGTTAGCAAAATATTTGTGCAATTAAACTAGAAATACCCAAATGAAACATTACGTCCCTACCAAAATACCTAAAAATTACTACATTCACTCACAATTGATTGCATTTGTAAGCCATTTTGTGTTGAAGTGTTCAATTGTGAACCCTATTCACACACTTCAACACAACCATGGACCACTTCTTCCATGATGATCATCCTATTTAACCTTCAACGAATGAAAGTGATAGTGGTGAAGATGATTACAACTTTGCCAAAGATGACCATGATCACAATGAGGACCCTGACGACAACTGTGATTTACACCATTCCTTTAAAAAAAAAGAGAGAGAGAACTCCAAACCCAAAGGAATAAGATAATGCTGAAATAGCAAAATCTGTGACTTATTAAATAGAGAATTGTTTGTAATTGAATTTGCAATAAAAATTGATTTAATAATTTATATTTGAAAAAAAAAATTAATATTATATAATTTATTATTTTAATTTAAATTTAATTAACAATAATATTTTTGGATAGATTTTATTAAATTAATATTTACAAAAATCAAAATTAAAATAAAAATTATTATTTTTAGATCAAATTTATTAATTTTATTTAAATATCATTAAAATTTATTATTAAATAAATGTACGTTGTAAATTTTAATTTGAATCTGAGTTCGATATAAAAATTAAATGGTATAAAAAATTTACAAATTACAATACAAAAATTTAATTATATAAATAGTTTTAACAAAAATAAATAAAAAATTTATTAGTGACTTCGATTTTTTTTCTTAATAAGCATCCTAAATGCCAATAAATTTTAATAGATTTTTTTTCTAAATAAGCACTTAGAGGATTTAGCGGTTGGCATTTAATTATATTTCAGTAAAAAATGGCATGTGCACCTGCGTATATTTCATCCATCGCTTATAAAAAGTTGTAAATGTTTGCCATTTTTCCATTAACTCATGTGCACTTGCGTAAAGAATTTCATTCAAAGATGGAAATGCCAACAATCTTGCCATAATAATAAGGGTACAATATTAGGTTGAAAAATTCATTGGAGTCATCGAATATTTAATATATTTTATTTTTTAAAGATTTATAATATTAATGATTTAATAATTAATTAAATTGTTTTTGTCAGATATTTGTTTTAAGAGTTTGCATAAATTACAAGTTAAATGTTAATGCTATTCGGGTATATTATATTTGTCTTTTAATTATATAATTTCATAAATATAAATAAAATATTTCATAAAATCATGTATGAAATATTCTTTAATATTGAGTATTAAACTTTGAAATGTATAAAATATTATATTATTTTTCAAATTTTTTATTGGTTACAATAAGAAAAAATATTTACTCAAATGATTTTTATAGTACCTAGTCAATCGATTGAGATGAAATGATAGATTACAAGTATCATCATTAAATACTCCATTCAACCTGTTACTAACCCTAACAGCTTCTAATCATTAAACACAAACTTAAGTCTCAATCATTAAATATAAAATTACAGCTGAAATTAAGAACTAATACACGAGAGAGATTGGAGGTTAAAATCACTTACAATGAAAAACAGGGTTTGGCACGCCATGAGAGGATTTGAACTGGGAAAATCTAAAACACGTCATCAAAGACTAAGGCAAAAACGAGCTTAAAATAGAATTAAATAAATAAAAATAAAATAAGAAATATATATTTTCAAATGATTATAAAAATATAAATATAAATAAATTAAATTAAAAAATAAAATTAAAACAAAAATAAATAGAATAATCATCAAATTAAAATTAAAAATAAATAATAAAATAGACTACAACTAATATAAAAAACTGAATTAAAATAAAATTAACTAAATAAAAATAAAACAAAAAATATAATTAAAATCAAAAGTGAAACTAAAACTACAAATAAATTAAATATTAAATTAAATAAATCGAATAAATAAAAAATAAATTAAAGTTGATAAAAACTAAATTAAAAATAAAATTAACTAAATAAAAATAAAACAAAAAATATATATTTTCAAAAAATTAATAAAATATAAATAGAATAAAAAATAAATTAAAATTAAAAAATATAATAATCATCAAATTAAAATTAAAATAAAATAAAAAGTAGAACAATCATCAAATTAAAATTAAAAATAAATAATAAAATAGACTACAACTAATATAAAAAACTGAATTAAAATAAAATTAACTAAATAAAAATAAAACAAAAAATATAATTAAAATCAAAAGTGAAACTAAAACTACAAATAAATTAAATATTAAATTAAATAAATCGAATAAATAAAAAATAAATTAAAGTTGATAAAAAGTAAATTAAAAATAAAATTAACTAAATAAAAATAAAACAAAAAATATATATTTTCAAAAAATTAATAAAATATAAATAGAATAAAAAATAAATTAAAATTAAAAAATATAATAATCATCAAATTAAAATTAAAATTAAAAAAAAATAGAACAATCATCAAATTAAAATTAAAAATAAATAATAAAATAGACTAAAACTAATATAAAAAAATAGCATTAAAACTAAATTAAATAATTTAAAAGATTATTAATATGAAAATTAAATTAAAATGAATTAATAATAATAATAATAATAATAATAATAATAATAATAATAATAATAATAATAATAATAATAATAATAATAATAATAATAATAAACCAAAAAATTAAAATTAAAACAAAAAATAAAAAAATAGAATAATCATCGAATTAAAATAAAATATAAAGTAGAATAATCATCAAATTAAAATTAAAAAGAAATAATAAAACAGACGACAACTAATATAAAAAAATAAAATAAAAACTAAATTAAATAATTTAAAAGATTATTAATATAAAAACCAAATTAAAATTAAAACAAATAATAATAATAATAAACCAAAAAATTAAAATTAAAACAAAAACTTAAAAATAGAATAATCATCTAATTAAAATAAAATATGAAGTAAAATAATCATCAAATTAAAATTTAAATAAATAATAAAATAGACTACAACTATTATAATAATAATAATAATAATAATAATAATAATAATAATAATAATAATAATAATAATAATAATAATAATAATAATAATAATAATAATAATAAATAATAAAATAGACTACAACCAATATACAAAATAAAATAAAAACTAAATTAAATAATGTAAAAGATATCAATATAAAAACTAAATTAAAATGAGAAAAAAATAAAATATAAAATAAACCAAAAAACAATAAATTTAAAGATTACAAAAAATTAAAAAAAATAAAAATGGAAAAAAAAATCTAAAGTTAAAAAAAAAGCAATAAAAAAAATTGAAGTCAATAAAAACTAAATTAAAAATAAAAATAACTAAATAAAAATAAAACTAAAAATATAATTAAAATAAAAACTAAAAATAAAAATAAAAATAAATCAAATATAAAATAAAAAAAATTAAATAAAATAAAAATTAAAAATAAAAATTAAATGTAAAAGTTTACAAAAATAAAATAAAAATAAAAATCAATAAAAAAATTAATTTTAAAATAAAATAATATAAATAGAATAATCATCAAATTAAAATTAAAAAGAATTAATAGAATAGACTATAACTAATATAAAAAATAAAATACAAACCTATAACTAATAATAATAATAATAATAATAATAATAATAATAATAATAATAATAATAATAATAATAATAATAATAATAATAATAATAATAATAATAATAATAATAATAAAAAATTGAATAATAAAATAGACTACAACCAATATACAAAATAAAATAAAAACTAAATTAAATAATGTAAAAAATATCAATATAAAAACTAAATTAAAATGAAAAAAAATAAAAAATAAAATAAACTAAAAAACAATAAATTTAAAGATTACAAAAAATTAAAAAAATTAAAAATGGAAAAAAAAATCTAAAGTTTAAAAAAAAGCAATAAAAAAAATTGAAGTCAATAAAAACTAAATTAAAAATAAAAATAACTAAATAAAAATAAAACTAAAAATATAATTAAAATAAAAACTAAAAATAAAAATAAAAATAAATCAAATATAAAATTAAATAAAAATAAAATTAAAAATAAAAATTAAATGTAAAAGTTTACAAAAATAAAAATTAATAAAAAAAATTAATTTTAAAATAAAATAATATAAATAGAATAATCATCAAATTAAAATTAAAAAGAATTAATAGAATAGACTATAACTAATATAAAAAATAAAATACAAACTAAATTAAAATGAATAAAAAATAAAAATAAATTTAAAACAAATAAGAAAAATAAATAGTGTTTTGCAATTATTATTAAAATGATAGAAAATTAAATAATAAAAAAATAATATAATTTGATATAAGAAATTCAAAAAATTAAATATAAATAATATGATCTAAAAATATAAATAAATTAAAATAAATTATAAAAAATAATATCAAAAATTAAAATAAAAATAAATTATAAAATATAATATTAAAAATTAAAATATAATTTTTTTCTGGTAAAATTAAAATACTAGACAAAAATTAAAACAAATTTATCACTTAACACAAAATTAAAGGCAAGGACAAACAATCACAAAAAATAAAATTTTATTTTGTTAAATAAAATTTTAACTATGAAACTAAAAATTCAATGATGTTGAACAATCTAAAATGTAAATTCAACACTTTTTGCCTACCTATCAATCATAAGCAAACTAGTCCCACTAATGTAATAAATGTGTTTTACCACTCTAAAAAATGGAAGGAAATAGATCATGCATTCAAAAACATACTTGTAAAATTGTTATAGTTACTTTGCTTTAAAGAATAGAGTGAAATTATGATTTATATTTGAACATGAAGACTCTAAATGGCCCCTTAAATGATTTAAAAATGCTAAAATAAATATAAAATGTTAAATCATCCTTTTCCATATTTAAATTTACACATAACAAAAAAATTAAAATAATAAAAGGTGGCCAAGTTAAAATAAGGCTTACCTCTTTGCAAGTATTATTATCTCTTAATTTGTTTGTCTCCGGAGCTTCAACAAAGCCTTATTATTATTGTCCCTTAATTTGTTTGACTCCCTTCAGCGCAATACGAGTATTGGATATCATACATCTTCTGCAAAAACTGCAATAAGTACCCAAAATAATCAGATTCCTCTCAAATTTAGATTACAGAAACTCATCTAACTGGTCAAAAACTATGTATCTAATGTATTTATTTCACTTCAAAGATAATATCCATAAACATTCTTCAAAATTCTTTCATACCTAAATCCCAAATGCGTAACCCGAATTTTATTTTTTTTTCATCACCAAAAACACATACATAGATAACACGCTGTCATATTTTAAAAACTTACTCGCTATACCATAATAAGAACAAAATCACAGATTTGACAAGAGCGACTAATTTGTATTGATTGGGAATGTTTTTAATCATAACAGTCGTTCTGGTATCCTCACAATTTAATGCTGCTTCAGCGTCGTCAAAATCAAATTGGGCAAGAACTATTTTCCACTATAATTCCATAAAATGACTCTCTCCTGTAATTCTTAACACCGACAGCTCTATTCCCATAAGCACTTCCACGAACTCGACCTTTCTTCGTTACGCTTGAGAAAACCCCTACCCAATGAAAATATTTTAAAAACCTTAATCAATGAGTACGTATAACAAACGAAGATCGCTTTTAAAAAAGAAAAAAAAAAACCACCGAAACATCCCAAATTCCTCACAGCGCTTTAAATAAGGTCCATATATGCTATGTTAGAGATATGCCATAAGTACGTACTGATTATGACAGTTTGATGCAATTTAGGGTTAGCGAAATATTTATGCAATTAAACAAGAAATACCCAAACGTTACGTCCCGTCCCAAATACCTACAAATTATTGCATTCACTCACAATTTAGGGTTAGCGAAATATTTGTAAGCCATTATGTGTTAAAGTGTTCGATCCTGAACTCTATTCAGTATTCACACACTTTAACACAACCATGGAGCCCTTCTTCCATGATGATTCTGACCCTGACTACAACTTTGCCAAAGACGACCACGATGGCGATGAGGACCTTGACCCAAACCCAAAGGAAAAGCTAAAGTGGTAAAATATGCAGCCTGAAGTAGAAGCAGCAGCTGAACCAGAACTAGAACCAGAAGCGGAAAATGAAAATGAAAATGAGGAAATGGGTAAGCCGTTGGAGACACGGACACTGCCGGCAGGACCAATTAGAGGCGCAAAATAAATACACGCACATTTCCACTGCTATTACTCCGGCGCTCGCCGCAAATACAATCACATAACCGTAAAATACCCGCCCAAAAACAGAGCATGCCGTCTGTTGTGAAGCGTAAGTTTGACAATCTGAAGGGTATTGTGAGTCGTTTATTGAGCTGGATGCTGCTGTGATCAGTGCCCTCAACCCAGGAAGTTGAGATGTGATGTGAAGCGCCGACTCTGTCGCATTCGATACTCCATTCAACCTGTTCTTAACCCTAACAGCTTCTGAAGGAGACTTTTTGTCATGGTTTACGAGTTTTGCCATGGGGTTTATTATCTATTCCCGATCTGCCTCAGCAAACACTTGGAAAACTCTTTCACCGATTGGGCTTTTTTTCATGGTTTATAAGTCTATATTTTTACAAAGAAATATCACATTATTAAATCGATAGAAAGAAAAGATGGTATGAGCCATAGGTTATCATCATAAAAAATACTCCATTCAACCAGTTATTAACCCTAACAGATTCTAATCATTAAACAAAAACACAAATCTCATCATTAAATATAAAATTAAACATGAGGTTACAGTGATCATCATTAAGCAAATAAAATCCAGGTATCAACATTTTCATTTCATGAAGCAAATAAAATCCATGTAATAATCTCCCAAAAATACATATTGTAAGAACATATTCTGAGATGATCATTACGTATATTTATATCTTCGAGGTATAATGACCATTGCATCCAAGTATAGATTATATACAAAAATGGAGAACTTAAATAGGAGATACTGGTAGTTAATTTGATGTCATATTTTTAAAAAAAATTAAAGAAATGTCTGCAGGGGCCTAACACACAAGCACATGCACCTAGGCCTTATAAGACAAGTAATTTACCAAACCTTCCATTGAAAACCACGTGGAAACGTAGAGTTGAAAATGGTGAATCTGGAATAGTCTTAGCCAACTCCTAGCATATGACATGGAACCAAACGTTGCACTTGAGCATGTTTGAAGCGTTGCTTTTGGGGGTCATATTGAGATTTGTTGCAGAGATGAGGGGGCTTAATCCTACCTAAAGCTCTGTACTTCTTTCATTAGAAATATAAATAAAAAATAAAAAAATACGACATTTTATTCCAAATTTCAAATTAAATGTTAACACATAAGAATTTGTTTTACAGGGCATCACTTTGGTTAAAATATCTTGTGCACAAATACAAATAAAAATCTTTATGACATAGTTAATATATATTTTCAAAATGAATTTTTTTATTTTCATGTGTATAAGCTAATCATATCACATCATCTAAGCTTCAAAACATTAAGTGGAATGAACATGTCCACATCATTAATATACAAGAGTATTACAAAAAGTTACTTTAAAAATAATAATTAATTATTAGAATTTGTAATTAAGTGGATCTTCTAAATTGCAATAAAAATAAATAAAGATAAATACTTCATTTTTATTACAAATCTGAAACTAGTTTTGACAATTAAAAACATTATTATTAAATATAATGATTTGTGAAGTGTTCTAGTCCCCACTATTACCATTATTTTCATAACAAAATTACTAGTAAAAAATCTATTCATTTAGCATGTTACTAAAACCACAACTAAAGTCAACAGATCCAAAAGAGTACAATAAATTGAAAATTATGAGAAATGACTGTTTGTTCATTGTTCTCCACCAAATTTTCTATATCATTGCAATAATTCATGTAGGTGTTGGAAATTCAAGAGATTTTTGTTTAGGAAATTTTATTAAAATAATTTTTTTTTGGTGATTTCTTTACATTTCTACCATTACCTAAGCTCTAAAATTGTATTTGCATGCAATGTGATATTTTTCATTACATTCAAAATACAAGTATACTTCCACAACTTCATTTCCTATATGTAAGTCTTGTATGTTTGTGCACTACAAGTATTTTAACAGGGAATAAATAAAATGAAAGGGGTCAGATCATATTTGTAGGATGTCTTACACTACAAGGACTTTCATTGTTGTCATTTCAATTGTAAAACCATATCACTTACAATTATCAGGAGTGTGTTGTCACATTCAAAGTAGTTTCATAGCCATGTTGATGAGTATATTTTCATTTTTTATTTTAAAAATGATGTAAAATTAGTTTAATTCTCAATGCATGAAACATATTTTAGGAGGTTGTGTCTGTTTTAGTTAATCTATATTAAAGATATAAATTTGTCCATTTCATTTGTACGAATTTATGTCAATTTTGGGCAAAAATTTTATTTCCACTTGGCCAAAATAAGAAGCATCTAGTAATTTTTTATTTTTAAATAAATCTTGTTTGTGGTTCATTTCCATAATATAATGGATTAGGATACTCATTTTTTATAGAAAATGAATGTGGTTTGTAGGGTTTTGGATATTTTTATATATACTATGTTTGTTTGAAATTTATCAGTGAAAACAATGTGATCATATAGTCAATGGCCCATATTTTGGCATAGATCACTAATGATCAATCAGTATCAATAGTTAATACTAGCCCAAATCTAATACAACCAACCTTGCACAAACAAAAACACAGTTCATGAACCAACTAAATCACATGCCTTCTTCAGTTTATTTTCCACTACCAAAATATGATCTCGTTTAAACAGTTATTGAGAAAATCTAATTACTCATCCTTTTTTCTACTTGTTATATTTATCATATACCACTTGTCAAATCATTATAATTAGTTCAATATTTTACAGTCATATGTATGCTTAAATATCATATCTATAAATTTTAATTATTCTAATAATTTCTATCTTATTAAAGTTTATAAAACCATGTATTAGGGTAAAACATATTATTGAACCAGTACATTGATCAAATAGTTTCAAACCCTAAGTTTCCTTTCAACTTTCAACTTTACAAGTTTTCAAAAAAATTATCTTAGAATTTTAGTTTTGATTTTATTATACAAACAACAATAAATATTTTCACCTTTAACCCTAACTTTATACATACTTAAATGATTCCATACTATGCCATCTAAGAAAATTAGTTCTATTTTCTCTCTAGAACACATTACTAAATTAAATTAAAGGAAATGGAACATGCATTCAAGAGCATACTTTGTAAATTATTGTTATTTTTAAGTTTATTACTTCACTTTAAAGAATAGGGTGGACTTATGATTTATATTAGAACATGAAAACTCTAAATGACCCTTTAAACGATTTACAAGTGCTAAAATAAATATTAAATCATCTTTTCTCATATTTAAATTTACAAATTATCCATAATAATAATAATAATAATAATAATAATAATAATAATAATAATAATAATATACAAAACTCACCTTTTTGCTAATATCCCCTCATTTGTTTGTCTCTCTTCAGCAAAGCCTCATTATTATTGTCCCTTAATTTGTTTGTCTCCTTTAGCACTGCAAGTATTGGATATCATACATCATCTCAAAAAGCTGCAATTAGTACCCAAAATAATCAGATTCGTCTCAAACTCAGAGTACAAAAACCCATCTAATCTGGTCAAAAACATAAAAAATATATATATCTAATGTATTTTTTTTCATTTCAAAAATAACGTTCTTCAAAATTCTTTCATACCTAAATCCCAAATGCGTAATCTAAATTCTATTTGTATTTGCATCACCAAAAACACATACATAGATAACACACTGTGCTATTTTAAAAACTTAATCGCTATACTATTATAAGAACAAAAATCACAAATTCAACAAGAACGACTAACTTGTATTGATTGGGAATGCTTTTAATCATGACAGTTGTTTTGGTATCCTCACAATTCAATGCTGCTTCGACCTCGTCAAAATCAAATTAGGAAGGCACTGTTTTCCACTGTAATTCCATAGAATGATTCTCTACGATTCTTAACACCGACGGCTCTATTGCCAAAGACATTTCCACAAACTCAACCTTTTTTCGTTACGCTTAAGAAAACCCCTGCCCAATGAAAATATTTTAAAAACCTCAATCAATGAGCACGTATGGACCAACGAAGATCGCTTTTTAAAAAGATTAAAAAAAACCAATGAAACATCCCGAATTCCTCACAGCGCTTTAAACTTGGCATCTTCATTATGCATACAATCATCAAGATCAATAAGATATGTTAATGGTATGCCATAAGTGTGTACTGATTTTGACAGTTTGATGCAATTTAGGGTTAGCGAAATATTTATGTAATTAAACAAGAAATATCCAAACGGAACTTTACGTCCCTACCCAAGTACCTACAAATTACTGCATTCACTCACAATTGATTGCATTTGGAAGCCATTGTATGTTGAAGTGTTCAATCCTGAACTCTATTCATAAAGTTCCAACACAACCATGGACCACTTCTTCCATGATGATCATCCTATTCAACCTTCACCCAATGAAAGCGACAGCGGTGAAGATGATTCTGACCCTGAGTACAACTTTGCCAAAGACGACCATGATCACGATGACGACAACTGCGATTTACACTCTTCCCCCAAAAAAAACAAAAGAGAACTCCAAACCCAAACAAAAAAGGAAAAGCTAAAGTAGCAAAATATGCAGTCTGAAGCAGAAGCAGCAGCTGAACGAAAAGTTGAACCAGAAGTGGAAAATGACAATGAAAATGAGGAGATGGGTAAGCCATTTCATACACAGACACGTCGGCACAACCATTGGACCCATTAGTGGCGCAAAAGAAATACCCGCACAGTGCCGCTCCTATTTCTCCGACGTGCGCCGCAAATACAATCACAGATGCGTAAACCCTACGAGGTTAAGTCGGTTTCGGATTTTGCGACCGTGAACATCAACATCAAAGGCTTTAAAACTGATGTTGAAGGCGCCGTGGCTCATCGTTTTAAAATGCCTCCCGATTCCCGTCCAATGCCGACTCGATAAAATGAACCAGAAAAAAGGATTCGCCAAGTTTCCCGATCGCACGCTTCACCATAAAATTTTGTAGAAAATGCGCCGATGACTTCTTACAGATCGCTTTTGACATGAAAAACGGCGTGCAGGAAATGCCTGAGGATCCCCCTTTAGCGGATGCTGTAACAAGGTATATTAATGAAGCCTTGCACGCTTCTGAGACGTACCCTCCTGATAAAATACCTGCCCAAAAACAGAGCATTCCGTCTGTTCATGTGAAGCGTAAGTTTGACAATCTGAAGGGTATTGTGGGTGTCCAGAAAATTGATCGCGGGTGGTTTATTGAGCTGGAATGCTGCTGTAATCAGTGCCCTCAACCCAGGAAATTGAGATGGGAGGTGAAGCCCGACGGCAACGTCTGTGTATGCCATGGCATTCGATACTCCATTCAACCTGTTACTAACCCTAACAGCTTCTAAGGTAGACTGTTTTTTTCATGGTTTATGAGTTTTTGCCATTGGGTTTATTATCTATTCACCATCTGCCCTGGCTAACACTTGGAAAACTCTTTCACCGATTTGGTCAATAATTGCAGAAATTATAAGTCTACATATTTTTAATGCAAATATGATATTCGTAGCTACTAGTTACCGCACCTCACTGTGTTACTGAAAATATCAAAATCTATTAGCACAAGTTATTGCAGGAAAATCAAAAAAATAATTAATGTCCATAGATTTTTATATTTTCTAGTACCAAATCCAGAGCTCTACCAATTTGGGGCCGCTCCCGTTGCTTCTCCTTCCACTTTTTCATGGTTTATAAGTCTATATTTTTAGAAAGAAATATCACATTATTAAAAATTAGTCAATCGATAGAAAGAAAAGATGGGATGGGATGGGGCGATAGGTTACAGGTATCATCATTAAATACTCCATTCAATCTGTTACTAACCCTAACAGCTTCTAATCATTAAAAAACAAACGCAAATCTCATCATTAAATATAAAATTAAACAGAAAGTTGTAATGTATCATCATTAAAATTTCATCAATAAATAAAAAATTAGACACGAGGTTGCAAGTATCATCATTAAATATTTCATTCAACCTGTTACTAACCCTAACAACTTCTAATTATTAAACACAAATACAAATCTCATCATTAAATATAAAATTAGACAGGAAGTTACAGGTACCATCATTAAATACTCCATTCAACCTGTTACTAACCCTAATAACTTCTAATCATTAAACACACGCAAATCTCATCATTCAATATAAAAATTACAGAGGGATTGGATACTTGCCGTGCCAATCGCTGCATGGTAAAGAGAAAAATAAGCAGACAAGAAAATAGCACACGTTAAGCAAATACAAACTAATACACTTAGAGTGAAAAGCATGGAGAGAGCGGTCGGAGGTTAAAATCACTTAGTGAAAAGCAGGATTTGGCACGCCATGAGGGGATTTGAACTGGAAAAATCTAAAGCACGTAAAAGACTGTGGAAGAGATGAGCTTGAAGGTGCCGTAGGCTGTCTGTCCTGGTGCGCCGCTCCTGTGTAGCGCCGAATCTGCTGCGTAATCCTAGCTAGTAATTACCCACTGCTTTTATATCCGTTGCTACGGATAAAATCATAGCGATGTCCTTTTCAGCTCTTTTTTTTTTTCAGCTTTACAAAATATAACGGTAAATTTTGCTTTTTTACATAACTTTAAAAAATAGAAATTGACTTTGAAAAAGAGTCGTTCGAAATATATCTTTAATTTAATTTAAGAGAGTCCATAAATTTTTTAAAATTTGGAATATATTTAATTATAAAAGAATGCATGTGACTTTTTCTCTTTTAATGATTTTTTTAACATATTTTCATGTGTTTTAATAATAAATATTTTAATATTTTTTAATAATGAATGTTTAATATATTTATTATTTTAATAGTTTTTATAAATAAAAACTATTTATCTATCTATTGATAAAATGGATACATATAAGGACATTATTCGCACCAATTATGATTAAACAATTAGAAAGCAAAAGGGTGTAGAAGGGAAGAGAGAGGAGAGATAAGGAGATAATCAAAAGAGAAGACATGCTAGTATATTGAGGAAATTAACAATAAAATTGCTTGCATATTTTATACTTTGTACTTATAATTGTCAAATATATTAACATAAAAAACAATACAATTTAATAATTAATAATTGTGTTGTAATCATTTTTAGGTGTATACATCATTAAAAACTATTAGAAAATAGCTCTCAAGAATACATGTATTTCCCACTGCTTGGTTAAGTTTTTCTTAATATAACTTTTGGCATTGCAACAAAAAACTTAAATCTCAAAATATTATGATGGTGATAAATTTAAAAAAAAAAACATGAAAATGTTTGTCTGTAAACAACAAGGGCCATGGTGCAATTGTATTACCTACGTTTAAGTGTGTAAATGCTAATATGTTTTGAAAGTAGTTGAGACCATATTCAATCTGAATTGTTATTAGGTATATATGACAGTGTTTTGCACATATTTCCAACTAATTCTAGTGGTTCAAAGGCCAACTATTGAGCAAGGTTTGATTAAATAACCATGATTAAAACACAATGCTAATAAAATTTTGAAAAGTCAAATGGAGTTGAACTTACAAACTAGACATGTGATTGGTTCAAATTCAAACATGAGTGGGTATGCAATTGTGGATTTACAAAAGCACAACAAACTAAAATTTTGAGTGTCAGTCGATTGAAAACTGAGATTGAAGTTGATTTATCATCGTTGATCAACTATTGATTGGATAGTTACATTGTATGCTCAAAGTTTATTTTTTAAATGTATAAGATAAAACATATAATTAGGAAAAAGTACTATACAAATTGTATAATTTATTTTTGATAGATAATTGAGGGTTTAAGAGTCCCTCAACCAAAATAATGCATGACCAAAAACCAACTATTTGCCTTGGATGAAAATCCATAAGGGAACGAAGAAGTTAGAACCTATCTAAAACCAGCCTTAAACCCACCAGATGAAGAACATCCAACCCAATGTGTACCCAAGACAGCCTATCAAGGCCTCTCTTTCCCTCTTTTGATGTGAGAGCGGAGAATCATAGGAGGTGAGTTTGAATCCAACCTTTATTTTTTCTTCTTATTATGGACTATAGTCCATTCATCCATAACACCCGATCTACCAGAATTCATATTAGGAGTAGGAATACCATCTAGAAGAATGCCACCATCATCAACGTTATTTGCTATTTTTAGAAAAATATAAAATTCATCACTCTTAATCGCATTGATCTGCTCAATAACAATTGAAGATTCACTTACCTTGTTTCAAAGATCCACTTTTTAATAGCCAACACCACCCGAACTTATGAGAAGAGGATACGTGAATGCAGGAATAACTAAGAGGTGTTCAACCACTGTGTCCTTCCACCAAGAAGAGTCCACTTTATGCTTACTGAAAAAGTAATAAGAGGCTAGATGACCAAGTGCAAAGGACCTGTAACATCTAAAGGGCACACCCTCATAGTCCAAGGTTTGAGTCCATCATCGATCCTTAACTCTTAATTTGATAAAATTAGGGAGATCTTGAGATAAATCCAAACTAACCAAAATCTATGCATAGGTGGTATGGGAGAAGTTACATGAGTTGTAAGGCCAAAATACAAACTGAACAATCTACTGCTAAAAGTATTAATACACGAGAGAGAGGTCAGAGATTAAAATCACTTACAGTAAAAAGAAAGATTTGGCATGCCATGAGGGGAGTTTGAATTGGAAAATATAAAGCACATCCAAGACTATGGCAGAGACGAGCTTAAAGGTGCCGTAAGCTATCTATCCTAGTGTGTTGCTCCTATGCAGTGTCGAATCTATTGTGTAATCCTAACTAGAAAGTGATTTTATATCCATTGTGTCACTCTTGTATACATCTGAATTTGTTGCATAATCCATTGCATTTATATCCATAATAATGATATAAATTTGTGTTAATAAGTGATGCCCTTTTCAACATTTTTTTAATCTTTAAAAAATATATATAACAGTAATTTTTTTTATAACTTTTAAAAATAAAAAAATACTTTAAAAAAAGAGTCGTTCGAAATGTTTTATATTAACATGAAATACATTTATCCTTCACGGTTAGTTAAGCCTTTTTTCATAGTCCATTTTAATAGTTTTTCATAAGTACATTAAAAGCATTTTATTTGTTTCAATTTTGAAAATCTTACTTGTTTCTCTTATCTTCAATAATAACATCTAATTTTTAAAAGTCTACGATAAATTTTAAAAAATTAGGGATATATTTAATCATAGAAGTATGTGTATGTGATTTTCTCCATTCTAATGACTTCTCTAATATATTCTTATGTGTTTCAACAATAAATATTTTAATAGTTTTTTTCTATAATAAATGTCCAATACATTTATTATTTTGAATTTTTTGTATGAATAAAAACCAATACTTGTGTATTTATAGATAAATTGGATACATGTAAGGACTTTATTGACACCCAGACTATGATTAAACAATTAGAAAGCAAAAAGGCATCAAAGAAAAGAGAGAAGAGAGAGGAGGAGGTAGCTAGAAGGGAAGACATGCCAGTACATTGAGGAAATCAACAATAAAATTGCTTGCATATTTCATACTTTGTACCAATAATCATCAAGTAAACTAACACAAAAAAAAACAATACAATTTCATGATTAGTAATTTCATTGTGATCATTTTTAGGTGTCTACATCATAAAAATATATTAGAAAATAGCTCTCAATAATACATGTATTTCCCACTACTTGGTTAAGCTTTTCTTAATATAATTCTTTACATTGCAATGAGAAACTTAAATCTCAAAATATTATGGTCCAAATAAATTAAGAAAAAATAATATGAATAAGTTTGTCTATAAACAACAAGGGTCATGGTGTAGTCTTATTACCTATGTTAAGAGTGTAAATATTAATATATTTTGAAATTAGTTGAGAGCATATTCAAGTGGAATTGTTATTAGGTATATATGACAATATTTTGCACATATTTTCAACTAGTTACAATGGTTCAAAGGTTAAGTATCAAGCAAGATTTGATTAGACAAACATGATGATAACATGAAGCTAATAAATTTTTGAAAAGTCAAATGGAGTTGAACTTGCAAACTAGACATGTGATTGGTTCAAATTCAAACATGAGTGGGTATGAAATTGTGGATTTACAAAAGCATAACAAACTAAAATTTTGTGTGTCGATCAATTGAAAACTAGGATTGAAGTTGATTTATCACCTTTAATCAACTATTGACTGGATAGTTACGCAATATGCTCGAGGTTTTTTTTTTTCAAATTTGTAAGACAAAACATATAATTAGGAAAATGCACTATACAAATTATATAATTAGTAAATAAGCATAATAATATTTAAAAAGTTTAAGCTTGAAATTTGATTGATTTTTTTTTTAAATAAAAGAATTTGCATAACATATTTAATTTTATCTCCAAAAAGGATGGTTGGAGATCGGAATTGAAATTTGAGATCACTAAAAAAATGAAAAAAAAGTGTTTACATATGTTGTTAAGCTTAAACATTCTTTTATGTGTATGTCACAATATTCACAAGTAAAACACCAGATAGTGACATTTGTATGAAATTTATGTCAATGAATATAGAGTTTTCAAGAAGTCAATAAATCTTGATGCTTGTGTGGTTGATGGAGGGTGGAGTAGATATTTGGGATAGTTCTCATAGATCTAGATAGTCATGTAGGCCAAGGAGGATGATGATCTCAAATGAGATATACTTTAAAGGGTGTTTGGGTATGATGGCTTTCTACTTGTCTCTAAAGCATTGAATGTTACACTATGTGACAATGAACATGATCATTTTCTCTATGAGATGTGAATGAAAATTGATAAATAATCCACTTGAGATTTTTGTTAATGTCTAATTAATGTAATAATATTTGACTATGCATTGCTTCACACCTCTATCAACTTGCAGTGGCCTAGATGTCAAGTTCTCACAAATAAATAAATGAATATCGATATAGTCCCATAAGGCGGAGGGATTAATTGATAAATCATTAATGAGGATGATAATATTATCCTCATGTGTGACATGTTCATAGCATGGTTGATCAACAATCAAAAACATCTAGGTGATTTCAGTAGTTGTCAAATGATCAAGCTCCCACCATAGCTAAAAATGAAATTAAACCGGAACTATAAGGAGTGTTTTGGGCGTAAAAATTATAGTTATTTAATAATCTAAATCAAATAAATAAATGACTAGAAAAGAGTTTAAAAGAGTTAACAAAAACCTTGTGGGTTTTTTTAATTTCCTAATGTATCAGGGAATCAGACCCACTATCCTCTTACCTCTTCATTATCATGGTTGAATCCTCATGTTGATCCCTAAACGTAACAATCATTGAAGAGAAAATTAAAGACCTAAAATCATCCCTAAAATCCTCAACCTCCCACTCATAATTTTTAGATGAAATGATACTATTTGATTATGTGGAGATTGGAGAGGCAAAAGGATTTAAAAAATCCCTATAAACTATGAAGCAAAAGGTCAAAAAGTTAGTCTTGAGAAATCTAGAGTTTTTTTCATCAATATTTGCCATAAAAGACACAAATAATTATTGATGTCATATGATTTCAAATTGACCACTTATGTAAATACCTTTGGGTCCTGCTCTTCACAAGGACACTAAAATATATAATTTAAACATAAATGACAGAATATATGCAAAGCATACTTACTTCATTGAAATAAGAATTGTTTAGCTTGGAAATAAGGAATAAAGTTCATCCTCTAATCCCTAAAAGGAGTGATGATTCAACTAAATAAAATAATCATAACATTCTTATGGAAAGGGGCCTTGTCTAAAAGTAAATTCCATGTCATGGAATGAACCATGGCATTGAGTATGTAAAAAAAAATGTGCGTGGAATAAGAATAAAGTATTTATGAATGCACAACAAATGATTGGAGCTAAAATTTATTGGAGAATGTATGAAGAATAGGAACATCCATGGATCATTATGCTTAGAATAACTATCTAATCTTCGGTGGTGAAAATATGTTTCATAATAAGTCAACTTATGTAGGGCTCTCACACATGAAGTGCTTCAGCTTGAAGGTAGACTTGTGATAATTTGATTTGGGAAATTGAACATAGTAGTAACACTAAATTTTGGGTTTATTCTTAGTAATTACATCATGCTCTAAATTATTGTTAGGATCTTATTTAAGCATAATATTATTTGATAGGACAGTGAGGAATTTTGGTGTGTGATTATTAGACTTAAACATAGTTTTAATGTAGGGCTTAAATGTGATGAAAATTTATAGAAGATACTCATACAAGAGGATATAAATGCCTTAATGAAATTATTTTCTAAATAATATTACCCTTAAAAAACTAAAATGACATGCTTAAATAGATTAGTGAGAGGTTGAAAATATATAAGGTAAGGGAAAGGTATGATTTAGCTTTTACGATCCTTCCCAATGACCATAATTGGATCAATAAATTATTTTGAAATTATTTAGCATTCCCAAAGCTAAATTTATACTTAGATGGATTGTTTGATCATAAAATACTAACAGAGGATAAGTTGTATATAATGGGAATGTATGGACTAATCTGCTTACACCTTTGCAAGATGGACAAAAAATCTATATATCATCTATTATTACACTAGTAATTTCCCATGATTATATGGAATTTTCTACTTACCAAGTTAAGTTTAAAATAAATGAAGGTGACTTTTTTGGCCTAGCCTAATGGTCCAATAAATCTATGAACTTAATAGCAAGTTTCTTTAGTTAGATTAATTTGGAATATTTGGATAGATATAACTAATAGAGTACTTCAAGAGAAGGAATCCCCATGGAAAAGATGTTGGTTAAAAACTAAGGAAAAATAGTCCCCTTATGTTGGTTAGATTAATTTGGAATATGTTGGCTGAAAACTAAAGAAAATTCTCCTTATGTCTCACGATTAATCCCCAATGTTTGTTTACCTTTGAAAACATAACTCTATAGAAGCGGCTTGAAATCACCTTAATCCTCATTAATGGGACACACACTTGCTTATAGAAAATGAAATTGAAAAAATAGATATCTGTGTCCCTCTTTTTTTTAAGCTCAGTATTGATGAAGCCTCTAGGGGTGATTCACAAATTGTTGGAGTTAGTTTCCTTCTTCAAGAGCACCTAAGATATTGTTATGGGGTGGATCCTTTTTGAATAAAAGGATAAACAATATAGAGGCAAAGCCCATTACCTTGATGAAAGGCTTAGAATTGGATATGAAAAATGGTTGGAAAGATATAGTGATGGAGGGAAGATTTATAATTAGGATCAATTCAATGAAAATGGAGTGGATCCTTAACAAGAAGCTTGAATGCATCACATGCGAAACTTTAAAGGTGGCTTGATTATTCAAATATATAACTTTATATCATTAGTTCAAAGAATTTAATTTTCTTGTATATCTACTAGGAATGTTGGAATTGATCAGAATCCATTATCCTCTATGTGAAGTGATTTTTTAGATGATTGGCATGGGATTTCTTCATTGCTAAACTTAGATGGATTAAATATCTAAGACTTATTAAGAATCAATTATATTGTTAATCATATTTGGCATTTGAATCTTCATTTTGCAATTATCAATGGCATTTGACTCTTCATTTTACAATTATCAGTGATTGATTTAAACAACCCCTTTTTTTTTATTTGAACCAATTTTAATAATATTTTAAGTCATTAAAGTAGCAACGAAGATAGAGTATCATCTCTTATCATAGATCTCATAACATGATTGTACTTTGCTGAAAGTGAAAAGTGATTAAAGTGGAATCATGATTTATTCCTCTATATTTTTAATATGATCTCAAATTTATTTATTTGAGTTGCAACATACCTACTTGTCCCACACATTTCTCTGTATCATCTCAATCTCCAATTGTATGCCCTAGATACTTGCATCTACTTATAAGTAGGGTTTTCTATTTGCCTCACGTTCGTTCTTTTCCTTGCCTTCACTCATCCCTACTTTTTGCATGTGCATCTTATAAATAATGATGGGTGATAAAATTGTGAAACATGGATTCCAATAAAGGAAAAGGATCTAGCAGAGATGAGATGTTTATAGTGTCGAATATGTTGCATAATCCTAACTAGAGAGTGATTTTATATCCATTGCTATAGACAAAATCATAAAAATATATATTGGCTTTAATAAGCGATGTCCTTTTTAGTTTTTTTTAACTTTACAAAATATAAATGATGGTAATTTTTTTTTATAAACTCTTAAAAATAAAAACAATCCATTTGAAAGGTTTTATATCAAAATGCAATGCATTTATCCATCACATTTAGTTCAACATTTTTTTTTACAAATGGTCCATTATTATAGGTTTTCATGAGTACAATAAAAACATTCTAATTATTTAAATTTTGAAAATCTTACTTCTTATCTTATCTTCGCCTAATAATACCAAATACTTTTAGTCGATACCACATATCCCTTGAGATTATTATATGCAAATTTCAAAAGAATCCAGGATTATCATATGCAAAGTTTAAAAGAATCCATGATAAATTAAAAAATATAGGATATAATCAACCATAGAAATATGTGTATGTACCTTTTCTCTTTATAATGATTTTTCTAGCATATCTTTATGTATTTCAATAATAAACATTTTTTTAAATTTTTATATAATGAATGTTTAATACTGATGTAGGAGCATCTACAGGTGCATAATATATTTCATTTTATCTCAAGTATATTGAATGAGTTTTCCTACAACAGTTGTAATTCAAATCGTAATTTGTTAAAAAATGATATTTTGGGCAAAATAAGCCGTGACACCTTATCACTATATGGAATAAGGCGAATCAAAACATAATTAGTGTGTATTAGTTGGATTCTTCAGATTGAAGGATATTGTTGAGTCACTTTAGGACGCTGTTGAAGCTGTTGAAAAATTCCAGGAAGACTTTCTAAGCATAGTATAGCTGGTGCCTAACCTAGGAGAGTTCATTAAAAAGGATAGAGGGATGAAGAAAAAAAGGAGGATCTCCAGGAGGGAGAAAAGGAGTCATGAAGGCCATTCGGCCTGTATGGTCTTGTTTTGACCATGGTAAGAAAACTGAGCCTTGAGAGAGTCGAGATCAATTCAGTTGGGATGATGTGAAAGATGATAAGCACAGGAAAAATTACCTTAGTCATAGCCTCAAGACTCCCATTGGGTGATGGAAGAAAGGAAAGGATCTTTTCTCGTACACAAGGGATAAAAAGGCAGGAGTTTCAAGTGGCGAGGCAGAGAAAGATGAAATTAACAGGATCAAAGAAGAGGAAGAGCATTTTATGCAAGAGATTTTAGGATTGGCACCAAAGTAGTCCTCAGGGTAATCATTTAGATAAAAGGAAGGCCTGCTTGTAAAACCCAGTCTGTGAAAGCCAAGGTGGAGTCATATTTCCAGTAGAGTCCAAAAGATGGACGTGAATTACGCAGGCACAAGCACAACAGAGTGATTATGGAGTGGCACTGAAGGAGACAGCGAGTGCTATTGTGAGATTTGGAGAAGTGTATGAGTGGATTGAGGGGATGAAGTAGCAACAGATGATGGATCTGGAGAAGCAGCGGATAGATTTTATAAAGGACATGGAATTGTAGAGGATGCAGTTAAAGGCCGTAATGGCTTCAAGTTTGATGGACATAGACTTCGGGTTGAGTTGGTTCAAGGAGGACGTGTTTCATCTGTAGATGTGTATACATGCCTGTGTGTAAGGATGTATGCTGGTATGATAATTTGTCTACTTGGGATTTTTGAACGCTGAGTGAGTATCATTTATAGGACTGAGACATTCTTTTATAGACCCAAGCATATTTTATACACAGAGGCCTGTGTGGCGTATGAGTATGAACATTGTATATGTAGACCTATAGATTAGACTAAATTTGTATACGGGTCATGTCCTTTTATTTTGATCCTTTGCAGAGAATGGTTCATTTAATGATGTTTTAGATTGCCTATTTTGTAAGGCTTTGGCCTATGGCAAATGAATGAAGCAGCCCACGCCCATACAGGAGGATGTAATCACAGTCCTAATTAGTGGAAGGTAAATGTTTTAAGCCTTAGTGAAGGTAGTTGTATTGACAAGCGAAATTGAGTCGATGAAAAATGGAAATCATGTCTATTGCCTATGAGATGAGGATGGATCTTTTGAATGGCATTTCAGTCTACTATCTTAATTCTACAGTTTAGCCCTATTTGTAGGTTGATGAAGTAGCCCATCATTTTGGTATCAGAGCTTGAATCTCTTGGGATTTGGATCAAGTTGCTACAGGATTTGGCAAAGAGATCAACAGGACAAAGCACTAGAAGACCTTGCTGAAGAAAAGGTATGAGTAAGATTTAATATTCGGTTTGAAGTCTATGTTTTGAAGATTTTTTTTTTGAGAAGAAGTGAAGAGGAAGGCTTAAAGCTATTGAGGCTTAAGAGGAGAAGAAGCCAAGGAAAGTTTAGTGAAGAGCCAAGAGAAGCTCTAGAAGAAGAGCATAGTGAATGCTCAAGAGGAAGATCCAAAGCAAGGTAAGCTTGGATTTGTGATTTGTGAAGTGTTGTATAAAGAGTTGTTGCAGGATTGAGAAAAGGATTAAAAGACTAGGATGCAAAAGGCCTAGGTGAGATCCAGGAGATTGTCAAAAGACCAGTCAAGGAGAAAGGCTTGGGTGAGACAAGTGGACCTAAAGGGATCAAGAGACCAAGGTGGAAAAGACTTGGGTGAAGATCTCAGAAATGGAGATATTACTGAGAAAAGAGCAGAGCAACAAGGTACATGAGGGAACCAAGAAGAAAACGAGCACCCCAAAGTAGAAAGGTATGATTAATGCTGACTTTGATAAAGAGATTGCTAGTTTGTGGAAAGATTTAGCTAAGATTAAAAGCATGTTTGAATCTGGGATGCAATCAAATGAGAAAGTGTTGGTATGGCCAATGAGAAAGAGATTGAAGTGGCCAATAGATCTCCTAATGAAGAGGAGAAGAAGGCAAAATGAGATTGCCAAGAAGAGAGAAGCCCATAGAGGCTTAAAGAAGATAAGAAGGTTGCCAAGTGAGCAACAAGAGAAAGAGGTGGAGAAGAAGGTTCTCATTGATGAGAACAAGAGAAGAGAAGAAAGAATAGATGAAGTGCCAGGAAGAGCACTTGAAAAGATGAGAGTGTTGGTGAAGAGAGCACTCATAGGGACCTTGTGGTCTCTTGTTTTTATTTCTAATATTGTCTTTGCATGGGTAATTGCAGGTATGAGCAGCCTTATGAAGGTCAAGAGAAGGGCCTTGGAAAGTGAAGAGGTTGGTGCAAGAAAAGACACCAAGTACACAAGTGAATGTGTAAGAGAAAAGAAAAAGTTTGCTGTTGTTAATAAGGAAGAAGAGATGCACTGGTTAATGCATAAGGAAGGTGTTGAGGACCCCATACAAGCAAGAGAAGAGATGGAAGATGAAGATGACTTCCATGATGCCATTGTATGCCAAGAAGAGGAAAGAGAACAGTTAAGTATAAAGGAATAAGAAAGTACAAATAATCAAGAAGCTATACAAGTCAAAGAACTAATGGAGCAGCCCATTAAGGAGGTAAAAGTGAATTCAAAAATTTATTTTTATCATTTTCATAAGCATGAAACTGTTGATAGACATGTTAGAGAAGCAAAGAGAAAGGTGAAGTTTTCATTAACCATGGATATGTGATGCCTAAATGGTGGAAGAAGCAAATACAAAGCACAAAGGAAGAGAAAGATTGCTCCATGGATCAAGCTATCAAAGAGGTAAATGAAGTGTTAAGACCTGATTTTGATTGTTATTGTGAGCATGAAGATGTTAATACACCAGTTAGAAGAGGCAAGAGGAATATGAAGTCCTCACACAAAGCAGTCAATCATGGATACATAATGCCTAAGTGGATGGTGAAGCATACAAGCAAGCAACAAGTACGCAAGCAGGCAAGTTTACCTTATAAGATTGATTTTTCCCATATTCCTAATATGAATGTAGATGTGCAAGAAAATAAAAGGATAAACAAAGTTGGTTTTTCATTAGTGTCACAAGAGCATGGTTATAGGATGCCTAAATGGATTGTGAAGTCAATTGATAAGAAGAAGAAACAAGTATGGGTGCCTAAGAAGGCAAAGAGAGAAGATGTGAGTGTTGAGGCAACAACACCAAGAAATCAAGGGAAGAGGATTGAAGGTGATTCAATCAGCCAAGAGAAGGAAGGTGAGATGGTAAGTATGGAAGAGGCATTCCATGAAGACAGGACACTTGAGAGGTATACCAAAGAGGTAAAAGGTAAACAAATTGTTTATGATGATGCTTTTGAATCCTTCAATGATATTTTCATGAGAAATGACAAATGGAAAGTGGTTATGTGGACTAATATGCAGCAAAGAGAGAATTCCAAATGGATGGATGAGGAAAGAGGTGGGTATACAACAAAGCAATGCCTTATTGAAAACAAAGAACAAACAAGATGGCTTCAAGCAAAGATTGAAAAGAGTAAGGAGACACAAGGTAAGGATACTACAATTGTATTTGATAAGTATATTGATGTTGATGAAGAAGTTGACTTGTATGAAGAAACCATAGAGTGGATGAATGTATTTATAGAGGATGAAAGACAATTTGGTCCTAAGTTTGATATAGGACATGAAGATTTGGATGAGCTTGTGTTGAGTGAAGAGTTGAAGAGGATAGAAGAGTTGTTGAATCCTCCAAAAGAGTTGTGTAGAGGCACATATCAACATGGTGGCACCATTGATCAGATAGAAAATGAATTGAGGAAAGAGCTAAGAAAGGATGAGATGAAGAGTAAGGTTAGTGAAGGACAAGTAATACTTGTGAGTGATGAACCCAAGTTTGATGAAGAGATAGATGAGAGCTCACTAAAGGAAGAAATGAGAATGTTGAAAAAGCTCTTTAGTTATTCAAGAAAGCTACATATAGGCACAAACCATGATGAGAATACCATTGGTGAGAGTGAAGCAAGAAAAGAGCAAACCCAAGAGGCAAAGGCAATTTTGATCAAGGAGCAAGAATGTGAAGGCAGCCAAGAGGCTTCATGGCCTAAATATTTTGATTCTAAGGTGGCTTTTGATGTTTTGAATGCAGGTATAGAAGATGAAAACTTTGGAGACACATATGAAGATGAAACATGGATATGGAAGATTGCAGCTAAAAAAGAGATGAGAAGAAGGAAATACAAGAAGAAAAAGAAAAACCAAAGAAAGAAGAAAGATTGGTTTGAAAAAACCAATGATTTTGAAAATGACTTTGCATCATGTGTAGGAATGAAAAAGAAGTCCAAGAAAAGAATCAAATGTGGTGCTATGGAACATGTGCATCAATATGAAGAAACAGTTGAGGCAGAGAACAATGGATGGCTTTTAATTGCGGCAAAAAGAGCAAATAAGCATACATGAGTAGGGGCTCATGACAAGTTTCAAGCATGGTAGTCTGATGCAGGAGCATCTATGGGTGCATAATATATTTCATTTTATCCCAAGTATATTGAATGAGTTTTCCTACAACATTTGTAATTCAAATTGTAATTTGTTAAAAAATGATATTTTGGGAAAAATAAGCCGTGACACCTTATCACTATATGGAATAAGGGGAATCAAAACATAATTAGTGTGTATTAGTTGGATTCTTTGGATTGAAGGATATTGTTGAGTCACTTTAGGAGGCTGTTGAAGCTGTTGAAAAATTCCAGGAAGACTTTCTAAGCATAGTATAGCTGGCGCCTACCCTGGGAGAGTTCATTAAAGAGGACAGAGGGATGAAGAAAAAAAGGAGGATCTCCAAGAGGGAGAAAAGGAGTCATGAAGGCCATTCGGCCTGTATGGTCTTGTTTTGACCATGGTAAGAAAACTAAGCCTTGAGAGAGTCAAGATTAATTCAGTTGGGATGATGTGAAATCTGATAAGCACAAGAAAAATTACCTTAGTCATAGCCTCAAGACTCCCATTGGGTGATGGAAGAAAGGAAAGGATCTTTTTTGGTACACAAGGGATAAAAAGGGAGGAGTTTCAAGTGGCGAGGTAGAGAAAGATGAAATTAATAGGATCAAAGAAGAGGAAGAGCATTCTATGCAAGAGATTTTAGGATTGGCACCAAAGTAGTCCTCAGGGTAATCATTTGGATAAAAGGAAGGCCTGCTTGTAAAACCCAGTCTATGAAAGCCAAGGTGGAGTTGTATTTCTAGCAGAGTCCAAAAGATGGACATGAATTGCATAGGCACAAGCGCAATAGAGTGATTATGGAGTGGCTGAAGGAGACGGTGAGTGCTATTGTGAGATTTGGAGAAGTGTAAGAGCGGATTGAGGGGATGAAGCAGCAATAGATGATGGATCTGGAGAAGCAGCGAATGGAGTTTATAAAGGACATGGAATTGCAGAGGATGCAGTTAGAGGCCGCGATGGCTTCAAGTTTGATGGACATAGACTTCGGGTTGAGTTGGTTCGAGGAGGACATGCTTCATCTATAGATGTGTATACATGCCTATGTGTAAGGACGTATGCTGGTATGATAATTTGTCTACTTGGGATTTTTGAATGCTGAGTGAGTATCGTTTATAGGACTGAGACATTCTTTTATAGACCTGAGCATATTTTATACACAGAGGCCCGTGTGGCGTATGACTGTGAACATTGTATATGTAGACCTGTAGATTAGACTGAATTTGTATATGGGTCATGTCATTTTATTTTGATCCTTTGTAGAGAACAGTTCATTTAATGATGTTTTAGATTGCCTATTTTGTAAGGCTTTGGCCTATGGCAAATGAATGAAGCAGCCCACGCCTATACAGGAGGATGTAATCACAGTCCTAATTAGTGAAAGGTAAATGTTTTAAGCCTTAGTGAAGGTAGTTGTATTGACAAGCGAAATTGAGTTGATGAAAAATGGAAATCATGTCTATTGCCTATGAGCTGAGGATGGATCTTTTGAATGGCATTTTAGTCTGCTATCTTAATTCTACATTTTAGCCCTATTTGCAGGCTGATGAAGCAACCCATCAAATACATTCTATTTTGATTTTTTTTACAAATAAAAATCAACACTTGTATATTTATAAAAAAATTGGATATAGATAAAAAAAATTATTGACATTTAAATTGAGAGTAAACAATTAGAAAGTAAAAATGTGGTTAAGAGAGGAGAAGGGAGGAGATAGCTAGAAGGAAATACATACCAATATGTTGAGGCAATCAATAATAAATTTGGTTTTATGTTTTGTACTATGTACCAATAATTGTCAAGTACACTAATAAAATAAAAAAGCAATGCAACTTAACAATTAATAATTGCTTTGTGATTATTTTTAGATGTATACGACATAAAAAAATTATTAAAAAATAACTCTCAAAATATACATATTGCTCATTGCTTGGTTAAACTTATCTTAATATAATTCTTGACATTGTAGTGAGAAGCTTAAATCTCAAAATATTATTATCTTGATAAATTAAGAAAAAAATAACATGAAAAACTATGTCTATAAATAATAAGGGTCTTGGTGCACTTGTATTACTTGTGTTAAGTGTGTAAATGTTAATATGCTTTGAAAGTAGTTGAGAGCAAATTCAAGCTGAATTGTTATTAGGTATATATGACAAAGGTTTTTGTACATATTTCAAGTTATTTAAAGTGTAATTGTTGACCAAGGTTTGATTAAGAAACCATGATTATAACATGAAGTTATTAAATTTTTGAAAATTCAAAGTGGAGTTGGTCTTACAAAATGGACATGTGATTGGTTCACATTAAAACATGAGTGGGTATGCAATTGTGGATTTACAAAAGTGCAACAAACTAAAATTTTGAGTGCAGGTCAATTGAAAACTAGGATCGAAGTAGATTTATCATATTTAATCAACTATTAGTTGGATAGTTACATTATATGCTCAAAATTTATTTTTTAAATACAAAAAAAAACATATAATTAGCAAAAAGTACTGTACAAAATGTATAATTAGAAAATAAGCATAATAAGATTTTAAAAGGTTAATCTTAAGTTTTTTGTGGATTCTTATTTCATAAAATAAAGTTGCATGATGTATTTAATTTTATCTGCAAAAAAGATGGTTTTGGAGATTGGAGTTAAAATTTAAGATTACTATAAAATTGAAAAAAGGTGTTTACACATGTTATTAGGCTTAAACATTCTTTTATGTGTGTGTCACAATATTCACAAGCACAACACTAGGCAATGACATTTGTACAAAATTTATGTCAAGGCATAGAGTTTTAAACAAGTCTATAAATCCTGATGCTTGTGTGGTCGATGGAGAGCGAAGTAGAGGTTTGGGATAGTTATCACAGTTCTAGATAGTCTTGCAGGGTGACGAAGATGATTTCAAATTGATACACTATAGAAGGTGTTTGGGTATGATGCCTTTCGACTTGTCTCTAAAGTGTTGAATGTTACATAATGTGACCATGAACATGAGCATTTTCTCTACAATATGTACACCAAACTTGATAAATATTCCACTTGAGATTTTTCTCAATGTCTTATGAATGTAACAATATTTGACTATTCATTGCTTTACATCCTTTTCTACTTTAGGTGACCCAGTTATAAATTTCACACAAAAAATAAATGAATAATGATACAGTACCACTAAGGGGGAGGGATTACTTGATCAATCATTAATGAGGATGATAATTTTATCTTCATGTATGGCATGATCATCTCACATTTGATCAATGGTCAAAAACATCTAGGTGGTTTTAGTAGCCATCAAACAATTACAATCCCACCATAGCTATAAATGAAATTAGACTCAACTATAGGGAATGTCTTGGGCATAAAAATCATATTTAATTAATTTTCTAAATCAAATCAATAAATGACTAGAAAATAGTCTAGAAGAGTTAACAAAAGCCTTGCGGGTTTTTTTTTAAACTCCTATGTATCAGGTAGGGGGATCCATTATCCCCTTGCCTCTTCTTATCATGGTTGAATCCTTAGATTGATCCCTAAAAGTAATAATGGTTGAAGGGGAAATTAAAGCCTTGAAATCATCCCTAAAATACTCAACCTCTCACTCATAGTTTTGAGATTAAACAATCCTGTTTGATTGTATGGATATTAAAGAAGTGTAAGGATTCAAAGCAATCCTATTAGCTATGAAGCACAAGGTCAAAAAGTTAGCCTTAAGAAATATAAAGTTTTTCCCATCGAGGTTTCCCATATAAGACACAAATAATTATTGGTGTCATATTATTTCTAATTGAACACCTCTTAGATAAATACCTTTGGATCCCCCTCTTCACAAGGACATGAAAATCTAAAATTTAGACATAAATGATATAAAATATGCAGAGCAAACTCACTTCATCGAAGAAAACATTTTTTAGCTTGTAAAGAATGATCAAATTCATCCTTTAGTCCCTAAAAGGAGTGATAATTTAGCTAAATTAATAATCATAATATTCTTATGGAAAATGGCCTTGACTAAAACAAACTTCCACTTCATGAAATGGAGTTGAGCTTGTACACATAAAAAAAATGTGAGTGGAACAATAATAAAATATTTGTGAATTCATAACAAATGCTTGGGGCTAAACTTTATTAGAGAATGTCTGAAGAATAAGACCAACCATGGTTTATTATGCTTAGAATAACTATCTACTCTTCAATGGTGAAAATATATTTCATAATAATAACTTATCTTATGCAAGGATCTCACATATGGAACTTCATCACTTCAACCTAAAGGTAGATTTGTGATAACTTCATTTTAGAAATTGGACATAGTAGTAATGCTAAATCTTGGGTTTATTCTTGGCAATGACATTATGTCCTAAATGATTGTTAGGATCCTATCAAATCATAATACTAATTGATAGGAGAATGGGGAACTTTGGTGTCAGATTATTATACTTAAACAAAGTCTCAATGTAAGACCCAAATGTGATGGAAATTCATACAATACTTCCCCATAAAAGAGGATCCAAATACCTTAATGAAATTATTTTCCAAAGAATATTACCCTTAAAAAACTCAAATGACACACTTAGATTTGTGAGAGGTCAAAAAGATATAAGTTAAGGGAAATGTATGATTTGGCTTCTACAATCCTTCCAATTGGCTCAATAAATTATTTGGAATGATTTTAGCACTCTGAAAGCTAAAAAATTTACTTGGATAAATTGTTCTCATAAAATACTAACATAGGGTAAGTTGTAGAGAATGGGCATGTATGGACTAATTTTCTTATCCATTTTCAAGATGGAGGAAAAATCTATAGATCATCTATTATTAGACTACTAATTTTCCATGATTATATAGAATTTCCTACTTAGTAAGTTGAGTTTAATTTAGATCCACTTGAAATAAGTGAAGGTGACATTTTTTGCCTCACCTAACGGTCCAACAAATTTAGGACCTCAATAAGAATTTTCTTCAGTTAGATTAATTCAAGTTAAGTTTAGTTTAGATCCACTTGAAATAAGTGGAGGTGACATTTTTTGCCTAACATAATGGTCCAACAAATTTAGGACCTCAATATAAATTTTCTTCATGTTAGATTAATTTGGAATTTTTGGATAGGTAAAAACAATAGAGTAATTCAAGGGAAGGAATACCCATGGGAAAGATGTTGGTTAAAAACTAAGGAAAAATATCTACAAAAGTATTTTTATGTCTCACGATTAGTCCATAATACTTCTCTACTTTTGAAAATGTAACTCTATAGAAGCAACTTGAAATCACATTCATCCTTATTAATGGGACACACACTCCCTTATAGAAAATGAAATTGGAAAAATAAATATCTATGCCCCTCTATTTTTTCAATCTCATCCTTGATGGAGCCTTTAGGGGTGATTCATAGATTGTTGGAGTTAGTTTCCTTATTTAAGACCACCTAAAATCTTCTTACGGGGTGGTTCCTTTTCTAATCACTGGATAACAAATAAAGAGGCAAACCCCATCAACTTGATGAATGTCTAAAATTAGCAATGGAAAATGGCTAGAAAGATATAGTGATGAAGGGAAGATTTATAATCACGATCAATAGAATGAAAAGGGAGTGGTCCATAACAAGAAGCTTGAATGTATCACATGTGAAATTCTAGAAGTGGGTTGATTATTCAAATCTATAACTTTTTATCACTACTTTGAAAATTTTAATTTTCTCTTATATTTACTAGGAAATATTGGGGTTGATGAAGTTTTTTTATCTTCTATGTGAAGTGATTTTTTAGATGATTGGCACGAGATTTCATCATTGCCTAAACCTATATAGATTTACTATCTAGGACTTTTTAATAATTTATTACATTTTTAATCATTTTTAGAATTCAACTCTTCATTTTGTAGTTATCAACTATTGCTTTGGATAACCTTATTTTTTGGTTATTTGAGCTAATTTTTAATAATAATTTTAGTCTTTAAAGGGGAAATGAAGGTAGAGTTACATCTCTTTTCATGAATCTCATGGCATGATTGTACTTCACTGAAAGTGGGAAGTGATTAAGGTGGAGCAATGATTTCTTCCCCTATTTTTTTACGTGCCATCAAATTCATTTATTCAAACTACAATATACCAACTTGTCCCACACACTTATATGTATCATTTTGATCTCCAATTACATGCCTTAACTACTTGTATCTACTGATAAGAAGGGTTTTCTCTTCACCTCACATTTGATCCTTTTTATTTCCTTGACTCCACTCTACTTTTGACATGTGTATATTGTAAACAATGAGGGGTGATAAAATTTTGGGACTTAGATTGCAAGCAAGGCAAATGTTAAATAAATTTTTTAAACAAGCCTTTTAGGAAAATAAAGTAGGCACTATTGCCATGATTTATAACATCTTAGGTGAGGATGTGTGGATAATATAGGGGAATTGAGACTCCATGTAACCATTTAATAAGACTTTCAATTAAAGCTACTTGATTTAGGAAAGATTGAAAAGCCTTTCACAATCAAATTTTAAGAGGGCAGAACTATTATCCAAGGAAATATTTAATGACATATAGTAGAGAAAGAAATGAGGAGTCATTAGCAAAAGAAGAAGTGGGAGTGTTATGAAAGGCTATATATAACTGGTGCATAATAAACTAGAGGCATTAGATGCCCACTACAAATAATTTACCTATTATGTGAAGAATCTAAAAGTTTTACATAGGGAGAGACTCTTGGCAAGTTAGATCTCTATTGATTTTCATTTGATGAAGCAAATAAAATTCATGTAATAATCTCTCAAAAATGACATATATTAAATGAACATATCTTGAGATAATCATTATGTATATTTATATCTTCGATGTATAATGACCATTGAATCTAAGTATAGATTATATACAAAATTAAGGCCTTAAATAGAAAGAGAAACTATTAGTTATTTTGATGTCATATTTTCACAATTTTTTTTAGAGAAATGTCTAAAAGGGGCTAACACATGAGTAGATGCACTTAGGCCCTATAAGACATAATTAATTTACCAAGCCTTGCATTGAAAAACACATGTGGAAATGTAGAGTTTAAAAGTTTGAATATAGAACAATCTTAGCCAACTCCTAGCATATGACATGGAACCAAAATTTGCACTTAAGCATGTTTGAACCATTGGTTTTTGGGGTCATATTGAGATTTGTTGCAGAGTTGAGGGGGCTTAGTCCTACCTAAATTTTTGTACTTATTTAATTAGAAATATAACAAAAAATAATACATATCACTCAATATTTATAATTAAATGTTAAAATATAAGAATATGTTTTATAGGGCATCATATTGGTTAGAATATCTTGTGCATAAACATAAACAAAAATATCTATGACATAGTTTATATATATATATATATATATATATATATATATATATATATATATATATATATATATATATATATATATATATATATATATATATATATATATATATATTAAAAATATATATTTTTATTTTCATGTATGTAGGTTATCCATTTCACACCATGTAAGCTTCAAAATAATAAGAAAAATAAACACTGCCACATTACTAACATAGAAGACTATCACAAAAAGTTACCCTAAAAAAAAGTTAGCGATTGGAATTTGTAATTGAGTGGATCCTCTAAGTTGTAATAAAGATAAATACTTCATTTCTATCATAAATCTAAAACTTGATTTGATAATTAAAAACATTATTATTAAATATAATGAATTGTGAGGTGTTCTAGTCCTCCACTATCGCCATTATTTTCATAACAAAATTAATAATGTAAAACTAGTTTAATTATCAATGCATGAAACATTTTTAGGAGGTTGTGTATGTGTTATTTAATCTGCATTAAAGATATAAATTTTCCCATTTCATTTGTATGGATTTATGTCAATTGTTGACAAAACAAATCATTTCCTCTTGGCCAAACTAAGAAGCGTATAGTTATTTTTTATTTTTAAATAAATCTTGTTTGTGGTTCATTGCCATAATACAATGGATTGGGATACTCAATTTTTATAGATAATGAATGTGGTTCATATGGTTTTGGGTATTTTTAATGCTACATGCCATATTTTATTGGCATTTGTTAGTGAAAACAATGTGATCATATAGTCACTGGATCATATTTTGGCACAGGTCACTAACAACCATCATATATTAGTATCAATAATTGATAATGGTCCAAATCCAATAGAACCAACCCTGGACAAATAAAAATGTAGTTCGTAAACTAGCTAAATCACATGTCTTCTTTGATTTATTTTCCATTCCCAAATTATGTTCTCATTCAGACAGTCATTATGAGAATCTTAATACTGGTCCTTTTTTCTACTTGTTATATTTATCATATGCCATTTGTCAAATCATTGTAATCAGTTTTAATATTTTACAGTCATATGTATGCATAAATGCCATATCTATTAATTTTAATTATTTTAATATTTTTTTATCCTATTAGGGTTTTTTAAACCATGTATTAGGGTAAAACATATTGATCAAGCTATTTCAAACCCTAGGTCTCCTTTAGACTTTCATCCTGACAAGGTTTTGGATTTTTTGTCTTAGAGTTTTAGATCTAATCTTTGATTTTTATATTCAAATGACAATAAATATTTTCACCTTTGGCCATATAGTTCTACATTCTTGCATGATTCCATCCTATTCCATCTAAAATTTTTAATTCCATTGTCTCTCTAAGACATAGTGCTAAATTAAGGGGAACCCATATAAGGCACAACTATATTTTTTCATCTCAAATGGATACCATGAATGTTTCTTCTTCTTTTGATGCTGTAGTTATTTATGAATATGTGTAAATAATTGATTATGTTAACATGCCTTCATTATAACATGATAATCGAAATAATCACAATGAACATACTAAATAAGATAATTATGAAGGCCTAGATAGAATTGATCTTAGTGAATTTAATGGGGTAGATCCTGACCAAGTTAAATCCTTTTCCATTTTTTGTCAAGGACTCTACCAATATCCTAAAAATGTAGGTAAAATAATGTAATTGATATTATCATCCAAGGCTGCACACCAAGCTTCTCTTGATGCATCTTAGGCACAATAACAATAGTGATTTACTATTGTTGAAGGATCCTTTTGAGCTAGTACTTCCTCTTCAGGTGTTAAGACCTCTACTATTGGCACTATTTATACATTAACACCTCTAGTGACATGTTTGACATACACCCAAGTTATGTGGGTAACACAAGGTTTCCAACATATTTAATTGCCTATTCTTACGTAAATGACTTTACTCATTATATGATGACTATGCATGTTACATCCCCTAATGTACATATTCAAAAGATTTAGAATGGCTTAGATATCAAATGGTTCAGTTACATGACAAATATTAGCACATGAATATATATTATGTGGGAATATGTCATACTTATGCACTTACTTTTTAGATACTTGAGTACATATTCATACACACCTGGGTGTATATTCATGGGCTTATGTTTATTATTTAAAATAATAGGGATTAGAATTTTATATATACACATACATTCAATATACAAGATCTCAAATTCAACATGCAAATACATAGCATCCTATATCAATTGGTACAAATTTAGGTAGCATGATATTGATTAATGCACACATACACACTTTCAGGTTCAAGAGGCATGTTACTAGTTCATGCACACAAATACTATGATAGTTTATAATTGGCATAGTTTCAAAGAGGCATGATACTAATTCATGCAAAATTTTAAAAAAATTAGTGAACATTATAACAATTATTTATTTGCAAATCACTTTCCAATTTACACTAAGTAGTTTGCAACCTTGAATATATAAATTCATTTATGGTAGTAGATTTATGTTTTTATAGGTAATGTACATCAAAGTTCAACAAAACTCAATGACCATGGCATTACTTATATCTAACACATAATTTGGTTCTTATTCCTTATCATATTTGAGTAGTTATTTGGGTTTGTACATCACATAATTCTCTCCATATTTATAAATGTTTAGGTATGATGTCTTTCAGACCCAAGGGATTACATATTTACATAGATTTGGGGCATAATGACCCTAACTATCCATATACTTAAATAAGGAATCACATTTATTTAATTCTTAAATAAGGATAATTCATATAAAACAAGTTTCAAAATCAACATGGTTTTCACCAACACATGTGTACTCCTTCCTTACTCTTAAATTATCAAAATTAAAGTTTAGAATAAATTTTTTATAGAAATTAGATGCTACATATTGTTTGTAGGTTTGTCTATTGAGTAACTTGAACATTTGGAGCTTCTTATCAAAGATAGAGTATGTTGTACACACTTAACTATACCTTTTTTTTTTACTCTAGTAATTCCATTACTGTAATAAAAGGGGGAATTTGTATTTAATTAAATATAATATTATGTACACGACAATGATAAGCTTGACACACATGAATTATACAACAAATATGGTCCTCACCTATCATTCAATATCTCACACCTACATGATACATTATGAGTTTGACCCTTTCATTCTATTATTACATGCATGTATGAACCTCACTATTTATGTAAAATATGCTTACTATCTGAAAAAAAAATATGTCTTTTGTAGAGATGGATTATAAAGATGGTCAGATCAAGCATTAGTCATGAAAAACATAAGAAATACATAAAGAACTAAGAATCTAGGCTAACCTATTCAATGGGGTGTGAAAATGATTATTAAGAATTCAATGAAAGAAATCAAATACCAATTACCTTCCCATGATAATCCCACCATCCATATGCAACTCCAAGTATGTTTTTCCCTTTGATTTGGTGCTCAAATATTCAACTATGATGTGAGGAAAGCTCCTCCACCATCTCAAGAACACAAAGTATAAAATAGGCTCATGATATGAATATCAATGCTATGCCTATCAAATGAAGCTATCCTATTACAAATAAATCATAATAATCAATACAAAGAAAGGTTGTGGAGAGAATCCTACATTATAAGTTTATACAAATTAAGCTTCAAAATGTGAGTAAGAGGCCTCCTATTTATAGATTTTCCAAACTGATCAGGATCAACTATGACCATCATCTCAAGATCAAGATGTGTGGCCATGAATTAATCCAATTATGTAAATAAAATATATAAATATCCTCATAATGATTTGGGAGGAAGTAGAATTAAAGAGGCATGGGAAGCCATAATCTTGATATTTATTGCATTTATGGCTTATGGATACCACCCCAAAAATGACCTCACTTGATGATGTAGTTAATATGAATCAATTTTCAATAAATAAATATTCAATAAATTCTATGGAATTCTTACTTAAGCTCATAATTTAGTTTAATTTTTATAATTAATATTAATCAATTTTAGTGATTTTTTAAAAAAAAATTGGTGTACAATTAATCAAATTGGTTAGAAAGTCATATTACCAGGTCATAATTTAAATTGAGAGGAATTAGAAGGTGATGTTATTTATGTATGGATCGTTATCCCATTTAGGATTTTATCAACATAAAATAACACATGCATGTATTGTGTGCTTCTAAATTAGAAGAAGAGAGTGATTTAGAGCACCAAAATTCATTTTCATCATTTTGACTTGAAATGATCTGAGAAAAGTTAATAATCACATAAAATGCATTTCCCCATTTAGGGATACATTAACCTAAATCAGGAATTGTATACAACAAGATTGAACCATTTAGTGTGTTGTAGTGATTTTGGCCCAAATTGTGCATTTTCACAAATTTTGAGTAAGATTGATAATTTCAACATAATGGTGTTAGGAATTGCATGTCTACATTTTGCCTTTGTTTGAGAAGGCGTAGAGAGACATTTAGATGAAGTAACATATTTTCAAATAAAAAAATTGTCAATAATAAATTGTAAATGACCCATGATGCCCCCTTGAGAGGACACACTAGGATGAAAGAGAAGGATGGACTCTCGAAAAGAGAGGGAAAGTGAGATTAACCCATGGAAAATATTAAATCTAGAGGAGCTAATGCTTGTACACACTAATTCCATCAATGATCAAAATATAATTAGGGAAAAATGGCCCCAATTATGAGGTAAATGGGAAGGATACAATCCAAAAATATAAGTGACACACTTTGAACACACCCAAAGCTAGGGTGCAAGCTGTGCACTTACGAAATGATCAATCCTAAGACAAGTTGCACACTAAAATATTACTAGAACGAGGGTAAAATTTTATAGATCTTGGAATTAGAATAAAAAGAGAATGTGTCTCCAAAAAGAGAAGAAATAATAATGTGCTCCTTTAGAATAGAATATGATCATGTGATAAAAAAATTTGCCCTTGTAGGGCTGATTTTAATCATTGATAAAGAATGATTTTCCCTTGTAGGGCTGATTTGATTCAATGGTTAGTTCAAAGTTGTGCCCCCATAGGGAAAATTGACAAGCAATAGCTCAAGGATATAACCTATCATAAAGATTAAAAATGAGTTAGCACAAACATAGATGTGATGGTGTAATGGCTATAAAATCCACAAAAAAATAGGCATACAAGGATGCACAAAGTGATGAAAGAGATGAACAAAGGAATGAAGATGGATGAGTTGACTTGAGATACATCATGTATCCAAACTTTGCCTACATATTACAAATGGACCTCAAGCCAATATAGTTCACCTAGAAGTGGGAGAGAATGGAATGAGGAATTAAGAAAACTGACCAATGTTCAATTAGACTTGTGATGTATGCCAATAGATACACATTTTACATAGATTCAGGTGTATGATAAGCCATAGGTACCTAGTTTTGTTGGTGTTCTTGAGACTTTTTCATCAAAGTTTCATCAACATTTAAGACTTGGAACCAAAGCACATAGTGCTTGCTATATCAAAATGAAATTAGGCATCATAACTAGGAGGAACTTATAATGACATGTTATTTCACTTTCACCAAGATGGTTTAAATGTGAATACCTATAACTAATTATAATGGTAAAAATGACCAAGATCAGAGTTACAACTATTTACATTTAAATAAAAACAAAGAAAAAGAAAACATAAATAAACCAAACTTAAAATACAGATATGAGCAATTGGGATTTAAGTAGGAACAAGAATGTTTAAAAATAAAGCAAGGATAACTTAATAACATGAGATCAAGATATGAATAATCAAGATCCATGTGGACCATTAATATATACTAGTAAAATCAAAATAAAAGAACAAGACCAAACAACAAAACAAAAGACCATGAAGAAACAAGAAAAAACAACCAAAGGAAAGAAAGAAATAAAATAAGAGACAAGAAAGCATAACAAAACACTAATAAAAATCAAATAAACACACACAAATAAAAACCATGTTAGTGTGGTTTAAAAATAATATTTTAGGTACATGTACTAGAGGCGTTAATTACTACAACTTGTAGAGAGAACAAGGTCACAAAGTTGCTTCCCAAAATGATAGGGAAATAACATAGAAGAAATTAGGGAAGAGAAGAAAAGGAAGGGGTGGCCGAGCTAACTCCAGATGTGCAAGACAAGTGGACATTGCCTACATAATTTCATGGATGCATGGTCCAATGTGAACTTCAAGCTAAATGTAGTTCTCCCAGGAAGTGGGATAGAAGAAAAAGGTGATGACCAGAAAATATGATTAATGTTGTAGAGAAAAAAGGGAAGATGGGCTCAGAAAATGGTGAGAGCGTACAAATGATAATGGTCTTTCAAAATGGGAAGCACGTGAGATAATTAGAATATACAAAAGTGTAATATAATGTTATTATTATTTTATGGATCATTTTCTAATATTTTTGGTGTTTTTAGAATAAAAATATGTATAAAATGCCCAGGAGAACCAACTAATCAAGGAGATGCTCATCCAAGAGTTGAAGTTCTGAAAGTAGCTAAGCCGATTGCAATGGCACATGCTCATAAATTGGTGAGAGCGAGGATCTTGATAAGGCAACAATGTCTACCAAATAGCAATAAAATTAAAAATAGTGCACAACATGAGATAAAATTTGAAGAACCATGCAGTAGGCAACAACCATACACTATAGTATCCATGTTCACTTGTCTATAGAAGAAGCTACAAAATAGTATTCTTGCTGAATTACTTTGTATAACTTGCATTGAAGGCATTCATAATGCCTATGATTCTTAATCAAGACCACTATTGGTCAAGAGATAAAAACGTTCAAGTTACAATAGCCCAAGACATAAAAAGAATGTGGTTCTCAAAGAGAATGGTCCAAAATGAATAGGATCCATGAGAGGAAGGTACAAAATGAATATGGTCCATAAGAGGATGGTCCAGGATGGAATAAAATATGTTTAGAGTGCCAACGGTCCAAAGCTTTCACTATTTAGATTCATAAAAATAATATGGTTTTTGAAAGAATGGTCCAGGGTATGTTAAAATAATATGGTCCATGAGAGAATGGTCTAGGATATAATGTTAGGATAATATACTTCAACAAAATTTTCCCCCAAGTAAGGGGTCTTGTAGACAATGGTTCGAAGCTATCAAGTGTATAACCTCTTAAGGTGAACAATGTTCATGGGCTCTAAAATTTCTTCTCCATTTGGAGTCACTAATTTGTATGCCTGTAATCCATAGTTTATCGTGATAACATATGGTCCTAGCCAATTAGGTAAAAACTTGCATTTATTCTTACATTCAACATTTATGTTCTTCTAGTTCTCTTTCAAGACCAAATCACCAATCTCAAACTCTTGAGGTAGAATCCACTTATTGTAGCTTCTTCATAATCTATTCTGATAGGCTTGAAAGTTTTCTAGGGCATCCAAGCACTTAACATTAAAAAGCTCTAGTTCTTGCAAATTTGAGACTCTATATTCTTTGTCATCTTCAATATGCTCCAAAAGAACTCTCAATGATGGTAACTCAATCTCAATTGGGATAATAACTTTTGTGCCATAAACAAGGGAGTATAGAGTGGCTCCTATAAGTGTTCGATGACTGGTTCAATAAGCTCAATGGGTAGGAATTATTTACAAGTGCCAATTACGGCCAAGGTCATTAATAATCTTCTTTTAAAATGGATACAATGGTCTTGTTTGATGCCTCAACTTATAAATTTCCTTGCGGGTTATATGGTGTGGATTTCCTATACTTGATTTTGAATTTTACATAAAGGTCTTTTATATCTCTATTCACAAAGGATCTGCCATTATTGAATATAATGTGTGTTAGGATGCCATATCAATAGATGATATGGTAATAAATGAATTTGGTTATCTTCTTCATGGTAATATAAGTGAGAGGAATGGCCTCAATCCAATTTGTAAAGTACTTGGTAGTAGTTAAAACATGCTTATGGCCATCTGAAGATGTTGGGTTTATTTTCCTGATGAGATAGAGGCCCCAAGTGGAAAATGGCCATGGTGTTATGATGGACTGTAATGGTAAGGAAGGTTCATGTATTAAATTTCCATGTTATTGACAAGGAACACACTTCTTCACATAATTGTAAGCATCTATATCCATTTTTGGTGACTATAGCCTATTCTGAGGAGCTTTTTAGTTAAGACTACACCATTGGTGTGGGCCCCACACATGCCTTCATGAACCTCCTTAAGCACTAGATTGGATTTTCCTGAAGATAAATAATGAAGTAGCATTCCATCATAACCTTTGTTATAAAGTGTGTTTCCAAGGAGGGTATAACATGCTAGATGGTGAAGGATTAGTTTATATTGGTTATTAGATAAGTCAGGTGGAAAAACATGATCATGGAAGTAATTATAATAGTTTTGATACCAAGGCAGTTCAGGTGGGGGATTGGGACCAACAATGGTGCATACCCTTTTTGAATATGGCATAATTTGTGCAGGTTGTAGAAGATTCTCGATCAAAAAATAATATTCTTTAGCATTGATATCAAACTATATCATGGACCCAATTATTGCCATGACATCAATAGATCTGTTACTAGCCCTTGGTATTTATTCAAATTGTAGAGATTTAAAATGAACCTTGAGATTATCCATGATTTTCTTGTAAGTAACAAACTTGTCATCTTTAGTTTGATATTGATCAGTGGTCTGATTGATGATCAATTGGGAATCACCAAAGACCATTAAGTATTACATGTCCCACTAAATTGTAATATGAAGTCCTACAATAAGTGCCTCATACTTGGCCATATTGTTATTATAATGAAAATTAATGTCAAAAGCTTTGGGAATCAAATCCCCTTATGGTGTAGTCAACAATATGTTGGATCTAGATCCATGAGAAGTGAAGGAACCATCACTATACAACTTATATTGTTCATGTTCATGTTTCACTTCTTTCACTATCTGTTAGGGATAGCCTAACGTTAGTGAAAATAATTATGTATTTACTGTAAGGTATATTAATATTTACTGAATAGTAATTACTGTATGGTAAGTTAGTAGTTAGTTACATTGATATATTAAAAATATATCACATGTAGTTAGTTGGTTAGTAAAATATATTGTTTATAGAAACAATATATTTTACTTATACATGTATCTCTATTAATAGGTTAGTGATTTGTTTGTTTGTTTGTGAGAGATATTGGTGGAGATTATATCTCTCCAATTATAGGAAATAGTTTTCCTATATAAACTTTGTAATATCCTGTATGTATAATTATTAGAGTATGTTGAATATAATATTATTTTTGCTTTATGATTATTATGTGTTGAGCTCTTTAATTATGATAATCATACTTAGAATCTGATAAACCCCATCATCTGGTATTAGATTAAGTGTTTCTAATGGTGTAAAGAATGCGTAGGGGTAGTTCTTGAAATATTTATCCAGTGGATGTGAGCCATGTGAGTGGTAAAAAGTTTAAAGCTATTTGAATCTACCTACACCATTTTTGTTGATCTAACAAATATTTATTAATTCTTGAAAGAAGATAATGATTTGTAAATTTGTTCCACGCTCAACTACACTAGATTTACATCGTGGCTCATTTAAATGGTGACAAGATATCAAATATGTGTGGATATATGATATATTCTTCTTAAAACTCTCAATTATGCATAGTCCCTAAACTATCTTCAAAATCCACTATTCATCCATGTAATTCACTACAACGTTGTTTTTTATGTCTAATAACTCTGATTTGCTTTTGCATGCTAAAAATTGTTGTATAATAACATGCTCTAGATATGTGTCCTTGCTAAAAACCAACATCTATAGATCTTCATTCATTTATGGGATCAACTCTTTAACCGAGACCTCAATTTAATCCAAGAATTTAGCTTAGTTTCACACTCAAAAAAGATGCTCAAAATAGTCTTCTATGATTCATTCTAGTATTATTTATCTCTCTCCAAACCCAGTGAATCTATTTTTAGAGTAATTATCTTCCAAAAGAAATCAGATGTGCTCAGCCTTGTGGGATGTATCCCCATATCTGCTTATCCATGCATGCAATCATTTTGATTCATGCATTTACATGCTTGAACTCTACATTTTTATTCAATTTGATGCGTTGTTCTCACCAGTTAAAAGCATATTCTATTCAATATTATTATGTGGATTCATATAGTCACGGTCATATTCTTCAGCATCACATATTGCATCATATTAGTCTATTGGCATTCAGTTTAATTTGTTAACATATTGTGAGTTCTTCATTAGCAGTTTCTTGGATATTAGTTGTGTTGAGATGTGTGTGCTCTTAAATATCTATTAGCATCCTAGATATGTTTCTCTCTTTATAAGGTTCACATGATGTTTTATTTTTCCATTGTTTAAATATAATAATTTACCTTAAGTCTGTGGCAATTTTCTTTTAAGTTTTCATTGAAACTCATCTTTAGTTGTTTTATAGATTAGTATAGTCAATTCTGTACTTTATAAAGTTTTATGTTTTTAAGTCTTACATTAGTTTTGGTCATAGTATTTTGTAATAGGGTTGTTTCTTTTATTATGAGTCAATTGAGTATTTATTTTATATTTTCATTATTAGTCCTTATAATCGTTGGGTAAAGTCTTTAAATGTGTAAAAAAAAATCTATATTTTACATAGAATTTGTTTATAAAGGGTTTTAGTAGTCCTAGTTTCAAATTCATATTAGTATTGGGATTAGAGTCTTATTATCATAAGTTTAGTCATTAAAATAGTTTATATAGCCATGCCGATTTAATATGTCAAAAAGAGACATCAAAAAATCAAAGTGTCAAAATAATGTCATCATTTGTCAAAAGTCTTTTACATTTTTTTTAGTGAATTATTATTGTCAAAAGTTTCAAAAACAAAAAGATTGTAAAAATAAAAATAAGTTACCTTATAGACACATTTTTGGGTGACCCAACATCCTAAGTCAAATGTCAATCTTATGGGGGAACTCTATTCCCTTCAAAGTAACATGCATCTGAGCTTCATCGACACTTCAATTAAGTGAAGAAACTTCATCAATTAGAGGATGGAGGACATAGGATGCTAGAGGATAAATAAAGCCTCTCATCAGTCACCAATGATGGGGCCCAAAATGATTTGGTTTCATCTTTTATGTGGTGTATTTTTTAATTATTTATTATATATGTGTTGATGTATGGGCATATTAGGAATGACAAAAAAGTGAACTTGGATGTGATTTGGAGTCATGACAATGAGTCAAATTTGAACATTTAATTTTCCCACCCTTTTTTTAATTTGAAATTTCAAATGTGTAAGGAAGAATTATGAGTGTTCTAGTGAGTCTAAACAAGTATTGGTCCTATGTAATTATTTAATAATGTTATATTAGACCTTTTATGGTCTTATGAAGGTCCTCAGTTGGTTTTAATGTATGTGTCAAGTTAAAAAGTATGAGGTGGCAGTCATAGAGCCATAACCCTATGTGGGTCTTGGGGAGTGTAGAGGTTTCTTGATCAAGAAATAGTTATAATGCTTATTTTGAGAGTTTTTGAATTGGAAGTAAGGTTATATAGTGTGTGGAGTCTGTAGGAAGGGAGGTTATGATGAAAATAGGTAGACAAGATAAATAGAGAATGTAGGTTTGCCAAGATGAATGTAGGACTATGTGAGTCTAGTTTTTGTATGAAAGAACATCAATAAGAATGTTATCTTGAAGAAATATTATATTATTATTATTTATTATAATCTATAATAAGTTATTTATGTGATTTATATGCAATTTATGAAATTGGATTTGACTTAATAAAGTTTCAGGTTTGTTATACCCTATTTTGAGTATCTTAATTAGATAACAAGTTGTATTTGGTCAGATGGAGGATCAAGGAAAATTTGATGGTTGTTCATATGATATTTAAGAATTTAATTGAGTGTATTTGAAGTAATATTATGTAATAATTATCAAGAAATATGTTTTTAAATCTGAGGTTGGTATAAACAAAACCTTGTTTCCTAGTTTACTCACAATGACTGGGACTGAGTGTTTATTCTATGAAAGAAGAGATATTAATTAAATTTAAAATTGTATTTTCAATGAATATATAGGTTTTTTTTAAAGGTATAAAATCTAATCAAGGTTAAGATAAATGTTGGTTGTTTGGAAAACTAAACAAAAAACCTTGTTTACTGTAATAGAGTTTGTAAAATGTGACTGTGTGTGTGTGTTAAAGGAAGAAACCAACATTGAATAATTTATTTATAAAATTTTCACATTTAATTAAGTCTTGGATAGTGTTATAATATCCTTTTAGTCTTAAAATTTGTATTTCTAATTGTGTTTATCCTCTAACAGACATATTGACCCCTAAAGGGTTGCACTATGTTCACAATCAAGGATGTTTTGATCTATATAGTGTATAAGGTGGCTTGAAAAATGTCTTATAGTGAGTGGGAAGGTTTCCATATGTATATAAATACCTTAAAAACTTTAGTTTTATCTTTTAAACCTCTTAAAATTCTTACAGTTGAATTTTGTTACCTCTCAACTGAGATAGAGGCCAATAAACCCTAGAATTAGGGTTTTGAAGTTTACATGAGATTGTACAATTCAAAATTTGTAGAAGTTTTTATTTTTATATCTATAAATTTCCTTGAATATATTTTTATGGTTTTAAATGAGTTCCATACTCATAAGTATAATTATATAGGACTGAGTGTAAAATAGGGTTCTTTAGGCTTAATAGGTCTAAACAAGGAGCAAAAAGAGGTTTAAAAAGGGGTCATATAAGAGATTTGATGCATGAAATTTCATGATAATACCAATATAAATATATGGTATCATAAATGGAGATTTGATTCTTGTTTGATGATAGTACAAATCTATACAAATAAAAATAGTCCATAAATAGGGTTAGGAAAACTGTGAAAAAGGTAAGTAGAGTTGGTTTGAGAGTGAGTGGTTGTTTGAAGAGACTATATGAGGTCTAAGGAGTACCTTAATAATTTCAATATCATGATAAATATTATTATATTCATGAACTAACCATATGAAAACAGGAACAAATAGTTGCATGAGACCCCAAAAGGGACTATGGGGAATGAATGAATAAATAAGGAGAATATTGAATGAAATATATGATAATTAATGATAAATTTGGATTTATATGGTGGGATATAATGTGTTTTATGTGTTTAAAACTTGATAAATTAGGTGTATATGTTTTGGTCCATTTGGAAAAATAGGTCTTGTGTTGACCAAGGATACTTTGCAAGATTGCAAGCAAAGTGAAGGAGACTTGTAGGTTGAGAGAATAGCTATGCATCATTTGGTATCATATCCATCTAGATGATATGGGAATAGGATGGTACAGGTATTAATTTTGTAATTAATTCATGTTGCATGATTGACAAGGATTTTCAAGTAAGCAACGAAGGTAGTTGCATGGAGTCTTGTGGAAAGGCAAAATTGAGAAGGAAAAAAAAGAGAAGGTATGAGCTATTTTGTGATTGATTTATTGATTGAATGCATTGATAATGATGAGTGATAGGTGAAAGAAAAAAAATATTGAATGAAGTGGTGGTAGCCTTGAATAATAAGAGCTATTAAAAAGTTCAAAGTAGAGACAAGCTCATAAAGAGAGCTTGAGAAAGAGAGGACAGTCCTAGTGTGAAGGAAAAGAAGTTGAAAGGCCCTAGTGAGGTCTGAGAAAGAGGGTTTTAAGTGTGAACAAAAAGAGGATGTGGTCTAAGTGAGGCCAAAAGATGAGAGAGAGTATGTACCCAATTGAGTTACTCAAGAGGAATATGAAAGGAAAAGTAGAGAGAAAAGTGAAAGATAGGGTCAAATATGAAAGCTAGAGTGAGAAGAAGATGGATATAGAGATAAAGGAGATGAATAATGCATTGGAAAGGATGGAAAGAGAGCTATTATGGATGTGTAATGTGTATAACTTGAAATTCGGACTCAAGATCAAGAAAAGATTCAAGTGTATCTTCATAGAAATAATGTCAGAGAAAGCAAACCAACAAGTGATGGAACAATTGGAGAGGCAGCTGAAGAAGATGGAAACACAAATTTTCAAGAAAGAGGAGAGAGAGGAAATAGATCCTCAAAGTTTTGAAACTAACAATGATTTTTCAAGGTTGAATGCAGGTGAATAACATAATTGGATTGAAGAAGATGAATGGACAACCGTCCATAAAAAAGAATAAGATGATGCATGGAAGAGTGAAGATGTAGATGAAGATGAAGGGTTTTGTTACCCTCAATATGATGAACTAGTTAATGGAAAAGAGTGGAGAAATGAAGACAAGCAAATAGCAGGTGATCAAGAAGCCAAAGGCATAATAGGTAATGAAGTGCATGTGATTTTTGATGATTATTTTGAAGAAGAAGATGATGTCTTGTACAAAGACACTATAGGATTTTTTGAAGAATTTATTGGTTCAATAAAGAAACAAGAAGCACATGAAGTGCTTGAAGAAAGAGGATAATGAGACTGATTTGACAATCCATGGAAAGAAGATGTGAGGTAAAGAGATGACTGATTTGATAGTCAAGAAAGAAGGAGTAGTTTTAATGGAGGAAAACATAATAGAAGATAATGATAACTAGGATATGAACAAGGAAGAGACCTTGGAATGTTTAAAAGAGGAAGATAGTGTGTAGTGGATCAGATATGAATATGAAGAGGTAGAAATAGTAATGTTAGAGGAGGCAAACAAATAGAATGGAAATTCATGCTCAATGCCATGAAGATTGAAGAGGATCATGAGAGAAAGTAAATAAAGAAGAGTGATTGCAGGTATAAGAAGTAGTATGAGTAGTAGCAGGAGAGAGAAAAAAGGATCACTTAGATGAGGAAGCAGAAGCATAGGTGTGGAAGCAAGGAGCACACACATTTGTATGAGAACCTATATGAAGAAGAACATTGGTGTCAAGTTATTTTATTCCCTTGGGAGTATGATGTAGGGGTATATTAGGAATGCTAAAAAAGTGAACTTGGATGTGATTTAGAGTCATGACAATGAGTCAAATTTGAATATTTATTTTCCCCCCATTTTTCTTAATTTTAAATTTCAAATGTGTAAGGAAGGATTGTAAGTGTTATAGTGAGTCTAAACAAGTATTGGTGCTATGTAATTATTTAATAATGTTATATTAGACCTTTTATGGTCTTATGAAGGTCCTAATTTGGTTTAAATGTATGTGTCAAGTTAAAAAGTGTGAGGTGGTAGTCATAGAGCCATCACCCTATGTGGGTCTTGGGGAGTGTATAGGTTTCTTGATCAATAAACCATTATAGTGCTTGTTTTGAGAGTTGTTGTAGTAAGGTTATGTAATGTGTGTTGTCTATAGGAAGGGAGGGTATGATGAAAATAAGCAGACAAGATTGATAGAGAATATAGGTCTGCCAAGATGAATGTAGGATTGTGTGAGTCTAGTTTTTGTATGAAAGAGCATCAATAGGAGTGTTATCTTGAATAAAAATTGTATTATTATTATGTATGCTCATATTTACTAAGTTATGTGATTTAGATGTAAGTTATGCAATTGGAGTTGATTCAAGAAAGTTGTAGGTTTGTTATACCCTATTTTGAGTATCTTGATTAGATAGTAAGATGTATTTGGTAAGATAAAGGATCAAAGAACATTTGATGGTTGTTAATATAATATTAAAGCATTTAATTGAGTGTATTTGAATTTATATTATACAATAAGTATCAAGAAAGATGTTTGGAAATCTGAGGTTGGAATAATTAAAACTTTGTTTCCTGGTTTACTCACTGACTAGGACTGAGTGTTTATTCTATGAAAGAAGAGACATTAATTCAGTTTAGCATTGTATTTGTAATGAATCTACGTGTTATTTTTTTGTTTAAATGGATAAACTTAAATAAAGGTTAAGATAACTGTTGGTTGTTTGGAAAACTAAACAATAAAACCATGTTTGTTGTAGTAGAGTTTGTAAAATGTGACTGTGTGTGTGTTAAACAAAAAAACCAATGTTTAATCATTTATTTAGAACTTTGTCACATTGAATTAAGTCTTGTATAGTGTTATAATATACTTTGAGTATTAAAATTTGCATTTTTAAGTGTGTTTATCCTCTAACAAATGTATTAACCTGTAAAGGGTTGCACTGTGTTCATAGTCAAGGATGTTTTGATCTGGATAATGTATATGGTGGATTGAACAACATCTACTAGTGAGTGGGAAGGTTAACCCAGGTCCAGATAGACCTCATAAACTTGATTTGGATCTTTAAAACCTCTTAAAATTCTTACAATTGAATTTTATTACCTCTCGACTGAGATAGAGGTCTGTAAACCCTAGAATAAGGGTTTTGAAGTTTGCATGAGATTGGACTAGTGAAAATTTTCAAAAATTTGTAGTTTTATATATCTTAAGGTGTTTAAAGATATTTTTGGGGATTTGAATTATTTTTTTATCGAGAAGTACAATTATATAGGACTGAGTGTAAAACAGGGTTCTTTGGGCGTAATAGGCCTAAACAAGGAGCAAAAGAGGTTTGAAAAGGGGTCCAATGAAAGAGTTGATGCATGAAATTTCATGAAAAGACCAAGATAAATAGATGGTATCCTAAATGGATAATGGATACTGGTTTGATGATAGTACAGATTCATACAAAGAAAAATAATCCATAAATAGGGCCAGTAGAATTATGAAAAAGGTAAGCAGGGTTGGTTTGAGAGTGAGTGGTTATTTGAAGAGACTGTATGAGGTCTGAGGAGTACCTTAATACTTTAAAGAGAATGATAAATGTGAGTATATTCATGAAATAACTATATAAAAATAGGAAAAAATAGTTGCATAAGACCCCAAAAGGGACTATAAGGAATGAATGAATAAAGAAGGAGAATATTGAATGAAATGCAGGGTAATGAATGATAAAGTTGGATTGAGATGGTGGGAGATAATGTGTTTGGAACTGTTGACCATTTCTGGTCCTACAAGCCAAAAAATTGGTCTCCCTTCCTTCTCTACTATCTAGAGCAGTCAGTCATGTATCCACCTTTCTACTGCTGTACTTTTCCCCTTTTGTAATAGGCCTATTTTCTGAGCCAAATGACTTGAGATTTGTATATATTTCAGGTTGATCCAGAGGTTTTTTCCACTTTGGGAAGCTAGTTTTCACAAGCCTTTTGGCAAAGGAATGGGCCAAATTTAAAGAGATATAAGTCTTTTACGAAGCTCTAAGGACAAAGTGCCCTTGCAGAGGGCTGTTGGGTTACAAACTAGACCATTCCAATAGGTTGTAAAGGGTAATTATGGACCCAAAAGTACCCTTGTGGAGGGAAAGGAACTTCACTTGTGGAGGGATAAAAGAGAATGCCGAAAGGTAAGTTTTATTCAAAAAAATCCAAGGCAAAAGATGAAGAATTCCTTCAGACTTTTTATCTGAAGGAAATTCATAAGGAAAAGAAGCAAAGGATTTCTTTAGACTTTTTGTTTGAAGAAAATCCGTGAGAAGCAAGGGTGAATTCCTTCAGACAAAATACCTGAAGGAATTCCTTCAGACATTTTGTCTGAATAAATTCACAAGGAAGAAGCTAAGGCAAGTTTTCCTTCAAACCTTTTTTGAAGGAAATTCAAAGGGAAAGAGACCAAAAGGAAAAGCTAAAACATGAAGGAAAGACTTCCTTCAGGCAAAATGTCTAAAGAATTCTCTCAGACATTTTGTCTAAAGAAATTGAGATGACCAAGGGAGCTCGAAGGGAAAGTTCCCTTGTGGAGGACTCTCAGTGCCCAAAAAGGGACCTTTTCCAAGCTCTAAAGGGACACCTTCCCTTTGGGAAGGTTCAATTGAAAAGGGCCGAAGGAATTGCCAAAGGGGTAATGGGCCTGAGCACCTCAAATTCAAAATAATTGAATAGCCATTTGTTTTCAAATGGTGCAGGCCCAATAAAATTCAAAGGGGCATAAAGACCTGAGGACAAACTCAGCGACCCACTGAGAAAGGAGCCTGAGGAGCCAGCAAAAGATGAGAAGGGAGCTTGAGAACTCAAATTGCCAAAAAGAGACAAAAATATAGCAAGGAAAGAGGGAATAAAATAGAGGATCCAAAACACAGCCATGCACACATACAACAACATTTGGAATGTTCCAAAAGATGCACCCAACCAAGCACAGACACGAATGAGATCAGCCCAGGTGGCAAAAGAAGGTGTTGATAGGAAGTTTCTAGATGGATGAAAAATTCTCCACCAAGTGGCTACCAAGGAGAGCACGGGCATTCAATAGAATGGTCTATTTTTCCTCATTTTGCATTAATGAGCAGGCAGTCACATGAATTTCATGGAGAAGTGGCCTGGTCATTCAAATAGACAAAGTGACCCATGCTCTTGCAATGATATTTAATATGATTTAAATACCAAAGTCAAGACTAGTGACTGCCATATCATGGTTCCTTCAGTGACTTCCTCTTCCCAATGTATTCAATGCAGCATGGGCCACTTATTTTGAAAGGCACCAAAGTCTTTTCTTAAATGTTATATATTGTAATCTCTCATTTTGTAAAATATATCTCTCAGCTTGTATGGTGAAGCCCTGAAGGATTTTACCCTGAATCAAGACACATCATTTTTACCTCCATTTTGAGTTTGCACTTTTGCATATGTCTATGGCTTTGTCTTATGTTAAGTCATTTTCCTTTATGCTTTCATAGAATGATTCCAACATGTCTAGTGTATTGTGAGTTCTTCTTTTGTAGGTTAGCAAGAAGTGTCCACAATAGAGTATAGGTGCATGTGAATAGGATACCATAGTGTGTCTTAGAACACCTCTAGTAGTGCTTCCTCTCTGTATCTCTAGAGGACCCCTTAGCTCACTGATGCAGAAGAGTTTCTCTTATCAAATGAAGTGTATATCAGCTTGTTCTTGGTGTAAAGTGTATGTCAAAGATAAGTAGATCAACCATTTTTGGTGCATCACCATTTAGTTTAGGTTCTATGTTTAGTAATCCTTCTCCCTTTTCACCCCCCCCATTATTAGTAGTCGGAAATCTAGGACCTCAGAGATGCATCAAAGGGAGCTAGCCCTTATCTAGAGATTCTCCCCTTAGTTTTTACCAAACTCATAGCAAGAGGGGAGTCTCCATTGTGTCATGTGGAAGACAAAAGCTCAACATTTCTGTCAAGGGTGCAATCCATAGTGTTAATAGGAACTTGATAAAGAAGGTGTTTGTGTTTTGGTCCATTTGTACAAATAGGCCTAGTGTTGGCCAAGGAAACTTTACAAAATTACAAGTAAAGTGAAGGAGACTTACAAGCTGAGAGAATAGCTCTGCATCATGTATGTAAATAATAACATAAGCACATACCTATTCAAGTATTGAAATAAGTGAGATTTCATTTATATATTTCCCCTTGAAGTAAAATTATGATGAGGACTAAAAGAATGTTGTAGCATTATGTAGGTTGTGGGTTAACTTGTAAAACCTTATAGATGTTTTTATTTATTGGATAACCAAATGTAAAACCATCCTTTGTATGTAGGTTGATCTTAAATCAAGTTTAAAACCATCTATTGTTTGTAGTTTGTCATTAAACTAAGTGCAAAACCATTTGATGTTTGTAGGTTAGTGGATAGCTGAGTGAAAAACAATCATGCAAGTTTTTGTGAGAGTTTCAGTATAGGATGATGTCTTCTCCATGTTCTCACTAAGAAGGGGAATATTAGGGATAACCTAACATTAGTGCTCACAATTGTGTATTTATTGTAAGGTAAATTACTATTTACTAAATAATAATTACTGTATGGTAAGTTAGTAGTTAGTTACATTGATATATTAACAATATATCACGTATAGTTAGTTGGTTAGTAAAATATTATGTTTATAGAATCAATATATTTTACTTATACCTGTATCTCTATTAACAGATTAGTGGTTTGTTAGTTTGTTTGTGAGAGATATTGGTGGAGATTATATCTCCCCAATTATAGGAAATAGTTTTTCTATATATACTTTGTAATATCTTGTATGTATAATTATCAGAGTATGTTGAATACAATATTATTTTTGGTCTATGATTATTATGTGTTTGGATATTTAATTTTGATAATCATATTCATACTCTGACAAAACCCATTACTGTCATGATAGAATCATCTAAAAAGTTGCATTTTAATGGTTGAGTGTTTATAATAGGGGCCTCTGCAAGTTGATCAACTGATAAAGGATCCAAGATTCCTTGCACTTATGGGCCAAAGCCTTTTCCTGTATAATCAAAGTTATCTATGATCTAATTGGGGATAGGGGATTTTGAAATTAATCAAAAATGGCATCAGAATATAACCAATCTCCTTCAGTTAAAGCCTATCGATCTTGTTTTGGTGAAGTAGTAAGAATAAATACCATAGGTGGTTTATTTTGTTCTTTCTTTTGTTGCCAGATCAAGTTGGGTCTATTTGGGCTCTTGGAAGGTTTGGGTTTACCAAATGTTTTATGAGACTTTAGCAACTTGTTAATATGAAAGGAATCCTTAAGATGGTATGTGAAAATGCCCATGTCTTCTATAACCACTTGTTTTACAAGAGTTATGGGAAATGGATTAGCTGAATTGGATGCAAGGTCTCTAGGGTTGATATAGTTAGATGGTAGTGGATGTAAAACTATCTCCTTATTCTTCTTTACAATTAATTTGGAACCAAGACAATAGTTATAATTATGATACTTAGCCTATAAATGTTTAAAATATTGATAAGGTTGTAGATTGGTGGGAATAGTAACCTCGATCCCATCATGGGAAAACTTAAGGCACTGATGCAAGGTGGATGGAATGAACTATACTTCATGGATCCAAGGATGACCAAGAAGTATGTTATAAGTTAATTCAATATGTAATAATGTGTGGTACAAAACAAACCCAATAATGATTAGTAGATAAATGGTACCAGAAGGCTCCCTCTTGGTGTTGCTGCAATTTTTATTGGTAATCATCTCTGGCTGAATGTCCTTCACAATGTAGCCCAATATCTATACCAGTTTGAGGGAGACTATGTTCATCCCTGAACCATTATCTATAGTAACCCACTTCATCTTATGATTTTTAATTATTACCTTAATATACAATGGGTTTTTATGGATCAGACCTAGGGTGGACATGTTTTTTTGATCAAACATAAGCTGTCAAAATAAAGACAAGTGTCAAACCAATACTTGGAACTATTTAGGAAATATATCTTTGGGAATAGTTGATTCTTGTAAAAGGTTGTTCAAAATAATTTTATGGACTTCTAATGTACGCAAGAGATCCAAAATGGAAATCTACATAGGGGTTTTACTCAGTTGGTCTGATAGACTATAAGGCTTTTCAATGTTAGGATGAGATAGTTTAACCTTGGCTAGCACAATATTTAGCTTTGGATTTGAGGGCACAATGTTCATGATGGGTTGTATGGAAGAAGAGGACAAAAGGCCCTAAAGGGTAACTCAGGAGTGTCTAGTTGTGACTGCACAACCTAGAGGTGGCAAGAAGTCATTATAATCAAAATATGAAGGTGAAGGACCTTCGAGGGTGACTCGCAGACATCTAGTTGCATTAGAGCAATTTTGATTCGATGAGGAGTCATTATAATTAGAGGAAGGATGGGGTCTAAAAATAATAACACATGAAAATAAAGTCACAACTAAATTACGTGAACTCGATATGACATTACTAAAGGGAGAGGATGTTGACCCTTTAATAATGGGTCCCATACTTTGAGGAACATGAGATGGTTCATAGGATTTAACAGTAATAGTGGTAATGTGGGTTACATAAATACATCCCACGGTATTGTCATAGTCATAAAGTATGTTATTGTAACCCAAGTTGTTAGCATGGGTATTATGATCCTAATTATGATTTTGACCTTGAAGTTGGTTCTAATTTTGTCATTAGTTTTTATTGTTCCTTGGTGATTATTGAATAAGTCAAGGAAATGGATCTGGTAGATCCCTATATCTTGATTAGTGTCTTATGGGGTAAGTTTGATTGCAACTTCACCACTCTCAATTAGATCTTCAATAAGGTGCCACAATTAGATGTAATGATAAGCACTATGACCAATAACACGATAGAAGTTGCACCATTCATTTTCCTTGTACCAATTTGGCTTTGGTTGATCTTGAGGAAAAGGCCTTGGTATTAGCCATTTAATCAGGTTAGCTTCTATGAGATTTTGAAACACTATCTCAATAGGTTCTCCCAATTTACTAAAGACTCTAAATTGATTATGGAATGTCCTCCATGGAGGTTGTCTTTATGAATTAGCTAGTGGGTTAGGTGGATTTAATTATATGTTTGGGGCTAATAGGGCTTACATCATTTGTATATGTCTTGTTTTACTCATACCATTCCCAACCATATTCTTGTTCTTGTTTAAACCCTCAGGTTTCTCTTGCATAACCATTTGGACTGATGATTGGGTTTGATTTGATATTTGACATTGCATGTAAATATTTATAAGGCCTTTGGTAATAAGAGCCTTCTCAATATGTACCCCTTTTTCTATGATTTCTTTAAATGAATTGACATAATCAAGTCATATATTGTGTGTAATTTCAGGATGTAAGTTCTATGAAAATATGTTTGCCAAATGTTTGTCTAGAAAATTATGTTGAAAGTAACCAACTAATGCTCTTCATAACTAAAGATATGTTGCAAAGCTTTCTCCATCATGCTGTTTGGATTTGTACAAGTCAACAACGATCAATTCATGTTCAATGTTGTAAGATAAGTGGTTAACAAAATTTTTAAATAAGTCATTCCAATATGCATCAGATCCCTTAAATAACATAAGTATCTAATATAGAGCTTATCCTACTAAATTTCATGGAAATAAATGAAGCAAATAAACACTATTATAAGCAACCTCTTGGAATTAAACAAAGAATACCTGAATGTGTTCACTAGGGTCACCCTTTCCTTTGTATTTGTCAAATTTAAGTGCCTCAAAATGAGATGGAAAGGGGAATTAGAGAATGACTATATCAAATGGATATGAACATATCTCATCAAATTTGTACTTTTTGATTCTATTTCTAGTATCCAATCGTGACATAATCTCTTTCATCGAGTTCCACTCTTGTATGTTTGGTGAATTTGTTGGTGAAACATAATTTTGTTAGGGTGGTATGTGCCCCTATTATTTCATGGATTTTTTAGGGATATATAACCTACGATATGTGACTTTATTTTGGTTCACTCCTTGAGTCAGTAAGTGAGCCATTGATTCCTTGGAATCTACTAACTTGAATAATTAGTGCTATGTTAATTTTGGGGAGTCTGTGGTCTATTTTCCAAAGTACATGTTGGTTGAGATGAACTAGAAAAAAAAATTTGAATAATTTTTTCAATGCATACTAAATGTTTGGTCTTTGGTTTTGCAAAGGAACAAAAGGTTCTTAATGATTAAAAAAGTATGCTCCATGTCTAGTGGCATGTTGCATAACCTCTTGGGATTTAGGTTGTTCAATTGAGACATCTTGATCCATCATCATATGTTCTCAACTAGATTTTTCATTAGTTTAAACACAATCCCTTTTTCTTTGGAAGCGTCACTGTGAATTGAAGTAACAATCAAAGAGTCTATCAAGTTCGCAATAAGTTGTTCTGCATATCATTGACTTATCTTCTTAATCTTGGTGATAAGATCTTGATCAGTTGGTTTTGACTCTATAAGTATTTCCTTACCTTTTCTATAATTTATTTTTTCAATGTTTGTGAAGGATTTTTCTTGTTGTTTCCTTCCTTCTCTAACTAAGTTATGCAACTATTCCATAAGAGAGTTCAAGGGTAGTCTAGCACCAGATTCAATCAACCTTAGGAGGGCTTCATCTTTGTCCTCTTGGGGTTGATATTTTGAATAATATTCCTTAGATCCTACACTTGTGGGAATGTCTTCAAAGACCACAAAATTGTCTTGACCATCATAAAAGTGCTTCTTCACATAGTTAGGCCCATAAGAGACCCCACTATGAGTGTATCTTTGAGTCATGTCTAAAAAGGGTTTGTTCTCTATGTTTGGAAATATTTATAAAATGTTTAAACAAAGGTATGTGTTTTGATCCTTTCTAAACAAGTGACTAGGTACCAAAGAGACTATAATAATAAAAATGAGGTGGCATAGTACCACACAATTAGAATAATGTGTTCACAAAATTACTCAACTTGGGTAGGGTTGAAATCATATAAATTAGAAGACGGTATGATAACTCAAAGACTTGAGTGTAAACTAGTACACCAAATATAGGTTTAAAGATATGTCAAGACCATAAAATCTAGTTCAATTTTGACAAGTTACTACTAAAAACTAGAATAAATTCCTTCAGATTAGGAAGGTGACAATGCAAACCAAAAAACTCAAGATGTGAAAACATGCAGGAATTCCTAAGTATAAAACTAGAACCAAATGGGTAGCATAATGTTGCCACATGGTAATAAGAGGTAGAATAAAATTTGTTCTAGACCTTAGAGTGTGAGTGATACACTTGATAAACTAAGCTCATAATGATCAAATGATGAGTCTATAAACGACCTTCAATCCAAATAGGAAATTGAACCCAAGTTAACTCAAGTCAAGTTCAAATGGTAAAACCAATTAACACATTAACCTAGAACTTAGAAAGGTAATTATAAATTTGAATTATTAGTGAAGGACTTAAATATTTTGGAAAAGTGGTTTAGACTCAAATGGGTAGCATAATTGTGCTAATTAGATAATACAAACATAATGTTTAAGATGAAGTTTTTGAACAAGGCAAAGATGGTTTGGATTTGTCTAGCATAACACCTCCTTGTTTAAGAAATGGTGGACAATGTGTTTGGTTATGATGTGTTGTTTACAAACAAGTTTTGACTCAAATCAAGACCAAGTAAGTAAATAAAAAGACTAAATATAACTAAGTAAATCATTCTAAGCCCTAAATTGAAAAGGTTGATTTATATTTTTGAAATCCATCTTTATATGTGCTCATGGAAAGAATAAAAATTTTAATTCAAAAATAAAAATGCATGAGTTGGTAAGGCATTTTACACCCCCCTTCTCCCAAGAGACTGTACGATTACATGGACCTTCAGGTTACTCACCTTGCATCAACAATACTCCATGACAAGTGGGGTTGTATAAAAATTACAATTTATGACTGTCTTTATGGTCCCAAATGTGGATAAGGCTAAAGATGCAACACATCAATTGATTTCATACCGATCAAATTACTATGCAAACGTCTAATCCTTTGCATACCGATTGCATTTGAGTACTATTTAGTGGAATCCCCTAGTTGACCAAACTTGATTCAAGCCTTCATTATGAAAGGAGAGGTTATTCGCTCAACCCCTTGGATCTCATAGTAGGCATACCTTAATTTATATACCCCACTATGGAATAGGGTTGAAACAATGTTGGGAGATGAAGCATCAGGTCAATGCTTCCCTAAAGAACTCATGAAGAGGTAATGACCTCCCCTCCACAAGCCAAATTACATAAAATAAAAGATCTAAGTGAAAAGGCTTTAGAGGTTATTTTTAAATCACCCAAACTCTATGGGTTTTGGGGAGATCCTAGACAACTTCCTTTTCATGCCTTGGACAAAGGCATACTCATAATGAAAAGGCACTTTTGGTTACTTTATTTCCCTATATAAGATGGGGGAGAACATACACACATGATTATTTTTGATCAAATAATCTACCAAACAATAGATAATTTGTATAACATAACACTTTTGAAAACATAAACTTTAAGTGAAGTGTAAGTTTTAAGCACATATTGAAAAGTTTAGTGAAGTTCTTGGCCCCTTGGCTTTAGTTTACCAAAGCTTTAAAAAGCATTCAAAAAAACATCAAATAAACCATCTAAGTTCCGTTTAAACACCAAATGGAAGGTTATAGACTTAATTATGCTCAAATTAATCACTTTTCCACGTGGGTTCTATAAGAAAAGTTAGAGAGTTTTGTTTAATTTTGAAGCACAATTTGTAATGAAACAAACAAGTTTGGAATTATTTATCTTGGTTTCTCTTTTTTTTACACACAGAGATTGATGTTTATCAATAGTGATCAATGTTAGTTGTTACAAGACCAATACTTATAATAAAATAACCATTGTCGGTCAAAAATGATTGATAAAGATGACTTGTGAACCCTTAGGCAAAAAAAGATATGACAAAAAATACTTGTTAGCACAATGTTAAGATAAATCTCCAAAAGAAAACTTGTAGATCAAGAATAATGTTCAGACCATAGACTTAAAAAATTATTTTGACAACTATAAGCTTGAGAAAAGCTCTAAAATGCAAAATTTTAGACATATTTTCCCTGTAACCTAAATGATACTGATTAGCCTTGACCAATGCTGGTTACACAAAACTGACATCAATCACTGTGTGAATTGTGTATCAATAAAAAACATTAAAAACATGGGAAAATAATCATAAAAATTGCTATTAAAAGATTTTTAATGACTTTTAAGGAAATCTAAGATTGCCAAAATGTCTTCCTTGATTGAGAGGGATATGTTGACCTACCAGACATGTCAAGGTATATAGATGGATTATAAAGATGGTTAAATCAAGCATTAGTCATGGAAAACACAAGAAATACATAAAGAAGTAACAATCTAGGCCAACCTATTCAATGAGGTGTGCATATGATAATTAAGAACTTAATGAAAGAAATAAAATACCAATTACCTTCCCATGAGCATCCCAACATCCATATGTGGCTCCAAGCATGTTTTCCCCCTTGATTTGGTGCTCAAGTCATCAATAATGATGTAAGGCAAGCTTCTCCACCATCTCAAGAACACTAAGTATAAACTAGGCTCATGATATGAATATCAATGTCATGCCTATCAAATGAATCTTTCCTATTTGAAATAAATCATAATAATAAACACAAAGAAAGGTTGTGGAGAGCATATTGCATTATAAGTTTACACAAATTAAACTTTAAAATGTGAGTGAGAGGCCTCTTATTTATAGATTTTCCAAATTGATTAGGATCAACCATGATCATCCGTCTCAACATCAAGATGTGTGGCCATGAATTAATCCAATTATGTAAATAAAATCCAAAAATATCCTCATACTGATTTGGGAGGAAGGGACATTAAAGACACATGGGAAGCCATAATCTTGATATTTGTTGCATTTATGGCTTATGGATGCCACCCCAAAAATGACCTCACTTCATGGTGTAGTTAATAGGAATCAATTTCCAATAAATAAATATTCAATAACTTCTATGGAATTCTTACTTAAGCTCATAATTTAGTTTAATTTGCCTAAGAAAGATTAATTAATTTTAGTGTAATTCTTTGGAAATTGGTGCACAATTAATCAAACTAGTCAAAAAGTCATATTATTGGGTCATAATTTGACTCGAGAGGAATTATAAGGCAATATTATTTGCATACAAATCATTATCCCATTTAGGATGTTGTTGACACAAAATAACACATGCAAATGTCATGTGCTTCCGAATTAGATGAAAAGAGTGATCTAGAGCACTGATATGCATTTTCATCATTTTGACTTGAAATGATCAGAGAAAAGTTAATAATCACATAAAATTAATTGCCCTATTTAGGGATACATTAGCCTAAATTATCACTTATATACAACAAGCTCAAACCATTTAGTGCAATTTAGTGATTTTGGCCCAATTTGTGTATTTTCACAAATTTCAAGTAAGATTGACAATTTAAACACAATGGTGTTAGGAATTGGATGTCTGCATCTAATACCTAAATTTGGTTAACCCATATAAAAGTTAGTAACATCAAACTGGATCAGTATCACTAATCAATATTTACTTGAGCTTGACATTATTGATCTTTTCCCAATAATGACTAGTGTGTTGATGACGTGAAAAATTGCCCAATTGAAATCACATATCTACAAATTAAGGCCTCATTTGATATGGGACTTGACACTTATCTAGTATACATCTATACACTGTTTCACATTGAGATAAATTTCCTTATTATTCCTAGATTAAAACATAGTGACTAAGAGAAATCATAATACAAGTCTAAAGTATACCAAATCCAAGTCAAAGCAAACATTGTCAAGTATCAAATCCAGGTCATTAGTTTCATTGATAAACAAAAGAGTAAAATTATTTAATCATATTAGGAGGGAGAACTATGTATGGCTTAATCTCCCTCCTTATAGTATAAAATAATTAGGTAGTAGTCAATCATCAAATGAGGATAATTGGGGCTAGCTCAACCCAATATAATTTCCCAGTTTTTTTTAGGTTTTTAGCCCTTACAAGCACACCTAGGGTTTTGAGGTGAATGAGGTTTATTTTTAGAGTTACAGTCATCATCAATGTTAAACATTTCACATATAGAGCTTTTAGAGATATGATAAGGTTAATTTATGATTAGTGACCCATATTTATGTCTAGGTCACTAATGACCAACACATGTCAGTGTCAATAGTTGATATCGACCCATATTTGATATAGCCAACCATGTACAGACAAAAACATAATTCATGAACTAGACAAATCACTTACATACTTCAATATGTTTTCCACTATTAGAATACAATTATAGTTAGATAGTTAGAAAAGATAAATACTAATCTCTTTATTGTGGTTACTATATTTAGCATATGCCAATTATCAAATCATTTTCAAATTTTTAAATTTAGATGTATACTTGAATTCCATGTTTATCAATTTGAATTATTCTACTAGTTTTTATCCCTCAAAGTTTGCTTATAATGTTTTACACTTTTATATGAAATACATAATACACATCATAACTTAGGTTTTACATATTTATAAGATGAAATACATCATTACATTGAAATTATTTGCTGAGATTTATTTTTAGATACATATATTATCCAAATTATATTATTTATTTATTTTATGAATATTGATACTGATATTAAAGTGGATCGTAGCCAACTATGATTTTCATCACATATAGTTTTCTTTTTGTCTATAAGAATTAATTTGGGTTTTGTAATTAAAAGATGCATGATTTCGATTCCCAATACATAATACAATAAATTAAAGTATGTGTTTAGTATAATCTTATATAATATTTCATTACAAGGCTTTTATGTTGATTGGTATTTGACAAATATTTATATTCAACTTCAAAGAGTAGTGCACATATCTATTTTGAGATCCAAGTATTGAAAGGATGTAATTGATATTAAGGTTATACCAAATCTTTTTCCTTTACTTATTTAATTTTATTATCATAAACAAAGTATAATGATTCCTTTTTAATTTAAAAAATAAAAAATTGGGGGGTTGGATATTTTCAATTTCAACTTGAATACATTAAAATAAATGCATGTTATTAATATATCAAAGTTTATGTTAAGTAATTTGTGATACACCATCAATATTTTTTTTTATCCATTTGAAAAAAATAATTACATTGAACAAAAATCATATATAAAATTATAATGCATGATATAATAAAATGAAAGTGAAACTATATAATAATTTTTGGTGGGGGAGAATTGAGGGAGAGATGGAGACAATGTTAGGGCAAAACAACAAATTGGAGATGAAGGAGATAGAGGCAACAATAACACATAACACCAAAGCAAATTAGAAGGCATTAAGGAATGAAGCATAATAAAAGGTAGCAAATATGTGGAGTAAAATCAATAATAATGTATATAATCATTATAAATCATCAACAAGTGTGAGAGTAATAGTGAATGGTGATGATAGTATTATTTTATTAACACAAACATAAACAACTAATGGCATTAAGGTAGTAAGACAAATATTTTCATGATATTAGATAAGATATAAAATGTTCCTTGGAATATGAAGACAAGAAGAAAAATTTTGTGTGCCAAAAAAGGAAAAGAAAATCTCAACAAGATAAATTTTCTTTAATCAATGATATGCTTCAAAAATATTTAACGGTAATTTTTTTATTTTTTAATTTTAAAAATATAAATTTCACTTAAAAAAGAGTCATTCGAAGGGTTTTATATCAAAATGTAATACATATACCCATCACATTTAGTTTAGTCTTATTATTAATTATAAAATATCTCCATTTTTATATGTTTCATGAGTACATTGAAAGCATCCTACTTACTTAAATTTTGAAAATCTTACTTATTTGTCTTATTTTTAGGGAATAATGCCTTATAGTTATAGTCGATATTGGAAACCTATCGGTATCAACATATGCAATGTCAAAAAATGTCCACTATAAATAAAATCAAATAGGGGTAAATTCAACCATGGAAGTATGTATATGTGACTTTCCCCTTTCTAATGATTTCTCTAGCATATACTTATGTGCTTCAATAATAAATACTCTAGTAATTTATATATAATGAATGATCACTACGCTTATTATTTTTATTTTCTTATACAAATAATAAATAATGCTTGTATATTTATAGACAAAATGAATACATATAATAACTTTATTGGCATCCAAATTGACATCAAACATTTAGAAAGAAAAAAGGTAAGGGAAAAGAGAGGATAGACAAGGAGTAGTTATAGGATAAAACATGTCAGTACATTGAGGTAATCAATAATTAAATCACTTACATATTTTTCACTTTGTACCAATAATTTTTAGGTACACATACACAAAAAAACAATGCAATTTTATGATTAATAACTACTTTATGGTCCTTTCTAGGTGTCTAGAACATCAAATTTTATTAAAAAGTAGCTCTAAATAATATAATTATTTCCCATTGATTAGTTACACTTTTTATAATATAATAATCTTTAATAACAATGAGAAAATTAAATCTCAAAATATTATGATCCTCATAAATTAAGAAAACAATAGCATGAAAAAGTTTGTCTATAAAAAATAATTGTTATGGTGTAGTTATGTTACCTACATTAAATGTGTAAATGTTAATATGTTTTGAAGTTAATTAAGATCATATTCAAGTTGAATTGTTATCAAGTATATATGACAAGTTTTTTTCACATATTTTTAGTTAACAATGGTTCAAAGGGTGATTATAAAAGAAGCTTTGATTAAACAACTACGATTATAACTCGAATCTATGAATTTTTTAAAAAGTCAAATGTAGGTGTACTTACAAACTATACATGTGATTGGTTCAAATTCAAATTTAAGTGGGTATACAATAGTGTATTTACAAAATCATCTCAAGCTGAAATGTTGAGTGTTGATCAATTAAAAACTAGGATTGATATTGATTTATCACCTTTGATCAACTATTGCTAAGATATTATGTTATATTTTTGAAGTTTGTTTTTAAATACAATAAAAAACATATTTAAATAGGAAAAAGTACCATGCACATTATATAATTTGGAAATAAACATGATAAGATTAATTAAGGTCAATCTTTAATCTATAGTGGATTGTTTTTTATAAAATAAATTTACACAATGTATTTAATTTTATCTCTAAAGAGGATGGTTGGAGATTCAAGTTGAAATTCAAGATCATTAGAAATTTTAAAAATGGTTTTTACATATATTTTTAAAATTAAACATTCTTATTTATGTGTCAAAATATTCACAAGCAAAACAATAAGAAAAGACATTTGTATGAAATTTACATCAGCCCATATAGAATTTTCACCAAGTTGGTAGATATTGATGCTTGTATGGTTGATGGAGGGTGGAGTAGAGTTTTTGGATAGTCATCGCAACTCTATATAGTCATGGAGGCTGAGGAGGATGACCTCAAATTGGATACACTTCAAACTATGCTTGGGTATGGTGCCTTTATACTTGTCTCTAAAGCATTAAATGTTACACACCATGAGCTTGAGCACAATCTACAAGATTTTGGTTAAAACTAAGGAAAATATATCTGCAACAATCTCATTATATATCACAATTAGTCCCTAATAATTTTCTACCTCTAACATGTAACTCTACAGAAGTGACTTGAAATAACCTTCATCCTCATTAATGGGACACATGCTTATATAAAATGAAATTGGAAAAATAAATATCTATGTCCCTCTATTTTTTAATATCAACCTTGATTGAGCCTCCAGGGATTATTCACAAATTTTTGGAGTTGCTTTCCTTCTTCAATACCACCTAATATCTTCTTATTGGGTGGGTCATTTTTTAATCATACTATAACAAATAAAGAGGCAAATCCCATCACCTTGATGAAAGGTATAAAATTGGATATGATGGTTGGAAAGATATAATGATGGATGAAATATTTATAATCGTGATTAACTCAATGAAAAGGGAGTGGATCCCTAACAAGAAGATTTATGCATTGCATGTGAAACTTTGGAGATGGCTCAATTCCTCAAATCTATAACTTTATATCACTACTCCAAAGAATTTAATTCTCACATATCTACTAGGAAATGTTGAGGTTGATTAGGTTTCATTATCCTCTATGTGAAGTGATTTTTTAGATGATTTACATGGTATTTCAACATTGTTAAACCTATATAGATTAATTATCTAGGACTTATTAATAATCACTTGTATTTTTAATCATATTTGGCATTTGAATCTTCATTTTTAAATTACCAACTATTGATTTAGATAACCCTATTTTTTTGGTTATTTCAACCAATTTTTAATAATAATTTTAGTCATTAGAGGGTCAATGGAGGTAGAGTGTCATCTCTTGTCATGAATCTTATGGCATGATTTTAATTCGCTGAAAATGAGAAGTGATTTATGTGAAATGATGATTTTTCCTCTATTTTTTTGATGTGGCCTCAAATTCATTTATTCAAGGTGTAACATATCAACTTGTCCCACACACTTCTATGTATCATATTAATCTCCAAATTCACACCTTAGATACTTATATTTACTTACAATAAGGGTTTTATTTTTGCCTCACATTTACTCTATTTTATTTCCTTCACTAATTATTAGCCATTAAAGTGGAAATGAAGGTAGAGTGTCATCTCTTGTCATGAATCTCATGTCATAATCTGAATTTGATAAAAATGGGAAGTGATTAAGGTGGAATGATGATTTCTTACCCCATATTTTTTATGTGGTGTCAAATTCATTTATTCTAGCTGCAATATACCAACTTGTCCCACACACTTCTATGCATCATCTCAATCTCCAATTACCTGCCTTAGATACTTTCATTTACTTACAAGAAGTGTTTCTCTTTGTCTCACACTCACTCATTTTTATTTCTTTCACTCAACTCTACTTTGTTTCATGTGCATCTTGTAAACAATGATGCATGATATAATTGCGAGACATAGATTCCAAGAAAGGCAAATGTTAAATAAAATGCTTAAACAAGCCTTTTAGTAAAATAAAAGAGGCACTCTTGCCATGGTTTATATCATCTTAGGTGAGGATGTGTGGGTAATATATGGGAATTGATATCCCATGTAACCATTGAAGAAGATTTTCAATTGAATCTAGTTGGTTTGGTAAAGAATGAAAAGCCTTTCACAATTAGATTTTAAGAGGGGAGAACTATTATCCAAAGAAATATTTAATGGCATATAGTAGAGAAAGAGATGATGATTCATTAGAAAAATTAGTGGGAGTGTTATGAAAGGATATTTAGTTAGTGAATAATAAATTAGAGGCATTAAAAAGGATGAGATAGCTAGAGGGGAGAGAGGAGAGAGAAGGAGATAGCTAGAGGGGAAGACAAACATTACATTGAGGTAATCAACCATTAAATCACTTGCATATTTTGTACTTTGTAACAATAATTTTCAAGTACACTAACACAAAAAATAATGCAATTTAATGATTAATAACTTATTTTGTCATTTCAAGGTCTAGAACATCAAATTTTATTATAAAGTAGCTCTCAATAATACACTTATTTCCCACTGTGTAGTTAGAATTTTCCTGATATGATATTCTTGACATTACAATGAGAAACTTAAATATCAAAATATTATGATCTTAATAAATTAAAAAAATAATAGCATGAAAATGTTTGCATATAAAAAATAATGGTCATAGTGTAGTTGTATTAATTATGTTAAATGTGTAAATGTTAATATGTTTTGAAAGTAATTAAGAGCAAATTGATATACAAAATTATCTATGAATACTGAGAGTCATCAAATTTAATTTTGACATATTACTTAGAAAGATCAACTCCTTTAGGGTTAGGCTGAGTAGAATCTTTGGGACTCATGAATAACAATCCAACTTAGAGAGCTAATTATTTGGTCCAACAAGAGCCAACATGGCAGGGGCAAACCTAGGAACTCAACCTAGACAGGGGCTTTTAGAGTAGCCTGCTCTGAGACTATAAAGTCTCTAGTCCAAGGGGATAACACTAGGAGGGAGTTCAGTGGCTGACTTGTTAAATATTACACCTCCTTTGTATCTCCCTCGTAACAGGACCCCTGCCAAGTTGGTGGTTGCTACTCCTAATAATACCCAAGAGTATAGATGGCAAACCATTGTGGGGAAGAGGAACAATCACAATAAGTGGCCTGCTTAGACTAGTCATGAGTTTATCAACAAGCCTTCCTCTAGCTCTGGGGATCAGGAGCTTAAGCCTTCAGTTCCACTAAGAAAGGAAGTGCCTCATAACATCCTCCCTATCAAAGAACTAGTGCTTATAGAGATAGCATTATCTCAACCTTAGTTTTAAAGAATGTCCCTAGCATTAAATGTGTTTTCTAATTCTCAAGTATCAACAAACATCTTTTTAGATGATTTAGATTTCTTATTATATATTACATGGACTAATGTTGGTAAGCACTCGCATAGACCCCCCTAAAACTCTCTAAATCACTCTTGAATCCCCATTCATCAATGTTTGTTCTAGGATTTAGAGTTCATTATAGGATTTTCTCAATAGCTAGAGTTTCTTCTCTCTAACTCTAAGCACTTCTTGAAGAATATATATGAAGCCCTTGAAGCACTCAATGTAAAGGATATGTCTCTTGACACCTATAATCCATGAATTATTTTTCATGAAATTTTTGAGGTTAACAGACTCACTCTAAAAGTATGTTGTTCAATATTTCAAAGTAAGTTTGTAGTTATGGACATTATCTACCTTTAAGAATTGAAGGTGGTAGGTTTCCTTCTATCAGTTATTTCCAAATTTATCTAGACTAACAATTTAGTAGTTTTTAGCAATCATGAGGAATGTCATAGTGGCATTATGACATTCATTACACCCAAGTGGTGGCCTCATTTTGTGATGTCTAGAAAGGACCCCACCTGTAATATCATATGGGCCCTTTTCAATATTGAGAATCACTCTATTTTCACTATTAATGTTTATGTCTTAAATGATGCACATGAGTGATCAAATTTATGGAAATGGATTGTTGATTCTCTACCTAATTCCCAATGGGATATATGTGGGGATTTTAATATGTTATAACAATAAATTGACAATATTAGGAATCTACTAATGCGATGGGTTGTCAAAAAAAGGGAGGCATGATTATACATGCAAAATAAATTTGGCTTTCATGACCTTAATTTAGGGTGGTCCCCACACTAAAATTTTGGTACACTTGGACCAATCTTCAAGGTGGGATTGATACGGTGCTTAAATGGCTTGATCATGCTATGATTTATACTCAACTATACGTCTCTTTTGATAACATGTTTACTTTGATAGTGGAATCCTTTCTAGATTTTATTCTCTCTAACCGTTTTCTTATTAGATACCATATTAATTGGCATTTAAAAATCCTAAATTCCATAAGACATAATTATTTCTTAATACAACCCTCTTGGATCATGGGTCCACCATGGAACACATCAAGTAGGTTTAGAATCTAGTTTATAAACCTACTGAGTAGCTAGGGTGGACCTAGTAGTGGGTGGATGCTCTCAATTAAAAAGATAATTTTTTCATATTTGCAGATGCCAATTAGCCAAGTTTCAATGAAAATCCTACTCCACCACCACTTTAGGGCTGAACCAAATTATGGCCTCCATAGAGTAACACGTATTTAGTGAAGCTCTCTAGTTGTGGGTGGTTGGATTACGTCATAAAATCCAAATTTTTAATCAGTAAAATGCCTATGGTGATGAACTTCTAACCCATATACATTGGTTCAAATTTTGTGACCAAGTCTCCAAAGAATTCTTCCACATGTTCAAGGCCAAGTCTACCTACTAATAGATGCAAGCCATTCAGGATGATGGGTAGAGATATATGGAGATGCCAAATATGGTGAAAGATTTTGCCAAACATTATCAACAACTATTTTCATCTCGACTTCTATCTATAGAAAACCAACATGTCTTAAACTGTTGCCTTTCAGTGGTTCCCACTAAAGTCACTGCCATATAGAGGGTTGCTTGTGATGTAAATTATTAATGATAAAGACCTAGGATGTGATGGATCACTTTATGAGTTTTACAAGAAAATGTGGGATACTATTTGGGATAACCTTTACTAGCTCTACCTTGAAGCCTTCCACTCAGAGACCTTGGGTGTAGACATCAATAAAGGGAATATCAAATTTGTCTTGAAGTCTAGTGACCTTGAGCTAATTTAGAATTGGAATCCTATCACTTTGCTTAACATCCATTATAAAATCATTGGCAAGGCTTTGATACTCTACCTTAGACATATGTTGTCTTTGATTATCTAGCCTAAGTAGATGATCTTTATTCAAGTTTACTTTATTCTAAATAATGTTATTGCAGTGTGAGAAGGAATGGAATTATCGATCACAACATAAGGATTTGTTCATTAAATATCATTTTGAGAAAGATTATGATCACATTGAGTGGGAATTCATCCTAATTATGCTACAAGCTTTGGGTTTTGGTCCCACTCTCATTCAATATGTCCATGTGTTTTTTATGATGCATCAACTTTACTCTCCATTAAGGGAGTCAAATTAGAACCTTTTGCCTCTTAAAATCCATTAGATAAGGTTTCCCCTTAGAATTGACCCTTTATGTTATCTCTAAATAAGGCTTTGGTTATATTTTATCCAATACTCAATCACAATGCCTTGTGCATGTTATATCCCTTCCTTCGAAATAGCCCCAACATCTTCTCAATGGGAACTTCACTGATGACTCCTTCCTTAGGATAATCAAGGAAGAGGATGTTGTGGCTAATAATATGTGCTACTTGGAGGTATTTTGTCTTACCTTCAGATCCAATATTCAATAGTGTAAAATGCAATGTTATAGGTGATCTTTTCTTTTTCAGCGTCCTTAGATGGCATAGTATAATTGGCATCAGCTACAACACGATGTGATGCAAGAGCATCTACATACATCTTGGCAAGATGTGGTTACATTGGGATGATTGAATTCAAATTTCAATTTATTATATTTTTCCCTCCAAATGTTGTTAATAAGGAATTAATTGTAAAAAAATAAAGGTAAAAAGTAATTGTTGGGGCTGTTGAGGAAATAAAGGAGGAGTGGTTGACATTATTTCAACCTTAGTATATTGTTACAAATTAAAAACTGTGGTTGTTTTGTCTTTAGCCCAAGTTGGGCGTAGAGGTTAGGGAGGAGTTTAAAAGAGAGATTCTAAAGAAGAAACTATTGCAACAAATAGTAGCTCTGTCTCTCATTTGGCCGAAGATAGTAAGATATCCACGTTGCAGGGCCTTAACAATATTCTTATTAGAGATATTGCAACCGTAAGAGGATAGAGGAATGTAGAGAAGAGGAAAGATAGAGAGGAAAGGACCTCTCATTCAAGGGAAGAGATGTAATAAGAGGAGAGGATCTCAAAGGATGTAAAATGAAGGAGATTAAGAAGTTACAGAGATATAGAGATAAGATATAAATGTTTGAAGCAGCGGTCTCAAATGGAGAAGCAGATCGCCATTTTATAATCCTTGATGTTTGTATGCAGACACAGCCCAAGGATGTAGTGGGATTCTAAAAACTGTCAAAGGACTATAGGAACAAACCAGAAGCAAACTGTGTAAACAGAGTGCGGGGAAATGTAATGTGGATGGAGGTTCCTGTAGCACAAAGTTGGTCTTGCAATGATTTTATGGATACTTGAAACGGTAAGGATCTATTTATGTTATGTATTTGGTTTTATACAAGTATGATCATTTTCCATAGCTTCCTTATTCAATAAAGAGCTGAGGTGTCTATTGTATGGAAAACTCTGCGATTGGATAAGATGCAGGGCTGTATCCAGATAGAGAGCTAAGTCAAAAGACATAGATGTCTATTTATACAGTCTTTTGACCAAAGATGTGGAAGGATCTGTGGAGACACATAGCTGAACCCAAATCTATTTCATTATTTTAGCTGATAAAGGCCATGACGGTTGATAAAGATGAATGTTTATATATATATATATATATATATATATATATATATATAAGACTGTGTTTCTTGCAACAATAGTAAATAGCAGCTCTGTTCCTTGGTGGGATGAGTTATCTGAATGTGCGAAAGCTGGTATTTATGTGAGACCAAGAATGGGAGATGCCTTGTTTTTGTTTAGAGTATGAGGTCTGATGCTTCTTTGGATTCTTCCAATTGACATGCCGGTTGTCCTGTGGTTCAGGGGGATAAATGGTCTGACACGAAATGGATGCATGTTGGCGAGTACAAGATTTGATATGGTGTGTCTTGGAGATGACGATTAGAGTGTTTATCAATTTCATGATGGAATTCTCCTGATTTAATGTTGTAATAGGTGAGTGTTTTGACTTTAATTTAGTCGCAAGCATGCTTGACCGCTAGTGCAGAATAACAACTATCCTAAAATGATTATGCTCCTTTATAAATTTCATATCACAAATACAAATTCTGTTGTACATGTACAGACTCGATTATGCTTATTAATCTATGAATGCAGAGATGTGTTCCCAACGTTTGAGGCTGAGAAATTTTTTTGTCAATAGTGCAGTTTAAGCCCTGTTTACAGTCTGGTGATAGTGCACCATGATGAGATTTTATGGGAATTATCTTTGCCTTACAAGCTTCTCCCTCTTGGTTTTGGTAGTATGTGGTGGATCGTGTTGAGAAAAAACTCTTGTATTAGATTACCAATCCACTTTCCTTGGCTGGAAATTTTAAATATGCTCCAAAGTGCTTGTTGGCACCCATGTATACTATTCTTATTATTGGGTGCCCGTCAAATAGGCTATCTAAAAGCTCAATAATTTGTTGTGGGTTTTAATTTGGGCCAATCCCTTCATTAGTAAGATAGTTCATACAGTTTCCTATGATTAATATTGTCTTCCTCATAAGGTTGTAGGTATGGGCCTCATTCATATCTCTCAACAAGCCTTTACCCTGTCACTAAATGGATTATTTTCTTGGTGGAGGGAAATGAAGTTTGGAATAATCTAGTTTGAAATTACATCACTCAAGGTTCCCACTATGACCATGCATCTTGGAAAGGACTTGGTTTTCCCAATCTCCTTACCCTTGTCTCCTTGGTCAAAGTGGTGGGCACATTTGTCATTAAGAGTATTTGGAAATCTTAGGAAAAAATCAAACCATGTCTATTGTGGAATGACTAAATCTTTAGGGATGGTCTTTACATCAACCAATAGTCTCTATGGTTATCGCCTATCATCAACATACATGGCGTGCCTCTTGTATAAGTGCCTTGAATTCGTGTTCTTAGGTTTTGCCATAAATAAATGTGTACCTTCAAGAACTTTTATGTAAATATTCTTGATTTTAGATCCCCTAGAATGCTTTATAGGATAAATTCAAACTTTATCCAACTAATATAGATTCTTATGATAGTATTGTGGTAGTGGTGCCTATGGAGTTTCTTCACAAGATCTTTCTCAACTTTGCTCATCTTTGGTGGAAGGACTAGAAATGGTATAAAGAGACTCCTTTATATAAGTATATGCAAATAAAAGGTTATGAATGGATCTTTACACACTTTCCTATGGTGGATAAACTCAACTAGAGGTGTAGCATGCATTCCTCCCATTCTATCTAGGGGAAGCACTTTCACACTATCTGGTCAACTTTTACTGAACCTAAAATTGTGCATTTTAATTAGTGTTTGCTTTATCAAATCTTGCTGATTGGTAGAAGGATTCTCCAATTTGAGATTTCTCTACCCAAATATCATTTTTGTGGAAACCATAAAACCATAATACACCTTTTTTGGTATTGATCAAAGGCCCAATGTGCCTAGACTTGGATTCAAGATTTTTTCTAGCCCCTCTACTAAATTCCCTTTAGATGGTGTCATATTCTATTTGGAGCTAATCCTAGTCTACCTCCCTAGTACACCCAAGTCTGACATGATTTCAGAATGGAAATTTTATTTTGGATATGGAAAGAGCATAATTCAATGTTATTTTATAATAACTATGATAACTCTCTATGTGTTACTTATGATAAAGTTACCATTATTTATAATGTGATTCTATAAATACAAGTGCAAACAAACAAAGTATCTATAAAACTTGACTGCCTGTAGCATCTCCTCCTTCACTAGGGTGACATGCCTTACACCATTATTCATGTGCCACCTTACCTACCTAGAGACATCCTAAATCATGGTCTGGGTGACAATCTTAGGGGTGGCTCTCAACATAGTCAACCTCATCACCAATCTTGATCTTTTAGTACTTCACAAAAACATAACTCTCCCCATTTAACTCAAAAAGGTGGCTAGGGATCTCCCCCCAAGGATCAATGTTTTGACTAGGTCTCTCTTCCTCAACCACCTCAACATAGTTAGGGGTAGATCTCTCCACCTTGAGTAGCCTAACACCAGGGGAATTTTCAATCTAGTAGCTCCTAAGATGGTTCTTTTAGCCATTTGATAAAATATTTTTGCACCTTAATTTAGCCACTTCACCACTGCATGTTACTTAATAAAAATATAATGTTGAACAGGAGGATACTGATGCTAGATGGGACCCTGTGGATGACAAAAAAGACTTTCTTAGCTCTAATTGGGGTCCTCTTGACAATGGCTTGCTCTCAACTGGTTTATTTTCTAATGCTTCTTAAGTTTCCCTTTTTTGATGTATTAGAGCTTTCTCTAAGCTTAGCCTATTTTTTTTTGTTTTTGTGGCCTTGGGCCTTTTGATTCCTAGGCTTGTCTTAGTGTGTCATTGTTGGCATGTCCTCTGTTGCCTTTTTTTGAATAGTCTTGTATATGTTTTATTTATAATAAAATTATAAACTCTATTTCATCAAAAATTAAAAAAACTAATTAAGAGCATATTCAATTTGAATTGTTAACATGTATATATGATAAGGTTTCTGTACATATTTTTAATTAGCTACAGTAGTTCAAAGGGTGACTATTGAATAAGATTTGATTAAACAACCATGATTATAACTCAAAGCTATGAATTTTTTTAAATGTCAAATGTAGTTGGAACTGAAAATTGGACATGTTATTGGTTCAAATTCAAATGTAAGTGGGTATTCAATTTTGGATTTACAAAAGTGCAAAAAGTTGAAAGTTTTAGTGTCAATCAATTAAAAACTAGGATTGGCATTGATTTATCACCTTCAATCAACTATTGCTTGGATAACTTTAGTATATGCTCAAAGTTTATTTTTTAAATACAATGAAAAAAATATTTAAATAGGAAAAAATATGATGCACATTATATAATTAGGAAATAAACATAATATGATTTAAAAAGGTCAATCTTGAATTTTTAATGGATTCTTTTTTTATAAAATAAATTTACATGATGTATTTATCAATGTAGGTTTTTATTCTATTTAATAGTTTTTACCTACACGTGTTATTTATCTTTTGTAAGTGTTATTCGGTCATTGAGGAAGATAATCCCACATGTATGAGGGTGTTTAGTCATGCCTATATTCCACCTATATATGTACCTTTCCTAAAGCTATTGTAATCAATCAGATCAACTTGATCAACATAAGTATTACATTTCTTCTTGCATAATTATGAATACAAGTGGAGTTATCATTGCAATATAATTCTTGTATGTTCGCTCTACCAAAGATCAACTATTGGGAAATTTTGTCATGGTATCATAGTAGTGTTTGTACATTGAACATCATTATTGTTGTTCTTTTGAATCTTGAGTAGATTATTTTGTATTCTAATGTAAATTATTGAGAATAAATATATAGATCTAAGTGTTTCATCTACACTCTAATTCTATTCTAACTCCCATACAACATTTTCATTCATTTATTTCATTTGATTTTCCTATGGTATATGCATTTTCCTTTGAAAATCTTGTTCATTGTGAAAAAGTATATAAGCATTGGCTATAAAAATCAAAGGTGTTATGCATGTGTTAATTGCACATATGTTTTTAGGTTTTTTTTTTAACATTTTGAAATAAAGGTTTACACATAGACATCTTTTCCCACACCGTATGTGTAGATATAAGAATCTAAATAGAACCACGAGGGTTTGTCATGGGGGTACACAGGGTACTAAGCAAACTGCTACTAGGCTCAAGGACACTATGGGCTATTAGAGATCTATAGAGGGTATCTGGTTTGTCAGCTTGAACCAAGCTATAGATACACATGTAGACCATTTTAGGGTTATCATGATTGAGTGTACAAAGGACACAATTACTTATAATGGATATAAACATAAAATAACAAGTAATAAATGGGGAGAATTCAATACTTAAAGCATGAAAAATTTGAATATTTGAATGAAAGAGCATTACTAAGCAATAAATGTGTTTCAGGAGCATGAAAATCTAGTAATTGAAAGATGACTTTGAAATGGAAATGATATTTTCAAGAGTGAGAGAGATAAAGATAGAGGGAGTATACACTTTCATAAAACTAAGCTAATGAATTTTATTCAAACAAAACTATCTCTAGCATGTGATATCTAACTAAGTAAAGGGAATGCCATTTTAAGCAAGTAGATTAAGCTATTTTAACAAGTGAGAATCTAACAATAAACAAAATGATTCACCATCAAGCACTATGAGTTAAAATACATTTTAAAGAGTAGATATGTTTTCAGGTTTAGGAGAATGCATAACTTTAGAATATACTCTAAAACATGTTTAAAATGAGTTAAACTAGCATAAAAATAATAAAACCTTATAAATACACTCATCTACAACCGTAAATTTCACTTTTCATAACAAAGTTTCCATCAAATGAAGATAAAAGTATTGTGTATATGTTCTATCAACTAGGAATCCAAGTATGAGGCAACTATGGAAGAAGTCAAGGCTACAATGTAGGTCCAAGACCAAACCAATGTCCAAAATAATAAGGAGGAGGTGAAGTGAGAACTTAAAATAGTGTGTGTTCCCAATATAGGTGCACAATTTAGGTGTAATGAAACTTTTAAAATGTGGGAATAAGACACAATGGAGCATGAACAACTGGAAGCAAAAATGGAATCACCAAATCAATATGCAATAATGTAGGGAATCATTTGTCACAATGTAAGCTCAATATCACCAAGAATGAACCAAGAGAGATCCAAGAAAGTGTGAGAGCCAAAATAATGAAGAAGAGTAATAAGGAGGGTAAAGAAGAATTATTTTTATTAATATAAGCACCCAAGCCTTGAGAAGTCTAAAACCTCCTCGTTTCTAGCTGTTTAGAGTTAAACATGCCTAAAACCAACCTATTTTGGGTAAGTTACAGTCTAGGTTACAAATTTTTGGCCAAAACGTGTAGCTTAGGCCATGGGTTTTGGTAAAAAAATCTATGGCATGGGTTAAACCATGCCAAAAAAGATCAAAAATAGCTTTAGAATAGGCTCCATAGAGCCTAAGTAGGCCTTGGGAAGTGGTAAGAGGTTCAATGAAATGCGAGAAGGCTTAAAAGGGCACTCAAATATTGGGAAAATATCAAAACATGTAGATAGTATCAAATCATATTAATGAGGTTTGTAGTATACAAGTGAGCTGATATATAATCATCAAGAGGAGAAGGGTTAGAGGAATCATAATTACATATGTCCCTGAGATACAAGTAGTCGATGTTTACAAGAATAAGGAGTGTTTTGCATTACCTAAAATCCATGAAAAAGTAATAAAGAAATAAGAATAGAGATAATAACATAAAACTACTTGTACTAACCTAATAATGATGGTGGAAAGAAGACAATCGATGGTGCGATCTAAAGGGTACTGGTGAAAATGTTATGCAATCCAAATCTAGTTCTAGCTATTACATAGAAGGGACAAAAATTAATATCAAACCATGAAATATAAGATGAATAAGGGATATGGGAGGTATATAAGTCCTTGAAGGAGTAGAGAAAAATATGCAACACCTTGGTGATAGGGGAGCAACTCAGTGTTAAAGACATTCCAGACTCCAATGAGTTAAGACATGGCTAAAAATGAGTCAGAAAAATTACACATAGCATATGTCTATCACATAGGCATCGATCAGGGATCTAATGATCATGTGATACTCAGAAGCATTATTCTTCTTAATGGTAAGAAGAAACTAGATATTACAGGCTTATGGCTTCAGGTTTCATCAATAGTCCAAGATACAACTGTAGGTCTAAGGTCACCTCAACTTTCACCATTGGTGTGAATCACCAGAGAGTGGTACACCATGATGGGGGTCAAGGATGCAAGATTCATCCATTGAGGGACTATCTCAGCATAAAGAAAACCCATTAAGTTATATGAGGGAGATAAAGATGTGACAAATCCATAATCGGATGAAGGAGACTAACATTGACCATGATAAGAGGTGAAGAGCAGTGGTAATAAGCCCATGATAGATTAAGAATAGATAAATAAGGTCTAAACAAGTCTCAAACAACCATAACCACTAACTTGCACCACCTACAAGAATCACAACAAAGGAGAGCAGGATTTTGTAGAGGATTAACTACAAGCAAGTAATAGTACCATTAACTAAAAGAGTTAGAAGACCCTAATTCTATCCCAAGGTGCATCCCAAGAGGAGTTCACAAGATAAACATCCATGGATACCCATAAGGTTTGATGGTAGATGCCACAAGAGAGGCAAACCATTGAATGGGGGCCTGGGGAGGGTGTTTTGGTAAGCTCTGAAGCTTACCAAGACATCAAAAGCCCAAGCCTAGGCTTTCCCTTGAGGGTATGCCACCACTTCACCCTAAATAGAGGCTTATCCTTGAGGTAGACCACTAATTATCCTCTATAGAGGAAAAATTACAAGCTCAAAAGGTGGGAATAAGGAGATGGATCATCCATATCCTAAGGTTCACCAGTTATGAACCGAAACATGAGAGTTATATAGGTAGGGTCATTATTGGTGAATGATACCTTTGAACCTAGATAAGTAGGTGGATGATGACATTTAAAATGCATGAGAATTATTTTATTTTATGCTCTCCCCTCATTGAATAGTTTGTATGCTATAATGTGGATGGAATAACACTAAAGATTTGACTCAGCAACTCTAGTGGCCTCAATGAGAGAGCCATTGAGAGTACCAATGCCACAATGGGAAAATAATTATGAAAAGAGAGGCTATACATTTGTGAAATGTCTTACAAGATTCATCTAAAGAGTAAAGATCTAAATTAACATCTAGAATAAGGAGTGATCAAAGAGTGCACAACAAATGTAAGAGGAGTGAACATTGATTGATACTCATCAGGGTCAAACTATTCATCCTTGAGAAAGTAAAATATAGTGTCAAAAACCTTGGGTGAACCCATAGGGCCTCATGAGGAGACAACCAAAACCTCATCATAAGGCTTTGTCTTAGCATAAAACAATGCCTAATGATCTAGGTCTACCTCCAAAGTGTGAGCCTCACTGTCATGCATAAACTATACCACATGAAACATTGTTGACATGACATATTGCATGATAATAGTCCAAAAGTAACCAAGAATCATTTTGTATGAGTGATATAAATATAACACACAAAAATTTATCCTAACTATATTGGCCTAAAATTGACTCAAATTTTCACATTTCTTATAGGCAAAACTATATCATTATTAAAATTAACACAGTTGTGGTGAGAATAAGAGATCTTCTTACAGCTAATCCTAAGATAATTGAACACTTGTAGTGGAATGATGTTCAATGAATATCCCTTATCAATGATGCATCTCTTGATGTATCATTCATCAACCAAGGTCTTGATGTAGAGAGGAAACCTAGCCTTCTTTATGAGAATGAAAGTGTCTATTAAAGAGGCAGGGCCAAAGGATAATGTAGGAGGATGAGGGAGATCAAGGATGTTAGAGTTAAACAATACCTCCATATCATCCCATAATGGACCCTCATGATAGAGACCAAGCTCATAAAATATGAGTCCCCTTTTCTCAAGGTAAAGGTGAAGAAGGTCCCTAATGGAGATCCCAATATAAATATAGTGCAACTCCTCTATAATCTAATAAAGACATTATCTATCTTGGGGAGAGATATTACACTAATATTCAAACCTAACCATGGGGTTTCCCATTCCCATGGTTGACACTATAGGCCCTACACCATTAGTTTCTCCAACGAGGTCGGTTACCAAAATCGAGTGCATGTTAACAGAGCACTCATACCTAGTAAAAGCTATGTCTATAATAACAATGGCATTACTAATCTCATGTTTAGCCTTCCCTTTTAGGTTAGTCAAAGAAGAGTAAACAAAAGAGGTAGAATAATGAGAAGGAAAATTATGGGCCTTGGCCTTGAATTTCTTCTTCTGCTTCTTCTTATTTTCTTTGACATGATTGGGAAGATGCTCCTTGAACACATTCAACTTACAGTTGGGTTCTGCAAGTGGAGAGATCTAAGGGGTAGATTAGGTCTTTACACTATATTATTTTGTGAGACATTCCTTGTTAGAATGCATATTAATCTTTTGAAAGTTGTATTATTTAGTGGGGTCGTAGGGATATGACACCCACTTCCCTTCTACATTCTTTCTTAGGGGCCTTATTTTCAATTGGACTCTTGCTTAAAAAATTTACCTTATTTTAATCCTTCTTGTCCTTATTTTCTATAGGAAAATTAGTGACACCCTCACCATTCACATTATAGTTATGATCATGTGAGGAGGATGATTTTTAGGTAGATATGAGTTAAATGCCCATAAACACATTTAAAACCTTGATCTTTAAACACTTGTTAATAGATTCATCATAAGAGATGGCCTCACATTTGGGAACTATCAAATTATATTTAGACTCACCCTTTGCCTAAATCATAGAGGTGAGTGACTAAATGTTGAGGTTAAACAGTCTAGAGATATCAAGGTATCAGAGGAAATCATCTAAAAGGGAATGGAAACTACAAAGAGAATATGGTGGTAGATTTTGGAACCAAACTTAAGCTTCATCTCATAGGGAATAAGTAAAGAGCTTCAACATTATGCCTTCATATCATTCCTAATCCATACATGCCATCACAAATGTCATGATATACTTTGTGGGACTATGGCCATGAGTCTCATTGAATTTGGGAAGTTCAGGGATTGTAGTAGGAAAGGGAATAACACACACCCAAAGGGATAGAGGATTCCTATGGAGATCCTTATAGGAATAGTTGATATTGGGTTGTTGATGGGCTCTTTGATTAGGCTTGTAGGGGTTATGACGTTTCCTATGCTAGTAGGGCTCATCACAATAATGGTCATGAGGGAGATGTTATCGACATGGATCTTGATATGGGGGACACTCATGAAGGGTATCCTCCCAATCATGTGGCTATGAATGACCATGATAATGGTATCGTTCCTTATGGGGATGATAAGAGGATGTGGAATGCACAAGAGGATAGTCATGATGACTTAAATATTTATGGATTTGGACACATATGGTAAGATGAGGGTCCACATGAGTGAGATGATGTTTGGGATAGGCATACCACAAATCCCTAATCTATAAATGGAGGTTTAAATTAGTGTGGTCATTTGAGACCCTAAAGTAAGTGTTAGGAGGATGGGAAGGCTCCATGAGAGGTGGATGTTGAATCAATTTGGGTGCCCATGTATCTCAACATGGATACGATGGGGTTCTCATCATAGAGTTTCTTATCAAGAAAGAGGTGTGGGACTCACATGATAATGGGTCAAAGTACTCAAAATAGACTGGGTGTAATCTCTATCTCTAAAGGAATCATGATGCTTACTTCTAGGGGAAGAAAGGTGTTTTCATTCACATGAAGTCACCTAAGAAAATTTTCAATGATTATGTGTAACTCATTGGGCCTTAATAGTGAGAAGGGGTCATCTCCACCCTCAACAAGTGAATGAAAAGTTGTCTCAAGTCTCAAAAAGGTATACTCAGACAAGTAAATCTTAAACTGTTGAAAAAATGAGTGAGCTCATTAGTTAAATATTTTCCAATCTTGTTCCTTATAGAACATGAGAGGGCTAAGGAAACTATATGGGTCAAGGGAACCTTCTGGGTCTTATGCCTTTTAATTTCAGCATCAACTTACCCATGAGTGAGCTCAGAGCTGAGACCCTGAATCCAATAGGAATGGCATCCTAATAACATCCCAAGGGTGGGATACTAACCATAGATGTAATGAAATAAGAGGAACATGGGAGATAATAAAAAATTTAAATGGTCGATGAAATAATAGGGAGAATAAAACAAAACCAAAGTAAGATCAACCAAATAAAGAGAACCAAAACATAATTGAAAGCAATGACCTATGGTTATCAAGGGGAATTAGCAAAGAAAAATCTAAAAATGTTAGAAATAACATGAGACTACATTTGGGGTCCCATCGAGAGTGCCATAATGTATCTCTAAGAATATAAATTGAGCCACTAGGGTTTGGCAAAGGGGTACACATGGTACTAACAAACCCCTACTAAGATCAAGGACACTATGGGCTACTACAGATATATAGAGGCTATATGGTTTATGGGGTTGAACCAAGCTATAGATAGACTTGTATACTAGGCTAAGGTCAGCATAATTGAGTGTAAAAAGGACATAAATACCTATAATGGATATAGACACAAAATATCAAGTAAGAAATGGGGAGATTTCAATGCTTAAAGCATGAAAAAGTAGACTATTTGAAAAGAACATTGCCAAGCAATAAACGCATTTTAAGAGCATGCAAATCTAGTAATTGAAAGATGATTTTGAAATGGAAATGATGTTTTCATAAGTTAGAGAGAGAGAGATAGAGAGTATGCACTTTCATAAACCTAAACTAATGGCTTTGATTCAAACAAAACTATATCTAGCATGTGATATCTAACTAATTGTAAAGGGAATGCCATTTTAAGCAAGTAAACTAAACTATTTGAACAAGAGAAGATATACCAAGTAAAAAAAAAAAAAAAATCATAAATGAAACCTATGAATTGAAAGACATTTTAAAGAGGAAATATGTTTTTAAGTTTAGGATAATGTGTAAACTTTAGAATCTACTCTAAAGTGTGTTTAAAGTGAGCTAAACTAGCATAAAATTAGTAAACCATAAAAAATACAATAATGTACAATTATGGAATTTCACTTTGCATAATAAATTACCCTCAAATTAAGCTTAAATTATTTTACATGTGTTCTACCAACTAGGAATCCAAGTATGAGGTAGTTATGGAGGAAGAAAAGGCTAAAATATAGGGACAAGTTCAAACCAATGTCTAACTAACAAGTACGAGGTGGAGTAAGAAATTGTAGGAGTGTGTGATCCTAAGTTAGGTGCATAAATCAGGTGCAATATAACTTGTATAAGATGGGATCAATCCATAATGAATCAATAAAAAATGGAAGCAACAATGGAATTACTAAATTGATATGCAACAATGTATGGAATCCTCTATCAGAATGCAAGATCAAAATCACCAAGAATGAACCAAAAGAGATCTAATAAATTTTGAGAGCCAAAGAATGAAGAAGAGTAATAAGGAGGGTAAAGAGGAATTTTTTGGAGTAATATAGGGCACCTAAGGCTTGACAAGTCCAAAAATTACCTATTTCTATCTATTTGGAGTCAAGTAAGCCTAAAACTAATGCATTATAAGCAAGTTATGGCCTAGGCCATAGAGTTTTGGCCAAAACATGTAGCCAAAACCATAGGTTTTTGGGCCAAAATCCACATCCTATTCTAAATAATGATAAAAAGGTCAAAAACAACTCAAGAACAGGTCTCGTACAACCCAAGAAGGTGCTAGGAAGTGTCGAGATGTTCGACAGAGTGTGAGAAGGCTTAGAAAGGTACTCAAAGACTAGGGAAAAATCCAAACATGTGGATAGTCTCAAATTATATTAATGAGGTTATAATTATGAACATGAATTGATATACAATAAATAGGAGGAGTAGGGTCAGAGGAATCATAATTACATAAAACAAGGTTAGAAGATTCACAATTATAATATGCATTGAAACAATCCATATTGTATGTCATTTTAATCCATGTTATATGTTGTATGTATGCATTATATCTATGTCTCATGATTTAAGGGTAATCTTGTGTGTATGTCATGTGATTTGGTCATTCCATGGTTTGCATATCAAGGCCATTAAGTGAAAATATTATAGATTAGATATTTAATTTACTATACAAGACACTAAACTCACACATCTCTTCATATGCATAAATCTGAAGTGGTTACAACTTCATTGAAATCAAGAAATTTATGCTCTATTTTTTGGCCTATTTTGAAATCAAATCCTAATGTTATCTTATTGTTCCATGAAAAATCTTCATTGGCATTTTTGAGCCTCTAATATAAAAATGGATATGATTTCCACTTAAATACACACTTTTAATACAACCATAGATCCCAACATACTATTGGAATATAAATGTCATTGTACATTATGGAAGCCATCTTGAACTACAACTTGTGCTACAATTTATAGGTGTTTGATATGACATCTTCTTTGTATTTCTTTTCTTGATCCATGTACATATACATGTGTTGCATTGCCACCGTATCATCTAACTCATGCATCCACTGCTAAGAATCCTCATATTCTACCCTAAAAGTTCATAGTACACACCTTCTATGGTGGATTTAGAGGCATTGAAATCCTCATTTCTTGTGTTTTTGCTAAACCAACCTGTGGTTTTCTAAAAACCAAATTTTGGTTCAAAAGGTAGTTTATATATTTTTTGAATGATTTAAGGCAAGTTGGGGGTGTTTTGCTTTATGGCAGATATATTGGGGGTGAAACATTATAAAAAGTAGTAGTGTTCAATTTTAAAGTGAGGATTATTTTTTAATTGTTTTTTTCATAAAAAAGATACTACATGGTGGTGCACAATTATAATTATAAGGAGTGCATTGTGTATTTATTGGTCACATTCCTTCTCATTTCATTAGATGAAGACAAAGGATGAGGTCTAGTTTTACAATTGGCCAAACCCCCTTAGAAATAAAAAAAACTTTCTCTTCTCCTTCCTTTCTTGGATTTCCAATATTTTTCACTTGTACTCCTCATGAACACATTATCAATAGAGCCCGACATCCCTCTTTGCTTATTTTCACTATTACACATGTTTCTCTATTTTGACATCATAAGCACTAATTACTCATGGATCCATTCTCATCTAAGTTTGATGTCCAATGCTCAATTGTGTTGTGTAACTTTCAAAAATTAAGGGGGATCATTACTAATAGTCTTAGGGGGTTACTATGGGCCCTACTTTTTGTTATACACAATGTGTTTCTATAATTGTAAGGTGTCAATTGAACTAATTTCTCATTCATGGATGCATTTTTAGATACATCCAATGTTTATTTATTGAGCATGAATTTTAATTGGTGCATTGATTGCTCTCATTTATGTTGATATATTTTTTGGTTGAGTCTAAATTCCATCTTCAGAGGGTGCACTATTACTTATCAACTCCTATAGATATTGCTCATTCATGGATGCATTGAGGCTGGGTTTGACATCCCTCACATTAAGCATGCATTGTTCTTGCAACTTAGGTGGTCATTATAGGTTGAATTATGTGACAATGAATTTCCTTGGTGTATCTACTCTTAATTTAGGTTATGTGTTGTCATATTGACTCACCAATCTCCATTTTAGAGATACACTATGAGAAAAGATTCATCTCCATTCCTTATTCTTTTAAAGACAAACTATTCTTCATGGAGTTTGTGCATGGAATGCTTTTTCACTCCATAATACCTTTATTCACTTTTTAATGGAGATTTGCCTACATCCATTGACCCAGTTAAATTCAATGACTAGCGTAATTCATGTGACATGATGTATGGATGCTTTTTATTAGAAATTTCCGTAGATCTACACCATCATTTGGAACACACAGAGTATCCTTGCACTATTTGGAGAATTATTCAAAATCTCTTTGCAGACTATCTTTATGAGATTATAATCTCTCCTCCCACTATTATTTCTTATGATTACATATTTTTTCAACGAATGCTCTTTTCTTTGTCAAGCCACCCCTATGGGATGAGTTTTTTCTAGACCTGAGATGTATTTTTATAGAAGCCACTTTCATTCCTATACAAATTATTGATCTTCCAAAGCCATCACATATCTGTACTTCAAAGGATCATTCTATCTCCTTTTGTGAGAGTGTCTCTATTTTGTCATGTGGCACCTCCAATTTTTTTAGATCATTGATAACTCTTCCTTTCTTATGGACCTACATTCTTGAGTTTCAAGGGTTGTTGATCCATGCTCTCCACTTCATGTGGACATTATGTTATTTAATGTTCTATGGCAGTCTCATAGCAAGTCTACTTCAATGACATTAATTTTAGTTCATGCATGATCTTGCTAGACTTATGTTGCACTTCAGATTTAAACCATATTTAGAGATATTCATACTATTGCAATCATAGTCCATTGTGTAATGGATAGATTTTCAGAGCAATTATTATTTTTATTTCTCTTTCAAAGGGAAGAAATTTTGTTTGATGTAAATGGACTTTCTTTAGTCTTTAATTATATTACCTTGACATTAACATTGCTCCTTTTGAGATCTCTAATTAGAGTGCATGTTGCTTTAACATCATCTTCATGGGGGACCTTTTATCCCTCTTTTTCTTATCTCTATTCTTATGGGTATATTTTCATGTACTTGGATACCTCATCAGTTCTAGTTTTCAAGACCTAATTCTTATACCCCACATAATCTATGCTTAAGTGGAGGTGTTAGCGTAGGTTTTTATTCCATTTTATAATTTTTTCTACACATGTTATTTAGCTTGTTTAGGTGTTATTAGGTCATTAAAGAAGATAATCCCACATGCATGAGGATGTTGGGTCATGTCTATATTCTACCTATATATGTACTTTTTCTAAAATTGTAATCAATCTAATGAAAGCAATTATTGAATTTATTATTGCATAGTTCTGATTACAAATAGGTTTATCATTTCAACGTAATTTGTATGTGTTCACTCTACCAGAGATCAATTATTACGTAATTTTTTAGTATTTAATTTTATCTCTAAATAGGATGGTTAGATATTTGAGTTGAAATTTAAGTTCACTTGAAAATAAATTAAAAAATGTTTACATATGTTATAAGATTAACCATTGTTCTATGTGTGTGTCACAATATTGATTAGAAAAACACCATGAAATGACATTTTTATGAAATGTACATCAACACATATAGAATTTTCACCATGTTAGTAAATATTGATACTTGCATGGTTGATGGAGGATGAAGTAAACTTTTTGGATAGTCATCAAAAATATGGATAGCCGTTGAGGCCGAGAAGGATGAACTCAAATTAGACACACTTTAGAATATACCTAGGTATGGTGCCTTTCTAAAGCATTGAATGTTACACACCATGAGCATGAGCATGAGCACGAGCATGAGTATTTTCTCCACAAGATGTGCATCAATATATATAGGTATTACAATTGAGATTTATTTCAATGTATTATTAATGTAATATTATTTTATTTTTCATTGATTCATACCCCTATCGAATTTAGGTGGCCTAGTTTTAAGGTTCTCACAAAGAAATAAATGAATAATGATACAGTCATAATAAGAAGTGTTGATTATGATGTCAATATGATAACTTGAGTTATATTTTTAAACTTAGTATATTTGGTTTTTTTGGTGTTTTTTAAGGTTATTTAATTTATTTATGACTTTAATTAGTTTTTTGGTAACTTTTAGACACTTTCCAATGATTTCTTTAAAATAGTTGGAACTGCCAGTTAACTACAGTTAATTATCAGAGTACTGAAATGAGTTACCAAGTGGTGGGAAATACTTTTAGTGTTAATATAATAAAATCAAAGTTTATTTAAATCAGCTCCTATTTTAAAAAAAAAATTGAGATGCTAATTTTGTCTAATTATATTGTGTGGTAGTCAATTGATAGTGACTTCTTGCATGATGACCAAAAAGCTATCAATTAATGTTATTGGTACTCTTAGTTGTATGTTGAGTTTATATTTAGTTACTTTAAGTTATATAAGAGTATAATTTTAAAAGTATAATTATAGATTACATAATTTTAAATTAAATTTATATATTTAGTTTTTATTTTATTCTTTTCTTGAAATAACTTGGCATGCAAGTTATATTGTAAAATGCTTATTTTAAGCTTTATTTATTTAATAAATTTACACATAATATAAGTGTGGTTTATTAATTTGGATTGAGAATATTTTTGTATGTTTGACCTCTAATATTATTTAAAGTATACATTATTTTAGATCAAACAACTTATATTTTTAAGTTTTAAGTTATTCAATACATTTTTTGAGCAACAATTTCACTCACAACATGACTAATTTGACTAGTAATTCTGAGATAATTTTATTGATACATAGATTCAATTTTAGAGAAAAACAAAGTTGATTTGAACTCAATAAAATCATTTAAAACCTTAATTTGGTATCACATCCACTTTTAAATAAGACTAATCACATTTTTAGGTCATTTTCAGAAGATACAATGGCTCCGATGAATTATGCTTCCATGAATATTCCTATTTTCAAAGGTGACAACTTTGAGTATTATATATATCAATGGAATATAATTCTTATGTGAAAATAAGTTTGGGAGAATGTTATTCATGGGCTCACACCACATCAATATTGGAACACAAGATCAAAAAATAATGAAAAGGATAAAGAAAAGGGAAATACACAAAATTTATTCTATATTTAGAGTGTCATAGACCCAAACATTTCTCCAATAATTTTAGGATGCAAGAATTCCCATGAGACATGAAATACCTTGGATATTTCATATCAAATATTTATTAAGGTAAGAGAAGCAAAACTCCAAACCCTTTGAATGAATTTTGAGAATTTAAGAATGTTAGATTGTAAAGGAGTTAGAGATTATGTAACATCCCCACTGGGATTTATTAGAATAACATAATTTTTTTAAAAATTAATCCCACATATTCAATAGTAGAATTCACCAAAAGAATATAATTAGTGATCCTAATAATTTAAACGTACTAAATATGTTATCGACAAAATAGGCATGAGCAATCCATTTAGTTTTTGATCATTATAAAATAAATAAGAAAAATATAATTACATATATTTTAGAAAGTAATTACATAATTCCAGCCATGATTGGTATAATTTTATAGGCACTATTGTCAATGTACATATGATTAATTAATTACATTTTCATCAGGAATAATGTTTCAATAATAAATACAATACTAGATACAAGGTTTCATGGAGCATGAGTCTCATAAACTCCAGTATCTATGGTAATCTCAAGTGTAGTCTCCAACGAAGTACTATTATAGGGAGGGAGAGAATCATCTAAGCACTTTTACATACCAACTATAGGCCATCAATCCCCCACATATTTCTCAGACTAAGGAATGGCCCTCAATGGATGGGTAGATAGTGACGATACAAAAATCCAAAGAGACAAGCTAGTACATGTATGTTGTAAGATATCTAATACATAATATGTATCATAAATAAAATATGTTCTAACATGATATCATATAAACATGCAAATAATACATATGAAATGACAATGTTTAACTAAAAATTACTTTGGCCAAAATTTTCAAGTAGTTAATGATTTTTAGGATCAGTCAAATTCATACACACCACTTGATCGAATTAACCTCATCTAGCATTGGTGGTGCTAGGTAAGTTAGTGAAGTCCATCTCACCACTTATTTAGTACCAGCAATGTAAGATTTGGTTAATGTAAAAATATAACTAATAGATTCAATTAGATTACTTCCTATCAATAGTCATAAAACATGTTAAGTATGTAAATAATCAAAGTATATACATTTAGTCTGTTAAAAGTATGTAATGAATCTAAACTATATTATTTATTACATAAATAACAAAACATAAAAATTTACCATCTATACCAACCAAGTATAATTTATACTTAGATTGTATGTTTATAATTTCAAAAAGTAACTCAAATGTAATAACATATATGACAAACAAAATTATCACAGTTTATTTCTATGTACACATTTCTCAATTATCAACAAGCCCATAAATAATTTTAGAGATCAAATACCTCATAGTTAATGTCAAATATCATAATAAACATAAATCCTTCATTGATATAACTTGTTGTAATTTTAATGAGCTATACACATATAATCAAAGTGTTCAATCTCTTAGGTTTTTATGACTTAATTTTAATAATTGACAAATACCATAATTATAAGAACACATCTCTTATGTACAATTATATGTTATATATGTGTATGGGTACATAATTTCCTCATACAGATATATTTCAATATATGTACATATATTTATCAAATATATACATGATATGAACATCATACAAGTATTTATTCACATATAAAAATATTGTTCTACCATACTAATAGTAATTTTTCCAATATGAACTAGATATCATTTGAACAACCATTAATAATTTATCTATTCAAAAAATATAACTCAAGATTAATCACAGGTTTTTAATTTTTCTTGAACCCCTATTCGAATTTCTCTTATTTCAATTTATAAGTCAAAATCCACTTTTGATGGAAAAACTAATCATAGTCTGTTTACCCTGTTTACCTCTAATTCAGGGCATTAACTAGATATGTTATCTAAAAAGTTTGATAAATAGTGTTTTAATCAACTAAAAACTTAAATCTATATTATCTCTTCCACTTAATATACAATTATATTTTACCCAAGTTTCACAAGAATTATTTAAATTTGAGTTGACAACGAACTGATAATTATGTGAACTATATTATAACCAATCCAATGCACAATCTAACATAAGTATTTAACCTTATTATAATATATGCTCGGTTCCTAAACATTTTCATATGCATCATTCCAAATTTGACTCTATAGACTATCCATTTATTGAAAAAAATACTCTTAAGGATTCCCTAATACATACAGGTTTCATAATAGGTCTTGTACCTAATACCCAATCCACATAAATGATATACAAGTCATATGATCTATATATATATGTGTATGTGAGATTCCATTTATACTTATATCTAATTTCATACTAATATCTACTACATGAATATGATATCAAATAACAAAATAGATACTTTATAGCAATCACCTCACATAACAAAATTCTTTATAACATGAACTCAGAGTTGAGATAGGACTTAAGCACTTATTGTACCCACTCTAGGATAGATATATCTTATCCACCAACCCAAAATAACTAATTTACATGGTCTTATATTATTATCATAGAATTTATAAGGATATGCCCATAGACCCTTTATATATGTTTAGAGTTTTTGAAACAAAAGTAAACGGTTCCTTTCTTATAACTAACCCATTAAAAACTTCATAATAAACATTCACAAAATTTCAATACCAACCTGTTCATTCAAAAAACTTACTTAGACATAGAATTTTACCTCAGGAAAGTCAAAACATATTCATTGTCTGTGTAATACATATGATCAATATTTTAGCATAAACATTATCATATATAAGTGATAAGGGTTTTGAAACAACAATACACAATCAGTCTACTCATTAAAAACCTAGATATCAAAGTCCTACTATTTCTTAGCTTGAGCATATAGCCATCCCATCCAATCTAAAATCCATTCAACTATAACAAGCTATACAAACAATCCTAATATTCATTTAAAAAGATTCAAGGGATATAGATTTAGTTATGTGGATGGCTAAATATATATCTTTAATTTGAAAAAAGACATTTCCCCAAAAACCCTAATAAGACACAATTATTCACATAATTTCCTATTTCAAATAATAATTAAATAATTTCACCAACCTCATAATAGCTTCTTGATGAAAACTTCTTGAACCAAATAATTATTTTCTCCTTCTCTCTACTCATTCTTTCTCATCCTTATGTCATGTCATTCCCTTCTCTCTCTACACCCACTTCTTATATTTTGATTATTGACCTTCCTCATACATGCAATGCATTCAACTGTGAATCAAATGTGTAGTTTTTTATTGTTCCACCATGCAAAATCCCCATTTTCTATAGAACTATTTACTAAACTAGGTTATCTCAAGTTTGAGCCAACAAGAAATCCCTAACTCTCTTGAAATTTCCCCAAAACTCTTTAATCTTTATTTTAATCCTTTGTTTTTTGCATGGTCTTTTTGACTTTACATGCCTATATATTAACTTTATAAAATCCATATACAAAATCATTGCCAATGATGTCGATTAATCCTAAGTATATCAAACCCAATAAATTATAACTTATATAATATTCCAATGTCTTTGACCCTAATAGTTAAGGTTAGGTCATAGATTAGCTTAGATAATTATTACATCAACTTATTAAGGATCAACATGACTTCGAATAATAAAGTGACTAGTATCAAGTTATCAACAAGCTTTTGACTTTAATAGCCAATTAAATAACTATTATAACAATGTCAAACATAATGATACTATAATAATGTAGTTATTTATTACTACCACTCTATATAGAATATCCCAATGTCTTCTATATATCTTTTATATATCAAGGCATTAAGCTAAACAATGATATTTCTTAAATATCATAATAACTAGCTAATGTATTAAGACATTAAAAAGACATTATGGTTAGTCTATAAGTAGAAGTACATAAATACTAATCCAACAGATTTACTTACTAGTTAAATAAATAACATTCATAATCATGAATACACTAACACAACATGATTAAAAGTAGCAGTATGTACTCAATCTACATACTAAGACCATAATGAAATCACACAATTAGATCCACATAGGAATTAAACTAAAACATAGATCACAACTAACACATAATTAATAATTTAAATGAGATAACACCAAAGACATACTAAAATTATTAATTCAAATAATGCATATAAAGAATTCTATCTATTGTAGTTTGTGCATGGGTTTTCTAGTTGTTCCTCTATCATCCTCCAACACCTCCATCTATGCCATCCTCTCTGATGATGTTTTCCCTATGTTATTCTCTGAGAGATGGATTTTTTTTGCATCAAACTCATGATAAAAATGTAGTTAGCCCTTAACATCATGATATATATCCATAAAATATTATTGTAAAAACTAACAACATGATCATAATGTAAAGTATATACAAATATAGGTAACTCATAACAATATAATCATGTAATCTAAGTAACATACATATGTCCCATAACAACATATAACTATAGCTTAATTAAATATTATTTAATTATTTTAACAACCATAATTATCCATAGATAATTAGGTAAATTAGCTTAGAGAGAAATTTGGATGTGACATCCTCCCCCCTAAATTTAGTGATCATCACAATGACACTAATTCAAACACTAGTTCTGAATTAAAAACATTATTCAATAGAAAAATAATATAGTATGAAGCAACAAATCAAGCAAATAAATATGAAAATAACCTGTAGAACTCATCATAGTCTTCCCAAGTGGCATTATCCTCAAAGTATTGGTCCTATGGGACCTTATACTATGATGATTCTCTATTACGTAAATAAAGTTGACAAGTGTCAATTACTCTGATTAGTTATACCATGACCACCTCAGGATCCAGAACCTGCAAAGCATTCCAATCTAACACACATGAAGGATCAACTATATAATTTTTAAGATAAGACACATGGAATACATTATGCAATATATCTAGGGTTGGTGACAATGCAATTATATATACTATAAGTTTGAATACTTCCAAAACATTGAAAGGTCCCACATATTTTGGTGAAAGTTTCACTAAATTCTCAAATTTAATTGAACTGTTTCGAGGCTTAACCTATAGAAACACTTTATCACCTACTAAAAACTGCCTAGTTGTTTTCTTCAAATTAACATAACTCTTATGTCTATCATTGGCCTTGACCATCCTCTACTTGATTGTCCTAACTTGATCTTCCATTTATGAAAACATCTTAGGTACAAAGACTACCCTATCTTCCAACCTATTCCAACTGATTAGTGTTCTGCACCTTCTTACATATAATTCTTCAATAATGCCATCTTCAAAACTAATTGGTATGAGTTATTTTAATCAAACTCAACCAATGTAAGGTACTCTTCCTACTTATATTGATGATCTATGAAATACATACAAAATTTATCCTCTAACACTTGATTAACTCACTTAATTTGACCATCAGTCTATGGGTGATACGTAGTACTGAAGTTTAATTACATACCCAAAGATGAATTCAGAATCATCCAAAACCAAGAAGTCATCCTCAAATCCTAATCTGAAATGTTTTTTTTATAGAAAACCATGTAATTAATACACTTCCTTTACTAATATCTTCTCAAGATTAGGTGCATCATCAGTTAAGTTACCTAGTATAAAATGAGGTACCTTGTTTAATTTCTCAACTACTACCAATAACATGTCATGCGTGTTCCATGACAATGGTCAACCTCAAATAAAGTAAATACTGATAACCTACCACTTCTATTATGTTATGTCATGTTGATATTAAAATCCAATTGTATGTACATGTTTAGTTTTGACACACTAACATTTCAGATAACGAGACACAAAGTCTGTTACATCTTTCTCAATTCCCTTCTAGAAATAGAGTGGTATAAGCTCTACTATGAGCTTGGTTACTCCTGGATGTCATGAATATGGGGTATTGTGCATTTCCTTTAGCATTATGCTCCTCATATCTTCTTTATATGGTACATACATCCTTCAATTATATCATAAAAGACCGTCATTATCTATTTTGAATCCTTTATACTTAAGATTCTGAGCATTCTCAGACAACGCTTTCCTAACTTGATCACTTGATCCTTAAAATTACTCCTGGTAGTAACCATGAATACTATGTACCTCCTACAACTTACGGCATCAACTACTCTATGTTCCTTTCCTTTGATATATTTGATATCAAAATCATAATCAGACAAGAACTCTAACTAGAATCTTTGATGAACATTTAAATTTGGTTAGGTGAAGATGTAATTAAGTCCCAGGTTGTTAGTCTTGAGCTTAAATGGTTTTACCAATAAATAATGCCTCTAAAATTATAAATCATGCATAATTGATATAAGTTTTAGGTCATGAGGGTTGTATTTCACCTCATAAGGCTTCAATTTACTTGATTCATAGGCTACCGCTACACCATCTTGCATAAGAACTCCTCCAAGTCCATCCCTAGATGCTTTTGTGATCACTAATAACTGACCATTAGGATTAGTAACTCTTATCATTGGTGTTGAAGTAAGCTTCCTTTTCAATTCCTAAAAATCTACTTCATACTTATCTGACCATATACAATTTTGGTTCTTACATTGCAAAGAGGTAATGAGATTAGCTATCTTTAAAAAATTCAAAATGAATTTCTTGTAATAACTTACTGATCCCATAAAACTTATTACCTCATGCACATTCTTTGTTGTTGGGCACTCCATAATGGCTCTTATATTTACTAGGTCTACTTAAATAACATTTGTAGAGATAATATGTCCCAAATATTACACTTTATTTTGTAAAAATGTACATTTGGACAACTTGCCATGCAACTTATGATTCTATAAATGTTACAAAACTATTTTTAGATGTTGAAGATACTCTTCTTCATCCTTATAATATATGATAATGTCATTTAAAAAGACTAAAACAAAATTATCTAGATAATCCTTGAACACACTATTCATGAGATTAATAAATGTTACCAGAGCATTTGTCAACCCAAATGGTTAAATTGTGAACTCATAGTGCCCATATGAAGTTTTAAAAGTTGTTTTTGGAATATCAACATCTCTTATCCTTAGCTGATGATATATTTATCTAAGATCAATCTTAGAAAAGACTGTTTCCCCTTGCATCTAATAAAAAATATCTTCAATATGAAGAAGTAGATATCTATTTTTAATTGTTTCCTTATTCAATATTCTATAATCAAAACTAAGGCAAAGAGTATCATCTTTATTCTTGATGAAGATAAATGGTATAGCCCATGGTGATACACTTGATCTAATCAACCCTTTTGATAATAATTCCTAGATTTGAGACTTTAATTCAACCAATTTGGTGGTTTTCATCCTGTACGATGCCTTAGACTGTGGTTTCAATACTGGTATGGTATCAATTGAGAAATAAAACCCACATTTGGGAGGCAATCCTAGTAATTCCTTTAGAAACACATCATGAAATTTTCTAAGAAAATGATAATATTCAAGGGATGGTTCATTAGATTCCTCCATTTCATTCATCTTGATAACAAATGTTAGACACCCTTTTCCTTGAGCCTTCTTGATTTGCATTGTAAAAATTTACCTAAGCCTCAACTCTCTTTTCTCACCTTGAATTTGTGTCTAATTTTTAAAATCATCTTAACACTCAACCTTAATTAGATATCAATCAACCTTGTCTTTATGTTCTACAAGATAATTGAATACTAAGATCACACAATATGACCCTAGCAGTGTTTCATAAAGAACCACTACTATTGTAAATTTGGGAAACCTAATCTCAACTTCAACTAAACACTTGTCAAATTTGACCTTTGACTCATTCCCATATTGTATTAACCATGTATTTTCCATTACTCTAGCTTTTTTGGATACCTTATTAAGTGTTCTAGGATCAATAAAGCATTTTGTATCCCCTATATATATGAAAATAAAAACTAGATATTCAAACAAAATACTTGATAGTTCTATGGGTGAAGCTTATAATTTAGCTTGTTGATTATCAAATGATGCATGCATATTTTTTTAAAACATTCTCTATTGTGGATTAGACCTTTTTTTCTTTAAATTATCTTGGGTATATTCATGAGAAAAATGGTCACCTCTAAAGATGAAGCAAACTCTAGGCGGTCCTTTCTTGTCAGACTATTGGTTTCCCTTAAAACTAACTTTGAAACCATTGCCTAGTTTCCTATTACTTGAATCATTGTTGCTTATAGCATTATAATTTTTGAACTAGATCTTGGAGTCTCAATTCTTTTGATTTCAATTATTCTTTTTGAAAGTTGGATTATAACTTTTAAACTTTGTAGTGAACTTGTCTCTAACCTGCACAAGAGATTTCAATTTCTATTCCTATTTGACTACCTTCTTGAAGACCTAGTCCTTAGTAGATGGCCCATGCACGTCCACCTCTCCACTAATTTTGGGTTTTAATCCCATAATGAAATTCCTAATTTTTTACCTCTCATCAACTTGATATTGAGGTACATATTTAAAAATCTTGGTGAACTATTCCCAATATTCATTCATCGATATGTCTTCTTGATTAAAATTCTAAAAATATACAAGTTTGTGGACAAAGAGTAACTATGAAAGCCACCATGATCTAAATAATGTCATCAATAATGACCTTTGACTATTTCAATAATAAATACAATACTAGATAGAAGGCTCCATAGAGCATGAGTCTCACAAACTCTAGTATCTATGGTAATATCAAGTGTTATCTCTAATGAAGTATTGTTGTGGGGAGGGAAAGCATCATCCAAGTGCTTTTCCACACTAACCATAGACCATCGATACCTTACACAATCCCCCAATTAGGTAATGGTTCTCCCTTCATGGATGGGTAGATCGTGATGGTGCAAGAATCCATAGAGATAAAATATTATCCATGTCCTATAATATATCTAATGCACAATGTATACAATAAAAAAATACATTCTACCATGATATTTCATAAACATGTAAATCATACATATAAAATGACGATGTTTAACTAAACATTATTTTGGCCAAAGTTTTCAAGTCACTAATGATCTCTAGATCAATGAAATTCATACACACCACTTGATCGGATTACCCTCATCTTGTAATGGTGGTGTTAGATAAGCTAGTGAAGTCCATCTCCCTATTTATTTAGTACCAATAATGTGAGATTTGGTTAATGTAAAATATAAACAATAGATTCAATCACTTCCTATCAATAGACATAAAACATGCTAAGTACATACATTTAGTCCATCAAATGTTTGCAATGAATCTTAACTATATTATTTATTACATAAATAATAAAACATAAATATTTACAATCTATACCAACTGGGTATAATTTATACTCAAACTATGTGTTTCTAATTTCTAAAGTAACTCAAATGTAGTACCATTTATGGCAAACAACATTATCACAATTTATTTCCATGTACAAATTTCTCAATAACAATAACCCAGTCATAATTAATTTCAGAGATTAAATACATTATAGTTAATGTCTAATCTCATAATAAACATAAATGTTTCATTGATATAACTTGTAATTTTAAGGAGTTATACACATATATTTAAAGTGTTCAACCTCTCAGGTTTTTATGACTTAATTTTAACAGTCAACAAATACCATAATTATAAGCACACATCTCCTATGTACAATTATACTCTATATATGTGTATGGGTATGTAGGTTCCTCATATAGATATATTTAATATACATGTACATGTACTTATCAAATATATACATAATGTGTACTGCATACAAGTATTTTTTCATATATAAAAATATTGTTCTGCCATACTAACAATAAATTTTCCAATATGAACTAGATATGATTTGAACAACCATTAATAATTTATCTATTCACAAAATAACATTAAAGATCAATCATATGATTTCAATTTTTCTTGAACCCCTATTCTAATTTCTCTTATTTCATTTTATAATTCAATATCCATTTTTGATGGAAAAACTAATCATAGTCGGTTTACCCTAATTTGGGTCATTAACTAGATATGCTATTTGAAAAGTTTGATAAATAGTGTTCTAATCAACTGATAACTTAAGTCTTTATTTTTCCCCTTACAATTAATGTATAATTATATTTTACCCGAGTTTCATAAGCATTATTAAATTTGAGTCAATAACCAACTTAGAATTATGTGAACTATATTATAACTAATCCACTGCAGAGTTTAACATAAGTATTTAACCTTATTACAATCTATGCTCATTTCCTAAACATTTTCATATGCATCATTCCAAGTTCAACTCTTTCTATCAGGGGATCTAGCTCTACCAATTAGAGCACAATTGATTACTTTCTTATAAGCAATTAAACACGGAATTATACCAGAATGATAAAGTAACTAGAAACTTGAGACAACAAAGAATTTGAGAGACAATACACACTCTTGTATTCAATATTACTAGAAGAAAATACAAATAAGGAAGATGCCACTTCTTCCTCCACCTCAAAGGCTTGCCACACCTCAAGACCTTCTTCCCTCTCTCTCTTGCTCAACACAACAACTCTAAAGCCTGAGTTGCTATCCCTCCTTGAATGCTTTAGCTGATCTCCTTGACCTTACACCTGTAGATCTCCTTGACCTTGCTAGCTTCAATGCTTTTACTTGCCTTCTTACTTAATTGCAATACATGCCTTATGGGCCTTTAAATAGGATCCCATGCTTACAAAAATAGAAGTCTAACTACAATAATTAGACACGCAGCTCGTGACTATAATTAGTCATTTGACATGCAAACACTCGCTTTACTTAACTGACTGTTCATCAATAGCAGTTCTAGAAATACACAGGTGGCCGACGCCGGTCCCTGCTTGTCTGGTGCTACCGACGTCGGCCAACTCTCTGCCGTCGCCAGTCTCCTTCTCCACTACATCTGACCGACATCGGTCATACTACCGATGCCGGTGGCTCTGGTTCTTCAGCATCCTTCCTTGTGTCTACAAATAATTGAAGCTTTTAGCTCCACACCATAACAATCTCCCACTTGGAGATAAATAGTTGCAACTTGTACCTGTACCTATACACCATCTATTTTGTTCCTTAGGTTCTGTATCCCTCTTCAACGTCACTCTTGAAGACCAACCACCATTCAAACCTGTGATGCTATACCTGTCTCTTATGTCACAAATATTTTGCTACTCCCAAATTCTCCATGACACACTTCTGAACCAACTCTACCCTTACCTCAAAAAATTCCCTGTATATGAAACCCTGCAACAAGTAACACAATACAGTAATAGGATAATGTAGCTAATATTATCCAACCTGGTAAAGATAAAATACAATGGTCAAATCTCCATTGTTCTGCAGCATACTCAAGACCATATACCATAGCCTTCTGTCTCATGTGTCCATCCACTCTCTTCTCTAAAAATGGGAATCCATCCCTCTGTCCAGTGCTTCCTTCCAGCTGACAACACTACCAACAATTACCTGTTTGGTTCTCCAAGGACTCACACTCCTCATCCATGTCAAGCTCCCACTGTTTCTAGATTCTACCTGCATTGCTTCTTCCATCTTCCTAGTTCATGACTATCAATAAGCAATATAGATAAGGTGAACAATGAATATGAGGTTTGCATAACTTTCCTAACCTCCACATGGGTGTTTGAGACTTATTGATTCACCCAACATCCGTTTCAGTGACTGATATCGGCCATCTCCCAGTCTGCTCCCGACTAATGTCGGTTCCCTGCACTGACCCTGACTGCCGATGTCATTTCCCTGGCCGACGCTGGTGCCCCCTCCTGTCGACGTCAATCCTTGTGACCGACGTCAGACTTCTCCTGCCCGACCTACCGACCCTGTTGGTCTGCACATGACCGATGTCGGTATTTGGATGACTGACGTTGGTGCCAAGCTGCCAACATTGGTGTCTGTGTGTTCCTGTAAGTGATGAAATTTTCATCCGCGAGCTCTTCTTGGATCAGACCTCTCTCCATGCTGCCCTACTCAGATTTATTCAGCCCCTGTGATTGATCTCTATCCTTCATCTCCTTCTTAAACACCAAGGCTTCTTTGTTCCTGTCAAAAGCATCAAGTTTCCTCTTTCTGCAATGAACAGTATCTATGCTTTCCAAATTTGAACACATACCTTTTGAATCAAGAACTTCCATTCCCTTTCTATTCATCTGACCAAGCCTATTAGGCCACATCTTCGAATCTACACCAGAAGTAGAATCAGTAATACAAGTAGATAGATAAAGAGTATCTACTTTCTTACCTCTTGTTAGAACAAGTGCTCCCTTGGTAACCTTCCAAGAATCTGCTGTGAGGGTTATTGTGCATCCCTCATCTCCCAACCTTCTTACATAAATCAGACTCTACTTCATAATTAGAACATGCATGGCCTCTTTCAACACCCACGTGTTGTCAATCTCCAATCTTAGCTGCACTTTCCCTTTGCTAACTATCTGACAAGGCGTACCATCCCCTAAGTAAAGAACTCCAAAGTCTCCCTGTTCATACTCATAGAACAAATCTCTATTTAGGGATGCATGAAAAGATGAACCAGAATCTAAAATCCATGATCCTACCTAACTATCCGAAGAAAGTATGAGAGCGTCCTGCATCACAATATTTGCATCCTTTGCTTCTTCCATACCTGCATGTTGATTCTCTTTATCTCTCAACCAACACTCCTTATTCGTATGTCCTTTTTTTCCAGAAAACCAGCAGGTAATACCTTTGGACTCAGATCTCCTTCTCAACCTTCTCCCTTTGCCTTCCCCTACTTTCTACACTTAGAGCATTCCTTGATGATTCACCTGTTCTTCTCCTGCGTATTTCTTCATTCAAGATCACACTCACAACATCATCAACTTTTAAGATTTTAGAAGCAGATGCAGAATTACTTACTGCCATAACCATACTGTCCCAACTTTCAGGCAAAGAACATAAAATCAAGAGAGCCTTTACCTCATCATCAAAAACAATATTGGCTGAAGCTATTTGGTTTACCAAACCATGGAAATCACTGAGATGAGTATGTACCAATCCACCTTCCTGCATTTGCAATGTAAATAGCTGCTTCATAAGATATACCTTATTAGAAGCCGAGGGCTTTTCGTATAAATTTGCCAAGGACATTATCAACTCTTTCGTTGTCTTACACTGTGATAAGCTGGAAATCACAGATGATGCAAGGCTCAACCTTATGGAACCGAGAGCCTTTCAATCAAGAACATTCCATTCTTCAGCCTTCATATCTGTGGGCTTGCATGCAACCCCACCCAATAGTAAGTACAAATCCTTCTGATACAGATAGTCCTCAATCTGCATCCTCCAATGTTGATAATTCTTGCCGTTAAACTTCTCCATTCGTAGTCTACTTTCTTCTACCATTGCTGAACTCCCACTCAATCAGAAAACCCTGTGAATGACCTGTAATAAAAAACAATAGCTTGCTTCCTGCAAACCGTAGCTCTGATACCACTTGTCAGGGGATCTAGCTCTACCAATTAGAGCACGATTGATTACTTTCTTATAATCAATTAAACACGGAATTATACCAGAATGGTAAAGTAACTAGAAACTTGAGATAGCAAAGAATTTGAGAGACAATACACACTCTTGTATTCAATATTACTAGAAGAAAATACAAATAAGGAAGATGCCACTTCTTCCTCCACCTCAAAGGCTTGCCACACCTCAAGACCTTCTTCCCTCTCTCTCTTGCTCAACACAACAACTCTAAAGCCTGAGTTGCTATCCCTCCTTGAATGCTTCAGTTGATCTCCTTGACCTTACACCTGTAGATCTCCTTGACCTTGCTAGCTTCAATGCTTTTACTTGCCTTATTACTTAATTGCAATACATGCCTTATGGGTCTTTAAATAGGATCCCATGCTTACAAAAATAGAAGTCTAACTACAATAATTAGACATGAAGCTCGTGATTATAATTAGTCATTTGACATGCAAACACTCGCTTTACTTAACTGACTGTTCGTCAACAATAGTTCTAGAAATACACAGGTGGCCGATGCCGGTCCCTGCTTGTCTGGTGCTGCCGACGTCGGCCAACTCTCTGCTGTCGCCGGTCTCCTTCTCCACTGCATCTGACCGACGTCGATCATACTGCCGACGCCGGTGGCTCTGGTTCTTCAGCATCCTTCCTTGTGTCTGCAAACAATTGAAGCTTTTAGCTCCACACCATAACACTTTCAACTCTTTATTTATTGAAATGAATACTCTTAATGATTCATTAATACTTATAGTTTTCATAATAGGGCTTGTACCTAATACCCAATCCACAAAAGTCATATACAAGTCATATGATTTGTATATATGTGTATGTGAGATTCCATTTATGCTTATATCCAATTCAACACTAATATCCAATACATGAATATGTTATCAAATATAAAAATAGAAACTTTATAGCAGTTTCTTCAATAAAATTCTCTATAATAACAACGCAGAGTTGAGATAGGACTTAAGCACTTATTGTACCCACTTTAGGATAACAATATCTTATCCACCAACTCAAAATAACTAATTTACATGGTCTTAGCTTACCATCATAAGATTTATAAGGATATCTTCATAGACCCTTTATATATTTTCAGATTGTTTGAAACAAAACTAAACAATTCCTTTCTTATAACTAAACTTGTTAAGAACTTTATAATAAACATTCTCATAATTTCAATATTGACCTATTTATTCAAAAAACTTACTCAGACCTAGAATTTCACCTCAGGAAAGTCAAAACATATTCATTGTCTATGTATTATCTATGCTCAATATTTTGACATAAACATTATTGTCTATAAATGATAAGGGTTTCAAAACAACAATACACAATCAGTATACTCATTTAAAACTTGATTGTCAAAGTCCTATTTCTTAGCTTGAGCGTATAACCATCATATCCAAATTAAAATCCATTCAACTATAATAATCTATACATATAATCCTAATCTTCATTTTAAAATATTCAAGGGATATATATTTATTTATGTGGATGGTCGAGCTATCCACAGGGCTAAATATTTATCTTTGATGTGAAGACATTTCCACAAAAACCCTAATAAGACACAATTATTCACAGAATTTCCTATTTCAAAAAATAATTAAATAACTTCACCAACCTCACAATAGATTCCAAATGAAAAATTCTTAAACTATAATAATTTGTTTGTCTTTCTCCATGTTCCTTCATTCTCCTCCTCATGTCATGTCATGCCCTTCTCTCTCTACTCCCTCTTATTATCATTTCTTCATCAACCTTCATCAAACATGCAATGCATGAAATTGTAGCATCAAAATCAAAATTTACCATCATTCTACCATGTAAAATCCCCATTATCCATGAAACTATTTACTAAACTAGGTTAACTCAAGTTTGAGTTAATAAGAAAGCCCTAATTCTCTCAAAAATTTCCCAAAATTCTTTAACAATTATTTTAATCCTTTGTTTTTTGCATGGTATTTTTAAATTTACATGCCTACATATTAACTTTACAAATTCCACATACAAAATCATTTCCAATGATGTTGATTAATCCTAAGAGCATGGTCCCATGGGGACTAAAACTATGCTAGATTTCTAGAATAGTTGGTCCCGTATAATATTTACTCTCCAAAACTATAGAAAAATCATTTAATGCCTAAAAATTAGGTGCAATGACTATTTTAATGTGCTCTAGTCATGCCCATGGTAGCGATGGGGGATAGCTACAAGTCCAAGCCTACAAATTTGTTTTCCTACCCAATGGAAAGTAAGAGTTGGGCAAAGACATAGTTATTTTCCCTCCAAAACTTTGTTGTAGAATATGATGAGAGAAATGATGCATATATTGGAGGTAGAGTAATGATATTAACAACCTCTACACTTTGCACATCCTATAGTACTTATGAACTAGAGAAGGACCATATGTGGGCTCTATTTTTTACACAGTCAAAGGTATTAGTAAATCATTAACAATCTTCATAGTGTATCTATATCATTATTATTTCAGTCCCATACATCATTGTTTATCTTTGTGAGATTCCTAGTTTTAATCCAGTTTGTTTTATATTATAGCTCCTCTACTTTTCAATTTATACCCATTTTACATAATAAATCACAAATATCACACACTAAATTGGTTGATAGATCTCAATAAGCTAGTTGAAGATGTTAAATTGATTCGTTGGCCTAAGATCTCAAATTGATTGGCTCCTGACATGTAAATAATTTGTCTCACATATACATCTTTCCATGGTTACACACAAACCTAAAAGATATCAAGAAAAAGAGCATAGTATTATTACTAATCACTTTTGTATATATTAATATCTTCATAGTTATCTTTTCCTTTCATACGACCCTATTTACTAGGAGCCTTTTCTATGGCCCTATTTTTTTCCTTATATTCTATTAAACATACTGACCATGCTACTTAACTTTTTTTCTTATCTCTAGTCTACTAGATCTTAAATTCATATTTATTAAATTCTATACTGACTACTAGGAGTAATGGATATGCCCTTCCCAAATTTTCCTCGTAAAGTATATTTTTAGCATGTTCAAACTAGAGTAGACCTTTGTGGTTAGGGTACATGGGGAGAATACTTGATCAAGGGACAAGCTACCTTGTTTAATAGTGGTTTTTGAGTACATACTTTATTTGATGGGAACATGTCAAAGGATATATTTCCAATTATAGATGGGTTCAATTATCTCACTTTCATAAATGAAAAGCTATTTTGTTTTTCATATGGTAGACAATAAATAATTGTAATGACAATACCACTTGTTTTATTCATTATGGAATCCTATTACAATTTTGAAATAGAATAATAATTATAAATCTTATGAATTACATTTTCACCATTCAAATATAAGAAAGACAAGAGATTCCAACAATTGGTTGGTTTACTGTTACATCCTTCTTGCATAAACAAGTTTATTTATGTGCATACTTTCTCTACCCTTGGGATTTGTCTTACAACCTTCTCTACAGAAAAAGCACATGTATAACACTCCAAGCTTGTTACGCTAAATGATATTTGAAAGGCATTCTCAACTATCAATTCATTCACAATAGTAACCTCATGTCTCCTTTGAAAGAATTTCTTAGTTTTGATAGATGAAATCTATAAAAAATTATTTAAGCTACATGGAAGGCTGATTACTCAGACTCAACTCCAAAGATATTTAGAAAAAGGGGCTACCATTTTCTATAAATCTATTCTAGGGAACTTAATCTTTTTGTATTGCTGCTCCACATTTTACTATTCTTAACAGTGTTTTACTAAACTGAAATGTCCATAGTTATTTTTAATAGTGATTTACTAAACCAAAATAGAACTTGAAGCAATCATTTATTTTGTTACAACATAGAAGTTGAATTATTCTTGGTTTCCTTGTAAATATTGATCAAGAGATGTTTGTTGTATGACATTAATTCCTAATCAAGGAATTATCACTTGCCATTTATCTACTTTAGTGTACCATAATATATTATTCCCTTGGACTACCAACCAACTTATATTTCTTTCAAAGCTCATTTTCTTATAGACTTCATTTGTCCAAACTAAGAAATTTGAAAATTCATTTTATAGACTTCATCCACAACAAACTTCATATAATTTAACTTTTGGGTCATCCACAATAGTTAAATTATACATTTTATTTTTTGTAGAGAATCATTGTCTCTTCACAGTAATGGATAAATTTGTGTATCATCCAACTCCTATAAAGTTGGATTTCATGAGATATAGTCTAATGGTTGTAGAATATGATATTCATGATGATGATATATACTGCTAAAATAATGATACTTTTCATAACTTTGTCATAAATATGTAATTAAATAATGAAGAAGCTAACATCAGTATAGGTGAAAGCAATTTTGTTGATGGGATGAATCATGAAGATTAGTCTATGCCACATGTTGATTCCCATTCATACCAAAAGCATGTGGTTACCAAAAAACAAGTTACTTCCTTTTATTCACAAAAGGTAGGGCTTGTTGGAGTAGTGCTAAAATTCTTTTCTTGATTGATGCTAAATCTATTGAGAAGGATACACAGTGTAGTGGTGGTGTAATGAAAAAAAATTGTATCAACTTCTAAAAAGTAAAAACTTGTGAAAGAATATTGTTTGAATCATGGTGTGAACCATACAACCAATCAATGCCGAGATAGGTGGGAACATCTTCAGCCTAATTTCCACAAAATTAGAGACTATGAAAAAATATCCCCTCAAGCCATGATAGTTACTAGAGTATGTCATCCCAATAGAGAATTGAAAAGAAGCTCCCTGTAAAATTTGTGGAAGAAAATTTTGAGGTAATGAATGGCAAGTTTGGTCAAGATAGAGTCATAAATCCTAGAAATATATGCATTGACACCTCTAACACTAGTCATCCAATTTTTGAGGAATTTATTTCTCCCCTTGAGAATGAACCATGTGCTGAATTTCAAACACCCAATGTTGCATGTGAAAGCCAATCAATAGGGAAAAAATGAAAAACATTATCTAAAGCATTTGGCATAAAAGATATTATTTTTGAGAATAATAGGTTGGTGGTTTTTAGCATGCAAAAAGATTAGGAAAGGCATATGAAACGCTATGAAAAATATTATGCTATGCTTGAAAATCATGTGCAAAAGGAAGAAATGAATGATGAAAGGATGTTCAAAATTGAAGAAGAAAAGATAAATATATAGGTGATTTTGGTTTCAGCAATAAACACCATTGGATAAGCCATGTTGAAGATGAATGAGTCCTTTGCTACCCAGAAATGAGTGTTGAACACTTGTTTTATTGTAGATGTTCAATCATATTATAACAATGATTGAAGCCTATTTGTGGTTTTCTTTCCATAAAACATATTTTAAGATCATAATTGGTTTTTTAACTACCATCTATAATTGCACTATTGAATACAAAATATTACTTATTTGTAAGATCATATTTGGGTTTTTGTTTTCTTAAATGGCAAGATGAGTCATATGTAGATATTTGTAATTATATACCCTAATTCATGAAATCCAAGTCAGGACAAGCAAACAAAATTTTTACAATTTTATTTTTAATCTAAACACCTATCAAAAAATTTGTTAAAACAAGTTAAACACATAACCTTGATTAATCAAGTTTGGTCCAATGGGATGATAAGAATTCATTTTTATCTAAAAATATCTTATTTTATGTTTATGTATAAATCATTTATCATTTTTTTAATGATTTGTTACTTCTTTATACAAAAATTAAAAATCAGCTTCATCATGGTTAATTCATATTATCATATTTTTTTGTACAAGACAATTTTAACATGAATATGGCTAAATTTTTCATTGTTTTTCATATTTTTTTAATTCAAATTGTTACATAAATGTGCTTATTGGCCTTTCACAAACATATACAGGTGTTGTAGCTAGTTCTACATAAAGTCATCATATCATAGCTTTCTACTATCCTAACACTAGTGCACAAGCATAGGCATAGGTTTTTTATGAGGCACAAGCAGAGGTTTTTGATGAGGTCTTCCAGTTTTATTTAGCACTTACTTTTGGGGGATCTTGTTCATCCCCCATTGCTCTTCTTATTGATTCCATTACCACCTTTGCTAGTGGCACATTTCTAAATACTTTGTCCTTTTTACTTTAGCTTCTTGAATTCTCTTTCCTTGGACTTTCTATTGTTAAATGTTGTATCCTGAAATCCCATTGACCTACTTTTGGTCATCTATGGATATTAATATATTTATTTATTTTTGGGCTTCCACATCAACATGATTCCTTGTCATCACTGATCATATCATCATAAATGTCTACCCTTTCTAATGGGCCTGTGACTATTGATCTGAAAGATCCACATTCATCCCAACTAAGAAATTCCCCAGATAATCACAAGCTACTTTTTTTTTTCCATTCAATATGTAAAAAGGTTTTTATGGGATAAATATTATGTCAATGTAACTTCCATCTAGTGAGTATATCTATAATACACTCCATCAACAAGAGACATAGCTAATTGACCTCTATTTTTTATTATGATAAGCTCTTTATTGAGTCTTCACTTAAATAAGAACAAATGTTTAACATAATAATGAAATTTTCCAAGAAGTAGATGCGTGAAAGAGTGAACACCTATGTTTAGATAAGCATGTAGGTTTGTGTGCTATAATAATAAAAAACATAAATACCAAATAATTAATGCATTATAAGGTCATATCAATTGGTATTAGACCCTATTTTGGCTCCTTTTTAGGATCATATGATTCTGGCATTAGGAATTTTTTCCTCCCATGTTTGACACTAAAATATTGACTAAATAGATTGATAATTTAGGGTAGCTAACATTATTCAATAGGTCCTATTTTCTTGAATACCATATTTGAAATATATTACATTACCTTCAACAGAACATTGCCACCTAAAAATTGCAGATACCTCTCAAATAGTGATCTCCTTGTTTGGCCCTGCAAATTATCCATTTTCAGGCTTCTATAACACAACTGATCCATATTTTAGATTTTTTTTTGTAAAGCAACTGATCCATGTTATAGATTCATTTTATGACATAGCAGATCCACATTATAGAATTTTCCATGCTTGCAGCAATACCTTATTTGGGTTTTTCTTCCCAATCAAAGCCTGCACCTGCTCATTTGCCTCATTCAACCCTTGTGTCACTTTCATCCTATGGATCTACATCTCACATATCATATTTTATACATCTGATGTATGATACTAAGGATTTTGTTAATCCATCTATTTTTCATTTGTCTTTAGTTCAATCGAATATGGAGCCTTCTTTTAGGATAGTCCTCTCCTATATTAGAAAAAAACTTGATTTTTTAAAATCTAGAAGTCTTCCTATTTTGGGGAGTCAAAAGAATTTGGTAGTGTGTTTCACTTGGGTCCTTTTTGATTCTATTAAATAAGGGTCTCTCATAATGGGCTTTGCTCTTTATCACCCTCCTTAATGTTATGCCACTGTTATTTTATATAAAATAAAAAATCAAGGCATGATAGAAAAAAAATAAAAAAAGAGATAGATAAGTGTCTTTTATTTTCTCTATTTTCAAATTTAAAAAAAAATATATATCATGGATGTTTTTGGTAGTCCCAATAGTCTCTCATGACTGACCCTTAACACCAACTCAACTTGAATTCTCTTTTATCTAGAAGTCTTCTAGTTTAGGGAAGTCATGCTAAAGACTTTGGTGGTATGAAATGGTTAGATAAGGGTCTTTTCTGGGTTTTCCTCTTTATCCCCTTTCTTATCATTGTGCATTGTAATTGTATACAAAACAAAAAATCAATAATGAACAAAAGAAAAGTGCCATTTTTTTTTCTCTTTTTTTGAATTTGAAAAAATGTTTATCCTAGATATTTTAGTAATCCCAACAGTTTGTCAAGAGTGGTAACTTTGATGGTCTACCTCCTTACATGAGAATTCAATAACTGATGACAATAGATAAATGAATTTCAACTCCAACTTATGCAACAGATGATAAGGATATTCCACATACTGATAAAATAATAGGCACAAGCACCTAACATTTCCACAATGATTCCTCTCCCAATAATACAACTTGATTTCAGTGGACTTGTAAATTCTATGGCATAAGCAGATTCAAATTTAGAGAACAAAATGCATATCAATAGTGGTTAGTTGTTATTTTGTAAGTTAAGATGGAGAATGAATATTTTTTTCTATATCTATATTATAATTCATTGAATATTTAGGCATACTTATGCCACATCCATAATTTAATATTCAAAACAATTATTCACTAATACTTTGTTTTGTAGGAAGGCATTATTGATATTGTTAACACTAGTTTTCAATAACATTTTCTCGCATACAAAGGATTCAACTACAAGAGAAGAAATTAAACTTATCCTTGAAAGTGCATCTCTTATCACCCAATTAGTATTGCAAGTTGCAACTGATCTTCATGATTCAATAAATATGCATCACAAATCAAATAAGTATAAGATATCTTCATGTAGAAGACCAATTCCTTCAAATGCTGACATGGAGGAAGATATAGACGAGGAAGTCCCTAAAATCATAGCTGAGGAGGAAAATGTAATCATGGAAACAAATATATTAAATTGTCAATGGGAAGGGAGGTTTCATGGTGACTGGTAAATCAAACCATGTTCATTGCATTGGTGGAATCACTACATTTTCAAAGTGAGATACGATGATCAACATTTTCATGGTATTTTTCAGCTACCATATGTATTATTTGAATATTTATGTGATGTTTTGCATGAATATTTGAGCCAAGGTGACATATCATTCTCATTTGCAAAAACTATGAAGGGTAGAGTCTTTCCATTGGAGAAGTAGGTGGCCATTACAATTCTACATCTATCATCTAAAATGACAATGCTTAACATAAGTGAGATTTTTGGTTGTGGAAAATATACAATGGTTCAAATTATACATATGTTCATCAATGCTATGGAAATTTATTTTTGTAATCATATATATTAGCCAATAGAAAATTTAAGAATGGATCGTGTAAAATAAGGATTCTACCAAAAATAAGGCTTTCCAAATTGTTGTGGAGTGATAGATTTTACTCACATCCAATTTCAACTTTTGGCTAATGAGTGTTCAATAAATTGGTTTGATCAAGATCATAATTATAGCTATCATTACAAGTGATTGTAGATAGTAATATGTGATTCATGGATGTTTTCACTAGATGGCCGGAGTCTATTAATGATACCAAACTATTGTGTAATTCATCATTTTATAGATTATGTGAAGGTAGGGAGAGATTATATGGTTGTGTAGTTTCTATTGGCTCTATGAACATGAGAGAGTATATTATTGGTGATGGTGGCTATCCATTGTTATCATTGTTAATCACACCCTTCACTGGAGCCTCAATGGATAACCAAAAGGATTTTAACTTTAGGTTGTCATCAACACGTATTATTATGGAGTGTTTATTTAGGAGGTTAAAAAACATATAGTGAATTATGTATTCCAAAATTACTCAGCCCTATTTACAAATGTTACCAAAAACTATTATAGTATGTTGCATATTACATAATATGTTGCTAATATATGATGAAGATGTGATTGGTACATTTGAAAACATTGAGATGAATGTGAAATATCAATAAATCACAAGATATTATGTGATCAGACTACAAAACTAGCTCGAGTGGCATTAATGGAATATATTAATGGAAGGAGTGGCATAACCCAACCAAATGAACATGAGTAATCATTAGTCCAATGATATAACATATTTAACTTATGAACTATATTTTTTATGTTTTATAAATAAAATTTTATGTTTATTGATTCAATATTTAGCTTATGAACTGTCTTTGTATTGATTCAACAATTTGTGGCCTCACCTCATAGAATGATTAATAGTCTATGATTGATTTGTAGATGCTCAAAAATATGTTTTCAGGATGATTGTTGACTCTATTTGTAATGTCTATTCTCAAGTTTTGAATTAATGATGGTTTTATGTTTTGCCCTTTGAAGCTTGTAGAGGATGGTTTAGAGATGCATGTTTCCACAAATCACATAGTTACACATGAAATGCTTATGTTCAAATACAATGTTAGTCACAAATTCAACAATTTTTAATTTTCATGTAATTTTAATGAATAAATGTCATGCATCCAGGGAAAAGGCTGAGATTATAGAAGTAGTATTTAATGAACATAGCCTAAAAAGCTAGATAGAAATTGTGATTATATCAATCTTCCAGGTCACCCATTTTGTGAAGTCTAAATCTAAACTAGAGTCATTACCATAAAGAGCACCAAGGTTACATCCAATATAAATGTTGTTACATCTTTAATTCATGTTATGATTATCTTATTTGTTATCATTTTAGGCTTAACATAAGCAAACACATCAAACTAATCACATGGCTACAAATGCACTCAATATCCAAAGAATGGACTATTTGCAAAGCCAATATCCAAAGTCAGTATGGTGGTTAATTGCTGGTAAATTTAATTTTGTCTCAACATCTCCATATAATCCTGATAAGAGGGGACTTACATTCCTTAAAAACTTGGTCTAATGTTGGTCTTTTACTTAAGGACTTATATCAGTACTATGATGGAAATTGTGGTTTTTCTAGTTACCTACTTCATATGTATAACTAAATAATTATTAATGGCCAAGAATATTTCTATAATCATTGATCAAATACATGATGAAAAGCTATCTTAAAAATTGTATGTTGTCTAGTGATTTTGACCACTTGTTTTGACTATATTTACCTTGTGATAAACTAAGCAATTTGGTAGAATGAAATGTAAGTAATGATTATCAACTAAGTAATTTGGTAGAATGAAATGTAAGTTTTGCTCTGAAGGCTGTGGTATTGCTCCATGATTTAGAAAGTATAGGTGACAAGATTTCTAATGGAAGCAAGCCTCTAGATGGAAATACAAAGGAAAGTAGTTCTATATGGTCTCTAAATATTCATGGGACTGCTTTTGTGCTTGAATCATGGCTTTATTTTTTTAATGGCTGATGAAGTGAATTCTTGCAGGATGATGTTTTTTTTAATTTTTCATGGGACCTGTTGGTTGAATATTTTTTCTATCAGCGTACTGGTAAACAAAATAGGTCTTATCAACCAAAGCAAGAAGATTAGTCATCCTAATGTGTAAGTTTATCACATCAGAAGGAGACTTCTCTCTCCTCTCATCAAGGGGAGGTTCCTTGTGGATATGCTATGTATATATATGAACAGAAAATAATACTAAAGGGTAGGACTAGACATCCATCTCTCTTTCTTCAGAGATGATGTATACAAAACAAAAGAAGAACTCAAGAGAATGACAAATAGCACTCCTCTTCTTTTAGAAGAACTGTTCAACCAACCACAAGAATACTCCTGGAAATAAAAGCAGAATATGACTCAAGTATGGTAACCAGCAAATCAGGACACAACACAAAGTCTGCACATGAAATACTCAAGAATGATATATGAAGAACAATGAAAACTCAAAGTCTTTTCAAAGTTCTTTACATAGCAATGAAAATAAAAACACACTGAAGGCAGCTATGGGGGCACAAAGTCTCTCCACAGTTGATTCTCTAGGACACCTTCTTGATAAATTTACTAATCTTGATTATTAAATCAATGAAACAAACAAGATATCACAGCACAAAGTCTGAAAAAATCCCTTGTTTTCATTAACAAAATATGATAAACAAGCTGAGCACAAAGTCTCAATGATGCCTCTCAATTTCGGTAGAGTTTCATTCAGATTATCAAAAAGAAGATCCTTATTACAATAGAAAAAAGTCCCTTATATAGCCTCTTCAAAAAGGACTTGGGAACAATCAATACATCAATTTGCATTGAAATCTGTTAAAGAGACATGCTGGAACTTAGGGGCACTTTTACCCATTTGATTTTATCAATGCAAGGAAATAAGTTGCACTTATTGAAAGTTTGTAACTTCTAATGTTCCACCTGATAATCTGATATTATCTTCATCGTTCCTCATTATCCGGCTAATTGAATCGGGTCTTGGATTTAATTTGCTGTTCTGTTTCTTCCCCGCTTTCTGCTAGTCTTGGCCTTGAAAATTGTAAATGTATTATGTTCTGTATGTTCAAATGATCAACGGCTATTTTACTATCTTTGAAATTGACGTTTACATGCCTGTCATTGTGTTTCCAATGGCTAGTTGACTGTGTTGAATTTGATGTGTTCGAGCGCGTCATCCCTTGGTCTTATTTTATCTTTCCACTTGGCACTTTTCTAGACTGCACTTTGCCCTTTCGGGCCCTGAGAAGTGATCTTTCAGCTTTGAGAAGTATCAAATTAATGACTGAGAATTCCCCGCTTTCTGCTCTTCGGTGTCCTTCGTTGGCCCTTCACAAATTTCCCCCAGGCTTTTTCTCGGGCCATTCACAAATTTCCCCCAGGCTTTTCCTCAGGCCATTCCCTTTGAACATTTCCCATGGACATTTTCCCCACGGGAAATTCCCGCAGACAGAAAGTCTGGGGAAAATTCCCGCAGACAAAAAGTCTAGGTAAAATTCCCTCGGGCAAAATGTCTGGGTGAAATTCATTCTGTGGAAAAAAAGTCTGGGTGAAAATTTCACCAAGTCTTTTTGAACAAGTCTTTAATCAAAAAAATTTAAAATGCCTTAGGCAAATCTAAAAGAATTACCTTTTGGCTTGTTAGAAAAATGATCCTCCAAAAAGGTGTTTTTCTTGATTAAGTGCCCTCTGCAAGGGCATTTGTCCTTTGAAAAGTCTTCTTTTGCATTGAACCATCCCTTTGAACTTAGTCGATGAACCTTTGTTGAACCAGTTCAAAGGTTCAATGAAGCGCGCCAAGCCTTTGAAGCAAAGCCGATGTAAGTGTTGAACCGCTTGATTGAACTCATCTTTGAACTATTTGAAGTTGAAACAAAGGATGAACCAAATGTTGAACCTGCTGCTGATTGTTTGTTGATGAAAATTCTTGTAAAAGTCGTTAAGCTTGTTGAACTTGGACATTGAACTATTTGGTTCAAAGGTTCAATGAAGCACGCCAAGCACCTTTGAACCAAAAGGTGATGAACTTGCTATTGAACAGTTGAACCAGAAAGCCTTGAACCAACTAACAAACCAAATGATTGAATGAAAAGATGCTGAAACAAAAGAAATGAACCATCTGAGTGAAATAAAGCATTGAAATGCTTGGTTGAACTTGGACATTGAACCATTCCTTTGGTTGAATCGACTGTTAAACCTTTGAACCCGTTGAACCTTTGAACCCAATTGGTTCAATGGTTCAACAGTTCAAGTTATTTTGATTTGACCAAATGTTTGAAAGCTGATGAACCTGTTGAAGCGACTAAACTTTGAACTTTTCCTGGAAAATGAACAAATGTTGAAAATTAATTTGTTTGACTGAAAACTGCCTGCAAGAATCTGTAGATTTTCTAAGAAGATCTAAAAATGAGAAATCTGAATACCTAAGACAAATTTTGAAAATGGAAGATATTATTTTGGTTTGTAGAACCAAAATAATTCAAATGTTGTTCTAAAAATGACTGTTATTTTTAGGAAACAATAGCTGGCTCTAGTTGGGGAACTTCTGTCAATTGCAAAATGAATTGGAAGGAGTAGAATTCAGAAAATCTAGTGTCTTCAAGTGTACCATTGGGCTTTAGAGTCATGCTTTCTAGAAATGAAAGGCAACAAGAATGAAAACAAACAAAACAAAATAGAAATTAAAACTATACAAGTATACATATATACAGAGGTAATGATCTGACACTTCAAGAATTGAAGTGTTTCAAATGCTGCCCATTATGGGCCAGAGAAAAGAGTGTGCCATCTTGGTATTTCAACAAAAATCTATTTTCACCCATGTGCTGATGAATTGTGAATGGGCCTCTCCAAAGGGAGTCAAACTTTCCATGCATCCCTTTTGGCTCTCTTCTTTTGTCCCACAGCAGGACTTTATCCCCAATCTAAAAATAACGATTTCTGGCTTTCTGATCAAAAAATTTCTTTATTAGATTTTGATGAACAAAAATTCTATCCACCACCATAGTTCTTTGTTCTTCCAGTTGAGTCAAGCACATGATTCTTTTGTCAAGAGAACTCTCATATGTCTGATCTTCAATAGCCTTCACCAATTTCAAGGCTGGTAACTCTAAAGTGATTGGTATCTCAGCATTAATACCATAGAGAAGTTGAAAAGGAGACATACCAATTGCCCTTTTTGGCGTGATCCTGTCAGCCCACAGAGCATCTACCAATGCTTTGTGCCACATCCTTTTATTATCATCTGTAAGTTTCTTGATAATAGTTACCAAAATTTTATTACTGGACTTAGCTTTTCCATTCCCTTGCAGAAAATAATCAGAAGAATGAGAAAGCGTAATTCCATAATAAAAATAGAATTGCGTGATTTCTTGAGAGGTGAAACAAGCTATTATCAGTAACAATTTTGAGTGGGACTCCAAATTTGGAAATGATGTTCTCTTTCAAGAAATTGCATATAACTTCTGAGGTAGCATGCTTTGTTGGGATCGCTTCTACCCACTTAGTGAAATAATCAGTCGCTGTAAGGACATAATCATGTCCAACACTTGATGATGGATTTATTGTCCTAATAAAATTGAGTCCCCACTGTTAGAAAGGTTCCTCTATGATCACTGGCTTAAGAGGCAGAGCAACCAACTTGGGTTTTCCAACAAATTGCTGGCAAAGTTCACATTTCCTTACCCATTTATGTGCATCTTGAAAAAGAGTCAGCCAATAATACCTGGCTCTCAAATTTTTTTGAGCAGTCATAGGAGCAGAAAAATGTCCTCCACAAGCTAGATTATGGAAAGATTTCAAGAGCTGGGTTTGATGTTCTTTATCTACACAACGAAGAAAAACTCCATCTATGTTTCTTTTATACAGGTTGTTGTCCCAAAGGACAAAATTGGTAGCTTTCAATCTGATGGTTCTCCTCTCTTTGTAAGACAAATGAGCAGGACATTCTCCATAAGTCAAAAAATAGGCAATATCTAAATACCATTCATTGGTAGTAAAAACAAAAAGGACTGTTGGCATATTGTCTATTTCAGCTTCAAGTTGTGTATCTTCTAGCTTATTATCAGCCATTAATTGACAAAGACCTTTACCTCTGACCAGCTTTGTTGGCTTGATATCCAGACCAAATTCTTGGATCTTTGCAATCCAATTACCTCTCTTTGTGCCAAACTCCTGTTGAGTTAAAATAGACTTGATTGTACTTTCAAGAACTAAGGTAGTAGTATGTGAATTCAAAATATAGAAGCGAAAGTGTTTAACTACTTTTACCAAGGCATAGGTGTGCTTCTCTATATTTGAATACTTCAATTCATTATTTTTTAGAGGGCAACTCATGAAAGAGATGGGAGATTCCATACCTTCTTTGTATTGTTGGACAAGAATAGCTGAAAGAGTATGCTCAGATGCATGGCTATATATAGTGAAATCTCTGTGGTAATCTGGGCAAACCAAGGTGGGGGCATGAGCAATAGCGACTTTGATATCTTGAAATGTTGCTTTGCCTTCTTTGGTCCAACTAAAAGTAGTCTTTCCTTTCATCATATTTACAATGTGTCTTGTCTTCTCAGCAAATTCGGGGATGAATCTCTATAAAAAATTCACTTTTCTGAAGAAAGAGTGAACAACATTCTTACTTGCAGGAAAATTCAAATCTTGAATAGACTTGACTCTTTCTGAGTCAATCTTTATGCCTTCTTTGGACATAATGTGTCCCAAGAGTTTTCCTTCTGTCACTCCAAAAATAGACTTTTTAGGATTCAAAAAAATACCATTTTTTTGGTAGCGCTCTAGCACTTGTTGCAAGTGGCGCATATGATCAGATCGGTGCTTTGAAAAGATAGTTAAATCATCAAGATATATAACTATGAATTTGCCAATTTCATCTTTAAAAGCCATATCCATAGCTCTCTAAAAAGTAGCGCTAGCATTTATTAATCCAAAAGGCATTCTTTTGTATGCAAAAGTACCCCAAGGCATGATGAATGCAATCTTGTGTTGATCAGGTTTAGCAACTTCAACTTGGTTATAGCCTGAGAAACCATCCAACATTGATAACATTTCTGACCCTGTTATTGTTTGGAGCACTTGGTCCATGATTGGCAAAGGAATATGATGACAGATTTCATCAGGACTTGGAGACTTTAGATCTTCATATGAATATGCCAAGACATCAATGTATTGATGAAGCAAGGAAGTAAATTTGAATTTTTCTTCAGGTGTACAACATTTACCAATGTTGACCATTTTTGGATTTTCTTCATTGGTTAGATTCACTTGGTCAAATCCCTGAGAGAAATTCAAATTTGTCTATTGTTGCTTGATGAATCTATCATGCTTGTCAAACAACTTTTTGAGAGAAACCAAGCCTTTAGGAATTTTATTTCCTTTCAGCTATATAAACTCTTCATTTACATCTGAACTAGATTCATAAATTAATTTAGACTTTTGAGATTCGCTGCCTTCAAAATATAGCTGTTCAAAATTGTCTTTTCTTTCTATAAAGGCAATGATTTGATTATCATCATTGAAAATTTGCCAATGATCAACATTATCAAGAACACTCGGCCTATAGATCAACTCAATAGTATATTTGGTTTCTTTAAAATCAGAATGTGGAACTAAAAGAGTTCCTAAAACAACAAGTGCATCAGCTCTATCATTGGATTCTCTTGGAATGGAAGAAATGTTGAAAGCATAAAAGCTTTCATTTTGATCTCAAACAAGATTACGGTAATGGCACAGCCTTTCATTCTTAGTCTGATATAAATTTCTCACTTGGCAGACCACTAATTCGGCATCCCCTTTAGCATGAAGACACTTGATGCCTCTTTCTTGAGCAGCCTTCATGCCCAGCAATAGCGATTCATATTTAGCTATATTATTTGTGTTGCTGAACTGTAACTTATATGATGAAGGGAACATATCTCCTTAAGGAGATATCAAAACAATTTTGACTTCAGAACTAGAAGAGGAATAACTACCGTCAAATTCTAGAGTCCAAATCTCATTAGACACTGGCTTTACTTCAAACTTTCCCTCATTAGAGATGGAGGGTCTTTCTTCATGATCTGTATATAAAAAGTAATTACCCATACCTGCAGATTCAAAAAGGATTTGAGCTTCAGGAGCTGACGTCTTGGTGACTACATACTTTGCTTCCTTTTCAAGAAGTAATCTCTTCATCATGCCTTGTATAGGGATCTTTGCCTCAGATAGATGCATGTTCAGCTCTCCTCCCACATCCTTATAGAAATCTCGTCTAAGTAAAATACCATAAGATGCTGGGACTTTAGCCACTAATACAGTCATTTTAATCCTCTTGTCTAGAAAGGCTACAAATGCAAATTGAGCATCTTTGATTTGCCCCAATAATGGCACTTATTTGTTCTCCATGGAGAAACATTTGCCAAACATCTTGGTCAATGTGAGACCAAGAGACTTAGCGACTTTGGTAGGCATGACATTGTTAGATGCGCCTGAATCTATTATACAATTACTCAGCTTGTGGCCATTGATTAACAGGGAAACATAGATGGGTTCTATTTTTCCAGAAGCAGCTAGAGTAGTAATAATTAGATTATTTGGACTAGGTGTATTTATTGGGGAATCAAAAGTCACTTTTTTGGCCTTTTACACTACAGGGATGGTCTAATTTTTAACATATTAGACCAAATTATTCAGTTGATCTGTATTGGACTACAAGTACTCAAATTTAGAATTTGTATTTTTGTCTTTTTGACATGATCAATTATGTCAAATGTCTGAATCGAACTAGGTACAGAGAAAGGTACTTTAGCTTTTTGAGTTTTAGAAGGGATGAGAGGTATACTAGATTGCAAATTAGAAGTAGAAGGGGAAGGTGCAGTAGATGTATTTACCTTTTGAGTGATTACTGAATCTTTTGGTTGAAAGGGTAGAACTATCCCATGCTTGGCAATTGTGACTGCTAGCTATGATTGCTCTTCTATCTTTCCTTTATCAGCCTGCTGAACCGATTGATTCTTAGACCTAGTAAACACTGCATATGATCCATCTTAAGTTTCTCTTTTGCTTCCGAGTTCATCCTGATAATTTAGGAAACCAATGTGGGAGTCGCTAGCTAATTCTTCTTGACTGTCTTCAATGATATCAGCATCATTTTCTTGATATAATTCAAGTTGATAAGAAAAATATGATTCTGTCTCAAGATATCCCATTGCTAAATTAGTTGGAGGAGCTTCCAAGGCAAGTTTTCCTTGTGGAGGAGAAAGATGATTTTGTTGTCCTTTGTTTTTGGCAACATTGCCCTGATATGACTGATTTGGGAATGTTCTTTTGTATGTAGGAGCAGAAGACATTCTTTGAGCCATTTGCTTTTTGAGGGCAATGAGCTCATTCGCTAATTTTTGCACCATTGGATCTGTGGTGCTTGTAGATGCAAATTCAAATGATGATGAAGCTCTATTTCTATTGGGATCTCTTCTTATTTTCCCTGCTAATATGAGATCATCTTTTACTTTAGTAGCCAAAAGTTGAGCTGCCTTGAGATCTATTTGGCCAGCACTTTTCAAGAGGAAACTAACTTCAGGTAGCTGAGAATCAATGAAAAAGCATTTGAGATTCTCAGTTGTAGGTCTGGAAATCATAGAAATTATGTTTCTCAGCTTGTCAAATTTAGCTATGAAGTCTCTCATAGGCTCATGTGGCTCTTTTTTCATTTGTGTAAGTTGAGCCAGAAGTGTATGTGCATCTTCTGCAGGTTTGAATCTAGCTTCAAACTTATCTTTCAAAGTATTCCAATCAGTCACAAATTGAGCTTATAAATGGTAAAACCAATCTACAGTAGGAACTTGTAGTGTTTCAACAAAAACCCTGACTACTACATCTTCAAACTCTACCCCAATTACTCCATAAGCTATACTGAATGCTGCAATATGTTCATCAGGATGAACTTTTCTGTCACCATGGAATTTTGGGAAATTCTTCCTAAAATTGTGTGGAAGTTCATGTAGAGGAGGAGTAATATTGAGAGGGCCAAAAGCATTACCCCAGGGGCCTTGAACTGCCGTTATAGGGTACTGAAAGAGAGGGATAACAAATCTCAATGGGGTAATTATAAGCGAAGCTTTATTAACAATAGAAGTTGATATTTCGCCTGGTAATGGAGATCTGTCTTTAGTAGGAGGGAAGCTCTTGGTTCATTGTAGATGAGATGGTGAAGGAAATAGATCAAAATTACTTTGCTGTACCAGCTCAAACATAGGATCAATGACACCTTTAGCTCTTTGGCTTTGTATATATCTTGAATCTGCCAGATTCGTAAAACAAAATTTGAAAAGAATTGACTTTACTTCAATTAAAGCTTGAGGCTTTAAACTATGTATTCTTTTCCTATGGTGTGGAGGTGAATGGAATGGATAGAATATAAATGGATAATGGGTAATTCCCTAGTGGAGTCGCCAAAAACTGTTGGTTGAATATTTTGTCTATCAGCATATTGGTAAACAAAATAGGTCTTATCAGCCAAAGCAAGAAGATTAGTTGTCCTAATGTGTAAGTTTATCACATCATAAGGAGACTTCTCTCTCCTCTCATTAAGGGGAGGTTCCCTATGGATATGCTATGTATATATATGAATAGAAAATAATACTCAAGGGTAGGACCAGACATCCATCTCTCTTTCTTCAGAGATGATGTATAAAAAACAAAAGAACTCAAGAGAATGACAAACAACACTCCTCTTCTTTCAGAAGAACTGTTCAACCAGCCACAACAATAATCCTAGAAATAAAAGCAAAATATGACTCGAGTATGGTAACCAACAAATTAGGACATAGCACAAAGTCTGCACATGAAATACTCAAGAATGATATACAAAGAACAATGAAAACTCAAAGTCTTTTCAAAGTTCTTTACACAGCAATGAAAATACAAACACACTGAAGGCAGTTATGGGGGCACAAAGTCTCTCCACAGTTGATTCTCCAGGACACCTTCTTGACAAATTTACTAATCCTGCTTATTAAATCAATGAAACAAACAAGATATCACAACACAAAGTCTGAAAAAGTCCATTGTTTTCATTAACAAAATATGATAAACAGGCTGAGCACAAAGTCTCAATGATGCCTCTCAATTTCGGTAGAGTTTCATTCAGATTATCAAAAAGAAGATCCTTATTACAATAGAAAAAAGTCCCTTATATAGCCTCTTCAAAAAGGACTTGGGAACAATCAATACATCAATTTGCATTGAAATCTGTTAAAGAGACATGCTGGAACTTAGGGGCACTTTTACCCATTTGATTTTATCAATGCAAGGAAATAAGTTGCACTTATTGAAAGTTTATAACTTCCAATGTTCCACCTGGCAATCTGATCTTATCTTCATCATTCCTCATTGTCTGGCTAATTGAATCGGGTCCTGGATTTAATTTGCTATTCTATTTCTTCCCCACTTTCTGCTGGTCTTAGCCTTGAAAATTGTAAATGTATTTTGTTTTGTATGTTTAAATGATCAACGGCTATTTTACTGTCTTTAAAATTGACGTTTACATGCCCGTCACCGTGTTTCCAATAGCTAGTTGACTGTGTTGAATTTGAGGTGCTCGGGCACGTCATCCCTTGGTCTTCTTTTATCTTTCCACTTGGTGCTTTTCGAGACTGCACTTTGCCCTTTCGGGCCCTGAGAAATGATCTTTTGGCTTTTTAGAAGTATCAAATTAATGACTGAGAATTCCCCGCTTTCTGCTCTTCAGTGTCCTTCATTGGCCCTTCGCAAATTTCCCTTGGGATTTTTCTTGGGCCATTCACATATTTCCCCCAGGAGTTTCCTCGGGCCATTCCCTTTGAACGTTTCCCACAGACATTTTCCCTAGGGAAAATTCCTGCAGACAAAAAGTCTGGGTAAAATTCCCCCAGGCAAAATGTCTGGGTGAAATTCATTCTGCAGACAAAAAGTCCGAGTGAAATTTTTGCCAAGTCTTTTTGAACAAGTCTTTAATCAAATTTTTTTAAAATGCCTTAGACAAATCTGAAAGAATTATCTTTCGACTTCTTAGAAAAATGATCCCAAAAAGGTGTTTTTCTTGATTAAGTGCCCTCCGCAAGGGCATTTGTCCTTTGAAAAGTCTTCTTTTGCATTGAACCATCCCTTTGAACTTTGTCGATGAACCTTTGTTGAACCGGTTCAAAGGTTCAATGAAGCATGCCAAGCCTTGGAAGCAAAGCCGATGAAAGTGTTGAACCGCTTGATTGAACCCGTCTTTGAACTGTTTGAAGTTGAAACAAAGGATGAAACAAATGTTGAACCTACTACTAATTGTTTGCTGATGAAAATTCTTGCTGAAGTCGTGAGGCTCATTGAACTTGGACATTGAACCATTTGGTTCAAAGGTTCAATGAAGCGTGCCAAGCACCTTTGAACCAAAAAGTGATCAACTTGTTGTTGAACAGTTAAACCAGAAAGCCTTAGACCAACTGCCAAACCAAATGATTGAACCAAAAGATGCTGAAACAAAAGAAATGAACCATTTGAGTGAAATAAAGCATTGAACTGCTTGGTTGAACTTGGACGTTGAACCATTCCTTTGTTTGAACTGACTGTTGAACCTTTGAACCCATTGAACCTTTGAACCCAATTGGTTCAATGGTTCAACAGTTCAATTTATTTTGATTTGACCAAATGTTTGGAAGCTGATGAACCTGTTGAAGCGATTGAACTTTGAACTTTTCCCAAAAAATGAACAAATGTTGAAAATCAATTCTTTTAACTGAAAACCGCCTGCAAGAGTTTGTAGATTTTTTGAGAAGCTCTAAAAATGAGAAATCTAAATACCTAAGACAAATTTTGAAAATGGAAGATATTATTTTGGTTTGTAGAACCAAAATAATTCAAATATTGTTCCAAAAATGACTGTTATTTTTAGGAGACAACAGGACCAACCTACAAAAAGTTTCCAATTTTTCCTCTGCAGCACCTGTAATATTTTTTAATTTTCCATGTGACTATCTTATTACATAAAAACCCTATTTCTAATCTACAGCACCTGTAAAAATATTTCAATATGCCCCCTCCACAGGACTAAGCCCTAAGTATATGAAACCAAAAAAATCAAAACTTGTATACTGTGTGAAAGTATTCAACCCCAATAGTTAAGGTTAGGTCATAGGATAGCTTAGGTAATTATTACATCAACTTATCAAGGATCAACATGACTTTGAATAATAAGGCAACTAGTATAAAGTTATAAACAAGATTTTAACTTTAACTACTAGTAAAAAATTGTTATAACAATCTCAAACACAATGATATTGTAATCATTTGTTATTACCACTCTATATAGACTATCCCAATGTCTTCTAACTGTCTTTTATATATCAAGGCATTAAGCCAAACAATGATATTTCTTGAATATCATAATAACCATCTAATTTATTAAGACATTAAAATGACATTCCAGTTAGTCTATACAAAGAAGTAGATAAATACTAATCCAATATATTTACTTAATCGTTAAAGAAATACCATTTGTAATCATGAATGTGATAACACAACATGATCAAAAACAACATTATGCGCTCAATCTATGTAGTACAACCATAATGCAATCATAAAATTAGATTCACATAAGCATTAAATTAAAAGTTAGATCATAAACAACACACAATCAATCATCTAAATGAGATAACACCAAAGACATACTAATACTATCTATTATGGTGTGTGCATGAGTTTTTTAGTTGTTCCTCTATCATCCCCCAACACCTCCATCTACACCATCCTCTTCGATGATGCTCTCCCTTAATCATGATCTGAGGGATGGATATTTATTGAATCAAAGTCATGACAAGATTTTAGTTAGCCCATAATATCATGGTATATATCCTAAAATACTTTTATAAAAACTAACAACATGATCATAATGTAAAGTATATACAAATATAGCTAACTCATAACAATATAATCATGTAATCTAAGAAACATACAACTGTCCCATAACAACATATGACTTATAGCTTAATTAAATAGTATTTAATTAATTTAAAAACCATAATAATCCACTGATAATTAGGTAAATTAGCTTAGAGAGAAATTGGGATGAGATAGATTATTGCATAAAGGTAAATTATTTAGTACATAGAATGAAAGTTTATGGAGAAACTATACAAGATAGTGTTATAGTAAGAAATATTTTGAGATATTTAAGTCAAATATGGTTGCATATTTTTATCACTATTGAGAAGTGTAAAGACATGAACACTATAAGTGTTGATGATTTAATGGATTCTCTCTTGTCTCATGAAGATAAGATGAGATAATATCCATAAGATTTAGAACATAGTCTAGAATTAAAACATGAAACCAAGGAAAGGGTTTCAAACATGAAAGAGATAATTAAAATTAGAATCAAGGGAGTTGGAAAAATTCAAATTTAAAGGAAAATTTTGAAGTAAACTTCACATGTAAGAGACATAAGTACTTTAATTGTTATTACTAAAAAAACTAGGACACCTGATAAAATATTTCAAGATACTAGCAGTTAAGAATCAAGCCAATCGAAAAGGGAAAAATAAGGATTTTCAAGATAAAAAAGAGTTTAACAAGGGATTATATTATTTTATCATGTGTTTTTTGAGAATAGAGTAAGAAAATAATGTGTTATCCTTAATTTAGGTTGGTCAAATCCAGTGATGAGTCATAAAGATGATTTTAATAAGTTAAATGATTCCTTCAAAATACAAGAGTTATTGGGAGATGGAAATCCCATCCACATTGAATAAAATGGTAGCATTTATATCACCAAAATAAAATGTAAGTGTGTTCTAGTTAGTCCTAAGAGTGTTTATCATAATTTCATAGGTTATAGTGATGAAAGTAAGGCATACAAGTTTAATCATCTTGCTAGTAAACCAATAATTATTTTTATGGATTGTAATTTTTTTAAAAATGAGGTGTATAATGATTTTGATCATGTAGATACATATTTAATAAGTGAAGGGATAAACCTATTGAATCTTATTTTTATTTCCTATAATTTCCTATACATTTTTCTAGTTCATCAAGAAATAATACTTGCTCTTTACAAGAGATTAGTTGTCCATCTACATCAACACTAAGCAAGAATAAGTGTTTGTTGAATCCTCATATAGCCAATCAAATGTTGGATAAAAATTATGAGAGGAGGATCAAAATGATACAACATCATTAAGGTAACTTTTTTGATGATGCTTATGATGAAAATACTATATTTGTATTATCATTAGTGACTAGTGAACCTATAAGTTATGCAAAAATCAGTCGAAAAAAAAGAATGGGTTGATATTGTGAAATTAGAGATAGATTAAATTGAGAAGAATGATACATGGAATTTAGTTCAAACTCCTTTGAATAAAGATGTCATTGGTATAAATTGGGTCTACAAGACCAAATTTAAAAGTGAAGGTACAATTGACAAGCTAAAAGCTAGACTAGTTACAAAAGGGTTTGCATAAACATATGGGGTTGAATATGAGGAAACCTATGCTCATGTGGCATGTAAAGATATTTAAGACTCATGATTGTTGTATCCACTCATAAATAATTTAAAATTAATAAAATAAAGGTTAAAAGAGTATTACTTAATGGAGTGATTAAAGAAGAAGTATATGCGGGGCATGCGCAAGGTTTTGAGGTAAAGGGTAAATAATTTTGGGTATATATGTCGAAGAAGGATATTTATAGGCTGAAGTAAGATCCTATTAGGAATAAAACTAGAAATTAAAGTAGAAAAATTTCACATAATTTAAATAATATATTTGATTAGAGATGTATAGAGAAAAAAATAAACATGTAAAATAAGAAGACCAAATTTAAAGTGGTTCACCCAATGTGAGCTACATCCATCAAGAAACACTTTCTCAAATTTTATTACAAGCCACCAGAGTAAAATAACTCTTAGATCCATCTTCACAATTACAATGCAAAAATATTGTTTAGATATGCGCTTAACAAAACCTCCTGAATTTACACACTTTGTTCTTCCATCTCAACCCCTTGTTCTCATGATGTATTACCTATGAAATATCCATCAATACATAATACATCAACAAAATGATATTACAAAATAATGGGTACCAAAACCATGGGTAGAATCAACCTAAAATGGGTTTCCATTAAAAGGGGTCTAGAAATGTTTTAGGGGATGTTGCCCCTGAATCCCCGTTTGGGGGTTGTCGCTCCCAAACCCCCGCTTACAGTACATTTAAAATGTATAGTATTTGAAAATACATTATAATTTAGAAATAGGCTCCACAACACAATAGATCCAAGATCTTGGTACTCAAAAAATGATATCTAGTTATTGGATCAAATATTTGTAATAAATTAAAACCAACCAAATCTTTATAGACAAGCATTAAATTCTAATGCTTTATATATTTGTTTCTAAGCAGATGACTTGATTTTTACAGGTAGCTCTATGAAGATGTTGAATAGATTCAAGGAATATATGAAATTAGAGTTTGAGATGAATGATATTTGACTTATTAATTACTTTATTGTCATGTCAATCCATCAAAATAAAGAAGTATTCATTTATCAAGTCAAATATGCACACGATATGCTAAAGAAATAAAATCTTCAAGATTTGAAACCTGCAGACACTCCAATTACAAGTGGAGAAATAATTATGAGGGGGGGTGGAAGTGTTTCAAATAATTAAAATAATTTTAAAATCATTGTGGGAGGTTTTATGTATCTCACTATGACAATACTTGATATTAGTTATGGGGTTTCACTAGTTTTTAGTTTTATGCGTAAACCATCAATCAATCATTTGCAAGAAGTAAATAATTTTAGACTAGTAAGGTGTTTATGTCTTATTGAGTATACATATTTATATTTAGGAAGATATCTTGATAACAAGAAGTCAACTTTAGGTTATTGCTTCACATTAGGAAGTGGGTTGGTTTCTTTAGTTTTCAAAGAAACAAGCTACAATTGTATTATCCTATATTGAAGTTGAATATATAACACTTACATCATCTTTCACATAAAGAATATGGTTTATATTTATAAATAATATCCATGGAAAACTCAAAGAGATGATAGGAATTGCATCTATTTACATCAAAGGGGAAATGTTGAGTATGATTTCAATATGAGCATTTGAGTTCTATTTTTAGACTTAGTATATTTTAGTTTTTTACTTGTTTTGAAATTTTATTTAATTTATTTATGACCTTAATTAGTTATGTGGTCACTTTTGAACACTTTATAATTATTTTATAAAAACTAATTGGAACTGCCAGTCAACGGTTGGTTAACTTCAGTTCATTGTCTGAGTAATAGAATGAGTTCCCAAGTGGTGGGGTAAACTTTTAGTATTTTTTTTTTTTTTGATTAGGTAAAAGACTAGGTTCTATAAGGACCTGAAACCTAAGTATAAGTAAAAGTGTGATAAAATAGTGTAATCCATATAGGCTGAGAAGCCAAAAATAGAAAAATCAAAATAGTAAGCTAACAAACATAGTGGAAGATAAAAACACATAAATTAAAAGAAAATTACTCAGAGAGGGAGGAACCCTTTGTGAGTGCCTTAACTACCTCAATGTCCTTCACCTACTCTATCAGCAAAATTTTAGTGTTAGTTAAGTGAAATTAAAGTATATTTAATTTAAATCCTATTTTTTAATTAATTTTGGATGCTAATTTTATCTAATTATATTTTGTGGTATTCAATTGATAGTGGCTTCTTACATAATGACCAAAAAGCTATAAGTTAGTGTTAGTAGTACTCTTAGTTGTATCTTGAGTCTTTATTTATTTAATTAAATTTTTATTAGAATATAATTTTAGAAGTATAATGATATATTAATTAGTTATCAATTAAAATTATTTATTTTATTATTTTCTTGAAATAACTTGTCATGCAAGTTATCTTGTAAAAGACTTATTTATTTAGTAAAATTGCACACAATAGAAGTGTAGTGCATTAATTTGAATTGAGGATATTTTTATATGTTTTCTCTCTAATATTATTTAAATAATATAGTAATTTATACCGACACGCATATGTTTTCAATTTTGAAGCTATTAATTACACTTTTTGATCAACAATTTCACTCACAACATAACTAATTTGATAACTAGCAATTTTGTGATAGTTTTGTTGATACATAGATTTAATTTTAGAGAGAAAATGTGACTTGAACTCAATAAATTAATTCAAAACCTTAATTTTGTATCAAATCCATGTTTAATCAAGGTTCATAAGGTTTTTTAGGTCATTTTCAGAAGATACAAGGTCATTTGAATAAGGAGGGATTAATTGATTTATTATTAATTCTAGGATGAAAATATTATCCCATGGTTACACTCATGGTTGATAAAAAATCAATAACATCTAGTTGGTTTCAATAACCATCAGACAGTTACATTCTCACCTTAGCTAAAAAATTAAATTGAACCCAACTACAGGGAATGTCTTTGTCGTAAACTTAATATTTATTAAAATTTTAAATATAATTAATAAATGAATATAAAATGGTATAAAAGAGTTAAAAAATCCCTATGGTTTTTAAAAACCTCCTTAGGTATTAGGTAAGGGGATAAATTATCCCCTTACCTCTTCATTATCATGGTTGATTCCCTATATGAATATCTAATAACAACAATGCATGAAGGTGAAATCAAAGGCATGAAATCATCTCCAAAATCCTCCACCTCCCACCCATATATTTTAGATGAAAAGATACTATTTGTTTGTGTGGAGATAAGAGGGGAAAATGGATTCAAAGAAGTCCCATCAATGTATGAAGTTCAAGGTAAAAAAGTTAGTCTTGAGAAATTTAATTTTTTTTTCCATTGGTGTTTCCCCTACAATATACAAGTAATTGTTGATATCATAGGATTTTTAGTTAAACATCTTTAATAAAAACCTCTGAGTCCCCCTCTTCACAAGGACAAGAAAATATAAAATTTAGACATAATGATATAAATTATGCAAAGCAAACTCACTTCATCAAAGGAAAAATTTCTTGGCCTGGCTAGAAGGATCAAACTCATCAAAGTCATATTTTAATTCCCAAAATGATTTATGATGCAACCAAAGAAAATAATCATGATATTAGTATAAGGAAAGTCCATGTCATGGAATGGATATAAGTATGTAAACCAAAAAAGGGTGAGTGGAGTAGGAGTAAAATATATGTCAATTCACAACAAGTGCTCATGACCAAACTTTGTCAGAGAATGTAAAAATAATAGGACCAACCATGGATCATTATTCTTGGAAAAACTAACTACTCTTTAGTGGTGAAAATATGTTTCATAGTAACTCATCTTACACAGGGATCTCACATATGGAACTTCATCACCTTGACCTAAATGTAGATTTTTAAGAAACTTGATTTGGGAAATTGGACATAACAATAAAGCTAAATTTTATGTTAATTATTGGCAATGACATCATACCCTTAATGATTTTTATGATCTTAGTGAAGCATAATATTATTTAATAGGAGCATGGGGAACTTTGGTGTGTGATTATTAGACTTAAATAAAATATCAAAATAGGACCCAATTGCGATGGTGATTTATACAAGACTTCCCCATACTAAAGGATCCAAATACCTTAATGAAATTATTTTCTAAAATGTATTACAATTAGTGCTTAGATAAAATGGTGAGAGATTGGGAGGATATATGGTAATGGAAAGATATGAGTTGGATTCTATGATACTTCCTAATGATCATAATTAGCTCAATAAATTATTTTTGAATGAGTTGAGCAATCCCCATCATAACTATTGACACTTGTATTTGCATCCTTGAGAATATGCTCAGCTCTCCTCATCGAAGCGACAAAATAGAATCATCTCTCTTATTGTGGGTGACAATTTTATTAAGATGAATATATAGATTAGGGGCTAGCTCCCCTTGATGCACCTTTAATCTCTTTCTAAACTAATGACTATATATGAAAAGGGTTAAAAAATCAATTAAGAAAACAAGCAGTGATGCACCAATATTTGATATCCTCTCACTTGACTGAAATCACTACTTAAAGACTAACAATATTTCTTCACATAAAACTCACAACTTCTATGCATTATCACATCAGTGTTTCACATGTTAGATTCAAGAAGGTATTTGACATTCAGGAGAGTAACAAAAAATTCTAGGAAAGAATATAATCTTAAATCACTTCTAAAATGTCTATACACTTATGAAAGAATACTATCAAGGACCTGTAACAATACTCTTTCTACATATTTGGTAGGTAATCAAGGATAATAGGTTAGGAAAGATAAATTTCACTAAAAAATACCAACATGATTTAGACCAATACATAACAATGTAGAATGTGAGTGGAAAATAACTTATATTATTTCTTTAAGAGTTTTGCAAGTAGAAATCTGGCCAAAGTTTCACTTTAACTAGCATAGGCTCTCAAAATGAACCAATACAATGCATATAAATAGCCTTTGAGAGAGAGGTCAAGCCAAGGGATTTCAAGGGTCACTTGGACATGTGTCACCTTGATAAAAGAGACAATTATATTACATTCTATAAGAAGCTCCCTTTACGATTACACGAGTGGAATCAAGATATTCTGAATTGTATTTTGCTAGAGATGGATTCATCTATTGGAATGCCATTTTGATACAATATATTCTTTATTAGCTCATTGAGTTGTATAATGATACAATAATCTTAAACCATTGACCTGCTTATTATGCTTGTTATGAACTAGAGTTTAGGATTCATGCCATTTGTCATTTCCATATCTGTCCTCAGCTTCCTGTCAAATATTTTGAATAGCAACAAATATTCCTCATAGTTTAAAATTGAATTCCTATGGGCTGTTATCTTTTATTTAAATCCCAAAAGCTAATTCCAATAATTTGAACTTGATGTTTTATGGGTTGTCACCTTCAGGAATTTCTTCAAACTTCTTATCTTTGTCATTCTTTTAAACAATTTATTTGAAAGAATTATTTCGATATCTTCTTCCTTTCCTCTCAATTTTTCTTAGATAAAAAGTCTGAAGGAATTATCTCTTTTGGACTTGAGCCTTTTCCTTTGAAAATACCCTTTGGCTTTGTGAAAATACCCTTCAGATATCTATAAAGAACCCTTCATCTTTTTAGAATGGTCTCTTTCTCTTTGGCCTTCCTATGGATACCCTTCAGAAAAATTGTCACATATCCTTCGGAAGATTGAAAATGATCCTTTAGAAAATTTGAAATTGTCCACCTCTTCCCTAAAACAATCCTTCAATTTTATTTAAAAAGTCCCTTCAGGAAGTTGAAAGTGTCCCTCGAAAAAAATGAAATGATACTTTGAAGAAAACAAGTGACCCTTCAAATAAATTGCAAGTGTCCTTAAGGATTTTTAAAATGGTCCTTTATCAAACAAAACATACCCTTCAAAAAAATGAAGGGTCATTTAGCTTTGAAAAAGTCCTTCGAGAAAGTTAAAGTGCTTTAAAAAAAAGTTACAATCACCCTTCAGAAAAGTTATTTCAAACAAAAAGTCTGAAACAATTCCTTCGAAAAAGTTGCCCTTTAGGATTTTGCAAGTGACCTTTCCAAAAGGAAAAAATATCCTTTAAAAACTTTAAACCAAGACAAAGTGTCCTTCAAAAAAGTTAAAGTGTCCCTTTTGAAAGCAAACGTACCCTTCAAAAGACTTATCTAGGCCATTTTTTGTAAGAAAGTGTCCTTCAGTAAAGTTATAACTTACCCTTCAGAAGAATTCCAGTGAATGAAAATTCCAAGAAATAACACTTAAAAAAGGACCAAATTAAACTTTTTGAAAGAATTATTTACAAAGGACTTAGCCAAAATACTAAAGAACAAATCTATCAAAAGGGAAACACTTGGGATTTTTACATGTAAAAGACTTCAGCTTTATATAAGAACTCTTCTTTTGAATGAAACCTACATATTGGACTCGAACAAAGGTATAGACTCAAATGTTTTTTAAAAAAAAGGGGGTGTCTAATTTTGGCTTGAAGGGCCAAAATTTGGTCAACAAATTGGTCACTTGCAGGGGTAGTATGCCTGCTATACTGACCAAACTAGTAGCCTTATCCAACTCAATGCTAATGGAGTCAATGGATTCTTGAAGATGACTAACAAGGATTTTTCCAAAATAAAACATAAAGAAACACACCACACAATAACACAAAACCAAGAAAATATAACACAAAACTAGACAAAGACAAACTCATGCATGTGCATAAGTACTTAGGGAACACAAAGAAAATAGGAAACTATGTACAATAGAAATAAGAGAATCATCAGTAATAATGCTTTAGATATATCCCATTGATTGGGATATGTAGTTCCTCTCCATCCAACCTTGAGAGTTGGAAAACATTATGTTGTTTGCACTATGTGATCACATATGGGCCACTTCATAAAGCATAAAACTTTATGTATCTTCTAGGCTTGGCCTTATCTTCATCCCATTTCAGGATAATGTCTCCTTCCTTGAAGCTTCTTGGCATGGAATTTTTGTCAAAATACTTCATTGTTTATTATTGGTGAGTAGTCATGGTGTGCATATCTTGATATTTTATCTCCTCAAGCTCCATCAACTCACATAATCTAACCTACATGATGTTATTCTCCATTAATTGTAGCTGATAGGTAAGATCTAAGGTTGGTAATTCAAGTGAGATAGGAAGTCGAGCTTTCCTTCCATACACAAGTGTATATGGTAAGTTTCTAATTTCTCTCTTTGGGGTGATCCTATCAGCCCAAAGGGCTATCTTAAAATTGGTATACCAATTCCTTTGATTCTCCTCCATAGTTCTCTTCATGATCTTGATCAAATTCTTGTTTGTGTACTTAGCTAGTCCATTCCCTTAAGGATAGTAGTTGGAGGAGGTCTTCACTTGTTCTTATTCCTAAGAAAGCCAAGGCATTGTCTGAGATAATTGTTGAAGGAGATCTAAACCTAGTTATTATAACTTCATAAAAATCAAGGACTAAACTTTCATTAACTTACTTTAGATCTAGAGCCTCCACCAATCTTGTAAAGTAATCAGTAGCAGTCAACACCCACTTGTGGCCAGTACTAGAAGGAGGATTGATTAGGCCTATGAAATTGAAACCCCATTACATAAAAGGTTGCTCAACCCAAATTGGGTGAAGAAGCAAGGAAGCTGGATTTTTTTTCCATTAAAGAGGGCATACTTTTGGAATTTCCTTACCCAAACATGGGTATATTTAAACAATCTAGGCCCAAAGTACCCAACTCTCATAACATTAACAACTGTGGTTCTTGGAACAAAATGGCCACCATCTGGCCCATCATGAAACTCATGCAATATTTTATCAATCTAATCTAAATCAATACATCTCAACAACACACCTAAAAAATACTTCATAAATAATACTCCATTAACAAGTACACAGGGAATAAATTGCATCCTAAAATACCTTCTTCTAGTTATATCAAGACCTTATGGACACTCACCAGTTTTAAGGATATGAATCATGTATTGTGTCCATCTCCTTGTGGATAAAGGTATAAATACTATAGGATCACCATGAAGTGCCAAAACAACCTCCCTTTTCTCTTTCAAATATGAAGCAATATGTTTGCACAGTCCTTTTCTGTTCATTAACTTGGTTGTTTGATTTCCACATCATATTATATCACTTTGGTGATCCAACCTGCCCTTTTCTCATTCAAATATCTACTCAAAAAAAAGTATTTTACATTAGGATGAGGCACAAAAATGTGAATCTTTTTACTAGACAACATATGTCTAAACTTCATCAAACTCCTTATGACTGAAAGTACTTGTTTCTCAACATATGTGTATCTTGTCTCATAGCCTTCCAAACCTTGAATGAAAAAGGCAATAGGTTGTTAATAATTTTAATCATTAGCTTAATTAAGCATGGTAGAGATTACCTCTTCATTCTCAAAAGTATACAATTTGAAGTCCTTGGAGAAGTTAGGACCTTTAAGAGTAGGGACCTGGGCAATGGCTTTCTTGATCTATTCAAAACTTTCTTTTCTCCATCCTATCCAAGTGAATATCTCATCCTTACTTTACATGGAGGTTAAGGGCTTGACCATGTTATCAAAATTAGTAATTAACCTCCTAATGAAATTTATCTTACCAAAGAATCTTTTTATACCCTTCTTATTTTTAGGTAAAGATAATGCCAAGATGGCACTTACTCGATGGCACTTACCCTTTCAAGATCAATGGATAGACCTTTCTTGGAAATAATGTGGCCTAAGAGTTTACCTTCATGAACAACAAACACACACTTATTTTAGTTGAGAGAGATCCTAAACTCTCTACACCTCTCAAAAATCTACCTTAATTTCTTCAAATGATCATTTTCATCCTTGGAGAAAACTATCACATCATCAAGATAAACCAATACAATGTCATTGATTAGTCCTTGGAAAGCCATATCCATTGCACATTGAAAAGTAGCTCCAAAATTTGAAAATCCAAAAGGCATCTTCCAATAGGCATATGTGCCCCATTTTTTGGTGAAGGATATTTTGTATTGATCACTTTCTATCACTAGAATCTGATTATACTGAGAATAACCATTTAAGAGAGAAAACCTCCCACTACCTACCACCACTTGTAAAATTTTCTCCATAGAAGATGAGGTAATGAACTCTCAAAGAAACTCTATTTAAGTCCCTGAAGTCCACACACAACTTTATCTCCCCATTTTTCTTTCTAACAGGGACTAAGTTGGCTAGCCAAGAAGAATGCTTGATGGGAAAGATGATTTTAGACTCAATCAGTTTAGTGAGATCTTTCCTCATTAGAGGTTCAATCTTGGGATTGATTAGCCTTTGTATTTTCTTGATGGGTTTGGAATTTTCATCTAGGTATATGGTATGTTGAGCTAATCTTGGATCAAAAAGCTTCAAATCACTATACTCCTATGCAAAAATATCACTAAAATCCTTGCATAGTTTAATGAAATCATGCTTCTCTTAATAAGTGCATACCTTTCCAAGATCAAGTAAATTATCTTTAAATATATCTACCTTTTCATAGTTATTTTTCTTTGTTGACATGCTTACCTTCTCCTTCTTTATCTGGTCATCCTAATTGAATATGCTTTCAAGAGTCACTAGGCCTTTGGGAAGCTTGTTAGACTTCAGCTGGACAATTTGCTCTCCATATTGATATTTAATTTTAGAATAATTATTTGTAGAGAACTAAAAATCTTCTTATACGAAGATGGATATCAGTTCATCACTCTCAAAAACCTATCAATTGGTGACATTATCTGGTATAGAAGGTCTCACAATCACCTTTAGATGAGGTTGATTCTTGTCCTCTTATACCTTTTAGAACATCAAATTGAGCACCAATATATGCTAATCTATTAGCATGATTATTATTTTCCCTTGGAATTGAAGTGATATTAAATTCCATGAATTCTTCTATAAGGTCCCAAGATCTATACTGATAAGACTTGAGCAAAGAGTTCTTGGTCAAATTTTTCCCTCTAACTTTATTGACAATGAGCTCGCTATCGCCAAACACTTGCAATTATTTGACACCTCTTTTCCTTACCCACTTGAGGTCATGAATGAGGGCCTCATATTTTTATACGTTACAAGAACAAGAGAAATAAAATATAAAATTTGAAAAATATCTTTCCTTTGAGGGTGAAACCAACATAGCTCCATCACCTGCCCCAATCTTGCTTCTAGACCCATCAAAGAAAAGCTACCACAAGCCATCCACATCTTCATTTGACCTCACCAAATTGGGCATGAATGAATCCTTCTCATGCATATAATATACTCCAAGACCATATTCCTCAATAAACATTTAAGGATCATGCACATAGTTTTCATCTCCCCACTCATCCAGGAACAAATCAAAAACTCCTTCAAGGGAAGATGATGGGCATTGATCAATGTGAAACTCCTCTTCATCAATGGTAGCATAGTTAACATTTTCCACCTTAGGTGAATATGGTTCCAAGTGATCTCTATGAATAGGTTCTAACTCAATCTTCACTTTAGTACCATATTTTGTTCTAAACACCATGTGGGACCAATTAGATACCAAGTATCCACCTATCTTGGATGTAAAGTCTCTTGATAAGCAAAGAGAAAAATAGGGAGGTAAATATGCTACCACCACATCATGAAGAATTGAAAAGGTTGGAAAATCATTAAGGATCAAGTTCAAACCTTTCACAACCCACAAAGTCTTGGTTGGTGATTTATCCAATACCAAAACTCCTTTAGTAATTGGCTCATATTTGATGCCTATCTTATCTACTATCCATTTGGGCATAATGGATGTGCTTAATCCACTATCTATGATACAATTATGAACCAAGAAATAACCAATGATTAAAGATAGGTATAAATGAGGAGTCTTCTCATCTTTCTTCGATGGACCATATATAGATTGAGTTTCATTGACCAAAACCACATTGTCACTTCTAGATGGGCCAGCTTGTGTACCCAGTCCATATAATTAATTTTTTAGTATATCTTTCTACCCTGGTAATGATAGATAATCCCATAATGATATTTTCATATGAATCTTCTTCATCTATTTCACAACATTAATGGAAGGATTACTTACCTTGGGGTCCTCTTTATGAACATTTTCACCCTGTGATGTAGCTTATAGAGGTAGGGTTGTAGTAGTTATCCTAAAATTCGGAATACTCTTATTTTATTATGATTTAGGAGATAAATTAGGCCCTCCTCCCATCTAATCTTATGTAGGAATTAAACTGGTCCTTGATTGGTTCCTTGAATTTATTCAACGACCCTTTTCTTTGATCTAGTGTTGGCAACCACACTAACATTATGATTGCTTGTATTCCCCACGTAATTAATGGCAGAAAACTCACCCTCCAAATGATTCATGAGGGTAGAATCAAACTAAACCTGTATAATCTCCATCTCAAATTTTTTTGGTGTCTCAAAATTTAAAAATTGAGATGTTTGATCACCTTATGTAATCATGCCTTGATTTTACATCTCATTTGCATAAGCAACTTGTTCTTGGCCTTGTTTAAAAGCAGGGTAGTTGGGATGTTCTTGTACCAAATTGTTTTGAGTGGAATAAGGTATTTTGAGGATGAGGTAACATTAGGATTATAAATTTGATAAGGCTTGACATGGGTGATTTGGCCTTGTCCCTGATTATTTCCCTGAAAAGGAGGTTTGTTTGTTTATCCAAACTGGTTGTAGGGCTGATAAGGCCTATAACTTTGGGCTTGTTGCATTTTGAGAGTAACCAATTAGTTATTAAAACTTTAAAGTAGGATTTTGACTTCATTATTTTCATTTTTAGTGGTAATGATAGATTTTTATTGACTAGACAAAGGAGCTAAAGTGGGCAACACACTTTGACTAGGATAATGCAAATTAGGGAATAGTGGCATTGATGGTGTAGGGGATATATTTCCTAATTAGATGAGATAATTCATAGCATTTATGGATATTTCATATGCATAAAGCAATGTTTTTCCACCCATGTATTGAATCATCATGGCAATCCCAAAATTAAATGCTTTCAAGTAGTACACAAATGCATAATTCGGGGTAGGTCTCACAAGGGATGGTATTTTATCCCATGTCTTTTGGAACCTATTATTAAAATATTTCATGAATTCATGTGTTGAACTCTTTATTATGGTCAATTTTTCAGCTAGAGATAAGTGGTCACTCTTTTCTCCAAACCTATCAGTCAATGTGGTCCCCAACTCATCCCATGGGCCAATAGAATTTATAGGTAGGGTCCCATACCAGTCCAAAACTTTTCCTTTAAAAGACAAGGCCAACAACCTAATAGCTACATTTTATTGGGTAATATTATGGATATTACAAAAGTTTTTTATATTCTAAATGTGCTCAATGGTAGTAATAGGACCATCCCCACTAAAAGATGGAACATTTTTGAGAGAAATTCCTAGAATTTGATCATATTGGGCAAGTTGCAAGGGAGATTCCCCCTAAAAAGACATAAAAGTTTGTCTTATAGCCATATTAGGAATATTAATATAGATGTTAGGAATAGTATTCAACACAAAATTGGAAGGTTTAAACTCAAACTCTCTTTTATAGGGATGAGTATTAACAAACTTGGACCTTTTGGTGGAATATGGAGCTAATTCCACAAACTCGAAGGGTACACATTTAGTAGAAAACCTAGTGGTCACCTTTGGCATGGAAAGAAGGAATGATCATCAACCCAAGACTTTGAATTCTTCAATAGAGTCACTAGGTACTGAATGTAGATGTTTCTTTTTTTGAAACTATGTCAAGACCATCAC